>CANSNZ010000063.1:3710000-4910000 GCA_947646795.1 Beta lomatogona
ATAATAATAATAATAATAATAATAATAATAATAATAATAATAATAATTAGTATAATTATTGTAATAATAATTTTATTTTTATTATTATAAAAAAAAATAATAATAATTGTAATAATAATAACAACGACGACGACGACAACGACGACGACAACAACAACAACAACACTGAACTGAACTGAACTGAATTGAACTAAACAGAAATGAACTGCCTTGGGTCTGATGAGGCATGGTTTGGATTTTAGGAGGGGAGGGTGTCTGGGTTGAGTGTTTTGGGGGGGGAGCCGCACCGATGGGATGGGGGAGGAAGGCAAGTTTCGGAATCGATGATGGGGTGAGGTGACAAATCACCACTTTTCTTTTCTTTAAGAATTTGCAGGGGTACGGATTCAGGAAAATCCTGTAAAGCAACAAAGGGATTTTCCCCCAAAATTTCGGATGTGACTAACTCCATCTCAGGCCCACCAATCTGATCCACATCACTCCCAGTTTCATCGGCTTTTTATATGACTTGTTCTGCTCAGAAAAATGAGGAAATTGATTTTGAGAACATTCTGTTAATGGCTTTTCCATTTACTTTGCATGATGTTGCTAGGGACTGGTTGTATTATTTGCCATCTGGATCTATCACTTCATGGAACCAACTACAAAAAGCATTTTTGGAAAAATTCATTCCTGCATCTAGGATAGGTTCCATAAGAAAACAAATCTGTGGCATTGAACAATTGCGTAATGAGTCTTTGTATGAGTATTGGGAACGATTTAAGCGTCTTTGTTATAGTTGTCCCCAACATCAGATTAGTGACCAATTGTTGATTCAATATTTTTATGAAGGACTTTCGTCTCATGATAGGAACATGATTGATGCTGCAAGTGGATGTGCTTTAGTTGATAAAAACACCTGCACAAGCAAAGCAATTAATTGAGAATATGGCACAAAATTCACAGCAACATGGAACTAGGAATGATGTGAATGTCAGGAAGGATAATGAGACGAGTTCTGGTAGTTTAGAGGCCAAACTTGCTGAGAATTCTAGGCAAATTTAATTTTCACAACTGACTAACATTGTTTCAAATTTTGTTTCAGGAGGAACACATGTTGTAGGAACACAAACTGCAAAAGTTTGTGGAATTTGTTCTGAAACTAACCATGCTACTGACATGTGTCCAACTTTGCAGGGTGACGAAGTGAATGCCATTGGAGGATTTCCAGGACCCCCACAAAGGAAATATGACCCCTTTTCCAATACCTACAATGAAGGATGAAGAGATCACCCAAACCTTAGGTATGGGAACAGGGAGAATCCACCAGGTTTTAACCAAAACCCATCAAACTTTAGGAGGCCTTTTGTCCAGCAACCTTCACAAAGTCAAGGAACAAGTTCCTCACTTGTGAAACGGTTAGCTTTGCAAACTGATGTGGTATGACAGATGTGAGAAAGAACAAAAATTGAATGCAAAACAAAGAATAATCACACACAAATTTAACGTGGCTCACCAACGGAGTGTTGGCTACGTCCACGGGTAGAGAGAGAATAATATTATTGATGAGAATGATAACCAGAATTACAGAGGTGATTACTGACTTAATCGTCAATTAAATAAACTAGGTTTAAAACCTATTTATAAGCAAATCCGAAAACGCGTTCCCGCGCCTCATTAAACCTCCGCCCGATCGGGCGGTCCTCTTTACCAGATGAAGAATGCTCTCGGGACCGATCGGGCGACCATTGGACCGGGCGGGCCTGCGAACACGCAAATCCTCGAACAGAGTCAAGGCATAAATCCTACAAATCTTCACCTTGACTTGAATCCTCTCACAACAAACGAGAGACCAGATAACAGACGCATTGAACACAATGCCCAAATTCTCCCTGCAACCAGATTTGCCCTGAAAGACAACCAGACCAGATTTGTCCCTTAAGGACACTAGATTAGCCCCTAAAGGCCACTCAACAATCACGAACATTGAGCAAGTTCAAATAATGTTGAAACTTACTATGTGGAACAGGTTTAGTGAACATATCAGCAGGATTATCAGCGGTACCTACTTTCTTCACCTTAACCCTCTTCTCACTCCTCAGAAAATGATATCTCACATCAATGTGCTTAGTCCTTTCATGATGGAGTTGATCCTTGGCTAAGCATATTGCACTCAAACTGTCACAATACACAATGGCCTGATCGTGATGCAAACCAAGATCACTAACTAGCCCCTTTAACCATATTCCCTCTTTAGCAGCTGCTGTCAATGCCATGTACTCTGCTTCAGTAGTAGACAAAGTAACTGTAGCCTGCAAAATTGCCTTCCAATTAACAATAGAGCCACCAAGAGTAAATACATAGCCAGTCATAGACCTTCTACTGTCTACATCTCCAGCATAATCAGAATCAGAATAACCAGTAACTAAACACTGAGTATCACTCCCATAAATGAGACCAACATCAGACGTACCTCGAAGGTAACGAAAAATCCTCTTGACTGCCTGCCAATGCTCCTTACTAGGATCACCCATGAACCTACTAACAACACTGACTGCATGTGCAAGATTCGGCCTAGTGCAGACCATAGCATACATCGGACTTTCTACTGCACTAGCATAAGGAACCCTACTCATGTACTCCTTCTCCTCAGCAGACTTGGGTGCAAATGCAACAGACAAATGATTATTGGAGGTACTTGGAGTATCTATAGGCTTAGCTGTTGACATGCCAAACCTTGACAAAATCTTTTGAATGTAGCCTTTCTGTGACAAGAAAAGCTTCCTCTGATCTATTTCCCTATAAATCTCCATCCCCAAAATCTTTTTCGCAGCACCCAAATCCTTCATATCAAACTCAGCACTGAGAAGACCCTTCAACCTCTGAATATCAGACTTGGACTTTGCAGCTATAAGCATATCATCTACATACAGGACCAAATAATCCATGATTCATCATCCAGCTTGTTGTGGTATACACAACAATCATACAAACTCCTGTTGTAACCCAATTCAATCATATTGCTGTCAAACCTTTTGTACCACTGCCTAGGAGACTGCTTTAGCCCATACAAGGACTTCTTCAGTCTGCAAACATAGTCTTCTTTATCAGGAACTTGGAACCCATTTGGCTGAGTCATATGAATCTCTTCTTCCAACTCCCCATGTAGGAAAGCTGTTTTCACATCTAGTTGCTCAAGTTCAAGATCCTGATGTGCAACTATTGCTAGTAGCACCCTGATGGAAGTGTGTCTAACCACTGGTGAGAAAATCTCATTATAGTCAACCCCTTTCCTTTGAGTGAACCCTTTTGCAGCAACTCGAGCTTTATACTTGACCCCCTCAGAAGGTGAGGTCCCTTCCTTCTTCTTGAAAACCCATTTGCAGGTGACAATTTTTCTCTCATTAGGACGCTTGACTAGCTCCCAAGTCTGATTCTTATCCAGAGACTCCATTTCATCTCCCATAGCAGTGAGCCATTGAGCAGACTCACTACCTGAGACAACTTCTTTGTAGGTGGATGGTTCATGAGTATCTACCTCCACCTCCTCAGCAACCTGCAGTGCATAAGCAACCATGTCCTCAAAACCATACCTCCTAGGAGGTCCCACACCAACTCTTTTAGCTCTATCAAGTGCTATACTTGTTCGATGTGCTTTAGATGAGGCAGATGGATGACTAGAAGTTTCAGATTCAGTAGCACCATGTTGATCTTCTCCACCTTGGTGCTGTAATTCACTCCCATCATAAGTGACTTCCAGCTTCACCTGCTTATCAACATCACTACCAACAGACACTACCATAGACTTCACAGTGGGGTTAAGCATAGAATTTTCATCAAATATTACACTTCTACTAAGTATAACTCGACTCTCAGAAGGTGACCAGATTCTATAGCCCTTAACTCCATTCCCAAAACCCACAAATACACCCTTCTTAGCTCTAGGTTCTAATTTACCCTCACTTACATGATAATAAACAGTAGAACCGAAAACTCTCAACAGAGAATAATCTGCAGGATTACCAGACCACACCTCATAAGGTGTTTTACAGTCAATACCAGTGTGAGGTCCACAGTTGATCAGATGGCAAGCTGTACTTATAGCTTCTGCCCAAAGTCTTCTAGGTAACCCAGCATTAGAGAGCATGCACCTTGCTCTCTCCAACAGTGTCTGATTCATGCGTTCTGCTACCCCGTTCTGCTGTAGAGTATTCCTGACAGTATGATGGCGTGCAATCCCTCCATTCTTGCATAACTCATTAAACTCAGACCAACAAAATTCCAGACCATTATCAGTTCGCAGTCTTTTGATCTTCCTTCCAACTTGATTTTCCACCAAAGCCTTCCACTGCTTGAAGTTCATGAAAGCCTCACTTTTATGCTTCATCATAATTATCCAAGTCATCCTTGAATAATCATCGATCATCGACACAAAATACCTGTAACCTCCAATAGACTCAACCCGGGAAGGACCCCAACAATTAGAGTGAATATAATTAAGTGTGCCCTTTGTAGTATGCACAACCTTTGGAAACTTGTTGCGATGAAGCTTCCCGAACACACAATGCTCACAGAACTCTAAGTCCTGCACCTTGTGCCCATACAGAAGATCCCTTTTTGACATAATTTGCATCCCCCTTTCACTCATATATCCAAGTCTCCTATGCCATAACTTGGTCATATCCTCCTTGGGAACCTCAGATGATGCAACAGCAGCAGAACCTGTCACAGTAGAACCTTGAAGAAAGTATAAGGTACCCTTTTTAATACCTTTCAGAACTACCTTCGAACCCTTGTAGACATTCATAACTCCACTTTCACCTTGAAAACTGAAACCTCTACTGTCAAGAAGACTCAAAGATATCAGATTCTTTGTCATCAGTGGAACACGCCTAACTTCGTTCAAGGTATAGAATGTACCATCATGAGTCCTCAATCTGATGGAGCCTATTCCAACTACTTTGCAGGCAGCACTGTTGGCCATAGAAACACTGCCCCCATATATCTGCTCATAAGTTGAAAACCACTCCCTGCAGGGACTAATATGATACGATGCCCCAGAATCAAGAACCCACACATCCCTATAATGTGACTGATTATTAACAACTAGGGCCGGATCTTCCTCGAATTACCATCAATTTCTACCGGAGCAAGCTGAGAACCTTCATTCTTGTCCTCGTTGCTTCTTTTTCTTAGGACACTCATTTTTCCGATGCCCCTTCTCTTTACAGTAATTACAGACATCATTATGTTTAGGACCCTTAGAATTCGAATTTTTTGGTTCGATTTCTTTTTACCAGATTTTCCCTGTCCCTTACCCCCAGTGACAACTAATCCAGATGTCTGATTTTCTGTACTAGATTCAGATGCCTGATGACGGACTTCTCTAGTATGAAGAGCAGATCTTACTTCTTCTAATGACAGACTATCTTTCCCAACAATAAAAGAATCCACAAAATTCTCATACGATAAAGGCAAAGATACTAACAGAATTAAAGCAGCATCCTCATCATCTACTTTAACATCAATATTGCGAAGATCTAGCAAGATAGTATTCAATTTATCTAGATGATCCCTCAGAGACGTACCTTCCTTCATACACAGGCTGAACAGACATTACTTCAAAAGCAACTTGTTGGTTAGAGATTTCGTCATGTATAAACTCTCTAACTTCAACCACAGACTAGTAGAAGTTTCCTGCTCCGCAACTCCAGTAATTATGTCGTCAGAATGACATAGCATAATTGTTGAATGCACCTTCTCCTCCAGAACGGCTATCTCAGCGGTTTCTGAATCCGATACCTTCTTTGCCAAAGGTGCCCACAACCCTTGTTGCTTCAGTAAAGCACGCATCTTGATCTGCCACAGACTGAAACTGTTTGTCCCAGTGAATTTATCAAATATTGAATGCAAAACAAAGAATAATCACGCACAGATTTAACGTGGTTCACCAACGGAGTGTTGGCTACGTCCACGGGCAGAGAGAGAATAATATTATTGATGAAAAGGATAACCAGAATTACAGAGGTGATTAATGACTTAATCGTCAATAAAATAAACTAGGTTTAAAACCTATTTATAAGCAAATCCGAAAAACGCGTTCCCGCGCCTCATTAAACCTCCGCCCTATCGGGCGGTCCTCTTTACCAGATGAAGAATGCTCTCGGGCACGATCGGGCGACCATTGCCCGGTCGCAAAGCCCGATCGAGTTCGGTCGCTCGCCCGATCGGGAGATCACGCCCGACGCCATTGGGTGCCCAGCTTGGACCTTCGACCCCGCCCGGTCGGGCAGCACACGCCCGACTTGACCGGGCGGGCCTGCGAACACGCAAATCCTAGAACAGATTCAAGGCATAAATCCTACATGATGCACGACTTAAGAACTAGGAAACCCAGATTGGTCAAATAGCCACCCATGTTAATAGTTCCACATCTCAAAATGCCAATAAACTTCCATCACAAGCTGTAGTGAATCCCAAAGATAATGTGAGTGATGTCACGTTGATGAATGGAAGGGAGTTAGAGGAACCCAAGAAGAAGGACGGAGTGAATCGTGATGTGGAACAGGAACAGGTAGTGGGCCAAGAGTTGGAACAGGAACTAGCAAACGAGGAACAAGTGAAGGAACCACGAAAGAAGGGAATTTGTTTTGATCCACCGCTTGATTTGGCTAACTATAAATATACTCCTGTTGTTCCTTTTCCTTGCAGGTTGGCAAAATCGAAGAAGGAAGATGCTGACAAGGAGATATTAGAAACATTTCGCAAGGTGGAGGTTAATATTCCATTACTGGATGCTATCAAGCAAGTTCCTTGATATGCCAAGTTCCTCAAGGAACTCTGTTCCTCTAAGAAGAAGTTAACAGCAACTGAAAAGGTAAGTGTGGGAGAGAATGTTTCTGCTGTGCTGCAAAAGAAACTACCTCCCAAGTGCAAGGATACAGGTATGTTTTCTATCCCTTGTAAGATTGGAGAGACTAAATTTGAGAGAGCTATGCTAGATTTAGGTGTATCCATTAATGTCATCCCTAAGTTTGTATATACTACTCTAAATGTTGGTCCTTCGAAAGAAACTAGCTTGGTTATTCAACTTGCTGATAGAAGTAATGCATATCCTGTAGGAATCTTAGAAGATGTTTTGGTGCAAGTTAATGAATTGGTTTTTCCAGCGGACTTTTATATTCTTGATATGGGAGAGGAACATGATAAAAACTCTAGGGAAGTCCGATTATTGTTAGGAAGACCATTTCTGAATACTTCTAAAACGATAATCAATGTGCATGAAGGGAACTTAACAATGGAATTTGATGGTGAAGTTATTAAGTTCAATATTTATGATGCCATGAGATACCCTGCAGATATTAATTATGTGTGTTCTATTGATGCAATTGACTCTTTAGCACAGAGAATGTTTGAATTGAACAAGGATGGTAATCTGGATGTCGTGATCCAGGAGATTTTGGAAGTTAATATGGTGAAGGAACTTGTTCCTAATATTAGGAACAAGGAACTCTTGAGTGCTGTTAAAGACATCAGTTCCTTCACTACTCTGAAGCGTGAAGTCCCTGCATTTGATTTGCCTATTTCTAATGAGAAACTAGTTCCTTCTCTTTTGCAGGAACCCAAGTTGGAACTTAAGCCATTTCCGGATAATCGAAATATGCTTACTTGCGTGATGGGGAAACTCTTACTAAGCATAACATGGCAGTGGAAATTCAAAGCTTGGAAAAGCATAAAGATTTCAAGGTGAATGGGCATAGATTGAAGCCCTATCAAGATGGTGTTTCAGTGTTCCTTGTGGAGGAACAGGAACTCGAAGATCCAAACTGAACAAGGAACACCGTCGAGCCTAGGACGAGAAACAAGGGCGCGCTTGGGAGGCAACCCAAGGATGTTTCTTTTCCCTTTCTACTTTCTTAGTTTGTTAAAAAAAATATGTGGCTTCTTTTTTCCTTTCTTTGCATGCTAGTTCCTGACATTAGGGACAATGTCAGATTCAAGTGTGGGGGGGAGGATTCATGTTAAGCATAATTTAAAATTATTATTTTATTTTTTTTAAGAGTAAGTAATAAAAAACCTCTTCCAATTTGGTGAAAGATTATGCATACGTGAGTCCATTTGATTAAATTGGATCTAATTTTCATGAATGCTTCCACCTTGAAATTTTTTGAGTCATGTATGGAATTCAATAATATGGAAATGTGAACAAGGAACCAATAGTCCTTGTGAGCTTTTGAGCCTGTAAAGATTGAATCATCCATATCAGTCTCTTTCTTTCATGTGTGTGATATAGTCTTCCATGGATTTGTTTCTCTAGAACTTACATATATTCTCTTTGAGGTCACATCTGACTCTTTCATGTCATGAATATGATAAAGGCATTCATTCTTGTATGAACTACATAGCCAAAAGCCTTCCATGAATGTCAATTCCTTTGATGAACCCCTTTGAGCCTTTTAGCCTGTTTCTTTTGTTTAGCCACGTTACAAGCTGGTACTTCCATGTCCTTACCTTACCTAGAATTTGTGGAGCATTAACTGGTTATGATTTCGGTGAAGCGGAAGGAACAAACAAGTGTGGGGGGTGTCACTTTTGATGGTCTTGGTTATGAGGAACTCTATTCCAATGTTATATTATTAGTTCCAGGGAATGTTTTGCAAATATGTTTGTGAAAGAAAAAAATAAGAATGAAAAGAAAAGAAAAAAGAAAAACGAAATTTTGTATGAGGCATGTTCCTAAGGAACAAGTGGAATGATCGAAGAGGAACTCAGTTATGAAAAGTGTATTATTTATGTTCCTTGAAGTATTATTTTCTTTGGATTGGTTCAGAATGTTTGGTGGAGTTTTCATGTTTTTGCTCTTTCATGTGCGCAAATGGAGGAGTTCCTAGTGTTTTTGCTCCACTGTTTCTTGGTTTTCAGTCCACATATCCAAAATATTTCCTACCTTGATCCTTAGCCTCATTACAACCTGGTGCAAAGACCTTTTAATTCATGGCATGTATTGTAGTCCTTCTAGTGGTGGAGATTGAGATAATATGCAAGCTTATGGTAGAGCCTTTTCATTGGAATTGACTTTGAGTGTAATATGCTAACCTTAAACACATGAGAGTCGAGTGAAACACATAAACTGTGAGGGTTCCTTAGTTTGCACGGAATTTGAATTGGATGAAGTACTGACTTGAGGAACAAAGGGGTGGAGAATAATGAATTTTGGTGAATGTTACTTGAATATGACTTGTATGTGTATAGTTTAGATCCTTTGGAAGAGGTACATGTGTTATTGAGTCTTGAGTCTTGTTGTAGTTTTGCTCGAGGACGATCAAAAGTCTAAGTGTGGGGGAATTTGATGAGTGTCATTTTTGACACCATTATTGTCATTGTTCCTTAGATAATTGACCAGTTCCTTTAGTAATTCTAGTCTTATTATTATTATATTTTTAGTATTTGTGTGATTTCTTAGTGTTTTGTGTGTTTTTGTAGGTTTTTAGAGTCATGTGTGAAGAATAAGATGGCTTTGAAATGTCTGATGATGGAAATTGGAACTCGGTTACAAAAGGAACAATCTTTGGAACACTGATCTGGAGGAACTAGTTCCTGTACAAGAGGAACTCGTTCCATTAGCAAGTCAAGCGGCAAATATGTCGATCTAATATTTGTCCTGCAATTGAAGATTTGATTTTATCTTGCTTGGAGAATAATTCAAGGCTGGATCTTATAGATTTTATCTGGAGGAATATTCTCAAGGGATATGGAAGGAATTTGTTGAGAAGATCAAGTTACGGAAAGATAAAGATTAATGAAATCTTATCCTTGATTCTTTCCTAACTTAGTGGGATTCTAGGGTTTATTCAGTAATAAACTTCCTTTATATATTAAAGAGCATTGTCGCCCGAATACAAGCATCCATCATCCATCGCATATCTTCTCACACTCTCTTCACATACTTGCTCTACTTTGTTACACGTAAAAGAAGCTCTTACCCAAGAGGAACTACCCAGTTTCAACGAGGAATTTGCTATGTATTCTTCTGAAAGTATTTCATCTTTATACTATAACATGAGTGAGTAGTTCTTTTATGCTCAATAGTAGTAGATGAAGCCATGTAACTAGTATTTGAGACAAGTTGATTTGCTTATGCTTATTGATTAATTAATTCTTGGAGTATTCTTGAATTGTTGGTTTTAATTATATGAATGAGTAGGTGCGCAACTATTTATGTAAATATGATTTCTAATGCTAATTAACGAGTCTAAGTCCGTAATTGCTTAGGGGCGTTGATCTATGTAGCAACCGGTTGTTAGGGGGATGTTCCTTTACTCTAACGATTGTGAACAATTCTCGATCTAGGCTAAATCACTTGCTCGTAGTATTGTTGGTTGTCTAGGGTTGATGTCTTCCTAGTTAATAATGCTGTCGATGAGTTAAATTCCTTGCTCATAGTATAGGGGTTGTTCATTGGTTAGGGTTAGTGAAGGTCGTACTTAATCGACTAAACATAGGGGAAACAGGGAGGAACTAGTTCCTCCAATCAACCCTGCTCCAAAAGAATTAATTACGTCGATGATAATACGAAATTACATGTTCCATTATTTAATTAGCTTCATAGTTTATTAGTTCTAATTCTTTTTAATTATTAGTTTTAGAACTGTTATTTCGACCCCCCAATCGTGTTCCTTGTTTAGAGGAACTCACTTCTCTTTTTACTTCTTAATTACGTGAGATTAACTTTCCTCGTGGGATCGACTCTTACTTACCCTAGCTATTTTGTTAGAGTAGATAAGGTTTAATTTAGTGTGCAAGACGACAACACACCAGTGGTGGACAAAAAATAATGGAGTGGCTATATGGTGAGAAGGGAGAGATAGAGGAGATACTACCCTCATTTGAGGGTAATAGTTACCCTAGGGTGGTGGTGGGTAACTATTGCACCCATATGAGGGGAATATTTCTCCCCACTTTCCCCATTTTGTTCTCACCAATACTACTTTATTCACTCCACCACCACTCCATCCCTTCAACACCACCTCTCTTTCCCTTTATTTTTCTTAATTTGACTTTTATTACCCCCTTAATGTATTATCCTCAATACAGTTTTGAAAATCTTAGCAGGAATTTAAAAAGTTTTTGAAAATTGAAAAGAGAACCAAAAAAACTTTGCTAATATGCGACATTAGTGTTGTAAATCTTTTTAAAAGAGAAACATACAAATCGTGAAATTCAAATGGTTGAGTGACTTCGCCGCGCCGCCGTACTACTGTACCGCGCACCACCACATCGCCGTCTGTCTCATCACTCATGAAGCTGTGAGTTTAGGGTTGGTATAGGAGAGAGAAATTGGGTTTTTTTAAAATAAATTTAGGGTTTACATAGGAGAGAGAAAATGAAAGAGAAATTAAAATGAGGTAATATTAACTGATGTATGTACATAAATACATACCCATTATGAACCCTTTAAAACCCATACCCAGCCCATTTATTTAAGAACCCTCTTAAAGCCCATCCAGATTCTATAAGAGATAGGCCTAACCCTTTTACGGATGGGTCGGACTCGGGCGCCAACGGGCACCCGACCCATTGAACAGTCTACTAGTTATTGTGCAAAAAGTGGTCGACTATGTTAATGAGTATGAGGAGGTAAATATGCAGACCACAGTCCGGAATGAAGGATGTGATAGTGCGATACTTGAAGTATGCAAAACCTCCGTGTGAGGGGGTGTACAAGCTAAATACAGATGCAGCTTTTGTACAGGAAAGGAAGGTAGGAGTTGGGGCTATCTTGAGAGATTAACAAGTCGAGCTGCGCGAAGCGGTGGCTGCAAGGTAAGGCCTCAAGGTGGCAATTGAAGCTGGTTCCAGGAACATCATACTTGAAGTAGATAATGTGACACGGACTAAGGAGGGCAAGCTTGAAAATAATGCTTTTGGGAGGTTGGTAGAGGATATTTATTATCTTGCTGAAAATTTTCAATCCACGGAATGCGATATCTATTGTATTAGTAAATCTGAAAAATATGTACAAATCTATCTTAACAAGAGCACGAGACAACAATATAATCAAACAGAATCGGGCACGTGATCTGCGATAAAATGATGGGAGAATCAACTACAATCTCCCGATCACCCTCTTGTCTCACATTCTTTGGTCCATACCAACGAACCAGAAACTACACCAAAAGAACGACCTCGAGAGATTGTGCAGGGCAGATACACATCCAATGAAAACTGTTGCTCGTCATCAACATACTCAAAGACTAATCTATCTGGAACTACTCTAAATCTAACTGTCAGAATAGGCAAATCAAGGGTTGTAGAATGGAGCCTAACTGCTGCTCTATATACACATCTCCCCTTCTCAACATTCTTCATCCTTCTGATGAACTGACATTCCCATTTTTCACTCTTTGTTGGAAATGTAGCGCAAGAATATGGCAAATTAAGGTCACAACGAGAATCATCCCTCAACAACCGAGTATAATAGAAGTTTTCGAAATTATCGGCTGTTTCCTCATACACTAAACCAAGCTGTCTTGCCTTTTCTAGATTAAACATGCCTGCCCCATAAGCAAACTCAAAAGCAAGAGTATCTTTTCCATGCATTTTGTCAGCTGTATTAAAAAGCACAAATTAAAATAGCATAAGCTAGATGTGACAATTACTTCATAAGCACGAACTAGAACAGAATCACAAGTATATTAATTAAAACATACAAACACCCCAATTTCATATATCCACATTATTTTTAATTATTATAAAATTCACACGGTAAGGACTGTTTTTGGTATATAAATGGATAGATTTTGTACACCTACGCATAGAAAGTTGTAAATTTTAGTAGTTTAATCAAGTTGAAGGCCAGTACAAGTTTTTCATATATTAATAATCTTGACGGCTAGCCAAAAGAAGGGTGCAAGTAGTCGTGCGTGCAACCAGTAGCCAAAAAAAAGGTACAACTACCCGCAGCAAAAGGAAATCCAAGCTTTTGGGTGAGGGGAGTTTAACTAATGTTGGGGCATAAATGAAAAAAACGGAAGTGAAAGCTTAAGAACACTGTAAGTTGTACCATCTGACTCCTATGTTATTTGCAAAATTGCAACAAAGAGGAAAAGCTCTAGGAGAAAATTTATGGGGTCCAAATGTAGTTATTGAGAATGTTATAGCTACACATGTTATATTTGAAATGTTGTAAACCTTTTTCTTACATTTTAAAAAGAAGATGGTATAGATTATAGTAAATGTTCAAAAAAATGTAATCATAAACATTATTTCAAAGCTTTTACATTATTAATATATTATTATGTTGGTTTTTTTCTGAAGTAATATATTATTATGTTGGTTAATATAAATTAATCATTATGAAAGAAATTACAATATTTTACAACTATATATAATTCCATAATTTTTAAGATTGATATGTAAATTTAGCATTTTTAAGTTGAATTTATATCATGTAAGTTAGTATCTAATTCAAAATTTTAAGAATACTTCAACATAATAAATATATTATCTTTTAAATATAACGGGAAAAAAAAAGAACCCGCTAAAAAAATTTTGCCATAAAAAAATTTAAAATGTGGTTTTTCGCAAATAAACCATTATGAAAAGTTGTTTTGTGCAAGTTTCTTTAACATCTATAAATAAAACCTTTTCAATATGTAACCTTACCCGTAGTTATAGCAGCAGAAATAGTTGCAGAAACAGAGAATTTGTTTTCTGCTTTAATTGTAGCAAGTCCAGCAGCAACCAGCCCCGTTTCTAAGATTTTGGAGGCCCAAGGGCGAACTTATATATTAGGGCCCTAATTAGGTCTAAGTTTTTTGAATGTTTGATTTTTCGGTCCAGACCAAAAATAAACAGTTGTTTGGTCCAAATTTTTTGAAGTTTTGATTTTCGGTCCGGACATGGAATAATTTTCTTTGTTGGCTTTTACATAACTTCTATAGAAAATTTAATTTAGCAATATTTTTATGTACTTTTTATGGATATTACATCAAAAAAATTATAATAATTTTTGGTCGAAAAATGAAGTAATAAAATTCAGAATTTGCAAAACCTAAAAAAAAAAAAATTGAGTGTCTCGCATTGAATTGAAAAATAATTGGGAGAATTGAATAAGAAACTGAATTTGATTGAAGGAGTTATAGGTTGAAGAGCAAGCGTAATTCTCAGCCGCATTTGCAGTATTGCAATGATCTTTTCTTTTCCTTTTTTCTCTACTTTTCCTTTTTTTTCTAATTTTCCTTTTATTCTCTCTTTTGCATTTACTTATTTGGGCGATGTGTTTTGGGGCCCTAGGCACCTGCCCCTCTCGCCCAGGGCGCAGCAACAAGGGGCGTTGCAAAAGAAGTGCCTGACAAGACATTGTACGAATCAAAACAGGAATTCCCAGTGTCTCCTATGGGCTCGTCTTCTGGCCAGAAAGCAGCAACATGCTCTCCTGGAGCGCAAAGATTAGGCTTCGCAAATATCATCCAAAGCATGATTTAGGAGATTTTTACCCATCCAAAAACAAAACAAAAATTTGTATTCTTGTGGGTCAACAAAGGAATTTTATAAATATAATGCCTTTTATGAGTCTCATTGCAAAGTCAAAATTCTTTAGAAAACAAAAATTATTTTGGTGTGGTCATAAGCTACCTTAAATCATCTAAACTTAAAAAGGTTACACAAGTAAGCACATTCAAAAAGTTTTAAAAAAATTACCTTCGTTATATCTTTGTAAAAACAAAGCATGGTCCACGACCCGGAAAAGTCGAAACAAAAGGTGCATAGTCAACTCTGTTCTCTCGACGAGGGATGAACATAAGCGTAGAGTGACTCGAAACATAATATAACATAATACTCCCTCCGTCCCATAATATAGCTTCCATTTCCATTTTGGGTGTCCCAAAATATAGTTCCATTTCCATTTTGGGTGTCCCAAAATATAGTTCCCATTTTCATATTTATTTCCACATTTTTCCGTAATTTGTCTAGAAAAACCGTGTCCCATCATTTATTTGCTTCTTGAATTTTGTTATTTGCTTTGTTTATTCAACCCAAGTGTTACAATTAATGCTTCTTTCACCAATTATTCTTCATTCTCTCTCCTAAAATCATCTTTTCCATACAACATTTATTTAAATAAACAAAAAATATTTACCATCCCTCTTAGATTCTACTTGCATAAATTACCGTGAAAAAGAAAAATGGGAACTATATTTTGGGATGGAGGAGTATAATATAAGAGACTATATGATACAGGTGATTTACTTTAAACATTAAAATACAAACAAGTATTCCATCAAAAAACTTTTGGGACGGAGGGAGTATAATATAAAGAGACTATATGATACAGTGATTTACTTTAAACATTAAAATACAAACAAGTATTCCATCAAAAAACAAATATATATATATATATATATGTATATAAACAAGTAAAATTGTTTTTTAAGGTCTCTACTATTAGCCCTCCTCTTTTGAAGTTAGGCTAACAATTGAGACCTTCAAAATAATTTCTCCTATACATACCCATTTCTTGCAGCTACACTATCTAGATAGCACGACAGTGTTTTACTTGTCTCTTTAGAAATTTGGACAAGTGGCACCAGTCTTGCACATTCATGTATATACGACGATGGTTCAATCACAAATTCATTCTCTTTCAAATACATGATGCACTGTGTATCCCGGATATTGCCCTTCTTCCTGTCATAAAAATCGAATCATACTTGTGAAGTTTTCGTCAAGAATTATTCGATCTGCTAAATCATTTGCAAAACCAAAAACATAATATGTGATAAAACTTTGATCAGTGGTTTATAACAGTTCTTATTCAATTGAATGGACTTATCATGCTAAGAAATACATGAGAGACAATTACGCGGCAAAGGAATTTGGAATTGGGTCTCTTAGACGAAACATAGGTTCAAGCTATCGTTTTACATGTGGAACATATTGACAGAGTAGATTACATATTAACAGAAGATAGTTGTAATTGGAACCTAGGTGATGGAAAAACTGCTTCTTTTTGGAATGACAACTGGCTAGGGAGTGGCATGGTAAGAAGTCTAATCATGGGCCCTTTAAATAGAGATGAGAATAATATGTGTGTTAAAGAAGTGTGGAACAATGGGGAGTGGAATGGGGGTAGACTATCCTTTGAATTATCTGGGGAAATTAAAGAAAGAATTAAAAGCTTATGTTGGACCCCAAGAGATGAGAGTGATGCCCTTTCTCGTCCTTTGCTATGCAAAGTATTTTCTCACTCAAAAAAGCGTATAATGTAGCGATCTCTAAGAAGGTTGAGGCAAGTGTTGATCTCTCTTGGCTTTGGGAAGGCAACTACCCCCGTAAATTAAAATTTTTCATGTGGCTTTGTTGGTTAGAAAGACTACCCACTAATAAAATGCTTTGTATAAGACAAATTCGCCCATCCCCTTTGTGTGCAGTATGTCAGTTAGAAGAGGAATGTGTAATCCACATCCTTAGAGACTGTAGGTATGCAAAGGAAGTGTGGGATCTAACTAGTGTCGAACCAACCTTGCTTATGGATAATAGGGAAAGATGGATTGATAATAACATTCATGTTCGAGTTGTATTTAGGAATATTCCTTGGCCTACCCTATTTCCCTTTGTATGTAACGAAATATGGACTGCTAGGAACAAAAAAATCTTTGAAGATAAATCCCTCCCCAGCCCAGATCATATTATGGAAAAAGCAATATTTCTTGCCCTTGAGTTTACTTCTTCTGCCCCCATTATATCTTACTCAAAAAAAGTTCCTTCCTCGGTTATTCCAAGCATCATGTCCCCTAGGTGGTGTGTTATATGCGTTGATGCCTCCTTTGTAGGCAGCCATGTTCCTGCAGGTATTGGAGGATGGATGCGAAACTATGAAGACAAGTGGATAGAGGGATTCCAAAAGCAAATATATGCGGCTGATATACTCATGGCAGAATTTATGGACATCATCGAAGGACTATACCTGGCAAAAAAGGAATATTTTGAACATGTTTTGCTCTGTTCGGATAGCTTACAAGCAATAAAACTGCTATCCCAAGACACTATCCATAATGATTTGTATTGTAATGTGTTAAAAATATGTAGGGAACGCACTCGGGAGCTCAAGGAGGTCCAGTTCGTATTTGCGAGGCGTGAACTCAACAAAGTGGCGGACTACCTTGCACGTGACAGTAGGAAGCAAAGCATGCCCCAAAATGAAGTTAGGATTATTCCCCAAATCCCTAATGATTGTATGGAGCTTATATTATCGGATTGTTGTAGGCTCTCTAGCCAAAACTATGTTTAAGTTTTAATATTATGCCGTATTCACCTAAAAAAAAAAAGAAGTGACGCTTATCTGTGAAGCTGAAAAAGATCGGTCATTTGTTATTTACATAAGCTGCTACAGCACCAAGTTACGGAACCAGATCAAGCAACGGAACCAAATCAAGCAGTAGATTGCCATAGAAGGCACTGATCTACAGTCTACACTATCTGGTGAGATGGATTCATAGCTAAGAGGATCATAATATGAAAGAAGAGTCAATTATGCACGCATATATATTACTATCAACTGTCAAAAACTAGAAATATTGCTTTGTGGGAGAAGGTTGTGTTGGAGAAATGGCTTTAAGGCCTTAATTAATTTTCCTTCTTATGGCTTTTTCTTGGGATTCTCTTTTGGTGGTTATGGAAAACATGTAACTCATCTTTTGATGAGCTTCTTAATGAACAATTATGTTTATTAAGGTGGTGTTTATGGAGAAATATTTCACATTAATATTGGACGTTACAAATAAATGTGTAACGGTTTATTATTATTGTGATTGAATATATGCTTGTAACCTCTCCTATATATACATGTGTTGTCTAATTTATGAGGGTAACAATATTTCAATCATCCAATCCTATTAGATTGACCTCTCTTGAGCAAGAGCTTGTGTGGCTCCAATCCCTCACACTCAAGTACATGGGTGTATGGGAGTGATGTTAACCTTGGGGAACGAATCGGCCATAACGTGTTGTACCTCGGACGGGCCGAATCTCGTTTTTAGGGCAGTGGCCTAGTTGCCACGACATCACATACCCATTCTTTTAGATTATCTAAGTGATATTTCTATTATAATTTCTTCTTTGTAGCCTTGATATACCTTATTTTTCCAACAGGTTGTACTCATTCACAAAATAATTACGGAGACAGTTTGTTAGTGAAAAGAGAATCAAACAGAAAGGATAAAAAGAAAGAATGTTAGCTGAATTTGGAATTTGGTTTTCCTGTTTGTAGATCGTTTTCTTGGTCGTCTGCTATTCTTTTGTATACCCTATGAACTATAAAGCCAGCTGATGGGTTTTCGAGGTCTGAGAACCTCCTCTGATAGCCTTTACTTTTTTAAAGGGAGCAAACTGCTCATCTCTTTGGATCAATTTCTTATTTTTGTTGTTTTAGCAATATACATTTTGTGCTTATACAAGAGATAACATAATTTACCTTACAGGTAAAAAAATTATCAGATGAGCTTGAACTTGGAAACATGTTGATTGAGTACCCCTGGTATATAATAAATAAAAGAGATAGGAATTAATAAAATAGAATATTCAATTACATGCTTTTTGGAAAGAAAACAATAAAGTACCTCAATGTCTTTTAGATCACCAAAATTTGTATCTGTTTCAAGTTCTACCCTACTCTTGAATTTTGTCTTTGGGGTGCATGAACCGACTGTTAGACACCAAGGTGCTATTGTCTGTATTGATCTCAAACCATATTGACCATAATTGTCTGCTGCTTGTACAACCAACACATTCGCTTTAAATGCACACATAGTCGCTGTGGCCCATTCATCGTCAAGCTCATTATGAAAGCGTGATGGAAGTTCCTTCACAAGTGACATTGAAATCACATCAGCTTTGAGTTCAATTGCTTCTTGAATTCCATCATTTACGTTGTCAACATCAATAACACCACAAGGACAGCCAATTGCATAAATTGCAATTCGAGGAGGGGGAACAATGCCGCTAATCATTCCCAACCTAATCCTTCCCAGGCAAGCATCCTGAATCTTACGAGAGGCAATGATTGATGCGCAAAAAAAAGCCATGTGCTCTAACTCCTACAGGTTGTGTTGCCATGCAAGCCTCATAGCACACTTCACAATGGCTTGCACAAGCTTTGTATTCCACTAGCCCACTAAAACAAACAAACACGGCAAAATAATCAATCACTAATAATAGATTCAATTATAAGATTTTGATTTGAAAAATAATTTAGACAAAATTCTTACTTGTGATCACACATAAATTTCAAAGCATTTATATCACAATCTATGCTTGAGTTTCGGCAGCCATCTATAATAGCAACTGTAGAATGATTATATTCAGCGCTGTTACTAGAAGACTCAAATGAATCCATATTTTAAGTTACTAGTTGTTGGACCGCGCGCGGCCCCCCAAGGTAGCGAAAATGATTGCAAATGACTAAATATAAGCATTAGCATAATCGAGCTAAGGAAAACAAAAGCATGTGAACTTGGTAGTTTAAAAACATAAGGTAAGTAGCTTGCATAACATATATGCATATAGCCATTGTTAGTTCAAGCTATTTTAGGTTACAAAACACCACAAGGGTCTTTGGTATTTTCTAAAACTCCCTTGGATCATTATCATATTTATTACAAGAACTTAATCATGCCTAGTAGCAAAAGGGATTAGTTCAAAAGAGGCAATAATTAACTGTAAGGGGCACACTATTAACAACATGCAAAATATTAAGCAAAAGGATCCCTTGAGTGGGTGATGCAGTAGCTTAGTTGCTAGGCTCAGCAGCACCCCCAGTGGTAAGTACATGCGTAGCCTGACGTGCAACAACCTTTGTGCTAAGTCCAAGGGTAGCCTCATGTGCATCAGTGTGCTAATCTGTAGGCTTAGCAACATGCTTGAGTTTGAGATTAGCACTATGATAAATCAGTAGACAGCATATGATATTCTATCATGAATGGAAAACCTTAATTTTCTTAGGGTCAGAGCATATTTAACAAGTATAGCAACTGCACTTTAACAGATGACAGCCTTTGAGACAATAAGGAACCCCATACCACAAGTTATGAATCCTATAATTGTATCCTACAAGGGTTTTCTTAATTTGAAATTATGTCTGCATTTTCCTATTACTGAATTTTTACTATCAATAGTCAATACACTGACATGCCTCTTTATAGCTCCTTGTAACATCTAATGTCTTCAAACTTACTCATAAATTTAGCAAACAGAATTTGAAGTTACTAAAACTAATTAAATATAGCATTCCAGTGTTTTCAAAATTATGCTTCTTTAATTACTCTAAGCACACAATTTAGTTCAAATAACATGAAGTATAACCTTCTCACAATTTTTCGCGGGCCGACAGGGGAGGGAGGCATCACTCTGAAGTCTCTTCTATTGGCAAACAAAATATTCTTTTTGAATGAGTAAAACCCTAACTAAACCAAGAAAATTATGTATAAAGTTTATCAAAACTAACATGGGTGCATGACCTTTACATACAGGCTGGTGATCAAGCAGAGCGGAGTAAGTGTTTCAAGGACAAACTGGCAGTCACAAATGATACTTCAATATAGCTAAGTCGATCCTTATTAACATCACACATTAAAACCATTCTAAGAGTGATTACTACAACATTCCCATATATAGGATCTAGGAGCAAGCAATCAAGATCTTCAATCCGAATCAGGCTCAGAAAACTAATTGTTACCAGTAAGTAACCCCTTCAACGGACTGCCAGGGTGAGGAATAGGAGTACTGCAATATAAGCCGCCACGAGTATCATCTACAAGACGATATGATTGATTCAATTTATTTCTGAAAAAGGGATGAGCGGACGTGATTTTGGATAATGGGTGCTGAAGTCAAAGAATATGGGTGTATTGGTAAAAAGAGCACACATAAAATGTTCATGTATCGGAAGAAAGCAATTATATGCCTAATGATTGTGATGCACATACGGCATCAAGGACCATTAGAAACAAAACATGTGAAAGCCAACAGTATAATAAAGCCATTACCATGAATCAGGAGAACCTGATTAGTTTAAATTGAGAAAGTTCAAGTTATTCATGAGACACCATCTATTGACTAAAAAAACCAAATGAAATTGGTCGTTCAGTAGAAGCCATTTTCATCAATAAAAGCACCAACATAAATTCCATTGAAATCATCAAATGAGAAGATAAGTTCAAGATAATAGAAAATGTAGCTGTTTAGAAGAAAAAGTGATCTTCTATTTTGCAATTGATCTTCTTTTTGCAATTCAAGATCAGGGAATTTCTTTTGGATACAGCATTGCTTTCCAGCCACCATACAGCCTCTGCACTCGAGAAAAAGTCAGGTCAAGACTCAAGAGTACCTCAAGAGCAGGTCTATTCATTATTAGTATATCTCAAGTATGAAAATTCCACTCTCAAAGAGTTTCATACAACACAATTCAATAGAGAAACCAACTGTATTATGCAGGGAAAAACATTAACATCGGTCTTTTCCTAAGGATTCACCTTGAATTCTGAAGTCTAACCATTTTAAATGCTTGCTTGATAAAATCCGATGAAAATGAAAGTGATTACAGGAATCTGAGAAACAACTTATAGTGTAATAGGTTCCGCCGCTGCTCACTTTTTCTTCTAAACAGCAACGCTGGTTTTGAATTGCAAAATTATCTTTTTCTTCCAAAAGTTCAATTGTAATTCTTGAACTTATCTTGAGCAGTGGAGATAATAGAAAAAAACAATTTACAATTCCAAAAGTTTGACCCTTGATCTCTTGCAAAATCTGAAAATAGAGGAGATGATGAAGGGTCTTAATGTCTTATCAACAATTAGCTCTCCCTTTCCTCCTCCATTCTTCTTCCTCCTGTTAAGTAGAGCTTGCCAAGGCATAATTATTGATAAGACATGTACACACGTAACCCAAGTCTATTGCCAAAAGATCAATGAATAACAGATTAAGAAACCATGAGATAGCTATAAAACCATCGTCACATGATAGAGGCTCAGTCTATGCAGCTTTTGCTAAAAAGCAAGCAATTTCTCAAAGCCATGATAATAATTTGCCATTCCAAAAAGAACATATAATCCTCAATCCATCATAGAAAATTTACCAAGGCATATTATACTCAATTCTTTGAATACGAAATCAGAAATTACATACACATAAAACTCGATAATAAACAACTTCAATGTACCTAGTCCATAAGAGCCAAGCTTATCGACATTTCCAATTCCATAAAAATGCAAACTATAATGGGTTCACTAAAAGATCGAAATTTCAATAACAAATGAATGAAAAAACAAAACTAACTGGTAATTAGAAGTAACCCAAATGAGAGTTTCTTCAATAACAAAACTCGTTTTTCCTTAAACCTCCCAGCTAATACAATCAACATTGTCCCAGGTGTGATACTCGCCCTGCACATTTCCTATAAAATCCAAATTATTACTCAAAAAAAAAAAGATTCACCCAAAAAAAGTAAAAATGAGAAAACCTGAGCGAAAATAAAAAAAAAGATTCACCCAAAAAAAGTAAAAATAAGAAAACCTGAGCGAAAATGAAGGTGAATTATCTAGGTTAGGGAGGAAGATGAAGATGGAGGGTTCAAAACGAAAAGAGACAGAGTTTTTCAGACAGTGTACGCTGCATAAAAATGAATCAAGACTACAATCAGAACCGAATCAAGATCAAGATCAACTAATTAACACAACAACGTGATCAGAATCACCTGGAATTCGCTACCAGTTCGTCCTTAATACCTCCTGCTCTCAAATTGTATCAACAAACTTCAATCAGAGGAAAAACTTAATTGAATATCTCATTACATTTCACATATTTAAATCACAATCCCTAATCAACACAGTTAGGTTAGTACTTTCCAATTGAACCAAAAAAATTCAATCAAATAACAAAACCTAATTTCAATTGAACCAAAAAAATTCAATCAAATAACAAAAACCTAATTGTCAAATCACGGCATTTTTCATGGCATTTCACATCGATTTCAATTGGCACATGGAAATAAAAAGAAGTAGGAGAAAGAAACCTTGCCAGCGAGTTTTCCTATGCGCTGGAAATGCGGAGGAGAGAGAAACTTGAAGAAGATAATCGCTGTTCTGGCAGTCACCGATGAACAGAGAGAATGTTCGAAGTTACTCGATCTTAATGTGAATGAATTTGGTAAGAAACGAAGAGGGTTTAAGGAGGGTTTTGAAGGCGGGGGTTTTGGTGGGAGTGAGGAGATAGAAAGGAAGAGGAGGAAACTGGAAAGAGGAGATTGAAAATGGAAGAGCGAGAGACGAGAGAGAAGAGAGATGCAGAGAATAGGAGACAAACAGACACGACTCACCAGGCAGAGTAAGGGCAGCAATTCCAAAAAGTTGAAAAGGTAAAACGGTAAGTCCACTTGTTACTAAGCTATAGTAGACCAACTTCTCACTTTTTAATGGGTATGGATGGATATGGATATACTAACCTGCATAATATCATAAATATAGGAATTAATTCACCAACATGTATACAACTTATTGTCTAGTTGCCAACGGAACAAACAAGCAACATCTCCCAAAAGATGGGCATCCCAAGTACACTTCATGTATTCCAAAGTGGTGTTCCCGGGCACTTTCGAAAGCCATTGGTCATCCAAAAGAAACAAAAGGTAATACACATACTCGTAATTCGAAAGATCATTCAGAAGGTCAAAACATCATACGACAAGGCCCTTCAAGTTTGATTGTCAGTAGTTCAATTAATAAAAGAATATGGAAAAGGTTAATAGAAACTTTAATAGAAGAATATGGAGTATACTCCATAATGACAAACGTAATTGACAAACTATAGAATAGATTGTATCAATCAAATAATTTCACGCATATAATATTTCAAGAAATCAATCTAACACGTATCATATGAAGCATAACTTCACATTAAGAGAAATACTTAAAATTATTAATATGTCACGCATATAAGTGATCAGATAGCTACATCTACAGCATCTGCACAACCACTAAGACTAGCTGTGAATAGCAATTAGACGAACAACATATATGTAATACTAATAAGAATAAGGCAACTTACAAACACTAAAATTCACTTTAGTTAAGTAGCAGCATAAAAAACTTGCATAGTCAACACACTCAAATATACTCATGAGTCGACCCAAACACACGCTGCACAACACCATGCTAACCAACATCAGCAGCCCTAACACAAGCAAGCGGCATGAACATAAGCACACTTGTACACACAGTACAATGGTCCAACTTCTCAGCTGTTCAAAAGACCCAAAAACAGCACCGGAATACCATTAAGAAGCTCCCTAAACAGCAACTAACAACCAGAAAGACAGCACCCTAAACAACTCCATCTACAGTACCAAACAGCCCTATAACAATGCAAAAACAGCAGCAAATTGCAGTCAAAGTAGCCCAAAAAGATAGCCTAACACAACCCCATAACTGTCCTAGAATAACACACAAAAACACCCTCAAAATAGCAGCAATCATACAGCAAAAGAGGCCTTCATAGACCATGGTAAATGACAACTACATAACCCTTCAACAGCCCCACACAAACCCTACCAACAAATACCAAAACAGCTATGCCAAGCTTACAATCTCAAGTTGCATGTAAATCAAACTAAAACCAATAAAACCATCCAACCATACACCATGAATGGACTCAAGTACACTATAAACCATCATCCTAATTTTCCAGGCCCCTTTTGAAACTTCACTTTCGCCAAATTATAGCCTACAAGTCAACACCACCAGCCTTTGCAAGCCTCAATTACTAATACTATCCCACCCACCTCTACCCAACCCCATTATTCCTCAAATTACCGACTCCCTAAAATAGCATAAGATGATAAGAACATACTGCCCTGACAAAAGAACCTCTAAAGAGCACTGGATTCAAGGTATCTTACAAACTCATCTGCTACATTTATCCACAACTGCATGTTCACAGCACTTTGAAGGCAAGACATTCATCATCTAAATTACCATCATGAGCTAATAATGTAATGAATATGATGCAAGATGCAAAGAGCGTATTCAATTAAGATGTAATACAAGCCATACATTCTACTTATTTCATTTGCACATTTACTCAAACACATAGTGGGCAATAATTGTATAATGTTTGTAAAGCCTAAATTTATAGTCAGTTCACCTCTAATGACAATCATATAAACATCAAGAAATCAATATAATCCATTAACGAATTCAATCAAAACCCCTAATTTTAATTTACAAAGCAAGTTCAATCCAGTAAGATAAAGTACAAAATCGTTATCTGACTGAATTGAAAACTATTAATATGAGAATGATCACCTTCATTAAACTACCAAAACAAACCAAACTTGTAAACAATAGTATATGAAACTCTTGACAAAACAGCAAGTATAACAAAGATATTACAGAGAGAACAAAAACGAAATATCTCTTTGAGCAAATTCGTCGAACAGTTTGTGTGCGTTAAAGATAAGATCGGAAACTAAAGAAAGAAGAAAAAACAATACTAGCAAACAGGGTATGATTACATTTTATTGGTTATAAAAAAGAAAAAGGGAGAAAGATATTTACGGAGCTGCAGCAGTACAGAGGACGCGTCGTCGGTGGCGGAGGGTACGGCGGAAGTGGACCTGGAGCCGCGGTAGGGCTGCATTAGATGTGCGGGTTTGGGCGGGTTTGCTTTGGAATGGGGACGAAGATGTCGTGTACTGTGTATCCAGTTGCTGTATGTTTACTCCGAATGAGCGCGCTTACTAATTTTGTGAAATTTCATTTCAAAAGCTATAGTTTATTAGTAGTAGAATAGTAAACCACCGCCAAACCCAACCACCTCCAAATTCCAATCCAAACCAAACCAGCCCCACGAAGAATAGATCTAACCTATGTTGGAAATTTAGAGTATTGAGGCTCTGTTTCTTTGGCTTGAAACTTGTTGCGCTGAACTGAACTGAACTAAAGTAAGGTATAAAAATGAACTACTTGCACCTGAACTGAACTGAACTGAAGTACCATGAAATTAAGTCCAAAGAAACAGAGCCTAAGTGTATAATGCATGGTAGATTTGTTTTAAATTACACAAGTGTGTTGTAATTAAAACAAATGTGGTTAAATAAAGAAATAGGAAGGAACTTCCCGTGACTCCCGAGTGTTAGACCGCGACTCGCCGAGGGGAGGCATGAAGCAATTGGCGGCTCGCGACCATAGGTCGCGGCTCGCGATTTGGCCTCTCCGCGACTCGCGACTCGCGACTCGCGACTCGCGACCATGGGTCACGGCTCGCGATCGTTGGTGAAACTGCCCTTTTTCTCGATTTTTGCCCGTTGTTTTATGTAACGACTATGAAAGTTTGTTTCCTTTATATATACTAGTTGTTGGCCCGTGCGCTATCGCGCACGGTCCCCCAAGGTAGCGAAAATAGTGGTGAATAACTAAATGCAAGTATTAGCATTATTGATTTAAGCAAAACCAAAGCATGCAAACTTGGTAGTTAGTAAGAGAAAGTAATTAGATAGCATAGCATATATGCATATAACCCTTGTTAGTGCAAGCTATTTTTGGGTTACAAGAAATGTGGAGGGTTTTTCGCATCCTCTAGAATGTCCTTGAGTCATTGTTATATCTGTTATAAGAACTCATTCATGCCTATCAAAAAAAAGAGATTAGTTCATATTAGGCGATGATTAACTATAAATGCCATATTGTTAACATGCACCATTGGACTACAACAAAACAATAAGCAAAAGGGTTTTTTGGGTGGGTGATGTAGTAGCTTAATTTCCAGTCTTCGTAGCATCTTCAGTGGTAAGTGCGGTCCCTCAAGGAGGCAAAATCTAATTAGCGTTGTTCTAATGGCATAAAAATCTTGATAATGTAATTTAAATTTTGTATTTTCGTGAACAAACTTAATTATTTCTTGCAAGTATACTTTTATTTATGTTATAACATTCGCATAATTGAGTAACAATAAATGCGGAGAACTAAATGTTAAACATTATCATAATCGACTAAGGGAAAATAAAGGCATCTAAACTTGGTAGTTAAGAACGTAAGCTAAGTAAATTGCATAACATATATTCCTATTGAAAATTTTACGATAGCTTTCATCAAAAAACGCTATCATAAAGAATAAATAATAGCAACAAATGCCTCCACATCAACAGTAGTTTATTTATGTTAATATACTTATGGATAAATCTTCCTCATTTTGTGTGTGTGTGTGTATATATATATATATATAATTCTTAATTTATTTTCTGTATTTATATTTGTGATTTAAGAACTTATAAAGTAAATTTTTTTTTTAGTATCAAAATGTATAATTTTTTTAGTATCATAATGTATTATTTCATATATTATAAAGCTTGATTTCGTATATTATATATAAGGTTTAATTGCCATATTATTTGTCGTCCATATTTGCCGAATATCGTCCATATTTATACGGTATTTTTCTTTTTTTCTCCCTCCTCTACTTCTTCCTCCATAACAACACCCACCATTAACACCCCACCCCCCGCCAGCTACCCCAACCTCCCGCCGCCCAGTCCCCTCTCTCCTTCCTTCGCGCCACAAAGGTTCAACATAATTAGGACTTATATTATGGGACGGCGGGAGTAATATTGTGCCGGAAATATATTGATAAATTTTGAAGCTTGACTAACCAAAATATTAAAATTACACGTTAAAAATAGCAAAAGAAGAAAAGACATTTAGCTAAGAGTAGGCAAAGGTTCAACATCCCACCTAAAGACTTACAACTATTACAAATTTTCGCCAAAATCTTGGAAATTCCTCACATAAGAACACTGAGAAAGAGTAACAAAATGTTTGTACAACTAATACTAAACAAAAGGAATGTCAAGTAGTTTAATTGCTAGGCTCAACATTAGCCTCACTTTTAGGCGTGAATGTAAACTGATTTGTAGGTTCTGTAGCATACTGATTTATGGCCTTAGAACCTAATCTTTAAGTACAACTCTCTTGAGGACCCATTGCACGACATTGCTCTAGGTAAGAGTTATCTTTGAGCCTACTTCAATCAGGAAATGAGACATGCACAACAGTCCTTCGACAACTTTGAAGCCTTGTGGGACATTGTTCCAGGTAAGAGTTATCTTCGGGCTTACTTTGATCAAAAAATGGGACGTGCGCAACATTTTCTGGCCAGCTTTAAAGCCTTCATTGAACGCTTATTAATTTGGTCTAAACACCGACATATAACTTAGATGTACACTCTTAAATAAACACGGATGTTTCTTGTTATTCTCTAAGTATGTAAACCTCATATAATCATATTGGGAAGATATACAATATATGATTTCTATGTGTATGAGTTTTATACGTATCATAACTTCACATGGTATACAATAATAATGACATCACTTTTCAACTCCATATTTTTTTAACACAAATTGAGAAATCAGATTAAAACAGCCTGAAGGCTACTGTCATACAAAAATCACTGATAATTAGAATATTACAAACATACAACTTAAAAATATAAACCACCATCAAAGATCTATTAAAGGAGCATGGATGGAGCTAAATTGGGTGGGTTAAACTAACATTCCTTCTTGTAATCATTCATCACACAAGCCGGGGGAGCAAAGTGCTGCCTCCCAAGGCAGTAAAATCTTATTAGAGAATCGATTGCCTAATTATCTTAATCATAGATTTTTTGAATTAACTCAATGCAATTTGATAAAAGTATTAGTTATCTTCTCTTTCAAAACTTATATCAATAATGTCATTTCTTCCAATTTAGCCAAATTTCTTAATATCAATACCTCTTCATCATATGTTTTTATCTCTTCCTTTCTTCAGTTAGTTGTGTTCCCACACTAACATACCCATCATTAAGCAAAACAAAATTGGTAAAATATGACTCATCCAATATAAAAGGGTGCAAATGTCTCTCGAGCTCCATAGTGAGGATATGCGGGCCCAATCAACCTGAATTGTCTCCTTCCTAAAGCTGCAATGACGATAACAAAACTAATTATTGGATGACAACAAGGAAGAAACAAATTATAAACCAAATAGCATCAAATAAATAATACAATATGCTTGCAAAAGCTAGAACATAATAGAAAACAGCACCCTCAAACATGTTTAGTGATGGTAGGTAAGATATATCTAATTATGATGATAAGAGATAGTGGTTGAAAACTCAAAAGACTTGCATTGGATATAATTTGACATAAAAGAAAGCACCATACGAACCATAAGCAACAGCTAGGTCTTTTCAGTACAAAAGTCGAGTTCCGATGCTAACTCTCATATATAAATGAAGTCCTTGCAATGTAATTTTCACTTATCAATTATAACAATATTTCAACACTTTCTTCCACTTTCCATACATTTTCTTATCATGATCCTAATCTACATCAGTAAATTTGGCCTGTGCTAATCAAGTTTTTTTTATAGGACATAAAAATGCAGTAAGTTGCACGCTTCTATATAGCATCAATAATAATCAACTAATTTATATGTTACAACTTAAAAAAATCTTACCCAAAAATTTCGATTAGTGTTATAGGCCTAAAATGACGAATAACCCAATTTCCTTTCCCCGCCTCTCTCACCTTCACCTTCTCTCTTCCCTCCCGTTCTCTGTTCCCCTATTAGTCTCGTATACAATTGCGTAAATTTGACATCATCTCTTACTACTTTTTCTCTCTGCTCTCTCAAAAGCACTCATTTAAAGATGAACATATGGTTAATGCAGCCTAAATATTTGAGAATTCAAAACCCATAAAAACATTACTAAACAAGAGCTTAATAGAATTCAAATGCAACATCCCCTGCACAGTTCCCCCCACCTCCCTCCATCCACAGCCTCCCTGCACACCCCCTGCCAAGCACATCCCCTACCGGCTTCCTACCCCTTGCACAGCACCCCTCACACCCCTCTGCAACCCCCCTTAACCATTATTTTTGAATATTCAAAGCACCCCCACGGCCCCATCCCTTGCGAGGCCCCACGAGAAATCCATCCGGTCAACTTCCCTAACGGTCCCCCCTTCCAAGAACTTCCCTGGCGGACCCGCCCCCAAGCCAACGCCCAGCAATCCCTGGCGGCCCACGTGCACAGCCCTCCCACTTTGCCCCATGCACCCCTTTCCCAAAGACCCCCCACACGCCCCGCCCGCGCGCCTCCCCATCCCCCGGCACAGTTCCCCCACCCGACCTCCCGCCCCCCCACTCCCCCCCCTCCACGGCCCTCAAGACACCCCTCGCCCGGCCTCCTCCCCCTTGCACAGCACCCCTCACATCCCATGCACACCCCCTTGCTGGGCAGGGGGAACTGTTAGAGAAGTTGACCAGGAGGCTGAAGCTCAATGCCAAGCAAATTGATCAAGGGGGCCGACATTTGTCCACGAGAAAAGGAAAAGCTGAAGCACAAATTCATAATCGGAGGAAATCGCATATTCTTTGCGAAATTTAGTAAGAAGTCAACACAAGTTAAGAGAAATGAAGTAAATCGCATATTCTTTGCTCATCTTTAACAGTTTGTCAATTCGTAACTAAAATGAAACCCTAAAACTTGTAGAAATGATCAATTTGTCAAGTTAAGTAATTATTAATTAGTGCCGGGGGAACACATTATGTGGTTGTATTCTTTCAATCTTAAGCAAATTACAGCTACTATAATCGTAATCATTTAGCATTTTAATCTTTTACCAAAAGGCAATCGAAAATTCATTAAAGTGGTTGATTGTTGGAGATTAAGTACCAATTCAATCACTAAAGTCAAATATTCTTTATTATCACAGAAGGGCATAAATAAACAACTAAACTTTTAGACTTTTGAGAGAAAAATATTCTTCACAAATATTGATTATAATATGATTAAAACCTTTTGGTATTTGAATTTTACAGCAAATATTATGTCCAGAAGTCAAGAACAAGCGCTTAGAGGTGATGGCCACCCACAACCGAAAATTATAATCTGATTTTAAAACCTTTTCACCTTCTCTTACTCTTTCTAGCAATTACCATTACCATTACCGTTACCACTACCATTACCATTACCATTACCATTACCATTATATGACATTACTATTACTATTACCATTACCATTACCATTCTTCCTCCTCTCTCCATCTCACTCTACTGTGATGCTTATGATGCCACATGTTCATACATGCTAACATATATGACCAGAAGAATTCTGGTATTATTTGCAACAATGATGCTCATGATATTGTAGGACCATACATGATACATGTGAAGTCCGAATCTTTTAAATGATAACATTGCAGCATATTTTCCCAGTACATATGCAATAGATGATAATGTTTGAACAAATTTAGTAATACGGAATGACGCATCCATTAAATATAAATAAATATAGAGCAATTCAGCAAGACAAATACAATCCAGAGTTTGGTACCACAATAATACCTTTTTCAGAAGGATTAGTGGACAATCCCTCCTTTGCAAGCATCTCTTCAAGCTCCTTTATCAAGCAGGCTTGACGTTTGACTTTCTTGTATATTGCCGGCGAAATACTACAGAGAACAGAAGAAATAAATTAGTCTTGACAGACACCGACAATTGATATCAGTGATTTGAATGGTTAAGGCACTACAAAAATCATAGACCTCATGCCACAAGATTTGATCACCGATTTTAAACGCTCCACTTGCTTTCCATATGAAGGTTTAGTAAATATTGCCAGCTACTTTCTTAAAGAGAAAAAAAGACCAATCCCAGCATTGCAATTTCAATACTATCTCAACATAAAGACATAAAATCCGATAGCACATCTTAAATTGCTAAATTATTTATTAAAGGATAGGTCATCTCCATATCACATTGAAGCAGCTATTAGGTAGACAGAGAGAGCTGACCTAGCAGCAGCATGACGTCTGGATCCGTTACTGCTACAGATATTAGAGTAGAAACTCTGAAAGTAGGCAACATTAGTAATTGCAGCATTTGCACACAACATGAGAGACATACTCGTAGACTTTAAAAGTTAGATGGAAGGTTTCAATTTGAGAATAAAGGAACAGCTGAGACATGCTTGAGATTGTTTTACGTTAACTAATTACTTGCTGAATATGTTTCCGAAACGAAAAATCTATACTGCAGCTGTATTTATTTAAAATTCTAAAAGTGATGTCCTAAAAAATTTTCCTCAAAACATTTTAAGTTAAGAGCACACCTGTAAGGCTGTAACAATTAATAAAAAAGAACCTCTGAGCCTTGTGATCCAAAATTTCAGAAGAAATGGGATGAATATCCACCCAAACTCATTATTGGTAAGATGAAGAGCTCGCTTTGCTGCAATTGGTAATAACTCACTTACCATAGGCACAACAATGGAATCTTTCTTATCCCCACTTTTAGCCAATTCCATTAGTGCAATTTCAGCTGGCGATTGCTCGGATGCCTTACGATTGAAAAAGCCGGACAGGTGATTCGTATCCGGCACCACCTACCCTCACAGTCGACCTAAAAGAAGGCTCGTGTGACAGGCCTTCTTTGATCGTCTCATACACAGGTGTTGCTAGACCAACTTTTTGTGCATATTCTTGTAGTCGACTCTTGAATACATAACAATTTGTGACACCTACTTCAAGCAACAACAAAAAGTTGATATAAGGCTATCAAACATTCATTCACTCTCCATCTTAAAAAAGTGTTGTAGAGTAAATAAAAGGAGAAGACTTGAAAACTGAAATTATAAAATACTGTTTTATTAGTACACTTTATATAGAAAAAATCCCATCTCCATAGCATTCCATAGCTAATAGCCTGCATTCTATCGATAGGAACATATATATAGCAAAATTAAATTATCTAACAAGCTTAATACAGCAAAACGAGCCATTCACAGCAGTTTTACGGTAATTATTCTGTTTAAAGAAACAAAGAAAATCAAGGTACCTAAGTGGTCGCAAGATTTCCTACACTTGGGAGCTGAAACCAAACAAGTAAAACCAATTCAACAAAAAAAAGAATACTTTTATACTACCTCCGTTTTATATTAATCTACACACTTACACTTTTGACACTATTCACAAATTTCCCTTTGACTATTATTTGTGAATTATGGTTAAGAGAAAATATAGTCATGTGGGGTCTTGTTTGATTCGTCTCGATATGTAGTTTTAGAATATCGACTTTTTATATTTTTTACAAATACAAAATTAGAGATATAAAGGCTCAAAGTAGTGCATCGGCATGCGTGAAAAGTGTAAGTGTGTAGATTAATATGAAACGGAGGTAGTATCAACCTGCAGTACAAGAAAAGTTAATAATATAAGATGTGCCTTGCAAGTTGCAACCATATGCCATGAAAGATATCTTCGTGCATTAGCATAGTTTCACACAGATTGAATCGTCAACGTGCCGTATTAGCATAGTTTAACACCAAGTAGAACTTCTTATACCAAAGACAGATTCTTAAAAAGGTTCAATCATATAAGCTCAAATCAAGAATAAACCTATTACAAGTCACTTCAAACCCAAGCTTTAAACATAAAGAGTGTCCATTTCTCTCTGATTTTCTAATAAATGGAGCAAGCTAACAAAAGCTTATAAGCAAGTTGGCTATGAAGATTTCTTTCCACTTACTCTTATTATTGCAGTATCTCAATTTTTTTATTTGATAACACCATTAAGATCTCTTTCTACTTTTAATTGTATACTCGCTAGTACTTCTAAGACTACTATTTAATTTGAAGATAACATAAGTCTTGAAGTTGAAAATATTGGCCCTAAAGAGCCCTTCCCCCCTAAATATGGATCCTTAGCTATATATATATATATATATATATAGCTATTTTTTTGCAGCCAATACAATGTACTGTAGAAGTCAAAATATGCAGCTATTGTTTTGTAGCCAATAAAATCTATGCAATTGCAAAAGGTCCATGTTGAAAATTCCAAGCAAATCTTTACTCTGTACCATGATTCCATCCTCCAAATCACCACTCTCAAAAGCGATTTCACAGAAATAGTTCAATATATGTACACAATGTAAGAAATATCTTGCGATACAAGAACAAGAACTATTCTTTGAAATCTCTTTGACTCATGCTGTAATATGCTCTTCTCCCCATCCCCTATGACTTCTCTTGCTCTCGGTTCCACTCATTTAAATTATTACATTTCCCTCTTTCTTCTTTCTACGTCTATCATTCTCCTTGTATTCTCTAGTCCCAAAATTGAACATAGAGTGTGGTGAGTTAGGAACTGTTCAACTCGAAAATCCACCAAAAAAAATCTGAACACCATGGTACCTTCCCCATATTGATTACATGGAACTAACGTGGCTAGCAAAGATCTAATTATCACCCACTGGCATTGGCAAGCCCAAAATCCAATAAATCATACATATCTGCCAAAATTCCTTGCCTTGATTTTGATTTATACAGCTTGATAACTGAGACCTTGTTATGTTCTCTTGAAAAAACCATTTCGCAAGTTTTTTTCATATTTAATCTAGTATACGACCAAAGCAAAAGGAACATTCTTCTTTTTTTAGAATAAAAAAATGAAATCAACCACGCCAGTTCAGTCATGAAAGCAGTATCATTACACAACATTCTGCTCCATAGATATGGGAAAATTACAATAAGTTTGGCAGTGAAAGGGTTGGGACCTTTTGGGGGGGGGACTCTTACGAAGCAAAACCATAAGCTGTAGTTCTAAACCAGAGAAAACACATAGAGTGCACTTAATAAGTACGGATAAGGACTACTCATCCAAATTCCACTTAACCCATCCATGAATAAAGATGATGCTTTTGTCCCTAAATATAGTGGAATCATATAATATATCTAGTACATTGTAAATAGAAGAAAGTTTATATTGGTGAAGATAGAATCCAAATGCACAGTACAAGACCAGCAATACCTATTATGTAAAAAGGCATTGACAATAGAGTACATACGCCACAGGACACTCACCCTCTTGGAGTAGTCCTCCTACCACATTAAACCCAATCCATGAAATAAACATTATCAATACAAAGTAACAGACCCGCGACCTCCAACATGGATGAGAAAGTTCAAATTCAAAATTGCAGATCAATGAAATGATGAGATCCAAAAACAAGATAGGATACCTGTTCTGCCATCATTGATCCAGATATTGATCCTATTGCCCATCACAAGGTATACAAATTGTTCCACGACCAATCTTCACCGTTAAGCTGCTTGTTTAATTTTTTAAGCATTTGTGATGAAACACTGGACGTTAGGACAAAGGTGACTACTAATCATTAGGTATAGACTGCAGATTTTAAGCAAATTATCAGGAAAGCTATGCTGCCAGTAACACTACAAGATAACAGAGAATAGTAGGAGATGCGACTACACACCAACCAGACAAGACAGCTACTCAAATATTAAGCGTAAACTCAATTATCTACCATGATAATCAATGAAAACCATGAGATTTGGACAAGCTGCAGGTAATAACTGGAAATATCGGGAGTCTTGACAGCAGACAGCCTAGAACAACCTTGATGTTAGTGGGTCCAGAGGCAGCTTGGCCGGTGTGGCCTTCCACGCACAGGCTTCCTTGAACGATGGCGACCTCTGTTCATATGTCTTTCACAATACTTCTGGTCGTTCCTGGAGCACCGCCAATTCTTTCCATCAATTAGGCGACACCTCCCGGGCTCAGGATCAGTGCTGCCAAAAAACCCTAGATGAAAAGCTTTCCATCTATCTACATTTCTCATAGTAAAAGGCAAAGCAACATAAAGAAAGCAAAGTCAGAATAACAACATCATTATTCTTCAAAGAATACAATTCTGAGTTCTCATTCATCACATGAAACATGAAGTAAAATTAGACATGATGTTATGGAAATTCACTTTAGCAACATCATATTAGTTCTTCAAATATTTTTCCAATTTCATTCATCACCTATGTTTGCTCACGTACCAGTGGCGACACTTATATTCAACACAAATACCAATAGTGAGTAGTGACGATCATGGCAAATGGCGATTGATTTGTGCACCAAAAAGTGGGAGGATTTGCAGAAGATCGAAAAATAACACTTGATATAGTCTAGAATAAGGCAACACTTAGCAAAAAGATAACAAAGTAAAGAGGCCTAAATCAAAAGCCCCTATTTCTTTCCGACACCCCCCATCTCTCTCTAACTCATTATCTCTCACCAAAATCTCCTAAACTGAAGGGTTGAAACTTTAACATAGTGTTACTATGCTTATAGTGTTGATTACATAACCAAAAGCAACTAATCTTCCAAACCCAAGAGCAAAATCCAAGTTTCCCTATTTTAATGAAATAGGCATAAATGCATTCAACAGGTTTGCAGCATATTCTCACACATTCAAATTTCAAATTACATCAATAGCGAGAAAGATAACAAAGTAAAGAGGCAAGTGCAACCCATGACTTGAAAATTCAGCAGAAGATATAGGTGTATTAGGATCCATAGAATAATAGGGTACCAGACCAGTAACAACTACAGAGACCACTATGTATAATGCACAACATATCAGAAGTGCATAAGCTATTCCTAGAGGCAAATCCCTTTGTGGATGTTTCACCTGCCATGGAAAGAGAGGCCATATAATCCTGAATCTATTCCAGATTCCACCTAGTTTGGTTTGTCACCCTTTCTAATTTTATATTCCAGATCCCACGAACTTTGTGGATGTCACTCTAATCAAATTGCTGTAAGCATGATTGCATATTACTATAATAATAGATGTGCATGATTTTTTTGCATCCTAATCAAGATTACTTATTAAAGTTCAGTCCTCCCCCCCCCCAAAATACAGTCATACGATATCTTCGGTATCTTCGTACTATACTATAATCTATAATGATGATTATAATATATAGATCCACTTTGCATGATTATTTTGCACTAATCAAGATAACTTACCTACTCATAGGATCTATATCCGACAGTCCTAGGAGCGGTGAAGGGGAAAAAAAGTAATAAAAATGTCATTAAAGAGGAACTATGATAATAAGTGAGAATTCATAGAGAAAGAAGAAGAAATCCACCTTCAAAAAATTTGTCCAAACTGCCAGTCATCTTGAAAAGCTGAGCAAAGTGAGGTTTGCAATATAACACCCCCTCAAATGAGCTAAAATTGTGAAGCTGCAAAGGACAAACAAATTCAGAAGAAGATGATGAATCTGATATTGCAACTATCATTATGATTTCAGAAAGTTTTTTTCTTTGATCCGTATAATTTTATTGATCCACAATCCCTTTGAAACATAAGCATATTTAATCTAACAAGACACACAAAAGAAGCTTTAGATTCAAAATCATCTTATTTACTTTAAACTTGCCAAATTCGGATTCAAAGTAGAATCTAACTAATCTAAAACATCTCATATTCTCATCCCAAAACCTCCAAAAGAAAAGATGAAAATTTCAATTCAAACAAAACGAGAAGAAAATAAGATCATCCAAATTAGCAATCAAAGAATACAAAGATGATTTCCTTAAGATCCTTAAGAACCCATTTCATTAAACTAATAATGGTGAAAATTAAGTAACAAAACATCTGAAGTGAATGTAAAGTTTCAATCTTGATGAAAAATTAAGAGACTAGAAATGAGGATCAACCTTGAAGGTGCTTTTGCAATGACGACCCGGGTTGGTAGCTTCGACTCCAATGGTTCGGGTTTGACGACCCTCATATTCCGGGTTTAACTCCTGGGTTTGACGACCCTCATGACCCAAGTGGCTTCTATTCCAATGGCCGGGTGGCTTCGAGTCCAATGGATAGTGATGAGATTGATGCCGAGAAAACCCTAGAAAAGGAAGAGAGACTTTGTTCGAATCCATGGCAACTCATGGATAGAATGAAGTTGTGGAATCCTTATCCATGGATAAGCTGAGAGAGAGACTACAAAGATAATCGAAAAAGAAGAGAGAGAAAAAACGGTGAGAAACAGAAAAAAGAGGAGAGAGACGAAGAAGATTGAGAATGGAAGGGAAACTTGGATGGTCGAAGATGAGGATGCAGAATGAAGATGGAGGGTGCAGAGGAAAAACCGGGAGGGAAAAAAAGAACGTGGCAAAGGAAGGGCATGGCTGGGGTTCTGTGAAGAATGGAGGGCAAAACCGCCAATTCACTGTCCTTAAGCACAGTAGCCATGTTTGTGGCTTTTTAATGGGTATATATATATATATATATATATATATATATATATATATATATATATATATATATATATATATGCTAGTGCATATAACAGAAAAGGGATATAAAATGTAGATGACCATGCATGAGAGTTAGTGTTAGAAGTGAGTACTACCACTATTGTTTTTCTTCGTTGTATCTTTAAAGCATATGTTCGTGTAACCCTTGCTCATGAATGGGTTGAAATATTGCTTTAAGGAAAGAGATACGAGCCTCGAAGATGAAGATTATTATCAGCTTTTGTCATTCTTTGTGACCATTGAATCACTCAGTTTGTGTATTTTCCCTAACAATCTAAAAGCAATATTATCATAACCTTATAAAAGAGAACTGGCGGGCACTGTAGACAGGGACCGGTGAAATGACCGTTATGCCCCTCCCTGCACATGCCATTTACTTCGTATGCCATTACCTCCCCCCTCAAGCCAGGCATGTGCGTGTGCCGGGCTTCTCCACAGTGTTCCTCTCCTTTGGTTTGCCGTTGCCTCCCTTTCCCCTACATGCCAGGCAGTCAGGCACGTGCGTGTGCTAGGCACATTTAGCACCTGAACACCAGTGCCAATGTGTGTCCCATTTCGGTTGTTTTTGATTCGGTGCTCGATAGTCGAGAGGGGAGGGCGGTTGTGGATATTGTGTTGGGAAAAAGGATGCGGCTGTTTTTGAAGTGCTTTGTTGCCTTGTTAACTGCAAAAGGGGTTAAATACTAGCTGCAGCCTGCAATAATAGAATTAGGAAATATGCAGTGTAGTGGTAGGCTGGTAGCTGACCTATCAGCAAGGTAGGCAGACTAGCTAATTAGCATGGAATAGAGTCAGAAGGCTACTGAATTCATCACAAGCAGAATTGAATTGATTTGGTTACGATTAGAACAGTTCATTTTAAAATATGTAATCAAACAACAAAAAATATCCAAGTGAAACGAAATCACTGTTTTTATTAATATAAGATATATTGATGGCTGCAGCCTGCAAAGGATAGAATGAGAGAGAAAATAATTATAATTCAACTGAAGCGTTACTAATGCTAATTGCTAAATGAAAATAGAAGCATCACAAGAGATGAGATGAAAATTTAACTAATGTTCAGTAGTATCTTGGAGAGTTGGGTCATTGGGAAATGATCTGTAGAGTGTAGACACTCTCGTTGTCATCCAACATTTCTAGCCTCTTAACCCTTGATTGATTCCTTTGTTCTATGGCTTCCTCCGTGGCCACCCAGCTTTCACCGATGTTTGGGAAGTGACGTATGTAGGAGTTTCTACAAGCATACACACCCTCTCTATGAATATTTGATCCAGGTCCAACTGTGTGAATTTCTTTGTGTGCAATTCTGAGTCTTCTCTAACGTCAGCACTCTGTTTTGTGCTTTAAGATCTTTTACCCTTGCTTCTAGGTCTCTCACCTGCTGCTGTACCTGATGTTACATCCTTTCTTTCTCACTCTCTTCTTCCAGCTTCTTTTGAAGTTGTTCTTCTTCCTCCCTCTTTCTCTTCATATAAGTTGACACTCTCTCGTGCGCCATTCTGTATTTCAAATTACTATTTCTACTTTTTTTTTTATGGAGTGAATCTCTCGAGTTTTCACAGCGCTTGATATTATATCGAATACAGACATACAGTGGCAGCAACAAATCCATATTTATATAGGCATCTAAAGAGAGACTGGAACACCAACAGACAATTTATGATTAAATGCATTCTCATTAATGTGGCTGAGCTGTTGTTTCATATTGACTCATAGTCATAGTCTGCGTCTTTTCAAAAGCCAATGGACTTATATAGCATTCATTGTACAATAATAAATGGTAGCATATTAGATATATTGTACAAGAAATATTCTAGGCATGTATGCCTTCGGGGCATAATGCCTCATGTACTACCTGCGCTTTACGACTGAAATATTTATTCTGGTTTCAATATTGGGTTGTTTTCCCTTTCCTCTCCTTTTTGGGTATTTTTCTTGTGTTTTTTTTTTTTTTTTTTTTTGTCGATGACATTGATGCACTTAAGGTCACGGGATACACAGATATAGTTCGGGGATTTTCGTGTTTAACAGCAAATGGTTTTGTGGAGGCAAAGAGACAGGCGCATCATTTGACGCTGTATTGGGCAGGCTGATCCACCAGTGCAGGCACGTACAGTGCTTTGTCAAGATTTGCCGGAGCCATGGACTGTCTATTAACAGTGTCTTGAGGTTGGTTGTGTAAGCAAGTGGACCATTGCCTGTTGCAACACTTCCTGTTTATGATACAGAATGGCTCGGATGCAATGGTGAAGAAAGAGAATGTTAGTGATAGATTTGGTTCAGGCGCAGGGACTGAGCACCTGATGAGTAGCCTATTATCACTGATAAACGTGTTACCCTTGTGCAGGTTGTCATTGATGTGCCTCACTCTGCTCCATCTACACTACCAATCATCGTGTTACCCTTGTGCAGGTTGTCATTGATGTGCCTCCCTTTGCTACAGATACACTACCAATAAACATGGTGCCCTTGTCCAGGCTGTCGTTTATGTGTCCCCCACTGCCGCATCTGTATCTCGAAGCTACAGGTAGTACTGTGGGTGCTGATGTTCCTTCAACAGCAATACTTGCTGCTGTCAAAATTGGGATTGTGGCGGATATCAAGGACAGAGGAAAGTCAATCATCGACATTGAAGATAACCTCAACCTTGATAAGAGGGCTTATAATGGAAATGATGATGATGACGTCACGCCTATTTCTAAAAAAATGCGGTTCCAGGTGGCTACTGATGGGCACACTGCTGTCCACAACAGGCAACGCGAGTGGGACATCATACTCCCACACCACGATGGCTATCCTTCACACAGAGAGGAAGATAGATTGATGGGAGACCAGGATGTGCAGGTGGGGGACATGCATACACTAACTAGCCTATCCCAAATTTTTGATTACCAGAGCAGAAAGTTCGAGGAGTGTTGTGCATGTGCATGTGCATGTTAAGTTTTGATGATGAAAAATAATATAATATGTTATAGTATGAAAGTTTGTGACAGATGGTTGAGAAAGTAATAAATAAATGAAGACTTTGAAGAAGTGAAGAATCAAGATTGAAGTCCAAGTTTATATTGAATTCCAAGTTTAGTTACTATATGCAAAATGTAATATGCTGGAACTAGATGATATAATATGTGCCAAGTATTGAAATATAAAATTAGGATAATTATTATTTTCTTAGAGTTAAGGAAATAAATAATTATGTTAATTTTATATATCTATATAAAAAGAAAGTTTAGTTTTAAAATAAAAAAGGATTTTATAAAAACTGATTTTGATAAAACGTTTTGTATATAAAAGATAAAAGTTTTTTTGGGTAAAAATCATAAAACGTTTTTAAAGAATTTTGATAAGAAGGAGAAAAACTGATTTTTCAATATGATAAAGTTTGTTTAATAAAAAAACTGATTTAAGAGTTGATCTAGTTAATATAAGATATGGAGAAATCCTTATCCTATAAGGAAAAGGAAAATCAGTTTTTTATAAAAGATAAAATTGGTTTTTGAATAGGAAAAGAATTTTATCCCTTTATTTTAGGAATAAAAATTGTTCAAAAGATAATATATCTTGGAGAAGGATTTTTATATAAGGGATTGCATCTCAGTTTTATAACTCACGTTTTCAGAGAGAAAAAATCGGAGATATTAAGAGCTGAAAACAGTTTCCTAAGGCACAGAGTATAGCACAGAGTTCTAGTCAGATTAGGAAACTAAACAACGTTTGTAATTGTCCTCTATTTGCTTGAATAAGAAGCACGTCTTTGAGGAATCTTTCTTTCTGTAATTCTTATATTATAGGAGAGTAGCAACACTTAGGGTTAAGTGTTGGGGAGCACTACTAGAGTTAGTAGTGGGGGAATCGAATTGTATCAAGAGTTTAGTATTTTACGATTCAAATAATAAAAGAGTAGTTTGTGTGGAGGTAGATCTCAGAGGTGAGATTGAACCACGTTAAATTCCTGTGTTTTATTATTTGATATTATTGTTTTAGTGTTTGATTAAATTTCGTTTGAGCAAAAACGTTAATCGGAGATTTTACGAGTGAATAACACAGTACACAGCACTGTGCTATAAAGGTGTTTTTGCAAAAATCGATTAGATTTAGTCACTCAATTCAACCCCCCTTCTTGAGTGTCACCTTGTGTTCCAACAAGGAGTCTCGGGAAAATACAGGACTGGAGGCCACAATGGCTGAGGACCTTCGTCTTTTCATCATTCCAAGGGAGGTGAGGGCCTGCTATAGAGAGGAACTGCTTTGTCCCGTGGGCGGTTTTGAGTATGAACTTAGCGTGATCAGCGATGAGACCATAAGGGTTCATTCACACAAGGCTAAACCGGTGGTGGGACAGTCTGGTCCATCCATTAGAGGGCTGGGAGCAAGTATCGGATGGTGTATTACTACGAGCCCAAGGTTTGGTACCTTGAGTGAAGAAAACACGGGAAGCTACGGGAGCGGCCCTAACAGGGCGAAGCGAGCGCATGGATGATTCAGCTACGCCTACCTCCAATATTACAAGTTAAAGAACGAGTTAACCATCGCGAAACGAGAATCTGTCCTCTCGCCAAAAGAGAGAGAAGAAGCCTTCACCGCCGAGAATAGCGCCGATACTTGTTCGAACTTAGCTGTACGAAGCGCGCGCTTCTACAAAAAAAAATCTTGCGGGGGAGGACTGCTTAGCTGGAGCGGTCTAATTTGACTAAGGAGAAGGTACAGAAGGAGTTTGAAGTCATTAAGGGTGCCAATGATGCGCTCATTACTGAGACGGACACCATCAAGACAAGGTTGGAAGCCATACAGGAATTTAGCCTAAATAAAATGCACTTTGCAGGCACTTAACATGCTTCCCTCACCGGCCCGGGGTTCCGAAACATGAGAAAAGAGCTCTTTCGGGAGATGTGATTACTAGTACAATCTTGATGATAAGGGTAGTCATAGCCCTAAAACCTCATACCCAAAATTTACGGGAGCTATCCGGATACGATGGCTACGGCTCGAAGCACTATGACCACCAAACCGCCACGCACGTTATTCATGTTATCAATCTAATTTCGTGTATTTATGAATTATGATATCCACTCCTCATGATTGCTATCCAATCAAATGACTTAGCTTCCTTGTAGGCTCACAGGCTCTGGAAGGCATACACGACATCATCCAGACACAAGTGCTTGTAACCAGTCTTACATTCCCACAGCTCAACTGGATATACAAGGTTATAGTTCAGCTCGCGTGTGTGCAAATAATGGAGGATGGGGTTGGAGCCTTGATGGCAGGTTTGGCTATGAAAAAAGAGCCAGCTTCAATCCCGAGTTTGAGGAAAGTATAGATTAAAGCCTACCCACTGGCAGCCAATCACTTCAAATTATATTACTTCTTGATGAACCTTTTTGTTATTTTATTCAGCGTACTTATTTATAACTGTCTTGTGTATGTATCTGCATAATCCTGCACCTAACTTATTACTGCTCAGCATGTTTCAGCAGTAAAATGTATATATTAACTTCTCCTTAAAATACCACTTTTCTAATCTCATTAAAATATAATAACATGTGTTCTAGAGGATATGCATTGCCCTTAAAGCCCAGCACACATTTTCCTGCCCGAGCTTAAGAACACGCATGTCTGCACTAATGAACACAAGGTGTAACAGCTTAAAAATATTAGCAGGTATAAAGTGAATTCTGTGACAGGACAACTATGTGAGGACTTGAAAGATTATAGCTTTCAAAATGATGCCTACTATGTGCTATCGTGAAGGAATGGGGCCTGGGACTAGAAAGCCAGGGCATGGTGAACCTGATGGCTGCACAAATTCCTCCGACAAAGTAATCACTTAATCGTGCCCTGCAGTCTGTGAAGGATCAGGACAGGAAAGAGAATTCAGAAAAGAAGAATAAACGAAGTTAGGGTGAAAAGAGCAAACATGATAAGAAGTTAGCGGAAGCGGCTCGGCTTTCGAGAGGATCATTTCGATGCTCGGAGTATCGAGGCTAACACTACAAATAATTTCATTGTCATAAGTCATATTCCCTCATTTTAGTTTAGGTTTCTTTAAATTATTTGTATTGTATTCTTTGGCTGTATATCAAATTATGAAAGTTTTGGTGATGCTTGTCAAGTATAAGACAATATTAAATCGAACGAAGAATTACGTCATTGCATATAATACGAGGAGAGCGATAATATACTGATTAGACTAAATTGGGCATATAATCACTGGTAGATCGAGCGTATAATCAAATCGAGATTAATCGACACAGTCAAGACCAACATAATCCACACACCATAACAAGCTCAATCCAATCCTGTGATGTCCACCCTTTAAATGGACACAGCGGGACCGGGAAACCGCAATAACTCCGATTTGGAGAAAACGGAATCCCAAGGCAAGCGGTAGCATAACAATAGACTATGTTAGTAGTTGGGTTCCACGCAAATAATTCCGGTGTTAAAAAAGCTACAAATATCACCGTGGCGACCACATACAAGCAATTGTTACCATGACATTAAGGAAGTTAGAGTATCAAGATACATAAAAAGAAAAGCAATAATAAAAACTTCATAGTACTCCTCGAGCATTTATTATATATCCTAAAACTTCATATTAAACCAAACAGAATTAACACCTAGAAGACCAGTGATCATTATCCTGCCTATGCCTAAGACCAGACTTGCTGCACAAATATACAGAAGGTATAATAGCTTTAAGTGTTGATGAGATTTAAATGAATGCTGCAACAGGACAACTACATGATTGGACGCCTTAGGAACAACATTATTTGTTTCCGAGAAGAAATCTAATCATTCGTGAATTGTGTACAATAAGATAACATGACTACAATCTATACTAGAAGTCATAATAACTATAGACAACTAGGTCCGACAGCAGCATCCTTCCAATAAGGTGCACTGGCAGTGCAAGATTAAATAGGAACAAAAGCAGCCCCAGATATCACCTGACGGGCAAGTAGCAAAATCACATATGATAGATGGAACCTAGGCACTTAAAAACACTCTTAGTTTGCAGAAACATCTATACTGTAAACTGCACCCAACAAAGGTTCCGGTATCAGCCTACCACCTTTCTAAACCTCAGTCCAGTTGAAGCATAACCTTCGTCAATCCTTGCCACAATCTAACATCCTACTCATTATGATCCTAACCCAAAAGCAATTTTAGCCCACACACAGCAGAACAGGTTCCTACCACTGTGGGATTCAACTGCAATAAGGAAATTAAGTACTGGATCACAGTATCTCATCTGAGCACCTAATTAATCCTAATTGTTTCAACAAAACACAAGATAAATATGATTCAGAAAGACTTTTAAAGAAAGAACATATAGATGCCTGCAACCGCGCTTCATGTAGCCTTGCTGTAGAGACAGGTGACTTCGAATTGGATCAAACACAACTTGCATCGCATAGAAGCCTTGTTGAAATCGTGATCCCCGAAATTCCAATGTTCATTCTCCTGACCTGGTCTCTGGCAGCAAAGATTATTGGTGGCCAATCGACCGCACTTGAGCGCCTTTAAAAGCTTTGCGTGCAAACCATAAATATTCAACACACGTTTAAGCCTGGCAAAATACTTGTAGAGTTCATCATCCTCGTATTCACAGAGTTCGAACAGAGCTTTGATATTACCCTCGTGATAAAGGATGATATTCCGCAGGAAAAGAGCATAGCCAAAATCAGCCAAACCATCAAGGTGATCTCTTGCAGCTTGGACATCGTTCTTCTTCGTATACTTCTTGAATTGTTATCTTTTGTGATCTTACGCCATGAAAAGCTTAGAAGCTTGAATGTTAAGCTAACAGAAAATAGAGAGAGAAAGAATATGTTTGATTATATTCAGAAAGAATGAATGTGAATAATTAATTATTACAAGCTATAGAACTCCTTATATAGCAGGAGATATTACAAAAGAAGAGAATAGAAATTAGTTGCAAAGTAGAATAACTAACTAAGTAGGTTTGTTTTTAGTTGTGCTGAGCTGGTGGTGCCTGAGAGTAGAATCAGTATGTTTAACATCCCCCGTCAAGGTTGGCAGTGTTGGAAACATGTCAAGCTTGTGCAACAATAGCTGAAATTGAGCAGAAGGAAGCACTTTAGTGAACACATCAGCTAACTGTTGAGTTGTAGGCAAGTAGGTAAGCTCAATGAGACCCTCCATGACTTTTTCCCTAGTAAAGTGAAAATCTATATCGATGTATTTTGTCCGTTCATGGAACACAGGGTTCCTTGCTATGTGCAAAGCAGACTGGTTGTCACAATGTAATTGAACTAACCATCCAAGTGACTTCAGCAGATGCACTTGCCATGGCTCTATATTCAACCTCTGATGAAGACCTAGAAGCTGTGGCTTGCTTCTTACTTTTCCAACTTATAGGAGAATCTCCTAACATGAGAAGATAACCTGAAAGAGATCTTCTGGAATCAGGGCAGGAGGCCCAATCAGAATCAGAAAAAGCCTGGAGCTTGAGAGTGGGAGCACCTTTTAACAATATCACTTGGCCAGCATTATGAGAAACATAGGAAAGCACGTGATGAAGAGCATCTAAATGAGCAGATCTAGGAGCCTGCATATATTGACTGAGCACTTGAACTGAGTATGACAGATCTGGTCTGGTGTGAGTTAGGAAATTTAATTTCCCAACTAAACACCTGTAAAGAGTAGGGTCTGATAAAAGATCTCATGAAGTAGCTGATAACTATGAAGCACGAGTACGCCTCCCCGACACCGAATCACGTACCGGGGACGAGTACGGGACGGGTACGTGACGGGTACGGCTAGGATACGTCCCCAAAACGACTCCAGTCGGGTGGGTACGTGGGTTTTGTTTGGGTACGGTTGGGGTCAATCTGGGTACGTGATGGGGACGAATTTGAAGTGTGAGAGACGTACCCAGCTACTTTTATGAAATTTAACGGGCAAAAGTCAGATCTAGATGTCGACGCCATTAGAGAAGGATGAAAAATACAAAGAGAAAAAGCAGCTCTTGTTGAACTTGAGAGAGGAGAGAAGAGAGAGGAAAGAAAGATAAATTAAAAAAAGCACTTGTTGCCCTCTGATTTGGAATATCACGTGATATTAAAAAAAAAGTCCTTGTAGTTGTTGCCAGCTGGTGTATTTACACCCTTCCTTCTTTATCTTTTCTTCTTTTCTTTTTAATACCCATTTTCTTTTTAATACCCCATTTCTTTTAGCACGTGGTCTTGAAAGACATTTTTTTTCTTCAGATTTTTTTTTACACCAACTTATATTATTTTTTTCCAGGTTTTTTTTTTAATTTATTTTTTTGCCGAATCCATGCCGTACCCGTTTTTAGAAAATTTGATTTTGCCGTTTTCCGTCCCCGTACCCGTACTCGTATCCGTCCCCGTACCCGTTTTCGTGCTACCTAGGCTGATAACTTGAGGTTGAGATGGAGAGGATTTACAGCAGACTTGAATGTAGAAAGACCAGAGTAGAGTAAGAGTTCTTTAGTTAATTTCTTTTGAGTCATGGTAATACCTTCAGGAATATAGCTGATTCCCTAGCCTAGGAAGAAGCTTAACTTACCAAGATCCTTTATGCTAAATGCTTGATCAAGATGCTGTTTGAGATGAGTAATACTAGAAGGATCATTACCAGTGATGATCATGTCATCTACATACACAGCAGCAATAGTAATAGAAGTGTCATGAAGTTTAATGAAGAGGTTGTAATCATTTTTTGATTGTGTATAACCTTCAAGGACTAGAGCAGCTACCCACTTAGTAAACCATTGTCTAGATGCCTGTTTAAGACCATACAATGATTTTGTAAGTTTGCAAACTTTGTTATCTGGATTAGGACATCCCTCGGGTAGCTTCATATAAACTTCCTCATGGAGATCTCCATGTAGGAAGGCATTATTAACATCCAATTGGAAAAGTTTCCAACCCTTATATGCTGCCAAGGCTAGGATGCATCTAACAGTAGGCATTTTGATGACTGGAGAAAAAGTCTCCATGTAATCAATACCATATTTTTGATTAAAACCCTTTGCCACTAGCCTGGCTTTATACCTTTCAATCTGGCCATCTGCTCTTAATTTCACTTTGAAAACCCATTTAGAGCCTATGGGTTTCTTCCCATGAGGAAGATCAACAACTTCCCAAGTCTGATTGTGTGCCAGTGCTGTCAATTCTTTTTGCATGACTTCAATCCAAAGAAGATTGAAAGCTGCTTCAGAATATGAAGAAGGTTCTGTAACATCAGAAGAGTGAGCAATAAAGGCTTGAGAAGAAAGAGAAAGAGCAGAGAAATCAACAAGATTGCACCAATGTGAAGAAAAAGAAGAAGAAGTTTGGCAAATATAATCTTGTAACCAATTGGGAGACTTATGAGGCGTGGAAGTGTGTCTAGGTGGAGGGGTAGTATGTGATGGAAGATTTGGTGAAGGATTGGATGTATGAGTGGAATTTTCAGGAGAAGAGGCAGGAGAAGAATCAAGAGAAGAAGAAGAAGATAATGGTGTAGAAGAAACAGGAGAAGAAAGAGGAGAAGGAGATGGGACAGGTGATGGAATATTGAGTGTAGATGTGTTTGAAGTATCAAGTAATGCATCAGAAGAAAGAGGTTCAAATGGATCATAGAAGATATGATCAGTATTAGTAGTAGGGAGAAAAAATTGAAAAGGGGCAGAATTAGAAGAAGATTGGATATGAAAGGGAAAGTGTTGTTCATGGAAAATAACATCCCTGGATATTATTATTTTGTGAGTGGTAAGATGATAAACCTTATAGGTTTTTTGGTGAGCAGGGTAACCAATAAACACACAAGTTTCAGCTCTTGAGTCAAATTTAGTTCTCCCAGTTGTGGATGTAGAAACAAAACATAAGCTTCCAAAAACTCTAAAATAAGAGAGATCAGGAGCAATGTTATGAAGTTTTTGATAAGGAGAAATGTGTTGAAGTACTGATAATGGTGTTCTATTAATAAGATGTGTAGCTGTGAGTACACACTCACCCCACAAATGAATGGGAAGATGAGACTGGAAAAATAAAGCTCTAGCACACTCTAATAGATGTCTGTACTTGCGTTCAACAAGTCCATTATGTTGAGGAGTGTTAGAGCAGCTCTTCTGGTGTACAATGCCCTTGGAAAGATAGAACTGCAGCATAGCACCTTCACATAACTCTTTGGCATTGTCACTTCTGATGATGTTCACATTACAAATGAACTGATTCTCAACATAAGCAATAAAGTGAATCAATATAGGAACATCATCAGATTTGAACTTGAGAAAATGTACCCATGTATACATAGTAAAATCATCAACAATGGTGAGAAAGAACTTACAACCAGACATAGTAGGATGTTTATAAGCTCCCCAAATATCCATGTGTATCAATTGAAAAGGTCTTGCTGTAGTAGAAGTACTAATAGGAAAGCTAAGTCTACATTGCTTAGCTTTAGGACAAACTTGACAGATACAATCCATAGCATGTTTTATATTCATATGAGGAAATACATGCTTAAGCTGAGTAAAGGGAATGTGTCCCATCCTGAGATGCCATAATTTGGCTTCATGAGAAACAATAGCTAGCATAGAAGCATTATTTTTAGACAACGCTGCAGAAGAAATAGAACCAAAAGCTTGAGTTGGATAACCAGATGAGAGAGCAGCAAAATACAGACCATTGTGCAGATTACTAAGACGAATTGGTGCTGTCAGGGAAGGGCCCTGTACGAGACAAGAATCATGAGTAAATTGCAAGGTACAACTCATGGCTGCACACAATTTGGGCACAGATACAAGATTGAATCAAAATCCAGGAACAAAGAGCACATGATCTAAGGTAATAAGATCATTTAGTTTCACAGTTCTAGTGTGAGTAATTGGAACTTGTCTGCCATCAGGTATTGTAATATGATGATGATGAGGATTATCCAACAATTTATAGTCAGAAAACAAAGATAAATCACAACAAATGTGATCTGAGGCACCACAGTCTACTATCCAACTGGAAGCCAAAGATGATGATAAACAATGCTTACCAGCGAATAAGGCTATAGAAGTTGTTTCACTTGTCTTCTGATCATTGAGAAGACTTAATAAATGATTGTATTGATCCAGTGAGATGATAGAAGCAGAAAGCTCTTCAGTATTAGTGTCAACATATAGCTTTTCACTGTGAACAGCAGCAGCAAATTTCTTTTGAGGAGGCTTCCAATCAGCAGGGTAACCATGTATCTTAAAACATCTTTCAATACTATGGCCAGGAATCTTGCAATGAGTGACATAATTACGAATACAACTCCCTAACCAAATACAAGCATGGAACCATTTCTCACACCTTCATGAATTCCGTCAATAACACAGTCATTAATTGCACATAAACCAACAAATTTCATTAACTTAAATCAAGAACCTGTAATAACAAAACCATTCAACCCTTAGACAAAAACTTTGATCAAACACAATTATCAATTAACACATGAGCTACTGTATTTGTGTTTTCCACTGACCATCGACAACAATTTGAAACATCACATTCACACCATCAACTAACACCACACAATCCAATTAATCATAATTTCATAAACCAGTTATGAATTTATATCCAAGGCTAGAAGGGATAAAATCAAAGAAAGTGAGGAGGTGTAGTACCAACAAGACACTGCCGGAGTACCGGCGTCCTTGGTCCACGGTGGTCGGCCAGCAACCACGGCAGGGCAGCAGCGAAGGACGAAGAACAGAGGAGCTAACACAGCAGCAGCAACGAAACAACAACAGCACCGCGGTGGCACGCGAGCAGCACTGACGGCAGACACACGCGGACAGAGGAGAGAGAACGCTCCGGCGAGCTCGAGGACACCGGCGGCTGAGAGGGAGAGGGGTGCGAGAGATGGGTCGGGGAGAGGAGAGAGAAAAACTGGGGTTTGGGGTTTCTCACGGGGAGAAGAGAGAAATATAAAGGGGTTTGGGGTTTTGAGTGAAATGACGAGAGAGATAGAGTGAGATGGGTTTTCTTTCATCCAATTTTTAACCGAAAAAGGTGTTAGAAGGGTAGACTAATTGTATTTCTCAATTTGGCCACATACAACTCAATTAATTACATATAAAACCCAAAACGTATTTATTTTAGAAAATAATTTAACTATGATCATTTCAGAAAAATTTAGGACGCAATTAAGCTAATAAACATAATTAGAAATTAATAAAACGAGATTAAAATTCGGGGTATTACATCCTACCACCCTTATAAAAAGTTTCGTCCTCGAAACTTGCAATAAGTTAATCGAGGAGACAACAAGCTAAATTCATTTAAACAAAACCAAGATCTCAAGCTTTCATGGCTTCGTTAGGAATTCAGCCTCCATTCCGCCATCGTCTTTTGTATCTCTACTTCAACTCGACTCGCGAAATCGAGGAGCAAAGAAAACAAAAGGGGCAAACTTGTTGGCAATGAGTTCTAACTAACACATTTGGTGAGATCTCGTTTGAAAACCTTTTGATTACTCAAACCATATAAGTTAAAATTAATCGAAAAACTATTAAAATTCACATAACGTCACGTACATCAAAACAATCATATAATCATATAACTTAAGACCAACTAGGTCCAGGTATAACCACTTAAACTCCAAAAGGGCTTCTATAATCGTATTTCTCATATCTTAAACTCTATTAACCCAATTAATCATCAAAACGAACCTCAATTTTCTTATCGTCTAATTTCCCAAAGGATCATATCTAGGCGATGCAAAGTCTAAGACTCCGCACTTCCGGCTAGGTTTCGGCTCTGATACCACTCTGTAACGCCCCGGCTTTCATACTTCCTTATCAAGTTAATTAATCAGAATTAGCAGCGGAAGACTTAGCTTAGTCGGCGCGTTACCGCCGTACCTTCCACTGGGGAAAATACAAGGCGACCTTTAACATTAACTTACAGGGACAATACCTTGATTTGCCACTCTTAAAGAAACACTTTAATAATAGAATACTAATTTCTAGAAATTTCGGCAGAGTTTCCTTTGTAAATTGGACAACCCAAAATGGGAAAATGTTTGAAAAACCTGTTACAATAAAATATTCCAAATCCATAACTCAACGCTTTCGCGGAGTAGCAGCTAACGAGAATCAGGAGCACTATTGCTTATCCAGCACTCGAAATAAAACTAAATCATTACTTATTATCTATTACAAAGTGGAACGTCCTCGCCTAAAAAAGAAACATAAAACAATCATAGCATAACTCTTAGCACGTAACTGCTTCTATCTTGGAAAGGATGCTCCAGAACTTCAACCTGAAACTATTGTAACACTGCCACCCACCAAGTGACAGGCCACAGTAGTGACAAAACAAAACATTGACAGACACATCAGCACAATGCTGAGTACTAACCCATAAAACATTCTTAAAACATGCTTTGGTGTCTACGACTCTCACGTAATCAACATGTTCACATCGTTCATAACCATATCAAAACAACATAGCGATATTCACATAATCCATTATCATTCATCATGTTTCGTGACCTTTAAGTACTTTCAGAAATCATAGCAGAGTCATAACATCATCATAGTTCTTTCATATCAAAGCGGAAAACATACTTTCATATCATTAGACAATAAGCATTCATAAACATATACTTAAAGTCATGCAGGATATCATAAATCATCATCATCTTTCATTTACTTAACTAGTAATGGTCGTACCATCTTAATAACATAGTTATTTCATAGCATTCGTTCATAAACATCACTAATCATCATATTCATAAAACATTACATATCTCCTAATCCAATCATCGATAACATAATGTGTGAAATCATAAAACATATTCGCAATCATAATCATACTTTTGAAACATCAAAGTCATCATACTTCATAGCATTAAATCATTCAATAGCATCATCTACATAGCCAATATTTCGTATCATATCATAAGTTTCATCATAACTTTCCACCTTACTTAATTCATATCAATAACTTGATTAACATCCGAGCTTTGTAAAACAAGAAAGAGCATGCATTTAGTAAGGAGAAGAGCAACATAAATCATTGCATAACATATCATATCGGTTCATATCATCTCATGAGATTCATCAATATCTTTTCACTTTACTTATTCATTTTGGTAACTTGGCTAGTATCATTAATCAGTCGGGTGGCCACATCATAGGTGACACTTGCGGTACCCGTAAACAGTCGGGTGGCCACATCATAGGTGACACTTGCGGTACCCTTATACAGTCGGGTGGTCACATCATAGGTGACACTTGCGGTACTTGTATACAGTCGGGTGGTCGCATCATATGTGACACTTGCGGTACCCGTAAACAGTCGGGTGGCCACATCATAGGTGACACTTGCGGTACCCGTATACAGTCGGGTGGTCACATCATATGTGACACTTGCGGTACCCGTAAACAGTCGGGTGGCCACATCATATGTGACACTTGCGGTACCCGTATACAGTCGGGTGGTCACATCATGGGTGACACTTGCGGTACCCGTATCATTAAACAGTCGGGCGGTCACATCATAGGTGACACTTGCGGTGCCCGTAAAATACTGCCAAGAACCATCTTTCACTGTACTTTTATCATGTTCTGTTTCTTTTCACGAATCTTGATTACATTACATAACCGTAATCGTAATCATGAAACGTAATCATAATCATGGAACGTATCTTAATCGTAACATAACCATGATTACATTACATCATCGTAATCATAATCATGGAAAGTAATCATATGCATGACATATTCATAATCATGTTCATAACATATACTTTTGCATAATCAGGTGTTCAGAAGCATATCTCATAACTTAAAGTACCTTTCAAAATACATAACAGAAGCATATCTGAAGCATAACATATACATAGCAGAAGCATAGTAGTCCTTTCGTATGTTACATCGTTTATGAGCCATTCATGCTTTCATATTATTTCGGAATTTAAAGGAATACTTTGGCGTATTCGGAATACATAAACATATATCATAGTAAACATTTCATACTCCTTCATATCCATATTAATAAGCTTATTAGCGATATAATTCACATAATCGATTATGGTCATTAAACATAATTCAACTCTTACTAGTTCTAACAATAGTCCGGTGATACATTTTCTTCGCTTTTCAACTTATTAAAATATATGATAAGAAACCTAATATAGTTAATCAAAATACTTTCTACTACTTTCAAGTTCATAAGCTTAATAAGACATGAACAAGGTAAGTAAAATCCACGTTCTTTATCATAATCAATTCATTTTTAACCCATACATCATTTCAACCTCGTAGACGAATACTTAACCATCAAATTGAACGCATCAATCCATAAAGGTAATTAAGTAATTCACTAAAACTTCTTAACAAATATCTTAAGATCTTCTCATAGTTTCAGGATCGTTCACAGAACATAGCATAAGACTCTTTTGATAACATCTAGGTTTCACATATATCATTTCTTAGTATATAATTCATAACTCGTCATTCATAAGAACAAGACTCATCTTTTCACATTTTTCGATCACTTATGAAACATAAGACATATTTATTCCATACTTAATTAATAAGAGAATAATGAAGTCCTTTCTATCTAATTACTCTTTAGAGGATGTTAAACTAATTCACCTATCAATTGAACTCTATTAAGAACTAACATAATTACGAATACAACTCCCTAACCAAATACAAGCATGGAACCATTTCTCACACCTTCATGAATTCCGTCAATAACACAGTCAATAATTGCACATAAACCAACAAATGTCATTAACTTAAATCAAGAACCTCTAATAACAAAACCATTCAACCCTTAGACAAAAAATTTGATCAAACACAATTATCAATTAACACATGAGCTACTGTATTTGTGTTTTCCACTGACCATCGACAACAATTTGAAACATCACATTCACACCATCAACTAACACCACACAATCCAATTAATCATAATTTCATAAACCAGTTATGAATTTATATCCAAGGCTAGAAGGGCTAAAATCAAAGAAAGTGAGGAGGTGTAGTACCAACAAGACACTGCCGGAGTACCGACGTCCTTGGTCCACGGTGGTCGGCCAGCAACCACGGCAGGGCAGCAGCGAAGGACGAAGAACAGGGGAGCTAACACAGCAGCAGCAACGAAACAACAACAGCACCGCGGTGGCACGCGAGCAGCACCGACGACAGAAACACGCGAACGGAGGAGAGAGAACGCTCCGGCGAGCTCGAGGACACCGGCGGCTGAGAGGGAGAGGAGTGCGAGAGATGGGTCGGGGAGAGGAGAGAGAAAAACTGGGGTTTGGGGTATTTGGGGTTTCTCACGGAGAGAAGAGAGAAATATAAAGGGGTTTGGGGTTTTGAGTGAAATGACGAGAGAGAGATAGAGTTAGATGGATTTTCTTTCATCCAATTTTTAACCGAAAAAGGTGTTAGAAGGGTAGACTAATTGTATTTCTCATTTTGGCCACATACAACTCAATTAATTACATATAAAACCCAAAATGTATTTATTTTAGAAAATAATTTAACTATGATCATTTCAGAAAAATTTAGGACGCAATTAAGCTAATAAACATAATTAGAAATTAATAAAACGAGATTAAAATTCGGGGTATTAAACATTTTACGTGCGAGAAAAGAGTAGTTGTTCTTTTATGTTGCACAAGCCGAGGTATTTTCAGCCTTTTTTTTCCAATTTCGGCCCCAAAAGTAACCCTTGTGATGAGCAAAAATGCCCCCAAAATTTTATTGGTCGATCTTCCTGGTGTGCATATTGAAGCGCGCAAAACGAGGCAAACCCCTAACCCTAATTAACCCCCAACTAATATTTTATTTAACAGAATGTTACGGTAGAGAATTAATCCAAACTATAGTGGTTAGGGGTGAAAGTTCGGTGTACGGTTTGGATTAGGGACTAATCCAATACGATCCGAACAAAATTTGGATTTCAATTTTTCAATCCGAATCCAAACCGATTAGAGTTTGAATCCGATCCAATCCAATCCGAATTTTCATACTCTAGATTAGATCCGATCTGAAAATCCGATTTTTTAAAACTCTAGTTTTTCGATGAAATAAATTAAGTACAACAACAACCTAATAGATTTAGAAAATGGGGAATTAAGTGCTGTTAGGATTTTAGGGGAAAGGTTGAAGTGATACGCCTATTAGGCTATGGATTAGGATTTTCTAAAAAAAAAAAAAATCAGTTTAGTACTTAAGCACAATCCAGATACATAATACAAGACATATTGCTATTCGGTTATATTGAATTTTTGGATCTAATTACCCTGAATCCAATCCGATCCGAAAATCCAATTTTTTCATAAATTTTCAATCCGAATCCATTCCGAACACAGTTCGAATCCGATCCAAATTACTAATTCGGATTGGATTGGATTGGATTTTGGATTTTATCCAAATAACTTTCACCCCCTAATAGTGGTATCATGTAGAATTCAAAATAAATTTGGGTACCAAATGGAAAAGTCAAAAGTACAGTAATAAAATATAGAATTTCCCTAAAATCTAAAACATCCAATACAAATTACACTCCGTCGCAGTTGTAAACTTGTAGTTTAACACTACACTAGAACACTACTATCCCGCCCAAATTTCATCATTCAAATATCCTCTCTCTCATACAATCTTCAGAAAACGCCGATAGCAGAAATTAATCGGAGAAATCGGAAATGGTGACGACGATAGGAATGATGGATTCTGCGTATTTCGTTGGAAGATCGGAGATTCTGGCTTGGATTAACTCAACGCTCCAACTCAATCTCTCCAAAGTCGAAGAGGTAACATTTTTTCCTTCTTTTCCTTCATCCGTCTTTATTTTCAATTTGATTATCGTCTACTAGAAAATTCTATAAAATTTCGCCGAAAATTTCAATTGAAACTCAAATTTCCAATCTGTGAAAAATTAGGCGTGCAGTGGAGCAGTTCATTGTCAGCTGATGGATGCGGCACATCCAGGGACTGTGCCGATGCATAAGGTGAATTTTGAGGCGAAGAATGAGTATGATATGATTCAGAACTACAAAGTTCTTCAAGATGTTTTCAACAAGCTCAAAATCTCCAAGGTTTTCCCTCTCTATCGGTTTTTCTCGAGAAATTAGGGTTTATTCGTTTAATTGATTACTTATTTTGTTTTGTTTTAATTTGCGATGCTTAGAACATAGAAGTGAATAAGCTCATTAAGGGGAGAGCATTGGATAATCTCGAGTTCCTTCAGTGGATGAAGCGCTACTGCGATTCCGTCCACAGCGGCAGCACGTAAATATAATTTTGCAGTCATTTTTTCTGCATTTTACTGTGATTTTGGAGTTTGGACTAATTGAAGTTAATAAGCATCAGCTTTTGATTAAATTGATTTGCATTTAATTTGTTAGTTGAGTCAGTAAGAAGCCTGATTGATTGGAAAACGCAATTTGCTAGTGTTATGGCTGATCTTTTGAAATGAGTATGAGTGAAATTGAATGAACTCGGTAACAATATTATTGGCCACATTCAATTTTCGTATGTCTAATTTTGGTGCCATTGATGTATTAAATCATATATTTATCTACAGTGTGGAAATGGTGTGCTCAATTCGTCTTTATGATTACTTGCATGATTTTTTTATACTGTGATTTTTCTGGATATGTAGTGATAGCCATTTGTTATGGTCTTGAGTCAAACGGAGTATCATACAAAGGTCTGCGAGATCTGGTTATCATGTTCCTCTTTGTGTGCCATCGTTCCTTTAAGTTGAAGGAAATTGTGTAATGGTGGAGGTGCAACTTTTTGATGTTTTATTTTTGCTAAACTAATTGTTTGTTTATGTTCAATTTGCATTAGCTATGATTTTCTCACAGTAGCTATTCATTCAAGACTCAGGACACCATTGGATGTCAAACCTTTGTGGATTTTCTTGAATCCTACAGTATGTAAATGTTCAGCTTAGAAAATTGATTAGCTAATAATATCTGCTTGTATCATCCGCATGTGCTTTAATGGCTGTTTTTGGATATCAAGATGGTATTAGTCTCGTGGTCACAAGAGTGTTGCTATTCATTTTTGTGCTTCTAATGTACTGTCTTGAAGTTGTTGTTGCACAACCACTTGTGCATTCTTTTTAATTAACTTTTCATATCCCTTTTGTCCGTTAGTTACAATCCTCTAGAAAGAAGAGAAGCTTGTAAGGGAGGAAAGGAAACTGGCAAGAGAACTGCTGCTTCACATGCTTCGACCAAGTCCTCAACAGCAGCAACCAAGTCTCACCCAACTCAGAGCTCTCGAAAGGCTGATGTATCCTCTGTGAATTCTGCAAATCAAGCTGCTAAAGCTCCTCAACCTGTTCCCAATCAAGGGGTTGCATATGATGAACAGGTACATAGCTTGTACAGTTCACTAAGACCTTTTGTCTGGGATTTCAGTCTCCCTTCTCATTGATCTTAAATATATATATATACAACCTAAGAGTCCTACTTAGATTCGGAATAACAATTATATTCCAAAGACATATCCAAACTAGAGTCCTAACAAGTTTTTTTGCCTATTCATAAGGGTCTGTTTGTTGGATGGAAAATGATTTACATGAAAAAAATGATTTTCCTTGAACTAACAATTTCCAAGGGAAAACGCAATTTTGAAATAGTTTTCCGTTGTTTGCTACCTTACAAAAGTTCAAGATGATGTAACAATGATAATGGATGGAAGAAAAGAAAGGAAAGTAAGAAATAGGACAGAAAATGTGGATTTTCTTCCTCTCAAAAGCAAAATGTTTTTCCATTCTTGGAAAACCTTTTTCCTCCCCTTACCGACTAAGCAAAGCAAAATGGGAAAAACATCTTTCCCAGAATAATATATTGTACTTTAGAAGTAATATCATTTGAGTTGAGCAAATGTTATGCAGATCACTGAGTTGAAGCTGTCCGTTGATAGTCTTGAGAAGGAGAGGGATTTCTACTTCGCAAAGCTGAGAGACATTGAGATATTATGCCAATATCCTGAGATTGAACATCAACCTGTAAATCAAATTCCTTTTGAGTCAATTCGCATAGATTATACTCTTCCTATGTCAACAAACCTAAAAGACTAAGCACCCTATTGTTTGCCGTTACAGGTTGTTGAAGCTATACAGAAGATCTTGTATGCTGTTGATGATAATTCATCAGTGATAGAAGAAGCTCAAGCGTTGCTAGCTCAGAAGCACGGTAAGTCATCGAATCTAACTGCTGAGGAGTCAGAGGATGGTTTGAAGGTTGACACACTGAAGAGAAAGACGATTGACAACTTGGATGTTGAGGTTGCTGCCAGTACAACTTTGTCCCCAAGGCAAAGACTCTCAGATGTTTCAGATGTGCATCAAAGTGGATCACCGTTGTTGACCTGCTAGATTATCGCTTTACTGCTGGTTCGAGCCCTATCATTGTTTGTCAAATTTGGTATACCAATGGATTTTCCGGTACATAATACAAGTGGACATAAAGATATATCTGAGAGTTCATAATTTTTTGCTTTGCTGGAGCTTCTGAACTGCTCTTGGCTTTCTTAGTATTCTTCCTAAGACTGTCAGAAATTGGTCACTTAATGTTTAAGATATAGTCCTTATATAGTATCTGTATCGTTCTTTATGAATCATTTGGACCCTATGTGTGAATCTTAATGTGTAAGATGTTTCTGATGTCTTATAAATTTCCTTAGCTTGCTTCTCATAGTCTCAGCTTCTTTTCTCCTGGTGTATAGTATTCGCTAAATAAAAGGTTTTCCTGATTTGAGCGAATGCAATTACTCTTTTCTAAATTAATCTCATATCAAAAGTTTGAAGAATGGATAAGAAACAACATATTCCCTTGTCCACAAGTCCCCCCCTAAAATTCTGCTCCCAAAGAGAGGGCCACAATAGCAGGACAGAAGATTAGCTATAAACAGAAAGCTCTATATAACCCACATTTTGACATCTTCATCACCTTTTCATCCATCTGATCATTTCCTTATCAATAACTTCAAAATCCAGAATGGTATGTTTTTGCATCTCATGAAACATGATAATAATTATAATCCTATCTACGAAATTGCTCTTTTTTTTAAAGGTTGCGTTTGGTTCAACAGAAACCATTTTTATTTTCCTTCACTGGTTACTTGCTCGAAAAACTGTGACCTTAGCATTACGTTCAATCTTTTCTATCCTTGGAAAAACATATTTTAACGAAAGAATTTGTTTTCATAACATACCAAACGGAGGAAAAATGGAAAATTAATTTTCTTGGAACATAATTATACTTGTTTTAATCGAACACAACCTTACTCATAAATTTTTATTTTTAAGCACTTTAAGATATAAATCAAATAGTGCTGCTAAGTGCTAACAAAATTTTTTGTTTTGTTTTTGGGTTTATGAACAGAGTTCTCAGCAGATTAATAAAGCTGAAAATTCAGAAGAAGTAAAAGTGGAGACAATTGATCAAAGAGAATCTGCAGGGCAAGGGCAACAACAAAGAGATATTGAAGTGATTCACCAAAGTCACCAATCTGGAAAACCTGCCACCAGTGGCAGTGTATTGACAGGCGCAGCGGTTGCTGTCGTTAACACTCTCCAATCTGCCAAAAACGCCATTTCTGATGGTAATAAGCACTAGTGCAAATCCTCACTATCTAGGGAGAGTCATGACTCATGACTCATGACTCATGCATAAATAAATGTATTTAACATGGAGATGTTCCAAACATCTTATTTACTTGTTCTTGTAATATTATATAAAGGTATAATTTTGTATAGGTAGGATTTTTTTTTTTTTGGACTTTCATAGATGTAAGATTGTACAAAACTTTTTGTGATCCAAGGTCTTTCAATCTATAGACTATAGCTGTATAGATTTATCTAATTTCTCTTGCATAATTATAATAGAATATGTATTCTTAATTTCTTTTTCCTATATTATTTTTCTTATGTTCTAATTAATTTCAGGATTTCCTGTAAGGTGATGAGTGAGATTTATCTCACTCATAGAGTAGTTTTAAGGCTAATTTTATTTAGATTTTTTTCCTTTTTAGTTTATTCTTCCCCTAATTTTACCTCTTGTGTTAATTAATTCTCTCTTGCCATATATATTTGTTTCCCCTCTCCCTACTATTCTATTTGACCTTTTTTGTAGGAATTTGAAAGATTACAATTGGGAAGCACTTGAAAGGGGAGGAAAATAGAACCACACACCAAGCATAGAATGGAGCAATTTTGCTAAAATAAGAGCTTTTGGAAGGATTTGTGTATAAGGGTCATATTCAAATGGTCGTAACTTTCAGCACACAAAGTATTTTTCAGTGATTCAAGTTGGATATGAAAGTTTGGCTTGATATCTTTCCAACGAGTGGTCACAAGCCCAATCCGATGAAAAATGAAAGAGATATAGCTCTTTGAAGTCAGGCGCGTCTGCTGGCCCGCCCGATCTGTGCCCATACCGCCCGGGCCTCTTAGCCCGCTCGAGCTACTACTTAGCCCACCCGGGCGCTGGTTTGCTGGAAGTTCCTGCTCGTTTCGTTGAAACAAGGTTCACGCCCGGTGGAGATGTATGGGCCCGACTACCCCACCCCGCCCGGGCCTTCCTGAGCCCGCCCGGACTGACTTGGTATTCCCGCCCGGTCTATGTGGAGCTCGCCCGGGCTATTGCTGTTTGGGTCCTTTTTCTTTGGCCCGTTTTGTTTGCGACGATGGAATTGAGGGGAATATAAATACCCCCTTTGCCCATAAAAAAAAAGGAGTTTTTGAGCCAAGTTTTATTTTATCCACCACTCTTAGTTTTATAATAGTTTTAGGGTTTTAGGGAGGTTTAGCCTCCATAGCTTAGTTTAGGGAAAAGTGAGAAAACACAAAGAGATATTGAAGATTTGGAGATTCAAGGGTGACAACTTGTATTTGAAGATTCAACAATTTATCTATGAGCATTTCTTACTCTCTCTCTCTCTCTTCTTTTATTGCTTTATTATAATTGTTTTCATTGTTTAATCTTCATGTTTGATAGTTAATCTAGATTAAAATTTCCATCTTTTCCTTGTTTCTTCTTGCTTGTTCTTTAGATTTTGTTTTGTGTTTGCTTTAAAGTCTTGATTTTTGGTTTTTGCTACTTTTTAGATTGGTGATTTATTGCTAGTTTTTCCATGTTTAGGATGTTTAGTAGTATAATGAGTAGTGAGTAGTTCATTAACTAGGATTGTGAGTAGCCCAATCATTATTTGCATCCTATTTTCATGAGTAGAGTTTATTGGGTTGGTTATGCTTGGGATTTTGCAATTTCAATCTTTGATGTTGATTGGTGACTTAGTTGATGTGAGCTCCATCACCTTTTGATCATTTTGTTGCCCATTTAATGGTTTACTTTTATGTGATTGACCTTCATGATTGATTGATTAGTTGCTACACATCACTTATTGACTTTTATTAACTTGGATTTGATTTCAATTCTTAACTTAGCCTAGTTAGGTGATAACACCTTGAAATATAGGTTTTGTTGCCATAATTAGGACTCTAAACTCCTCAACAAAGATTTTAGAGATGTTTAAGTTTGTTTATTTTCCTTTGCATATCCCCAATACATGTCAACCCCCTTACCTCTACTCGGTTATTGGATGTGAGCTGTGATTGTGGTGTTTCCCCATTCCTAGTATTTTTCCTAATTTGATTTCAATAGTTTTATACCCTTAGTTTAACCAAAACTTGACGATTTCTTCGGCCTAGCTTATTGTTAAATTAACACATATTGGTGCTCCTTAATCCTTGTGGAAGAATGACCCTTGCTTGTCACTTTACCTAGTTTAGTGGTCTAGTTAGGTTTTGTTTGACTTTAGGAGACTAGTAATGACCTAGTTTTCCCTCTGTCATAAGGCTATTGCATAATTTCCTTATGCCCTCCCGTAGTAGTTTTTTTTTTCTAAAAATAAGGTAAGTTGAAATTCCTTGTAAGTGGGGGGGAATTTAGGGATCACTCTTGCAAAAGGTGCGGCTCAATCCCAGGACCTCTGGGATAGGAGTTGAGGCCAACACTACTATGCTATCACCTATTGCTCTTATATATTTACCTTATTAGTTATAGAGATCAATAAAAAAAAAATATGATGAAAGGGGTGTATTGGATATTGGATCAGTCCGTTCTCGAAGATACTTATGTTATATTAGGAGGCGTTAATGATATTTTAAAAAGACCATTAGTTTTTGTTATTCATATCCTTGGGGAGTTACTTACAGAAGTATTAAACTGGGAACTGTGAAATTTTCTAATTAAACATATCCCTAATTAAGGATTAATTGAGGTAGCTAAAAAATGTTCATACTTTAGAGCTTCATATCAACAATGTAAACTTTGCATTTTAGGACCATGAAAAATGTCATTACTTGCGTAGCTAAAGGACCCACCAAGAGTTCCCCTGTTTTCCGTTTTACTTTGTTTGCGGGGCACCCCTGGTTTTCATCAATAAAAAAGAATAGAATAATATCATGCAAATGAGGAATATATCAAACTATTATTTCATGGGATAGAAGCGTAGAACCAAATTGACAAATTGACAAATTGATCAAGTTTTAGCCCTTTTTTCCTTCTAGATTCTTCATCATAAAAGCTAAAGAACCTTATTCTCTTTGCCTCAAAAGTCTTTTTTTTTTTTTATATACTTATTTTTAGCTCAAAAATATACTACCGTAACTCTTCTTCTCTTTCGTGTCTTCTCTTACAAAAATTCTTCTACTTTGTGAAACTTTCTGATATTATTGGGGTGTTTTAGCAGAGGAAACTAAAGTGAGTCTGAGAGATGGGGGCGACACTGTCGAGGTTAGTGAGGATGATGTTTGCAAAGAAAGAGATGAGAATTCTAATGGTGGGTCTTGATGCTGCTGGCAAAACCACAATCTTATACAAGCTTAAACTTGGTGAAGTTGTCACAACCATTCCTACTATTGGTATGTAGCAAAGTCGTACTATTCAAAACTACACGATGTCAATGTCATCTATCTTAGTTAGTAAAGTTTTATCACCCGTGCATATGTTTATGTATACGCTTGTAAGATCGATTTTGAACATGCCCAACCATTATAATTTAAACCTCACATTTTTCATCTCAATTTTGTAGTACTATCTTGAAGTTGTAAATCTCATTAACTTGAACAACATAAGCTAACTACTATATTCTTGAATCAAGTAAATGAAAAGAGATAAACAACAAAAAAAGTTACTCTGTCAGCTTAAATTGAAGATTCCAAAATCAGGATTTCAATCGAGTTTTCATCCAATTTCTTGAGAATTTATAACTATTTGGTTATTCTTGTTAAAGCAAGGGTGCAAACGTGGGGGTTAAGTTTTTGTCATCGAAGAAGTTTTTGTCGAAATTAATGAGGTTTTGCACCTTTGAGGTTAATATAAAATGGGGAGCATATGTTACTAATACACAACTTTCTCTAATAATCTACTTCGTATTTGTGAAAATTATGAAAAGTTGAAATCTTGTAAATATATATTGAGATGAATCTAACAACTCATATGCTAAAGTTTGTATTATATATTAGTCACAATTTACGGTCAAAGTAAGGACATATATATTGGAAAACTCAAAACGTTGCAAGTAAAAAAAAACAAAGGAAGTATGAGATAAATTTCCACTTTATAATTTTAATTTATTGGATCCGGGTAATAGTGTGTTTTTAATTGTCAAGTTCAATAAAAAGGGAAATTTGAAGGCAACCTAGCCTCAGGAAATTGTTGCAGGGATTGAGTTAGAGCCAGTGAAGGCTTTCCTTAGCAGGGAAACCTATGTTTGATTTAGTTAATTGTTCAGGTGTTATATCCAATATAAAATAATTCTATGGATTAGTATAATTAAACAACAAAGTCAACTTTGATGAAATATTATAGGTTGATGTTACTAGAGATTGGAAAGCCAACATATTAACAAGATAAACTAATATGGAAGGGAGGCTTTGAAGAGCTTGACTGGTTGTTTGTGTTGTCTGTTATTGAATCAGGATTCAATGTAGAAACTGTGGAGTACAAAAATGTCAGCTTCACTGTTTGGGATGTTGGTGGTCAAGACAAGGTATCAATTTTTTCTCATACATGATACATGAACTTTCTTCAATAATGTTTTCTCTTTATCCAACTGATTATGTAGTAGATGACTCAATTTCTTTATCTTTACAATGATCATGGTTACATATAAATAAACAAAAAAAAAAAAAATGTTATTGAAAAAGTAGTATTTTGTGGTTTTGTTGTCAACTTCTAAATTCATGATATGCGATTTGGTCTGAGATCATGGAATGGTAATACTCTTACTTACATGACTTTACCAATTAGGTTATTAGACATATACTCAAATTCAACATGATTATCAAATCTATCTATTCATTATTGATCTTTATCCTACAAAATAAAAGAATACTAGTAGAGTATATTTGAAGATTCTATTACCTAAACACAATTATGTAAGTACACAATTAGTCAAATCAACATGATTACTTTTTACATGTTACTCCCTCCGTTTTCCTAAGTTAATAGTACATAATTCGAGTTTTATAAGTTTGACCACTTGAATAATAAATGGGTTAAACTTAAGAAAGCAGAGGGAGTATCAGTCAAATCTTCACGGAATTGGAGAAAAGGCAATCTTATAGTCACAATTGTGTGTCAAAAGTTAGTTTTTATTGACAATTTTCCTTGGACAATACAAAAACAGATCAGGCCTTTGTGGAGACACTACTTCCAGAACACTCAAGGTCTTATATTCGTAATAGACAGTAATGACAGAGAAAGAATCACAGAAGCCAGAGATGAGCTCCACAGGATGCTAAGTGAGGTATGTTTTCAAACTTATGTTTATCTAATGGAAGATAATCCATCATTTGTGTACTTGGGATTGTCCATTTTGTATTGGGCTCAGTTACATAGCCTGAAATCAGTTTTTGTCACTCCTTTTGTCCTGCTCCTACTGGCTGAGATACCCATGCTTTAGATGTGCTCAGGCCCATCCATGTTTTACATTATGATCCAAAATAAGTGTCTCAAGTGGGTTTTCTATCTTTTGTTGAAAGGATGAGCTGAGGGATGCAACTCTTTTAGTCTTTGCTAACAAGCAAGACCTTCCAAATGCAATGCCTGTTGCTGAGATCACTGATAAACTTGGCATCCATTCCCTTCGTCAACGCCGCTGGTAATTCTTTCTAACATTTGCTATGCTAATGCATTGATTACTCCCTCCATTCTATGTTATCTGACAACTTAGTTAACTCTTTATATTCCATTTCATCTGCCTTAAGTCTGCAAAAGAGTCTACCACATACTGACATACATTACTAATGGATGTGAACTCTGTTATATAAACAAGCTCTGAGGTTTTTGAAGAATGCATGAGGTACCCGTGTCTATTTAATGTAGTTTATGTCCATCAGTCATAAGTAATAAACTTAAGGTTACACGGTGTTTTATTTTAAAACACGAGGGTACCTCATACATTCTTCGAAGCCTGAGAAGTACATAGTTTGAATCCCAAGAAGTAAGATTTCCTTGACTACTTAAAAAGGTTTTTAATGTTAAGTCAAATTGCCTTCAATAAGATTAAGGAGTAGAATATATGGATAATGCAGGTATATACAGTCTGCCTGTGCTACCTCTGGTGAAGGGCTCTATGAAGGTCTAGACTGGCTTTCAAGCAATATATCTAGCAAGGCAAGATATTTTGGCAAAAAATCTCCATGTGTTAATTCTGAATTATTGTCAACAATAATTGCTTTGTTGATTACAATGATCTTCCTTAATTATGTGATTGCAGCCATGAATTTACGATGAACAGCCTGCAAGAAAGAAAGTTGGAGCATTGTAGCTGAGAGCTGAAGTTTGTTAAACTTTCTTTCAGAAAGTGAGTGTTGAGAACTAGAAACTTGGAGTGTTTTTTTTAATCTCAAAATCATGTAGCTTTAGTTGACACTTCGGACTGTTAATAATTACCATAGTACTTCATGTGTAAAGACCTTATTATGAAATATTACATGTAAAACAGTGAAACACCAAGCCTCTGAGAGCGCCTGGTAACATATGGATTCTGCTTGTATAAAAGTGACCTTAATTCTGGATATACCTTAGTATGGCATATAGAATGTTGCTAACTTTTTATACTTAAGGTGCGTCTTTTCAACTAAAGTTATATGAATTTAACTTTATCACACCCGATTGGACCTAATTAGCCCTAAATTTACCTGGTTCCTTGCATAGCCACTGGCATGCCCACCCACCTCCTGAGTCCTCACCTTTTGGGCTCCTTTTGTTGGGCCCACGAGTCCACCAACAGCTCCACCACTAGTATAATATTGTCCGCTTTGGGCCTAGGCCGCACGGATTTGTTTTTGGGCTCCTTCCCAAAAGGCCTCATACTAATGTAGTTGGTGAACTCTTATGACTTCTTCTTATCTATCCGATGTAGGACTTGGGATGTATACCCAACAATCCTCCCCTCAGACCGCACGGATTTGTTGTTGGGCTCCTTCCCAAAAGGCCTCATACTAATGTAGTTGGTGAACTCTTATAGACTAAGTGACTTCTTCTTATCTCTCCGATGTAGGACTTGGGATGTATACCCAACAATCCTCCCCTCAGACCAAGGACCACAAGCATCCCCTCCAGCGATAATCCGTCTATCATCTTGTACCGCCGCCAACCTGCGGAACACGCCGCCTGACCACCACAATATCAGGACTTTCGACACAAGGCACCAAACACAATGCCTCTGACATGTCTATGCATTGACTTAACTGAGTCACCCATCTTTGAGAACCATACAGAATACCACCAAAGACTTGCACACCAACAGCTCCACCATTAGTATAATATTGTCCGCTTTGGGCCTAGGCCGCACGGATTTGTTTTTGGGCTCCTTCCCAAAAGGCCTCATACTAATGTAGTTGGTGAACTCTTATAAACTAGGTGACTTCTTCTTATCTCTCCGATGTGAGACTTGGGATGTATATCCAACACCTTTCCTGTGTGGAAAAAGCCCATTTGAGGCAGCTATTATAGTTGTTGGCCCATGAATTAGAAGTTTTCAAGTTGACTTTTGGGAACTCATCACGTTAAGTGACAGGGAGTAACAAAAGGATCTACAATATTTGTAGGAAATTAGTGAAAATCAAGTGTGAAAGAAAATAGAAATTGAACAGCAGGCTGCAGGCTGTTTGTGCAACCCCTGCTTACGTTTTTCACCACACGCTCTCACTTATACCTCCGATCAAAAGCGGTTCAGGGTCCGATTTGGCTGAAATTTTGGCAGCATCTTCGGGACATCTCGGGGTTCAATACCGACGACGCGGTTGTTGTTTTGTGCTCCAGTTAGTAAGATACCGATGCATCTCCAAACTCTAGTGAGTGGTGATATCTTTCACTTTGTCTCCTTCTCTTTTACCTCAATATTATTGTCTCGGCTGTAATAATCTGCTTTGCTTTCTGTTAAGGATTTCCTACTTGTTTCAAACTTGTTATGATTCATGTTGAAGTAATAAATTAATTGTAATGTATTGTAGTTTCAAAATTCAACTAAAAGAAAGTTAGCTATCATCAAGTATTTTTTCGCAAAGGCGTTGACCGAATTGATGCGATTTTTTCTTTTTGATCTTTTATGTTCTAATCTTTCTTATAACTAGTCCATACTTCATATCATATGACTCTGCTTATGTTGGAGAATTCAGAATTTCCTATTGGCTGAATGATGTAAAAATGTAAGCGATGTAGTCATGCATTACGTAACATGAGACTCGCCAAATGCATTCCCCTGGTCAACCAAACCAAAAAAAAAAAAATTGAAATGAAGATTCCAATACATAGAATACACCTATAACTTATATGTTTAATAACACTATCATATGTTTTGGGTTAAACCGTCATACTATATACAAAAATTTGCCTTCTATATTTAGACTTTAGAGTGTTGGTAGATATTTTTAGCAGTGAGGTGTACTTATATACTCTCTTTTAAATTTTTTTTTGTGTTAGAATTAATACTTGGAGAGTTGAATCAGATGAAGTAGAGGGAACAAAAGAAACCCAAAGTCTGAAAGATGGGGGCGACGTTGTCGAAGCTAGTGAGGATGCTGTTAGGAAAGAAAGAGATGTCAATAGTAATGGTGGGTCTTGGTGCTGCTGGGAAAACTACCATGCTTTACAAGCTCAAGCTTGGTGAAGTTGTCTCTACTACACCTACTGTTGGTGTGTGTTTCAGTACTGTTAACCTCATTTTGATCACTCTTCTTTCTTCCTTCCTACAACTTTGCATTACTTAACATGTGCCTGAAATTAGTATATGACTACTCGAACCTTTCGACTCTTTTTATAGGACACGCTCAATATTCAAGGTTCAACTTTGACTGTTAAAACTGTTATGCTAATTACTGGGCAACAACCTACAATTGATTATAATAATTTGAGTTTGTTCATGTGTTCTTTTGATAGGAACTTTGTCTATGCAATAGCCAGTATTAAGCCACAAAATTAAATTTGTTCAGGATTTGTCTCACTTTTGGACAGGGTTTAATGTGGAAACTGTGGAATACAAAAATGTTCGCTTCACCGTTTGGGATATTGGTGGCCAAAGCCAAGTCAAGGTACTCCTAACTCCCTTCCTCTTTTTTTAATGGAATCAGATAACGCTATACAGAAATGACAGCATCACAGCAATATAATACGCATGTCTATCATTTGCTCATTTTTAATGGAATCAGATTATTTCATCAGATTCGAACTTTAGGATTATAATGAACTAATGTTAGATGATTCTTCACATTGCCTATGATTCTTTGTCAAACTACAGATAGCTATTGTGTATTCGGATTAATGAAGATTTAAGAATCAATTAGAATGCATACATCTCATCCCACCTCAACATGCCCTTCAATGTGGAAGCCACTTTAAAGGTGGTGGATTGTAATATATAGTATTGGTGCACATATCAGTGCGCAAAATGTATGTTTATCCTAAGTTAGATGTTCAAATGATCACCAGAACACCTGCATATAGTTTAGAGGATGGATGCTCATAATGTAATAAATCTTTAGTACCCTCAAGTACGACTTTTTAAACTGGTAATCAAAGAAACTACCTTAACAAAACTTGAATTTGCGATCGTTTCACCGCTTACGGATAACCTGATTTATGTCATGGTTTTACCAAATCAAAACTCCATCTAATAAAAAGATAATGAATGTTAAATTTTCAAGGATTTATAGCTAAAATAACTTGGATCAGAGACATTATTATGTATTGATTATCTATCGGATATGTTTTATTTTTCTTTGGACAACACAAAAGCAGATCAGGTCTCTGTGGAGACACTATTTCCAGAACACCCAAGGCCTTGTCTTCGTAGTCGACAGTAATGAGAGGGAAAGAATCACTGAAGCCAGAGACGAGCTTCACCTGATGCTAAATCAGGTATATTTTCAAACATACATTAATAAATTACTTACACAGCGATTAAATGGATGCGATAATAAAGTTATTACAATCCGAGATACTAGGGGGAAATTACTATATCTATCTAATCAGAAAATAGTCCAGTGCTTGTTTTCATTATTATGCTGGGCTCACTATCTACTAAGCCCCAAAGTTCACTAATGTCGAGGCTTTTCTTCAAGTTTTATGGTCTTCGGCCCATCCATGTTTTACTTTAGGTTTTTTTTGTCAGAAAGGACCTAATAAAATACAAGTTTTGTAGGGAAGGACCTAATATATAAAAAATTGTCTAAAAGGACCTATTAAAATACTTTCGATTGTTAAAAGGAACCAGTTTATGAATTTCAGGCTAAAATTACCATGTTTTGTTTTTGGGTGCCTTAGGTTTGAAAATTCCAAGTTGTAACAACTCATTTTGTAATCTGTAGGTAATGAATGGAATTGTAACCCCTTCTATTGCAATCTATGAAATATATTTGAGCCAAAAACTATGCGCATGAATACTTTTTTTGTTGTTCAAATGTATTATCAATGAGCATAACCTGATGGAATTGTCATACATATACGTAAGTTTCGCCATTGCTAATCCAAAAGAAGTTAAAACAACAACTGTGGTACCACTAAGCTACCACTTACAACAACTACACTAAACACCTGCATCTTGACTACACTAAACACCAACTACACTAAAGTGGCAGTTACAACAATAAACCTAAGGCACCCAAATACAAAACGTGGTAATTTTGGCCTGAAATTCATAAACTGGTTCCTTTTAACAATCGGAAGTTTTTTTTTTTTTTGGTAAACAAAACAATTCATTTCTTACTTAATAATGTTGAAAATATAACGATCCGAGGTTAGTTGTTCCATACAATAACTAGGGGGGGTGGGGAAAATCCTAGTTACAACACATTCATCATCCATGTTTCTCATTGCCTTGGCGATGCCATCTGCTACTTGGTTATGATGTCTGCTACAATGTCTAATCAGAGTCTCCGGTCGCTTCTTGAGCCACAACCTGCAAGAGTTTAACATATTGGAATATAGATTAGAGTGTTCCCCGGTGAGGATTTCAAGTGCATTCTTAAAATATGAGTAAATGATTGCTTTGGGGAGGTTGTGTGCCTCCACAAAATAAAGGGCCTCCAAAATTGCTAGTATTTTCGCTGCAAGAGAATTATTAGTATATATTCTTTTCCCAAATCCAACAACCCACTGACCTTTCCCATCGCGGACCACCCCGCCCAATCCCACCACATCAAGAGTACCAACAAAGGAAGCATCAACATGAATCATAAGAAAGTCCTGAGGATGGGCAAAACACAAAGGATGACCAGGTACACAATTGCTACAACCTATGGTAGCCATATATTCCCTCACTCTCCCCATTGCCCGAGCGCATATAACCTGAGAGGGGGAGGACTCCCGAGCATGGAAGACACAATTATTCCTATCTTTCCAAATCTCATGGCAAAGGTAAGGAAAAACACTTGACCAGGGGAGATCTCTAAATGACTCTTTGGAATTCATGTTAACTCTAATCCAAGATTTGAAATCATCACAAGGATTCATAGATATACCAGGGCATATCCACACCCCTTGACTCTTAACACATTCACGGATAATATGAGAGCTATTCTCGTAATGACTCCGACATCTAGGACATGAAGGATCCTGGACTATGCCCCTAACGGCAAGAAGGTGCCTATGAGGATTACAGTGATGCCATAAGAGCCACATAAAAAACTTGATCTTAGGTTCACATTGACCTTTCCAGATCCAAGATAGATCCATTTCTACAACCGGTTGGGGTAAGAGAGCCGCATACGCATCTTTAAGGACAAAGCCATTATGGTTCACAAATTTTGAGATGATCAGATCCTCCGAAGAGTTTTGCGGGGGGGGGGAAACGCTAAGAATACGACTAACAAGGGAGGTCGGGAGGGTAAGCGTTAACGAGGAGAGGTCTCATTGACCTAAGAGAAGGATACTATGGACTTTTCGCTCACTCTCCTGAGGAGAAAGGGGGCCCTGAACCCAGCTATGCGGGGGACCAATGGAGAGCCAATCATCATGCCAGAAGTGAATCTGTCTACCATTCCCTAGATTCCAAGAGCTATTCTGATTCAGTAACTCCCATTCCTGGCCAATAATCTTCCAAATCACCGACCCATTCTGAAATTTGGTGACTCGATTTTTATGCAGATATTTAGATCTGATACACATCTGGGCCAGATTAGGTTTATCTTGGGCTAGTTTCCACCCTAGCTTAGCCATGTATGCTTGGTTCATAAGTTTCTGACTCCTAATTCCCAAACCCCCTGGTTCTTGGACAGGAAGGTAGTTTGTTTACTCACTAGATGAAGTTTCTTTTTCCCCCCTCCTTACCCCAAAGGAAGTTGTTACAGATAGAGTCAAGGTCATTTAGGGTACTCACTGGAAGGCTCGAAGCCTGCATATAGTAAGCAGGGATCGTTGAAAGGGTTGAGGAGATCAGACATAAGCGCCCCGCCCTAGATAAAAATTTTGTTTTCCAACTTGCTAGTCTAGACCTAACTTTATCCACAATGAACTGAACCTGAGATCGGGTAGGCCTTTTATGGGAAATAGGTATGCCCAAGTATATACCAAGATTGGAATTTTCCTCAATATGTAGGGTTTCCTTAAACAAATCCTTATGTGCCTCCGAAGTATTAGGAGAGAAAATTAGTTTACTCTTGCTCTCATTAATTTTTTCCCCCGACTCCCTACAAAAACTTTCCAGTACATGTCTTACAGCAAAAGCCGTACTCTCATCCACTCTTCCAAATAAGAGGAGGTCATCAGCAAACAGAAGGTGGGAAATGGGAACCCGACCCCGCCCTACCCAGAAAGGAGTCCACGTGTTATTATGGCAAGCTTCATTAATTTTACTGGTTAAGGCTTCCAGGCAAACATTAAAGAGATATGGGGACATTGGGTCACCTTGTCTCAACCCCCGGGTATGTTTAAATTCATCAGACTTTCTACCCTTAATAAGGACACGGGAGGATACTTTCGAAATGCAGTCCATGATTAAGTTCACAGCAGATGGGTCAAGTTGGGAATTTTGGAGGCAATCTCTAACGAAGGCCCATTCCACCCTATCCACTAGTACAGAATCGACGATTTGCGTCGGATGCGAGGCGCCCATTTGCGTCGGACATGGGTCCGACGGCACAAGTCTCGTCGCAGATGAGAAGACAAGATCTGCGTCGGACTAGCACACGACGCAGTTGGTTAATCATCTGCGTCGCATGTAGCTCAACATGCGACACAGATGGGAGACACACCCTTCACCCAAGTAACAATCATCTGCGTCTATGTGCGACGCAAATGATTGTCATCTGCGTCGCATGTGACACTATGTGCGACGCAGATGAGTGCCATTTCCTTTTTTTTTTCAGCTTTTTGTTCTCTCAAACTCACATTGCTTGTACTAAAAGGTAAATCAAGATATGATTCCAAAAGCAAATAATTCCCACAACATGACTTAAAATTACAATTGAATTTCTCATTAATAAGTAAATATTAGATACAAACAAAATTCTGCATTAATATGTAAATATTAGATACAAGCATATGTAAAAAATATATACAATAGATACAAACAAATTACATTGTAAATATGTAAAAAAAAATGTAAAATTAAAACTGAAACTAGAACAATGAAGGAACATTTGCAGCCGACGTTTTTCGAGGAGCTTGAGGGAGCCGACTTTGAGAAGAACCAATTCCAGATCTGAAAGCTGAAAATAAACCATAAAAATGCCAAAAAGTAAACAAAAAAAAAATCAGATATAAAAAATAAAAACGAAAGGATGAAAGTTTTTATCTTTCATTTGCATGAACTAAGTTTTTATTTTACAGATCTGAAAATGAAAAAACGAATTTTCAGATTTGAAAACTAAAATAGAAAATCAGATCTAAAAATGAAAAAACGACATTCTAGATTTGAAAATGAATTTTCAGATTTGAAAACGAATTTTCAGATTTGAAAACTAAAACAGAAAATCAGATTTTAAAATGAAAAAAAAAAAATTGAACCTGTCAAAGCGAGAGAGAAAGCGGAAGATTTGCTCGCTGAAGGTTCGTTCGCAAGATTTGCTCGCTGATGAAGGTCCGCTGAAGATTTGCTCGCTGATGAAGGTCAGCTGAAGATTTGCTTGGAAGATTCGTTCAAAAAAAGTCGTCCGCTGAAGATTTGCTCGCTGACGAAGGTCCGTTCGCAAGATGTGATGCGCCGGAGTGTGTGAGAGTGAGAGAGAAAACGAAGATGATTCGCCGGAATGTGAGAAGGCTCGACGGAGAATCTGAGAGTGAGAGAATTAGAGAGTTGAGATGAGAAGGGAGCGCTTGAGAGAATTTAGAGAGTGGCGTGAGTTATGGGAGAAGGGCGCTTGAGTTATTTAGGTTAAATGTTTGGTTGGGCTCTTTTAATTATTCGTGGGCCGAGGATCTGCGTCGGATGGGCCATGAGGTCCGACGCAAATCCTTTAGTCATCTGCGACGCATAAACTCTCTCATCCGACGCACATGACTTAATAGGGATCAAACATCATCTTGTGCGTCGCATGTTTTCTAATGTGCGACGCAAATAGCCTATTTGCGTCAGTGCTTCTAGCATGCGACGCACATAGACTGACGCAAATTTGCGTTTTTCTACTAGTGATCGTAAGCTTTTTCAAGGTCAATTTTTAAGGCAAACCACCCCCATTTCCCTTTTTTCTTCTGCATAGAATGCAGAACCTCAGAAGCAACCACTAGGTTGATATCCGGCCCCCCGCCTTTGATGAAGCTATTTTGATTATGTGATATCCATGACGGGATAATCGGCTTAAGGCGGGTAACGAGAATTTTGGTGACAAGTTTGTACAACGTATTGCACAGGCTTATGGGTCTAAACTGCTTATCCGTCTCAGTGGAGTTTTGCTTTGGAATTAGGCATATCAGAGCTTGGCAAAGGTCCTCGGGAACTTCGCCTTGTCTGAACCACTTCTGAACATCCAGACAGACATCACTCCCAATAACATCCCACGTTTTTTGGAAGAAGACTGGGTGAAAACCGTCAGGTCCTAGGGCTTTAAGAGGTTTCATACTAAAAAGAGACGTTCTAATTTCATCCGGAGTGGGTTCATGACCCACACTTTCACCTAAGTTCACCAAACTTTGAGAGGATCTCAGACATGACACATGTTCGGTTGAATACAAGTCTTTGTAGAAGGAAAGAGTCAGTTTTTGGATACCCTCTTGATCGTGTATCTGATTTCCTACATCTTCTCTGAGACTATTGATTCTAGACGCAAAGAAATCGGAAGTATTTTAATAGGTTCTTTTAGACAAAAAAAATTTATTAGGTCCTTCCCGACAAAACTTGTATTTTATTAGGTCCTTTCTGATAAAAAAACCCTTTACTTTATGGTCCATAAATATCTCAATTGGGGTTTATATCTTTTGCTGAAGGAAGAACTGAAGGATGCAGCTGTCTTAGTTTTTGCCAACAAACAAGACATTTCTAATGCAATGCCTGTTGCTGAGATCACTGATAAACTTGACCTTCACTCCATTCACCAGAATCGCTGGTATTTCTAACCTATTTGCTAACAATACAAGATTAATTTGTCAGTGAAAGCTTAAAAGTTATGTTTTGTTAAAATTTATTGATTTAAATGATAATGCAGGTATATAGAGGCTGCTTGTGCTACCTCTGGTGAAGGGGTCTATGAAGGTCTAGATTGGCTAGTTTCCAGCAACATCTCTGAAATTTAGGCAAGAAATTATTCCTATGGTTATTTCTGAATTAATTAACAATAATAATCATTTTGTTAATACATTGATCTTCCTGGATTGTGATTGCAGTTATGAATTATGATATTATGATTAACTGCCTGCAAGCATTATATCTTCAAGTTTTGCTGATCTGAGAAGTATACATGATTTATGAAGCTCCACTAGAACCATATTGTGTTGCAAAGATGTAAATTTGTAATATGGACTATGGTGTACATTTCAAATTCCTGAGTGCTGAGGCCTGAGTGTGCTTAGGGTGACTGATAATGAATACTGCTTGTAATATATGACCATATAATTTACCACCTCCGTTTTTTTTTCCTACTGTGGTTTTTTGCATGTATGAAAAGTTTCACTCTTTAAAATGAAAAACCCAAATCTTATAAAAGATGTCGATTTACACAAAGCTTATAATGAACTTATAACGAACTTGTACAAATCAAATATTGTAGAAGGGTGATTAAGGTCTAAAAATACATCTTTGATCACTAATATCTTCTATTACTTATTAATATCGAGAAGATAAATTGACAGTATAAATTCAATGATTGAGGTGAATTTAAAGATCTCACATGAACGTCAAAATACACGCTTTCAGACTTTTTCGGGATCCGAGTTCCAGACCCCATGGTATGCAATTTGAGATATAGGAGACATTTAATAACATATTATGCCATACAACGGGTATATGATGGCTTTTGCAGCCATTTCGTGGTGGAACTAGAAAGTAGAAGTCATTTGAGATAATGTACTGGGTCTTACCTAGCAGGGAGTAATCCCAAGGAGTCCCCGGGACCCCAAACAGGTCATGGGTAAAAATCATAGTTGGGTTTGAAATTGTCTAGAAATGCCCCCTCAATAGCCGAATTTGAAAGTTATAATACCTATGAGACCATTTGAAAGCATATCTGTAAATATGGTGGCTTTCTATAGCCATTTCGTAGTAAATTTGAAAGAAGCAAAACAAGTTGTAGAAGAAAATTTTTAAGGCAATGTAGAGGGTTTCAACCACCAGGAAGTCATTTTAAGGCATTTTGAGGCACTCATAATCGTCTCATTTGAAAAACATGGACGGGCATGAAAAGGTCCAAATTCGGGCCGAAAATAGACGAATAATTTAAAAGCTATACACGTTTTCAGACATTGTTGAGGGTCGAATAACAGATCACATGGAATAAATGTATCCCAAGGTAACTCGAGTCAATTAGAAAGGTCTCACTTAAAAAACATGGACGAGCCCAAAAAATCCGAAATAGCCTACAATAGCCGCATTAAAGTTTCTAATACACGCTTTTCGACATTCTTGGAGCCCTTACAACAGATTGTGATGCATCATGGGATCAAAGGAGCTCATTTGAGAGTATATTCATTTCTTAGAATGAAGAGTTATTTCCAGGTGAAATTGTAAATTTCAAAAAAGACGTGGAAGAGGATGAAGAAAAATAATCCGAAAAACTTAATAGAAACATTGAGGTAAAACTTTAAAAAAAAAACAAAGGGAGTTCAATACGTTGGTTACATACTCCATCTATTCCTACTTGTTCGTTCTTAACATTTGCTTTTCCACTATTTTTAATACACATCTTTAACCATAATTAGTATTTTTAAATATGCATTAGAAATATTATATAAAATTAATATTTTAAAATTAGACATTAAATCAAAATCTAACAAGATCACATATGAATATATGACTATATTTTTTATTTTATATTACTAATAATCAAAGGTTAAACTTTTAGTTCTACAACTAAGACTAACTATTTCTTGAAATCCCTTAAAAAAAAATATTTAAGTTTTTTCTTTGTATTTAATTAGGAGTTGGATTTTCTTTCCTAATACACATGTCTAATTTTGATTCATCAAGTGTTGAAGGATGAGAAGTGTTGAAGGATGAGACCAAATGACCAAATCCTCGAGCAAGTTAGCCTTTAAGGAATTGGGCAAAGGCCTTGACCGAATTGATGCGTAAACTCTGTCTTTGCTGACCTTTTTGCTTCTAGAGAAAGTATGACTACTCCATATCATATGATTCTGCTTATGTGGACAATTTATAATCTCCTATTGGCTGTATGTTGTACGAATGTAGGAGGATCAGTCATGCATTACATAACATGATGGGACCCACCAAATGCATTCCCATGTTTTCATCAATTAAAAATCGAGATGAATAACACATACATACTCCATCTATATATACTTATTTATTTTTTACATGTTATAAGTACAGAATCCAATTGAAAAATAGATCATTACTACAATACTACTATCACCAATATTTTTGGAATAATATTTTGGAGGCTTGAATCAGCTTTAGCAGAGGAAACAAAAGAAAATCAGTCTAAAAGATGGGGGCGACGTTGTCAAGATTAGTGATGATGATGTTTGCTAAGAAAGAGATGAGAATTTTGATGGTGGGTCTTGATGCTGCTGGAAAAACAACCATTCTTTACAAGCTCAAACTTGGTGAAGTTGTCACTACTATCCCCACTATTGGTGTGTGTGGTTACTGGTTAATCCCCTTTTCATCAATCTTATCCTTTATAGTTTATACCCTTCTTACAAGTTACAACATTGCATTACCTAACTGCATGCATACTTAGCATGTCTTGCGGATGCTAAATTGCTAACTAACATAAGTGGTAAAGTTTATGTTTTGTGTGTACATGCACTGATGCACATGTATGAGGTCAGTTTAAACATACGCTTCTTGTCCTTGAGGTGGGTTTTGACGGTTATCTAAATATTGTAAGAAATTGTGATATCGTTATAGGAGTAGCATAATTGTTTATTTGCCATATGTTAAGAGATGTTAATGATTAAAGTACATCTCCGAAAAACACAGATAAGGTGTAGAAGAAACGGAAGGAGTACAAATTTTGATTAGTTAAGGAGTCTTTAACGAGAGGACCTATATATACATGATTTTGTTATTTCAATTTGTTTCTGTCTCATTTTTTATAGAAAATTATATGATGCCTTTATTATCTAGGACTAAGCCACAAAGTCAAGTTTGATGAATTAGGTTGACAATCCAGATTTTTAAAAAAGCCAACATACTTGAATAACATTTGGAAAATTTAGAGGAAGGGAGGCTTTGAAAAATTTGACTGATTCTCAGTTTTGTCTATTTTTTGGCCAGGGTTTAATGTAGAAACTGTAGAGTACAAAAATGTGGGCTTCACTGTTTGGGATGTTGGTGGCCAAGACAAGGTACTCCTAAATTCCCTTATTATTATTATTTCCTCATATGTTACAAATTAACACATTCGAAATTCATACATGATATTATACATTTATACTGAAGTGGCAACAACCTGCATATTTATCACTCTCCTTTATAAATGGTCAAAGAATTTCACTTTAGTATGGACTAATTATGAATCAATCGGGATGTAGCACTTTACTATATATCATTTTTAATCATTTGAATTTATCTGTTTTTCTTGGGACAACAAAAAACAGATCAGGCCTTTGTGGAGATATTACTTCCATAACACCCAAGGCTTTATCTTCGTAGTAGATAGTAATGACAGAGAGAGAATCATGGAAGCTAGAGATGAGCTCCACAAGATGCTAAATGAGGTCTGTTTTCAAACTAAAATTCATAGTACTTTGTACTTACATATGTTTATCTAATTCTCCAATCCCTCTGTTTTAAATATATGCTCCATTTTGACTTTTACGCTATTTACATACTTTACTTTCACCATAGTTCTCTACATATGTATCAAAATCAATGTTGGAATCTTTCTCAACGTAATTTTTCAAAATATCAATTTTTAGTAATGAATAATCAGATATATTGTGCACTGGCAAGTATACAAGTCGAAATGGAGCATCTATTAAAAACTTATGGTGTAAAAAATAATTTTATTTTTTGGGCTTATCCATATTGCTAGGGTGCTGGGCTCAGCTCTTAAGCCTCGAAAATCAGTTTCTGTTAAATATTTTTTTGGGCTCTTATGGGCTGGGTTGACCATGCCTTCAGGCCCATTCATTTTTTACATTATGATCCAAAATAGATGTATCAACTCTCAACTGGGTTTTTTTGTGTTTTTATGAAGGATGAGCTGAGGGATGTGTAAGATGAGAATCTGCAGAAATCAAATGACTTAACCTGAATTACAAGAACAAGTTGCGCCGTGGTATGATGGCCACTGCCTTAGAAACGAATTTCGCCACCACCGGTGCGGATTCACGATGACGTTCGTCCCCCAAGGATCACACAACTATCTCTGACTCCGTGCACCCGGATCAAAGATTGGTATTTCTCAAGAACTGCTCAAATCTCAGAGAGAATGGGGTAGGCTTGTGTTTTAGGGTAATATGGAATGAATATGAATAGAAAAACGGCCAAAACGCTATTTATATGAGAGTTATAAAACAACTCCGAAACATATCCGGAAATAAGAAGAAAATAAAAGGTTTCGACTTCCTCGGAAACCGCGAATTGCGGAATACACCGCGAGCCGCGGTAAGCTTGCGGCAAACTTCCGCGAACAAGGCTCAAACCACGACCGCGGCCAACGCGAGTCGCGGCAGCAGGCGCGAGTCGCGGCCTCCACCGCGAGTCGCGGTAGGTCCTCGGCCAAAGCACTTCGCGTTAAGTTAAGGATTAAATCCTACAATCCCCCCACAAACGCGAAGTTAAAGGAAAAAAAAAATGAGAGATGAGCAGTAAAAGGAAAGCTTAATACTTACATATTAGTATCCAAGGATTGAACTAACATGTTAGTGAGATGGGGTGTCCCCTCACCTACAAGTATCCTAAGATTGAACTTGCGGGGAGAGAGAAGGGACCCGATAGCACATATCTTACTTTCAAAGCTTGAGAAACACCGCGTTATCCACTGAATTACCCCATGAACAACATACAGTATAGTTGAACATGCATTCAGTTACAATCAAGACACATCACATGTCTTTCCAATAATTGTGAACATTACAAAGTTCAACAATCCTGGCCATCACCCTGGGATTATAAAGAGCGCTCTAGAATGCCTACAAGAACGACATTCGACAGAAGGAGGCCATCCCTTCACACTCATCCACGATGTTCTATTACGTTCAGATAAATTGAATCGGCTATAAAGCCATAGAAACATCCCTGTCCATTACGTTCAATCAAATTGAATCGGCCAAAAGCCATGGACACCAAATCTCAAAAATACACATATACAACCTCGTTCAACAAGAACTACTCGGATCGAGTAATAAGTATATTAATGAGAAATCATAAATAAGTTCAAGTATAGAATTCAAGGAATACAACAACCTATAGAGGTTTCAAACCCATTCCTCCTGAAAATTCTAGTACTAACTTCCTACTCAATCCTTTAGTAAAAGGATCAGTCAAATTTCTTTCACTTCTCACAAACTCAAGAGAGATGACACCATTCACAATAAATTGTCTCACGAGACTCATGTCCGACCCGAATGTGCCTTTTCTTGCCATTATAAACAATGTTGTTGGCAACCCCTATTGCGGCTTGTGAATCACGGTGACCCGACACCTTGAAGGAGCCGGTCTCCCCCCCACAAAGGTATATCCGCCAAGAGGTTTCTCAACCAATCAGCCTCTTGAGTAGCAAGATCCAAAGCAATGAACTCAGCTTCCATAGTAGATCGAGCTATACATGTCTGCTTAGCAGACTTCCACGATACTGCACTACCATTCAGAGTGAACACATACCCACCTGGTAGAACTCACCTCATCACTGTCAGTCACCCAATTAGCATCACAATAACCTTCTAGGACAAGTTGGAAAACCCACAAAGTTTAGCCCCAGGTCCATGGTACCTCTCAAATACCTCAATAGTCTTTTAAGAGCTTTCCAAGTGATCCAAACTAGGATTATGAGTGTACCGCTTAGCCTACTCACCGCATAGGCAATATCGGGACGAGTACGGTTCATCAAAAACATCAGACTACCTATAACCTTAGCATACTCTCCTTGTGACACACCATCACCATTATTCTTGAGTAATTGAACACTAGAGTCATAGGGAGTCCTGACTGGAGGATCATCAAAACAATCAAATTTCTTTAACACTTTCTCCACATAATGAGATTGAGACAGTGAATAACCCTTAGGAGTTTTAACAACTTTTACCCCTAATATCACATCGGCTATACCCAAATCTTTCATCTCAAACTTAGAAGATAAGAATCTTTTAGTTTCCTCTATGGCATCAAGACTCGCACTAAACGAAGCATGTCATCAACATATAAGCATATGATTACGCAATCGAGCCCATTACCTTTGAATACACACATGCATCGAACCATTCACAAAGAAATCCAAAACCAAGAATAGTCTTATGAAATTTTTCATACCATTGTTTTGGAGCCTGCTTGAGGCCATAAAGTGACTTTTTCAGCCTGCACACCTTTTGCTCCATCCCAGGCATGGCACAACCAGGAGGTTGTCCCATATATATCTCTTCATCGAGATCTCCATTCAAGAAGGCTGTCTTTACATCCATCTGATGCACAAACAGGTTAAATGAAGAAGCTAAAGCAAATAAAACACGAATGGTAGCAATTTTAGTCACAGGTGAATAAGTATAAAAATAATCCACCCCAAATTTTTGAGTGAACCCTCTAATAACCAGTCTTGCCTTGAACCGTTCCACGGTCCCATCAATTTTCAACTTCTTCTTGAAAATCCACTTGCCTAATCGGCTGTTCCCTTTAGGCAAATCTACAAGTTCCCAAGTGTTATTCGCCATGATGGATTCCAACTCACTTGTTGACTGCTTCCTTCGAAACTAGCATCCATAGAACTCATGGCTTCTTCAAAAGTCTTGGGATCCTCATCCACCATAAACAATGACATGTCCATGAACTCTGAAGCTTCAAACTCGGACATAAATGCAGTAATGAAATCCGGACCAAAGCTTGATTCCACTCTTTGCCTTTTACTTCTCCAAGGCTCATCTGACTGACTTACCCCACTTGAAGTAACCAAAGAACCTGCATCACCAGACGAAACCCCCACAGAGGGAGCACCTATACTATGCCCAACCTTCTTCAAAGGAAATACCCCTTCAAAGAATTCTGCATCTCGAGCTTCACACACAGACCTGTCATCCAACCTCATAAATCTATAGGCAGCACTATTTTCAGCATAACCAATGAAAACAGCATCAAAGGTCCTGGCTCCTATAGTAGTCCTCTTGAACGACGGTATACCCACTTTAGCTAGACACCCCCACACTTTCATGAATTTCAGATTTGGCACAAAACCTCTCCATAGCTCAAATGGAGTCTTGTCTAACTTCTTATGAGATACTCTGTTCAAAATATGGTTTGCGAGATAGGACATGACTTCCCCCACATATTATCGGGAAGACCGGAACTTAATAGCATGGCATTCATCATTTGCTTCGTAGTTCTATTCTTCCTTTCGCTATGCCATTCTCTTTGAGGGGTATATGGTGCAGACACCTCATGAATAATGCCCTCTTTCTCACATAAATTTTTAAGGAAATCGAGACCCATATTCCCCACCACGGTCGGACCGAAGCCTTTTAATCTTTCGGTCCAACCGATTTTCAACCTTCGCCTTATAGACCAAGAATTTCCGTTCGACCTCATCCTTAGACTTTAACAGGAAAACTCTACGGAACCTAGAGCAATCATCCACAAAGGTAATATAATATTTCTTACCACCCCGACTCTCAAGATTCTTAAAGTCTCGAGATCGAGTGTGAATTAGTTCTAATAGTTCGGATACTCTATTAGTAAGCGGCTTGAAAGGCTTTTTTACAAACTTTGCCTCAAAGACACACTTCACACTTATTAGGTCCATCATCAATCACATCATGCAATAGGTTCATTCGCATCAGACGATTAATTGAACCAACCCCCACATGACCCAGACGACAGTGCCACAGATTTACAGACTCAGCAATATAAGCAGAAGAAGAAATCTTATTCATTTCAATAGGAGTTACAATGTCCAAAACAAACAAACCAGCATTAACGTACCCCTTCCCAACAAACTCGCCATTGCGAGTCAGCACTAGCTTATTAGCATCAAAAACTAACTTAACACCTGCTTTGTTAAGCAAACTACCAGAAATTAAATTTCTACGAATGGAAGGGACATACAAAACATTAAGGAGAGCTAATGATTTCCTGGATGTCGCCTTCGGGAGAACTTTCCCTTTTCCGAGCACTTGAGACTTGCTGTCATTTCCCATATAGACTTGGTGACCTTCATCCACCCCCTCAAATTCCACAAATAGGTCCTTGTTTGCACAGAAGTGACGAGAGGCCCCCGTGTCTACTATCCACTCAGAATTATTCTCCACCAGATTAACTTCAGAAACCACAGCAACAACAAGATCATCTGCCTCTGCTAGATTTGCTTGGCCCTTATCTTGCTCCTTCGAGCCTTGACCCGAACCATTGCCTTTCTTTTTGTTTGGACAAACAGAAGCATAGTGACCCGGCTTGCCACAGTTGAAACAGTGACCCGGCTTCTTCTCAATCTTCCCATTGCTCTTAAACTTCCCTTTGCCAGGGGTCTTTTGACCCTTTCCATTGAACTTCTTGAAGTCTCCTCTTGGCTTCCCAGAACTGGGAACGGAACCAGAGCCGGATTCAACCAGATTAGCCTTAACTGCCAGATTATTTGCAGTTGGGGCTCCTGAGTCTTTCAATCTATTAGCCTCTTCAATTTTCATGTGACCAACTAACTCCTCCAGAGTCATGTTCATCTTCTTGTGTTTCAGATGATTACGATAGATGTTCCATGAGTCAGGCAACTTTTCAATCAGAACATTAGCCTGAAGAATCTCACACATCTTCATCCCTTCAGCAAGAACCTCAGCAACTAAATTCTCATAAACATGAACTTGATCCATAATTGGCTTATTATCTACCAATTTAAAGTTCAACCAGTTTCCAGTAACATACTTCTTTTTCCCTGCATCATCAGCACCATACTTTTTCTCCAAAGAGATCCATATTGATTTTGCAGTCTTATAGGATACAAACAAATCAAATATGGGGTTTGTCATTAGGTTCAGCTAGGGCTGGGAATGAGCCAAGCCTGCCCGTGAACAGTTCGAGCTCGGCTCGGTGGAAGCTCGGTCAGGACTCGGCTCGCTAAGGCTCGGCTCGAGTTCGGGATCGGCTCGAGACCTAACGATACGAGCCACGAGCTAAGCTGAGCTCGGCTCGAAAAGCTCGCGAACGGCTCGAGTTATTTTTTTAATAAAAAATATAAAATAGTATTATTATTTATTAATAAAAAAAGGCAAAACACTAAAAATATACCATATATTAAAATAGGAAAAAAATACCACCAAAAAGCAAATACTCTCACATTCCCTAAAAAAAAAAAATAGAAAAACAAAAACTAGTTGTTGCAAGTGGCGCAACTTCCGAAACTCAAAAACTCAAAAACGCCTAACTCAAAAACTAATACTCATTTGCCCAAAAATTCAAAAACTCACGCAAACCCTAAGGGGGCTAAACTCACTGGCAGTCACTGCCGCTGCTGCATACCACGATATCACCACCACCGTAACGTATCACCGCCGCTTCTATCACCGCCGGTAAACGCATCTCATTCCCTCTCACTACCGTTAGTTGGCCGTTGCTCAACTCGCATCTCTCACTCGCAAGTCGCACCATAGCATCTCTTTCCTCTCACTTACCACTCACCACCGTCGCATCTTGGGCTCTCACTCACCACCATCGACACCTGCTCGAGCAGCCATGGCGCCGACCCACCAACGGTATGAAATCTTTTAAAATCTTAATTTTTTTATTTGACTGTTTTGTTTACATTGAGTAGTATCATGAAGCCCATAATTTGTTTTTACATGGAGTAATTTACATGTTGTTTAGACAAATTTTGGCAGTATACATGTAAATTTCGTTTGATATAATGACACAATGACACTACTACATAGGTGTATTGTTCTTTTTAAACAAAAAAAAAAAACAGAAAGCTAGATCTAAATGTAAGACTTATTTATTCAGTAGCCTTGTGGCCTTGTGGGTGCTTTAAAATCTTATTTTTGGATTCTGTATGTAGTTTAGGAATTGGTATTGGTGATTTGGTGTAGTTGGGCCACCTGAATTTAATATGCACTGAACTTAGCTCTAGCATGACCCTGAGACATCAGCATCTTTGGTTCGTAATTATGTAGCGACCCTAAAGAAAAATTAGAGGCCTAAGTAGCGAAAAATACTACTTCTTGTTGGGTAAATCCTGATGAACAACAAAGAAATTTCCAGTTTTTGCTGCTTATTATGTAATGTTTATTACTGTGTAAGGCAAATGTATTTACTAATTTACTCTGTTACTATATATTTTGTTTAGTGCTTTGTTACTACTTATCTTTACTTCTTATTTGTATCTATTAGTTGTTGTTCCATCAAGATGAGCTGATTTTTAATTGTTTTGTACACTAATGCAGGATATTGAAGACGATCAACCAAAAGAGATCGTTATTCCTATTCCATAAGTTGTTTTGGCACAAAATTTGTGAAGATCGACATTCATGGCATGGAATATTGAACCAACTTGTATTATTGTAAACTTTGGTGGTGAAACTTATTTGAATTTGTAATGTATAACTTGTTGGAAACTTTTTTTATTTGTCTTTACTTGGAGACTTTTTTTTAATTGTGTTTACTTGGAGACTTTTTTTTAATTTGTGTTGATATTTTGGAGATGAGATTTGTATCGCCTATAAATTATGTATTAGTGTATGAAATTTTTTTTAATTTGTGAGATTTCGAGCCATTTTTTTCGAGCATAAGCCTCGAGCCTCAAAGGAGCATGAGCCTTGAGCCTCAAACGAGCCCGAGCCTCGAGCCTCGAAACGAGCCCGAGCCACGAGCCTCGAAACGAGCCCGAGCCACGAGCCTCGAAACGAGCCCGAGCCACGAGCCTCGAAACGAGCCCGAGCCCGAGCCTCGAACGAGCTCGAGCTCGAGCCTCACATTACATGACTCGAGCCCGAGCCGAGCTCAATTTTTGAGGCTCGACGAGCCTCGAGCTCGAGCCGAGCCTCGTTTTCGAGACTTGAGCTCGAGCCGAGCCTGACACTATTCGGGCTCGACTCGGCTCATTCCCACCCCTAGGTTCAGCATGTTTCCCTTAACAACCTTATTATCCCTGACAAATTTTTCCATACTTATCCCCCCATCAGATTTAGGAGTTTTCTCAGATTTCTCTTTGGCAGGAGTATCAGCAATAACAATAGTTTTAGATGTAACATCTACACTATCTTTCTCAGTAGGCGGTTCAACAAACAACACATAATCAAGATCTACTTGTTCACATGCAATCAAGAATTTTTGAGACCACCTCTTATAATTAGTTCCATCCAAAGGTTCCAACTTTGACATATCAGGGAAAAATCGACTTTGAGAACTAGACATGATTTCAACAGAATAAAATTCGTTTCTAAATTGTAAGATGAGAATCTGCAGAAATCAAATGACTTAACCTGAATTACAAGAACAAGTTGCGCCGTGGTATGATGGCCACTGCCTTAGAAACGAATTTCGCCACCACCGGTGCGGATTCACGATGACGTTCGTCCCCCAAGGTTCACACAACTATCTCTGACTCCGTGCACCCGGATCAAAGATTGGTATTTCTCAAGAACTGCTCAAATCTCAGAGAGAATGGGGTAGGCTTGTGTTTTAGGGTAATATGGAATGAATATGAATAGAAAAACGGCCAAAACGCTATTTATATGAGAGTTATAAAACAACTCCGAAACATATCCGGAAATAAGAAGAAAATAAAAGGTTTCGACTTCCTCGGAAACCGCGAATCGCGGAATACACCGCGAGTCGCGGTAAGCTTGCGGCAAACTTCCGCGAACAAGGCTCAAACCACGACCCCGGCCACCGCGAGTCGCGGCCTGCACCGCGAGTCGCGGCAGCAGGTGCGAGTCGCGGCCTCCACCGCGAGTCGCGGTAGGTCCTCGGCCAAAGCACTTCGCGTTAAGTTAAGGATTAAATCCTACAGGATGCGACACTTTTAGTGTTTGCCAACAAGCAAGACCTTCCTAATGCAATGACTGTTGCTGAGATCTCTGATAAACTTGGCCTTCACTCCCTTCGCCAACGTCGCTGGTAATTCTTTCTAACACATTTGCTAATTCATCAACTTCACCTTTTCTATTTCGTATTATCATAGTTAATATTAACAATTTACGCGGAGTACTTTTATTTCGACAGTTTAAAGTTCCTATTTTAAATACGACACAACATTACTCGTCAATTTTATATACAATAGTGCACTATTACTCATCAATCTTTAAAATTATTACAAATGCAAGTTGTGCGTGTCCTTCAAAGTAAGTAACATATATTTGAGAAAAGAGGGAGTATTTTCAACACTTCCTACATCCCAAAAGAAGTTTAAAGGTTATGTTTTGTTAAATTTTATTTATTTAAATTATAGTATTAGGTTAGTGTTTATGCAAAGCACCAATGAAATCATGTTTAAATATGGATGATGCAGGTATATACAGAATGCTTGTGCTACCTCTGGTGAAGGGCTCTACGAAGGTCTAGAATGGCTTTCTAGCAATGTAATTATCAAGGCAAGAAACTTAATTTGGTCTTCGATTTTCTGTCTTTATTTCTGAAGTGTTGTTAGCAATAATAATTATTTTTGCTAATTACATTGGTGATTGGTCTTCCTGGGTTATAATTGCAGCCATGATATTATTATTTTCGGTGCTAGCAGTCATGACATTATTGTGAACTGCCTGCAAGCTGCATTAGATCTTCGAGTTGTTGCTGATTCCAGAAGTATATGATTTGTGAAGCTGTACTAAATTGGTTCTTACCATATTATGTTGCAAAGATGTAAATTGTTATTGTTAATATTACATTTAATTTACCGATCAGTGTGCTGAGAGTGATTGATAGTGAATGAATATACTTATGCTGCTTGTAAAGTACTTCATTATCATAATTTGGGTCGTATCTTTTGCTATTGTTTCTGTTATGAATATGTATTGAAGGCGCTAACAAATCAAGCAATCGAAGTATAATATACGGGGAAATAAGAAATCAAAGCAGTAAAGAACACAAAGAAGATTTAACGTGGAATCCCTTGAATAGGGAGAAAACCACAAACACTGCACTAAGACTTTGAATATGAGATGATGATACAAGGAGAATTCTTTAGTCTCTCTAGACTCTCTAACCCCTCTCTCTCTAGGGTTCTCTAGTCTCTCTAGATTAAAGAATAATTCTCACTCAGCATAAAATGAATAAACGGCTCAAACATATTTATACTAGGGTTAAAACGAAAAATCTAATGCAATAGTAAACTGAATTTGGGTAAGAAAATAAGTAAAATCTCGTAGCCAGGGAGCACCACGCCAGGTTGTGGTCTTCCTCAAACACCACGTCTGGGCCGTGGCTTTTATGCTTTAGAACACCTAAAACATGACTTAGGCAATCAACACCACGGGTAGGCCGTGGTGTTCATCCAACAAGACGGGCAGGCCGTGGTGTTCATCCAACACCATGGGCAGGCCGTGGTCTTATAGTGTTCATGTTTTGATCCATTATTATGCTTCCCCAAATGCTATAGCTTGGCACAACAATACCTCGTTCCTTCACCTACTCGCTTCATGATTCATCTTCAGCACACCTTACAGTTTCGATATTCTTTAAGAAATGTGAATCTATTATATAAAAAGTTTGGTACATCATGTCTTGCACTTGTCCTTGTTAGTTTTAATAATAGCTTGAGTGCGTGACTAGTATAGATGTGAGTGATTTTCAAAGCTTATGGTATAAAACTTACAAATTATATGGCCAAAAAACTGAATACTAAAAGTGACAACAATAGTTTTTAAGTAAATTGTATTTCTGCTTGGAGAGACAAGTTGACTACAATCATTTTTTTATTTTTTGTTGTAGGAAGGATAATATTTCTTAAGAAAAGTGTCCATTAGTAAAAATAATGGACTTGTGCTTATAATTAAGTACTCAAAACGTTATATAGTTTGTCCAAAACATGAGGAAGATTCAAGGAAACTAAGCTTGGTAGTTGGACATGTGCAAAGCTACCCAAAGCAAGGAGGTCCCATTATCCTACATTTCTTAGGTAGAGGTCCGGATGATGAGTCCTTATTAGAGCTCTCACTAGAGATTACATCAAAAACATTATTTGGACTTCTGTCTGCTGAAATGTAGTAACACTTTCTCTTCTGAACTTTCTCATTGCTTGACAATTCTTGTATGAATTTGTAGCACTCTTCTACCTTATCCTGTCCAAAGAAGAGAAAGAAAGAGCTAATTTAACTAGGGTTTTATGTATATACATATAAACAAAAGAAATGACCTCTTTTTTTTGTTACGATTGATGCAAATTGCAAACCTTGTCAAGTTTCAACGTGTCCATAATATCCATTTGCTGTTCTTGAGTACTCCATAGTCCAATTTCTTTCAAAGTTTGCACCATAGTTGATGCCGCTAAGACAGATGGGACATAAGACAAAGATTTGGGATCTGCATTTCAAAATGTAAGTATTTCATTTATTATACTCCATTTATTTCAAATAAATGACGATTAAAATAATGCATAGATATGAAGAAATTCATTTTTCATATTTTAGGTTAGGGTTTGTTGTCCTCATTATTGAGATAAGTTTCAGCAAAAATAAGTTCAAATTAAAAATAAAATAAAAAAAGTTGAATTCAACAAAAATATGTTAATTTCAGCAAATATAAGTTCAGCAGAAATAAATAAAGTGTGCTCAATCATAATAAGTGAAGTCGAGCAAAAGTACGTCCAAATATATGCAACATTTTGCACAGTATTTATTGATTTAGTAAGTAAAATGACAAGTCTTTTTTAAATTTCACTGCACATTCATTTCTGTTTGGGGGAAATTGCTTTGTGTTGGAAAAACATTGATGATTGTGGCTAGGGTTTAGTAGGTAAAATTTGATGCTTACCAAGAACAGCAGAAAGTATTAGCCTCTCACATCTGCATAAAACTTTCCAATGCAAATGGGTCTTTAATTTGAGCTTCCTTATTAAATGTCCAAAGTAGGATAGTGGGGTCACTGCATTCATTTTCCATTCAAGTGTTGTGAGCACTAAGAGCTCCATTCTCTGAATCACCTTTGCTTCATATATCTGTTTATTTTCTACCTACACCAATCAAATAATAATAATTGGTAAGCAAATTAGTACTATAACTTTCTGTAAATAGAATGCAGTTTAACTAATAATGAGGAATCAATAGGCAATTAGTACTCCACTAGCATGCTTAGTCTCTACAATTTTTCCTTTCTCCATTTGATGATCTAGACATCAACTATCTGCGTATATATAAATTATAAATACTTCAATCTATTTGACATGTGACTCTCTCTCATTTAACGGACCTTTCTCTCTATATACTTCATATAATAAGGTGGTGTTAATGCAATCTATCTATCTCATAACTCTCTCTCTCATCAAATGGACCTTACTCTACCTTATTCCTTGTTATTTAAAAAGTTAGAAACATGGTCATAAAAACCCTGCTAGAAATAACACAACCAAAAATAAAAAAAAATTACAAGATGTGTTGTGACAGATGCAATTAACGATGGCAAAAATAATGAACAATCGACACAAGAATTTACGTGGTTCACTAACAATGTGTTAGTTACGTCCACAGGCAGAGGAGAAACGATTCTATTAGGTTTAGGAGAGAGCACAGATTACAGAATAATGAGGCAGAGGCTAATAATAAGGTTTATATAGTACGCTACTAATTAACCTAAACAGATAGACTTAAATGCGAAACTAAAACAAACCCGATATATTAAATAACATATACCGAAAAGTTAGGGGGCAACTGGACCCCCGTGCTAGGTTATTACTAGCGCTAGATGAATAACTCAAGGCATAGTTCAACAAGATGAATAGCAAAAAGTTGAGAGTAACTTACTTGAAAATCTAGGAGAGAAGGAACATGGGACTCTTCAATCTTGGAAGCCAAAGAAAGACAAGCAATAGCAGCAACATGAATCATCCATGACATCTCTGCTTTAAACCCAAAACTCAACATAAACCTATCAAAGTAATTAACACCTAAAACCAGAGTTACTGCAGAGAAATTATGGTATGAAGTGACTCTAATCATCCATTCCAAAGCCTCTCTTCTAGCATCCACTAATAACTTGTTACAATCCAAAACACCCTCACTAAAAAAGCTCTGTTTTTTCTCTTTTAAAAACAGAGCATTTAGTTGCTCTTCTTCATCTTCACATGTAAAAGAAGAATCTTCATGTAATGGTGATAAATTTGATGACCCAAAGTCATCATCATCATTATCATCATCATAAGCATGTACAACATTATCATCATCATCATCATCATCCCAACATTTTTCTTCACAATATAAACAGTCAAGAAAGAGGTCTGTTTCTAAAGTGGTCATTTTGGTGTGTATTTTTGAGAGTTGAAGAAATGCAATTTATGTTAGAAAAGGTGTCCATTACCTCTGTATAAGGAGCTGTTTCTGTGATGAAATGCAGAAGAGGAGAGAGAGGGAAGAGGGGCCCTGAAGAATTAAGTAATTCTCCAGAGGATTGTTTTATCTGAGAGATTTTTCAAGCTTGTCCTTTTTCCCCTGTTTTTGGCTTCCTTCTTCTGTTTTTATCTCCTTTCTAATTTTTTACTACTACTTGAACTTAGTATTCGTTTCTTTCTTTTTTGCTGTTTCAAGGAGGAAGTATTGGTAAATCTTTTGAAAATTTAGGCAAATTCCAAAAAAATAAGTAAGGAGTAGAAAGAACCAAGCACTTCATTTTCCAATTTATTGTTGAAGAATGAACAAATAGTTAGGGTTTGTTCGTTATCGTATTCTGTATCCAGTCAAAATTATGGAACCAAAAAAATGTAGTTTTCAAATTTACTATTGTCAACTTTGATTCAAAATTGACCTATCTACTATAAGTATGACTAATTTTAAGGCTATGTTTAGTTCACCTGAAATTTTCTGATCTGAACTTATCTGATCTGATCTGAACTTATTTTTTCTGATCTGATCTGATCTGAACTTATTTTTTCTGATCTGATCTGATCTGATCTGATCTGAACTGATCTGATCTGATCTTATCTGAACTTATCTTTTAAAAACATATTATTACTAATATTATTATTACTTTGTATTTCATTACTAGTATTACTATTACTATCATTTTATTACTATGCACAACTTTCAATAATAATAATAATAATAATAATATAATAATAAAAACAATAATAATAATAATAATAATAATAATATTTATTATTATTATTATTATTATTATTATTATTATTATTATGTTATCTATATTATTCTTATTATTATTATTATTATTATTATTGTTATTATTACTATAGCATAATTAATTTTTTTTGAAAAAAAGCACATTAGTATATGAACATACAATTAAAAATAAAAGACTAAGGACTCTTGAATTCAATGGTATGGCTTCTTACCTCCCACATGGGAGACCAAGGTTCAAATCTTAGTGGAAGCATATATTTCAATATTGTTGTGGGTGGGGGAGGGGGGTTGGGGCTTGCTGGGTCTTTAGGTGAGTGACCCTGTGCGAGGGCAACCCAGAGAAAATTCATCTTACCACGGGATTCTCGAAAGGGGCCCAAAAAATTTAAAAATAAAAGAACACTCATGTTCAAGGCCCGTTAATAATAAGAATTTAGGTAGTAATGAAAAGAACATATAATGATATTAAAAAAAAGAACATATACTGAAAGAGCATACAAAATCTATTTAAAGAACACATTTTAAAAATAAAAGATAGATGTTATTTTTATATTGATGACATGTTTGGATTTAACTAACAACATGTTCTTTGTTATATCAATAAATTGTTCTTTTTTATTATAAATAAACCTATAAATATATATAATCATATGATCTTGAACAAAATTGTTAAATATTCTTCTTATATCGTTGTCTTGTTCTATATAAACTTTGTTTTTAAAGATAAGTTGAAATCCTTTGTAGGGAAAATTTTAAACGTGATGACAATACCATCAGGTTATCCCATGCTACTCATGTTTTATATAAACTAGTAATATATAATTTATATTATTCTACCAAAATTGTTTAAAAAAAAACATCATATACTATTGTCATGTTCGTTACATGTACAACATCAAAAAGAACATCACATATGAAAATTATTAATTAGAATAAATATAAAAGAGAACACTTACAAATGCCAAAAGAACATTATTCTTCTTGAACACAAATAGCTTCAAATAGTGATATCAATGACATTTATAATAATAGCAACGACATTAATAATAATTACCAATATTAATAATTAATAAGTACAACAACGACAACAATAATAATAATCTTTTTGAATAAATGTACTAGTAAATAGTAATATTAATAGTAATAGTAATTGTATAAAGTAATAATAATAATAATAATAATAATAATAATATTAATAATAACAACAACAATAATAATAATTATTACAATAACAATAATAGCATTAGTAATACTAATAATCATAATAATCATGATAATAATAATAATAATAATAATAATAATAATAATAATAATAATAATAATAATAAGTTTTTAAATATAAGCATAATCTGAACTTATCCGATCGATCCGATCTCGAACTTATCCGATCGATCCGATCCAACTTATTTTTTTCCGATCCGATCGATCCGTCCGATCGATCCGATCCGAAATAAAGAAAATAAGGTGAACTGAACATAGCCTAAGTTTAGTATACCTCTTATATATTATGACTTTTACCTCATAAAACCAAAGATGAGAAATTATCAATAACTCCAAAGTCTAAACCCGCCTAATCATGTATCTAAATTTTACAATATAAGACTATGAGATGCTTTGTAATTTTACTTGAAAGGAGGCCCACATCCCAACCTACAAGCAAATTATTGAGAAGAACTCTACCAAAATACACAAAAAAATCTTGGATATGAGAATAGCTCCTCCACCATAAGGTACCACTTGATAATCTTAAAGAAAGATGTTTGGCGGGTAAAAGGTGATTTTCAATTTGGGTTGGCCATATCTATAGAATAAAAATTAGTTTTTTCTATATTTATTTTGGCGGGCCTAGCTAGTAAACTATTTGGAGATGAATACCTAAAAATTAGTTTAGGTATTAGTTTTGAAAAAAAACAAAGTGTTTGTATCTATCGAGGCAGAGACTAATTATAGTAAAATAATAAATACATAATCTTATCATGATTTATAGTAAGACTAGGGCAACTTGTTGTCTTAAAGGGGTTATTTTCATTATAAGGGATCTCTTTAAAATACAAGGTTAGGTAGCCCGTTATCTAAAAGTAACTCATTTAACTTGTCAAATGACTCTTTTTACTTACAAAGTTACCCTTTTAGAAAACAAAGTGGGGTGGTTTTACCATAAGTGACCCCTCTAACTTATCAAAATTATAACCCTTTTAAATTACAAATTAACCCTTTTAATAAACAAAGTAAGGTGATTTTACAAAATTTTATTACAAGACAATCTTATAAAAGACTTACTAAATTATGATAAGTTAAGGTTAAGGTTAAGGTCAATATGTTGAAATAAGTCATTCAGATGAATGGAGATATGTAATGAGAACACACCCTTCATTAGCCCGTATAAGTCGAGTTGAGTCTTGAAATTATATATCCCATTTAATGTCTCATCTTATATCTCACTTCTTTCTAATTTTGGCACCTCAACAAACTAAAATAAGCAAATCTTATATTATAATCAATAACAGTGGGTGAGGGTGCCAAAATGAAGAGTACTTGGAAGTTGGAATACAAGATGAGACACCAAGTGGGATAGAGGATTCCTACTAATGAAAAGTAAGCATCACTATAATCCCTATATCTCAAATTTGCTCCCTATTACTTTTGAATAGCTCAATCATGTAAATATATGATTGTATAACATTTTGCATAAACTGTCTCAAAAATAACAAACAGAATTATGTCTAATTTCACTTTGCTCTTCAATACTTGTATGGTAGATGGACAATCCACCCCACTGGTTGAGTGACATTGTTCAAGTTAATTAGTTAACAATAACTCAATCAAAAGAGATATCAATTTATCAAATCTATAATCAACAAATTAAAGTTGTACTTGTACCTATGCTTTGTGTTGAATCTAGATTTCAAAATAATACCCACGGGAAAGGCAATTGATGAAAATCCTTTGCATTTCGATTTCGAATCTTGTCAAAATGCTGACAATACGTTAAACTGAAGAGGCATTGAATGAAGGCACGAAAATTGCATGGGACATTCTCTCATGTCTTTAAATCTTGGTCAGACAGGCAGTGTCTCATAAACTAGGAATATTATGTCCATCAAATATTCAAATATCAATATGTCTTCCCCTTATCTATTTTGCTTCATAATTGCCTAAAGAGCTTCTATAAATGGAGACCAAACACATCCTCCAATTTCAAGTCCGGGGGTTTAAACTTTGAACCCCACATTCCACATTTCTCTTGTGGGTGACAGAATGTAAGGGTGTCAAATTTATTAACTGATAGATAGCCTTTTTTTAGGGCAACGAGGAGGTAGTCTACTTTGAAAATAAGTGTATCTGTGGGGAAATTTTTTTAGGTTAATAATTTGTGTTAAACGAAGAAGTTACTATTTCTTATGGGACATTCCTGAACTGTGCAATGTAGTAAGACAAAACAAATCTCGAACATATTGAACATTACTGTCTTGCGTCGTATCCGTTACACTATGAACAAATTTAGAAAGTTTGTTGGTGATTTGATTAGCGTTACAAAAGACGTGAGTGAAGGAACTGAGCATAATGTAGAAATAATGTTGAGCTGATCAAAGTGAGTCCGGCCGGTGAGATTGACCCGAAAAATGTCCGGGCTTGGACATATTTTTTTGGCCCGAATTCCCCCCCGTTTGGGACGGGGTATGTGCAACCTAAAAATGACTTTTTAGTTAAAATATTAGCCCGGCCCGCCATTTGATCATCTCTAAGACAATGTAACGGACATAATCAATTATGAGCTGGATGCTCAAGGATAGTCATATAGTCCCCAAAGGATGTTGATTACGACAAGGTTATCATCTTTCATTATAAGTTTGGGTACTCCCATGTCGCATCTCCTTAATCATAAGAACGTCATCACAAAGGGCAATCACTTCAACAATCAGCAAGTGGATAGGGCAATTTGCAAGATTTGTTATGTAGCAGGGGCGGATTTACTATGGGTTCACTGGGTTCAGGTGAACCCAATGGTTTTCGGGAAAAAATTGTACAGTTTTTCTTTTTCTTATTTTAAATAATTTTTTTAGCAATTAGATATATGTTTTTCGTGTGCAAAACAAAACACGAAAGCTAGAGTTGGTAAGGTGGTTTTGGGTTTCAGCTAAATTCAATTACTTTAGTGCGGACGCGGAATCGACTCCCAGCAAAACCCAAACTCTTTCTTTTTTTTTCCTTTTTTGTTTTATCTAAATTTAAAAAATTTACACTTCTTTACCGCCTCCAACAAACCTTTATGACAATGGACATACAAGTAGACAACACTCATTTAATTTCTCCATAATCCACTGCCTGCCAGTTTCCTGCCTCCGTGACCAGGCACCGTCACCGGTTCCCTGAGCGGCTGAGCAAAGATAAATTTTCTTTCTTCAATTTAAAATATGAATTTTAGATTTTAGACATTAGAATATGTATTGAATATCTATACTAATTTATTAAAAGGTGTTCTATAATGTTGTATAGTTACAAGATATCGAACACGTGACCTTTGAAATGAAAAGTAAAAGCTTAACCATTAACCCAACATAACACCATTGTTTAGTAATGCAAAATAAAATATCATAAGATCCTATAATTATGTCTCATTAAAATATTTGCACAAGTAGTTAGATACCTAACTTTTTTATGATAATAACAAGAGACTATTATAGACATAAACTCTTGCTCCAATTCCTTATTGAAAGTTAAGCTATTGCTTTCATCCCCAAACTTTTAAGGGTTTATTTTTCAAAAATCATGTGATTACTTATCATGTCAATTTTTCCTTACTTGATAAAAAGTTACGAAAAGTAACAACTCAGGGCATTGTCCGGGACACTCACTAGTTTGAATTGTTAAACTGTGTTTAGAATTTCTAATTTTCTATTAATAGTTAGATTTTGTTAATCATTTGAGCAATATGTTATTTTTTATTTTTATCGTGGCTATTGTAATTTTTATATTTGAATTAATGCATTGAATTTTTTTTAAGTAAGTGAATGTAGTTTATTTTTTGTCCGGCTTCGAACCCATATGGTAGGATTCCTGGATACTCCACTGTTATGTAGAACCATTTCCATAAGAACTCTAAGAATTGTCCAAGTCATCATCGACAAAACACTGGCAAAATATATATATGAGATATTTAGTTGAAAAAATATTTCATGTTAAATAGATTGAAGATAAAGTTTTTCAGCACATTCACAAGATTACACCTATTAAGGATAGGAGTTAGCTCAAGTGGATAGAGCACTCCCCCTTGGCCCCTGAGGTCAGGGGTTCGATCCTTACCCCCAGCATTATGCTGGGGTGTTTCCTTCGCATGCTATGCATGCCTTACCAGCCAATGTGTTGGTGTTTCCTACAGGCTAGTAGCCTTGTAGGGGTTAGCCATTGGGCTGACTTAATCTCCTAATCAAAAAAAAAAAAAAAAAACAAGATTACGCCTATTCAACATATATATAAATATTATGAATATATGTTGTGTAAAGATCGTCTAGATTTATTTTGTGTCCTATTTTTTTACGATTGTTTTATATTTCAATAGAATACTAATATATGATTTTGTGTCCATTTGCTTACAAACTAATCTTATAAAATGCATATGCTTCATAATCTTATATACTATTCTTGTAACTATACAACATTATAGAACACCTTTTAATTGACCTATCCCCGTACACGAATCCAAACACGTACCCGTATCCGTCTCTGTGCAACCTAGCTAATACCGATTTACTTCATTTGCCATCTGTACTTAGAGCTGGCAATTACTCATGGATGAGTGGATTATCCATCCACCCGCCCCGGATAAATGGGTGAAAACCCGCAGTGAAGTGGGTGATTGGCGGGTGATGGATGGATCGGTGGTGAGTCGGGTCGGATATGGATATGAATTCTTGGCGGATGATGGATGGTGTGGATGAAGATTGGGGCCGCAGGTAACTGGGTGGATTGAAGTCCACCCGACTCATCTCCGATTCATTGGCCCCATCTGCACATGATGGCTAATATATCATCGTCTCTCCCTAATCCTCTCGTAGAGTCTTTTAGCTATAATTTTTTGTCATCTTTTCCAAATTAAGATCAACTTCCTTACGTAGTACGTAGCAAGTATCAGCTCTAAAGTCGTAAGCTATGGAATTGTGACTTTGTGAGCCTGTGAGTTGTGATTCAAAAAGGCCAAAGCAGTTAGCTAGGAGCCTAGGCTTCAAAGTGAATTAAAAATCGTTGCCCCATTAGTTGATGTCGTAATTTCCATTGCATAAAATAACTCTTTATCAGAGAGAATACGCAAACAGGCAATCAGCTGTTCCGCTGTAAAAATGACTGGTCTATGTCATACGGTAAGACCGACTCCACTCTACTAGAGTCTAGAATTGCTACCTGGTTAAGAAGACAGAAAGAAAGCAAGCCTCACAGACTCACAGTTGTATTTGCTTGTCATTTACATTGCTCTTGTACCTTAAATGGGATTTTTTTTTTTTTTTTTTTTGTGTACGCTCTATTCTTAATTTTTTTTCTTTTTAAGTTGTACCATTGAATTTTCTATTTGGTCTATATTGTACTTCTTCATGAACTCGACAAGGTTTTCAACTTTTCATTGATTTCTAATTTTCAGTTCCTTATACTGACTTTAGAAGGGAGAAACATTCTTTGGCTTTAAAAAGGTCCGACAAAATGCAGCAACAATATAATGTACATTTTTGTTGGCAAATTTCTCTCTTAATGTAAGTCTGAAGAATTGAAAGTAAGAAATTGAACGAAAAACTTAATGTTAATTTAACGGAGGGGTACAACATAGAACAAATAAAAAATTCAATACTACAACTTGGAAGAATAAAACACTATTGGGGATATAACATAGAAAACACTATAACACAAAGCTACCTTGTATAAAAACTCATTGGATTTTTGATTGACACCTAGGCTTACCTTTATCACATATGAGTTTCACTTGGCTGTTATATAAGAGACTTAAGCGTATGTATCACGAAAACGGGTGAATTTTCTTACAAACAAAAACTTTTCCACTTAAGAAGCTTCAGAAATAATATGCCGAAAAACCAATCTTTCCTTCACTGCAAGACTACCCTTACAAGCTCTCCAAATAAAATGCTTCAATTTTGGAGGACCATCAATTCGCCAAACGTTATTCCACACTACAGAGTCCTGACTACCATGTTGTAATTCCCACAAACGTAGACAACCTAGCCTCGCCAACCAGTACCCAGATCTGACAGAATAGCATCCGTCTTTATTTGGCCACCAAAATAATTCATCACTCGCCCAACCTTGCATAAGAGGGATAGCAGCAATTTTCTTCCAATCAGCCTCAACAAAAGTACCCCTGAGCAGCTCCATATTCCACGTTCCTGCTTGAAAATTGATCAGCTCGGACACTCGCAAATCCATGTTGAAATTTACATTTGGTGTTGGGACCAAAAGCGCACCCCTCCCCGGAAGCCAAGCATCCTCCCAAACCTTTATATTCAAACCATTACCCACTCTCCATTTTAGACCCTCGAGAAGCAAGCTCTTCGCTCCCCAAATACTTCTCCACGTATAGCTAGGATCAAACCCTCTCCGCGCCTCCACAAAAGAATCATTTTTAAAATATCTAGCTTTCATAATAGTGTGCAGCAACGATCCCGAATCATGAATAAGCCGCCAGCTTTGCTTTGCCAAGAGAGCTGCATTAAAACTCTTCAAGTCCCGAAATCCCATACCACCCAATGACTTCGGCAAACATAGTGACTCCCAACTATGCCAGTGAAGTTTTCTTTCGGTCCCATTCGCACCCCACCAAAAACGAGCTAGAAAAGCATGAATCTCCTCAAGAAGCCCATCTGGAATTCTAAAGATGCTCATCATATATGTAGGTATTGCCTGTGCGACAGCTTTAATCATAATTTCCTTCCCGGGTCTTGAAAGCAATTTTTCTTTTCATCCCTGTAGTTTCTTCCAGATTCTTTCCTTTAACACCGCAAATACAACCTTCTTTGATCTCCCTATAATAGTCGGAATGCCCAGATACTTCTCGTGCCTGTCCACCTCTCTAACTCCCAGAGTATCCACTATCTCCTTTCTCCTATCTGCAGTAACATTTTTACTGAAAGCTACTTCTGTCTTGCTGAGATTAACCAATTGACCCGATGCTCTCTCATATTTACTGATAATATCAACAACTCTAGAGCATTCTTGCAAGTTAGCTTTCGCGAAAAGGATGCTGTCATCGGCAAAAAATAAGTGTGACACCCTAGGTGCTCCTCTACAGACTTGCACCCCATGTATCAAATTATTCTTTGCAGCCTTGTCAATTAACATAGAAAAAGCATCAGCACACAAGAGAAATAAATAGGGAGAAATAGGATCACCTTGACGGAGCCCCCTAGATGGAATTAAGGACCCCGAAGTCTTGCCATTTAGCTTGAAAGAGAAAGAAGTGTTGGTTAAGCAACCCATGATACGTTGTATCCACGAACCACTGAACCCCAACCGATGCATCACACGTTCCAAAAAACCCCATTCCACTCTATCGTACGCTTTGCTCATATCTAGCTTAAGCGCAACCGTACCCTCCGCACTTTCCCCTCTACGCTTCATAGCATGGAAAGCTTCAAAAGCTATTAATGCATTATCAGTAATAAGACGTTTAGGCACAAAAGCACTTTGTTGCGGAGAGATAACAGAACCCAAAAATGGCTTTAATTTGTTTGCAAGGACCTTCGAGATTATTTTGTATAAAACGTTACACAAACTAATCGGCCGAAAATCGCTCATACATTTGGGATCGGAACATTTTGGAATCAATACAATGCACGTATTGTTGACAGCGGCCAACTCAACATCCCCACGCCACCATGATTTCACATAAGAAACAATATCTAAACCAATAACATGCCAGAATTTTTGGAAGAATAAAGCATGCATACCATCGGGACCCGGGGCTTTATTTGGATGCATCTGGAAAAGGGCGGCTCGAATATCTTCACCTGTTGGTTCTATGTCAAGAGTCTCATTCATCTCCTCAGTAATACAAGACCTTAATCCATCCAAGCCTTCTTCAAATCTGCCAGGAGAACCGCACGCAAATAAATTTTCAAAATAATTTTCAATAATGTTCAACATCTCCTTCTTATCCGTTTTCCACACATTATCACTATCCATTAGGCCTCTAATACTGTTTCTTCGCCTTCTTTGACTTGCTTTGTGATGAAAATATGTTGTATTTTTGTCACCATCACGCATTTCATTGGCACGGGCACGGGCATGCCAATAGGACTCCTCCAACCTATGTAGTTCATCTAGTTCAGCAGTGAGTGAATTACATTGGTCCAGCATAGATGCATCAGGCACTTGACTTTGCACCTCTTTAAGCTTTTTCTCTGCCTCCTGAATTCTCTTCTTAACCACCCCGAAAGTATTACTTTCCCAAGTAGACAAATGAGATGCTACTGCTGTTATCTTCTCGGTCACCTAGTCACCCAGACAACCCTGCCATGAATTTTTCACCACGTTCTCACAGTCTTCACTAGAAAGCCAGAGAGCCTCAAAATTTAAAAAGACGTTTCCCACCTCCACGCTTATCATAATCACCAGCTTTAAGAAGAATCGGGGCGTGATCCGATTTATAAATAGGGAGGTGAAGAACTTGCCACCACGGGAATAAAGTACACCAACTTTCATTAATCAAAAATCTATCCAATCTTTCCCGTATAAAAGTTGCTGGCGTTTTTCCCCGTTTCCAAGTAAAAGCACTACCCCGAAAACCCATATCACGAAGTGAACACGAGTCAATAGCATCCCGAAACGCATCCATTTGACGTTCATCCCTCGCTGCTCCTCCCTCTTTTTCAGCCAGCGAGACAATTTCAAAGAAATCTCCAAACATAATAGTCGGCAAAACACCATCTCCACATAACCTCTTCATGAGCAGCCACGTTTTGTACTTGTTACTTGCTTCAGGCCAACCATAGATGCCAAAAGCTCGCCAGCTAGGGAGGCCCAAATCATCTTTAACAACAGCCTCAACATGGTGCTCAGAATAAGATACAATCTCCAAATTGATATCCCGCCACAAGAATCCAAGCCCTCCCGAATTACCCACACTACTTATACACAAACCCTCCGTAAAACCACATTTATTGCGAACTTTAACTAAATCTTGAGAATGCAACATTGTTTCCATTAAGAAAACAATCTTTGGCCGGTCCCTCCAACACCATGTACGAAGGGTATTAACTGTCCAGGGATGGCCGATCCCTTGACAGTTCCAGCTCAATATATTCATGGCCCTTCGCTGGGTTGGATCGTCCCAACCTCCGCTACTTCATCAGCAACGCACTTGTCTGACACAATGATTTTGTTACGTTTGTCATCCCCGTTGATGCCTTCATTATCAACCCCACCCACCAAATCTGTGAGGTCATCATCTACCACCATATTATCTGCTAACTTCCTTTTTTCTCCACACAAGGAAACATCCCTATTCTCCTCACCATCCATAACCCGTGCATTATTGCCCCCCTTCCTTTTTATTATTATTGGTTTACGTTGACCATTTTGAGAAGCACCATTTCCAGCAGCAAAAACAAAAGAAGGTGGGGCACTTACTTGCTGCATATCAGTGAGAGGAACCCCACTGCTAGGATTCACCAGTGACTTCTTCTCATGAGACTCAACTAAAGTTTCTTCTTTTCCAGCATGGTGCCTGTGCATGGCTCCTGAACAACCTCTTCCTGGACAATCTTGCTACCCTTGTTCTCCGTCATTAGAGATCGAACCTCCTCGCCAACCTTCGGGTTACAAAAATCAAGCGTTCGAGCACATGTCAAAAATGTTTTAGTTTCCTCATTCATGTTGAGACGTCCCCGACGGGTTATGGGTGAAAGCAATTTCCGACGGTTGTACGCTGCCATCTATCGCATTCAATAGGACCAGATGTTGATCGAAGGTCCAGGGGCGACCTTCGAGAACCTTTGCCCTATCACGAGCAGTAGCAAATTGGACAACAAACAAGCCGTTCTCAATTGGGCGAAACAGGGCACCCTTTGATATGGACCATATTAGATTCATTGTGCGCTTGAATGCTTCAAAATTACACGGTCTTTCAGATAAGATCTTCCCCACAACAGCCAATTCTAACCCAAAGTCTGTTCCCCCGTCATTAGCATCGCTTAGAGCAACCACTTCATTCTCCTCTTCTGTAATCTTTAAATTCGTACATTTTAGGATAATTTCATCAGCCATTATGACTGACAAACCCTAAGCAAAGGGTAAAAAACACTCACCAAGCAAGACGACAACTCGACCACCAAGACTCCTTACTCAAACCCTAGCAGCAGCTACGGAGAGACTTTACCTAGGCTTACCTTTATCACATATGAGTTTCACTTGGCTGTTATATAAGAGACTTAAGCGTATGTATCACGAAAACGGGTGAATTTTCTTACAAACAAAAACTTTTCCACTTAAGAAGCTGAAAATGGAAATATTCAGCAACGAATAAGCAATAATTACATCAATTGACCAATAATTATGTTATAATTTCCTAAATTAATACTATTCTTGAAAATGTATTTAATGCTTATTTACAACTCTAAAAACTCATGTATCAAAACCCTAAATAAATAATAAAGAGTTAGTCTTGCGTGGACCTGGTCCACACTAATATTAGTGATTTAGTGTAGACCAAAGCCACCCATGCATGTAAGATAATGACCTTTTTTTTATCATATAGTCACCTTTTATAATTTAATGTTACACTAATCTACCATTATCTAACACATTGACAATTTTTTTTTCATACAGTCACCCATTATAATCTATAGCTATTCTTCTTTTATATTATTGTTGACATATATAGTGATTTTTTTTAATAAATCACATATAGTGGACCAAGTCCATATAAGTTTTTTGCAATAAATAGAACAAGAATTTTTTATTATCGGACGTGGCGAGGTCTCTTTGCACTGTGATCAGAGGCCATAGCCCATAGGCCCATATGTTGTACTGTTACGGGGCACCAAAAAGGAAGTATAAGACACGAAGATAAATCCGAATTTTCGCTAAATGCTAAGAAAGTCAACACTTAATGGCCGGATCGTAACAACTAACAACTAAAAACAATAAAAGATTGGACACTTCTTATGAGTTCAACGTCGAAGGTAATTTTTTTTTTCAATGTTAACATCAAACATAGTATTTCATATTAAACTGAGTTGTAACTTTTTGCTCTGTTCTTTTGTAGCTGTCTGATAGCAACCACTTTGCTTCTTTTATCATAAACCTCAAACACCATTATTGAGCTTATAAGTTTGTTGACAGAAGTTATATATACATAGCAAGTTAGCAACAAATTTGCCTATGCACTAATACAGTAATTAATATCAGAATTTCATATTCTTTTCCATTATAAATGAAGTTGTGAACTAAATTAATTTTATTAAATATTTTGCTTTTCCTATCAATTACAAAGTACTTGTCAAATTTGACGTAATTGGAAACAATTTCTTCATATATAATTGTAGGTATAAAACTACGTACATTTGACACTCTTCTCCTCTCGTTATTAATTATCATCACTGCAAATTTCCATCTTCTGCATTTTGGAATCCAATCTTTGTTTGAAGCTTCTCTTTACAAGCAAGCCATATAATCTCCTTAATGTACAAAGTTTGTTCAAGTGCATTATCATTGATATTACGTTGTCGGGGTTTTATATCCAGTTGTCATGGTCAAAATTAGAGGTTATAAGATGGCATGACCATAGTAAGATGAAATATATCTATGTGATAAACTTTAGTGGGCCTAATACAAGTCCACTCTGGATGAGAGTTTATGACATACAAGGTTGGTGGGCTTTCATCCTAAAACCAATTGGTGATAGATGGAGTAACTAGGGGTGTTCACAAATATCTGACCCGCTCCGATTCGATTTTTTTAGTTTTCGACTATTTTGGATCAGATATCCGAAAATTTTCGGATCGGATACGAATCGGAAATTTTCATTTTTGGATATCCAAAACATGGGATTTTTTCGGATATCAGAAATATCCTTTGATCCAGATCCGATCCAAAACTTGTTTTATGAACTTTTCCTTTGAAAAATTCAAACTTTTAGTTTTCGGATATCCGATGCGAAATTTCAGATATCCGATTTTTTCGGATGTGATTCGGATCACATTTTTCCCGATCTGAAATGAACACCCCTTGGAGTAATCCGCCAATCTATATGTTAGTCATTTTCTCTTTAATTTTCGATGTGAGACAATTATTCATACTCGTTGGGCCCTCTCTGGAGTTCCAACATGAGGTCAACTGGGCCCCTTCTTGGGGCAATCACAATTCTATTGGGCTTAGAAGCTCCAAGCAGATTTTTAACACCTTTCATATTACATTTCATAATGGGTCCCCCACTCCGGAGAAGAGTTTGACCACAAACAAGGTTGGTAGGATTCTAACCAAAAACCAATTGGTGATATGTGGAGTAGCCTATCAATCTATATGTTAGTCATTCTCTCTTTAATTCTTTAATGTGGGACAATTATTTCTTAGTCACATATGGGTTATATTCTTAACAATATGACTATATATTTTCTTATATATCGATGATAATTTATGGTTAAAATTTAGACTTATTAACTGAGACATTTACATAACAGAATTTCGAAACAGAAAAAAGGCAAAATTAGATTAGAATTAATCAATTATCATGCCTTGAATATTGTAATTGTCGTATTGACCAATGCTTTTTGTAATTTTCTCGGATACATATTGGCTCAAATTAGAGGTTATAAGTTTATTTCTAGAAACATAGCAACACCCTCTTTTTTTTTTTTCTTTTTTTTGACAAAGCAACACCCTCTATTTAACTTTAACAAATATGAAAACCAGAGAAAATGGAAATTGAAAATCTTCATGAGCCTTTGGTCTCACTGTGCTGGATATTATGACAATGGAATAAATCAATAAATACGAGTACATAAAGCCACAATCTCACTCCTAGTAAAGTCCATGGGCTTCTTGTATCCCCATTATGATTATACTAAGCAATCCATCAGAACAGCCATGACAAAAATAGGAGGCCAAAAAGGTACCATGTCTATAAATTGGGCCTAGTTGTATTAACAAATAAGAAGGAAAAAGGGCTTTTCAGTTATCAGCCAAACTTGTCTACTTTCACAAAAATATTTGTTACAAACTTGAAATCAAGTATTCATTGTCGTCTTAAAAACTCTCAAATATATTTTGTCCCCTGTGTTAATATTCAGGACAAGACCACTAATATAGTGATAAAAGAAAACATATTTCACTATTTTGAAGCTCTTATAAAGTAATATGATATCAACTTTATGCTTTTAGATTTCTAGGCCGTGTGTCGTTGATCAACTTGCATACCTTATTAGATGGCCCTCCATTAGTTACACAAAAAAGTAAAAATTAAGCTATTTATATACAAAAAAGTATGATTTTTGTTTTTTTCTAACAAGGAAGATTTCCATCTTTTAAAAACTTGTGCTTCAATAAACTAGGATATAAGTTTAGATAAAATAAGAATAGAAAAGATAAGAAAATATAAGATCAGATCAAATAAGGTAAGATCTGATAAGATAAGATAGGATAAGATAAGATAAAATAAGTTGAATCAAACGGACCCATTGTCGTATTGAGATTCTCTAGAGTTTCAAAATAACTCTACACGGTAGAGTTCGTTAAATATCAGTCGCTGATTAAGAAATCAAAGGCTTGTATTTTCTTTCCCAAAAATCACCCCTATTTTTCCCCCGAATATTCTGCCTATATCTTTTCCTTTCCCACTAATCATGAGCCCTTGATTTTATAATATATGGTCATGATTCAACTCTACTTTGTAGAGTTTTCATAAAACTCTAGAGGATCCGGACCCCCCTTTGTCTATGTCTAATCCACCTTATTTGGATTACTAATTTGATGTGCTTTTAATTTATAATTTCTTATTTGATCATATCTAAACTTAATTTCTTCTATGATTTGTTTTCTTTTGCTGATCAGATCGAAAACTAAGCAACCTGATCATGAATAAGTGTATTAAATCAAATCACACAGTTGCAAGTTACAAGATACAAGCGGCAGGATAAATCGTAAGAAGTTCTATCTGATCACTTCAATCCTTATCCCCCAAATTTACTATTATATTAGGTGTAGTGTAATTTTCAATTATGAATATAATTCCTAGTTTCTAGTGCAAATTATTAGACTTTTTATTTAGAGCTAGGATCTCCTTATCTGAATTATATTCCTTATCTATAACCGTCATGTGTATTTTGAACAATAAAGTTCTTACCAAAAAGTTGCAATTAAAAAGAAAGAAACGGATAAAGTCTTACAGATGTCATCCAGCTTAGTTGGTAAAGTCTTGTGGGGGTGATACCCGAAACTTGAGATTGAATCCCGTCTATGTCACTGCTATTAGTCGCTCATTTACACTAAAACACATTAGCCATTAATTAACTTTCTTATTATACCAATAAACAAGTCGGTACATACTTACGACTTACGTAGGAAGTTAAAAATTCAAAATTCAAAACTAGGTGGATGATGAATTGATGATGGTTCTAATGGAAAGTTCAAACCCATGCCAATAATTTTCTGTTAAACACGCTTGGTCAGCTGGTCGTGATTTGGGCCACACAGATTCCATTTCCAAAGCTTCATTTCCCACATCTTCCAAATACCAGCATTTGTGTGCAACTTGCATATCCACACACTTGAGAAAAGGTGCGCGGGGAAAGTGTGTTATTTCGTATAATTTGGTTTGCAAACACATTCTTTCTTTTTTTTAAATGGGAATGGGAGACTTTATCATTAATAAAACATTGACATTTACAATAATAATAACCCTTACAGACTAGATAATCTAGAAGATCTATATTCAAATTACTAATATAAACGCTTTGGAACCACTTATGTGATATGGTATTATTCCAACCATACTGGAAATTTAATGACTTACCATCTTTCTTGCCTGATGTAATAGTAAATTGAAATCTAACCTTCGTCTTGATATTTTTTATCTGCAGCCAGTAAGTACGTTTTCCCACAACCTTAAACCTCCAAGCTTATCGAGCTGGATATACTAAACAAACAAGCACACACAAAACTAAAACTAACAAACCCACCAGAAAGGGGGTACCAATAAACCCCATACAGGTAGGGGTGTTCATTTCGGATCGGGGAAAATTCGCTCCGGATCCGATCCGAAAATTTTTGGATCAGATTGTATATCCGAAATTTCGAATCGAAACATCGGATATCCGAAAGCTAAAAAAATTGAAAATTTCAAAGGATAAGTTCATAAAATATATTTCGGATATCCGGCTTTGAAAACGGATATTTCAGATCGGATATCCGAAAATATCCACACACAAAACGAAAAATCTCCATGCTTCGGATATTTTCAGATATAAAAAAATCCGATCTGGAAATTTTCTGATGTCCAATCCGAAACTAAAAAAGCGGATCGGATATCCGAAAAATCGGATCAGATCGACCAGATTGGATATTTATGAACACCCCTACATATATGGGACTAAGGGACTGTTCTCTTCGGCATAAAACAACTGAACTGAATTAAATTATAACTAATAGTAATGATAAAAATTTAGGAACTGAATTGAATTGAACTGAACTGAACTGATCTGATTGCAACTGAACTGAACTGATTATAAGTTGGGGAGAATAGGCCCTAAGGCCATCACACAGATGTGACTTATTGAAAAAACAATAAATTAGTGAAAAAACCAAGAAAAACCAAAATAAGGAAGGTGGTACACACAAACCTGGAGCAAACGAACTCACCGCGACCAAGCGCATTCTTAAAAGAAAGATAGGCTAGTTGCTACTAGTTAAGATTTATTAAGTATTGGTCACTTTGAAAAAAATCTTACATTAGATTTTTAAGGTTTTAGATTTGAAACTTGTCAAGTGTGGTATTTGGGGATAGAGATCCCTTTATCTTCCCACCTATTATTAAGGGTCTGTTCTCTTTGGCATTAAACAATTGAAGCCGGCCGAATTGAACCGAACCGATTGCAACCGAAGCCCAATCAACGAGCCGAGTTGAAGCGAACGAATTTAACTGGATTAAATTATAAATAATAATAATGATAATAATTTAGGAATTGAACTGAATAGAACTGATTGGAACTGAACTAAACTGCACTTATTGCGACTGAACTGAACTGAACTGAAAATAAGATGGGGAGAACAATCCCTAAGGCGTTAGGATAAGCAAATATCGAACTAATAATTTGTGATAGTTGAGGTATAGTTCTTATCTTTACCATTTAAAAGGGAAAAAACAAGTAAAGATAATAATTTGTCGAATAAAAATTATAAATATAAACTAAAAAGTGATATAACTAAATTCATATACAATATATTTACAAATTTAATGGTCACAAAAAGTTACAAAAATATAAAGAAAAATTTGTCAGAAACAACCTTTTATAAGACACTTTTTGTCAGAAACAACCTTTTAAATTTTCTTTTGTCGAGACAAATCTTAAACCAAAATATTTTTGTTACATTAAACCTTTGGCCGGAAAAGACCCTTGACTTAGTTTCAGGCGTTGACCATCCCAGTCCCACCCAAGAAACCACCCCCACCTCACGAAATCAGTCCCCTCGCTTTCCCCCACCCTCGAAACCATTGCTTTCTTCTCCCCACCCTCAAAACCACCAACCCTCACTTCCCCCACCCCGAAACCACCCCTTCCTTTTTCTCCGTTAGGGTTTAGGTTTGTTCGGGTGGGATTTAGGGTTTGAGGGGCACGATTGAGGGTGAAGGGAGGGGTCGGGGGTCGTTTTGAGGTGGGAGAATGGGAGGTCGGGAGTGGTTTTGATGGTGGGGGGGAAGAAAGCGGTGGTTTAGAGGGTGGGGGAAAGCGAGGGGGCTGATTTTGTGGGGTGGAGGTTGATTTCGTGGGGGTGGGGGTTGGTCTCGTGGGTGGGGCTGGGATGATCAACACCTGAAAACTAAGTCAATGGTCTTTTTCCGGCCAAAGGTTTTATGTGACAAATATATTTTGGTTTAAGGTCTGTCTTGACAAAAAAAAAAAAGGTTGTTTCTGACAAAAAGTGTCTTATAAAAGGTTGTTTCTGACAAATTTTCCAAATATAAAATTATATAACCAAAAAGATTTAGTCAAATCATTTGAAACAAGGTCGTCTATTTTTTAATCAAGTAGATTCTTATTACATTTACCCTAAAACATACTTTTAAGGAAAAATTGATGCTATGGGGCTCAACTATGAGCGGTTGTCTTTAATAGGTCCCAATTACTAGTTACCCTGTGGAAGTCCTAACTTTGGGGGGCATTGTTTTTTTTATAGGACCCTTCAGGTTAAAAACCTGCTAGAGCATGTCAAGGGTCACGTGAATTCATTTAGAATCACATGACTCCCTACTTTTCCTCTTCTGATTTTCGTTTCTATTCCTCATCTTCTGTTTAGCTTTACCCGTCTTCTTCTTCTTCTTCTTCTTCTTCTTCTTCTTCTTCTTATTCATCCCATTGTACCTCTGCCACTCCCACTAGCAAAGGCAGCGCCTACTTTCACTCACGCAGTTCGCCTCTCTATCTCTTCTCTGCCCCTCTTCTTCTTCCTCGTTCTGTGTGAACAAATTGTATATCATAATATCAATTGTCCATAAATGGAGAAATCATCCAAGAAATTCGAGACCATAATAACCCAAGATTCCAACTCGAAAAACTATAATTTTTACTTTTTTGGGCAAGTTACAAACTGTCTGGACTTGTTAGTACTCAAATCTCTCACAAACAGAACAAGAAATTAAAATTTTCAATGCACCCATGACCCAACTGTTGAAGCTGCCAAATCCACAATTTGGGGCATTTTCTGAGGTAACAAACTGTGAAGTATTACTATTCAAGATTGTACTATAACTAATCTAGGTTAGAATTTTTATAATTGCACCAAAAAAAACAATCAAAGATTGAATTTTTGGGGTGGGCTAAAAACCCCAATCATGATTCTTGCACCCAGTCTCTTTCTTCCTTGAGATCGATTCGCTCATATAGAACTAGTTCATCAAAATTTTGAATTTGTCGGTTTTGTTTGAAGGTGTAATTTTTTCGAAGATGTTCAAAATTTATCTGCAAAATTCCTTTTTTTTTTTTGGGTTTGTACTGCTTACGTTGGTGTTTTCTATTTAAGGATAATTTTGTGTTGGTTGTAAAGAGTTGGGTGGATTGTTCTGCAAGACAATGGGTGAAAACAGAAAGAAGGAAGAATGAACAGGGGAGGCGTAGATGGGGAGTAAAGATTTCAGAAATAATTAAAAATAAAATGAAGCATAAGTTTGCCTATTCAACAGGTCAAAAGTCATCTGGGTCCAATGAAAAACAATACCTCCCTAAAGTAGGGACCTTTGCAGGATAATTGATAGTTGGGATCTATTAAAGACAACCGCTCATAGTTGAGCCCCATAGCGTCAATTTTTCCTACTTTTAAAATAGGCAAAATTGGCCTCAACACCTTGAACTATAGCTCGGGTGCACCCAACACCACCAACTATGACTAGTAGTCTAAACACCACCAACTATTGGGTGGGGTGCATTGTAACGCCCCGGAAATACATAACCTTAATCGTCAGCGGAAGCACAACTTAAGCCTGTGGGTTATGGCCCACTAATAAAATAATAGCCTAAAACGGCCTCTTAAACGTACAAATCATCGTCTTTAAGCTATAATTATTACCCATAAATACGAGAGGGTTCTAAATATCTCTAATAATTATCGAGTCGCTTCAACTTAACCTTAGGAGCATTACCGACATAACCGATCCCGCATCTATCTCGGAAAAGATGCTCCGGAACTTCAACCTGAAACTATTGTAACACTTGCCACCCACCAAGTGACGGGCCACGGTAGTGACAAAACAAAACATTGACATACACATCAGCACAACGCTGAGTACTAACCCATAAATCATTCTTAAAACATGCTTTGGTGTCTACGACTCTCACGTAATCATCATGTTCTCATCATTCATAACCATATCATAACAACCTAGCAATATTCACATCATCCATTATCATTCATCATGTTTCATGACCTTTCAGTACTCTCAGAAATCATAGCAGAGTAGCAACATCTTCAAAGTTCTCTCATATCAAAGTAGAAGGCATACTTTCATATCATTAGACAATAAACATTCATAAACATACACTTTAAGTCATACATGATATCATAAATCATCATCCTCTTTCATTTACTTAACTAGTAATGATCATATCATCTTAATAACATAGTTATTTCATAGCATTCGTTCATACACATCACTAATCATCATATTCATAAAGCATTTCGTATTTCCTAATCCAATCATCGATGACATAATGTGTGAAATCATAAAACATATTCGCAACCATAATCATACTTTTGAAACATCAAAGTCATCATACTTCATAGCATTAAATCATTCAATAGCATCATCTACATAGCCAATATTTCATATCATATTATAAGTTTCATCATAATTTTCCACCTTACTTAATTCATATTAGTAACTTGATTAACATCCGAGCTTTGTAAAACAAGAAAGAGCATGCATTTAGTAAAGAGAAGAGCAACATAAATCATTGTAAAACATATCATATCAATTCATATCATATCATGAGATTCATCATTATCTTTTCATTTTACTTGTTCATTTTGGTTACTTGGCGTATAACGTACATTCATTAACCAATAGGGTGGCCACAACAAAGGTGACACTTGCGGTACCCAAATCATTAACCAAGTAGGGTGGCCACAACAAAGGTGACACTTGCGGTACCCAATTTAATTCATTAACAAGTAGGGTGGCCACAACAAAGGTGACACTTGCGGTACCCAATTTAATTCATTAACAAGTAGGGTGGCCACAACAAAGGTGACACTTGCGGTACCCAATTTAATTCATTAACAAGTAGGGTGGCCACAACAAAGGTGACACTTGCGGTACCCAATTTAATTCATTAACAAGTAGGGTGGCCACAACAAAGGTGACACTTGCGGTACCCAATTTAGTTCATTAACAAGTAGGGTGGCCACAACAAAGGTGACACTTGCGGTACCCAATTTAATTCATTAACAAGTAGGGTGGCCACAACAAAGGTGACACTTGCGGTACCCAAATATACTTGCCAAGAACCATCTTTCACTTTTCTTTATCATGTTTCATTGCTTTTACGAATCATAATCACATTACCTAATGGTAATCGTAATCATGATGCGTCATTATCATCATATCGTAACTATAATTACATTACATCATCGTAATCATAATCAAGGAACGTAATCATAAGCAAACATATTCATAATCACATTACCTCATGGTAATCGTAATTATGTTACATCATCATCATCATAACGTAACCATAATTACATCACATCATCGTAATCATAATCATGGAAAGTAATCATATGCATGATATATTCATAATCATATTCTCATAACACCATCATCATCATCATCTCATAGCATCGAGTCATCATAATCATCATAAAACATTTCATTTCCCACAATCCATATATAAAACACGACATTAATCATGATCATAACGTATAATTTTACATAATCGGGTATTCGAAGCATATCTCATAACTTAAAGTACCCTTCAAAATACATAATAGAAGCATATCCGAAACATAACAAATACATAGCATAAGCATAGTAGTCCTTTCGTATTTTACATCGTTCATGAACCATTCATGCTTTCATATTATTTCGGAATTTAAAGGCATACTTTGGCATAATCGAGACTTTATAAACATAACTCATCACCCCAAATATATCGGAAATACATAAGAAAATCATACATAAACGTTGTAAGAATCCTTTCATACTATCAAGTCGTTTACAAGAACGTAGCATAAGACACTTTTTATAACATCATGGTCTCACATATGTCATTGCGAGTATACGTTTCATCTCTCGTAATTCACAAATCATCCTTACGTACTTTAAGATCATTTCGAGAAACATAAAGCGTACTTGTTTCATCTTAATGATTCGAACTCCATATTAGCTTATTTTAGTGAACATAAACACTAATGATACTTTACTATTCTCGCCTAGCAATGACTTGTAGATACACAAATAGGAATCTATTTCCAATAATCCATCTTTAGTAATCATAACACACCATCCAGTTCTAATATACCGGTTCACCAACAACAATAATTCAGCCCCATCAATGCCACATAATCAACAACCACAATTCATCATCAAATTAGCAACCATTACTCATGATTCAAAGAAAGGAAATTAAGATCGAAGGAAGAATCAGAGGGATTAGCACCCAAATTTCCGCATTTATAAACTCAATAATACCCTCCAACATGAGGAGAATAGAAAGAGAAGAAGAAGGGGGTGTAGTACCTCTGCTCTACTGAGCAGGGACGAAACAGAGGCGCGAGAGGGGAGCTGAGCTCCGGCGATCGACATCAGGCGGCGGTACGGGAGGTCGGCGGCGAGCAGGGCCACCACATCAGCAGCAGCGTCCAACAACGAGCAGCAGCACAACACGCAGCAACACAACGACAACAAGCAACAACAACGACGCCCAGCAGCAGCGTCGCACGACAGAGGAGAGAGAAAGCTTGGGGGGTTTGGGGTTTTTGGGGTTTCACGGTGAGAGAGGAGAAAAAATAAAGGGGTTGGGGTCTTTGGGTGAGAAAAATGACAGAGAGATAATGGGGTTTGGGGGTTTTTATTTCCCAACTTAAACCGACAAACATAAATGGACACCGACTTTGGTTATTTAAAATCCAAAAATATAATTCATAATAATAGTTTCATAAAACAAAATATATTACAAATACTATAAATAATCCAAACTCAAATAAAATAAGGATTTACAAAACATAATTAACTTTATAATTATAATTAACGCTAATTAAAACGCTCTTAAAAATCGGGGTATTACATCCTACCACCCTTATAAAAAAGTTTCGTCCTCGAAACTTGCAATAAGTTAATCGAGAAAACAAAAATCAAATTCGTTTAGACAAAAACCAAGATCTCAAGCTTTCCATGGCTTCGTTAAGAACTCAGCCTCCATTCCACCATCATCTTTTGTATCTCTACTTCAACTCGACTCGCGAAATCGAGGAGCAAAGAAAACAAAAGGGGCAAACTTGTTGGCAATGAATTCTAACTAACTCATTCAGTGAAATCTCGTTTGAAAACCTTTTGATTACTCAAACCATATAAGATAAAATTAATCGAAAAACTATTAAAATTCACATAACGTCACGTACATCACAACAATCATATAATCATATAACTTAAGACCAACTAGGTCCAAGATAAGCTACTTAAACTCCAAGAGGGCATCCATAATCCTATTCCTCATATCTTAAACTCTATTAACCCAAATAGTCATCAAGATTAACCTCAACTTCCTTATCGTCTAATTTCCCAAAGGATCATACCTAGGCGATGCAAAGTCTAAGACTCCGCACTTCCGGCTAGGTTTCAGCTCTGATACCACTCTGTAACGCCCCGGAAATACATAACCTTAATCGTCAGCGGAAGCACAACTTAAGCATGTGGGTTATGGCCCACTAATAAAATAATAGCCTAAAACGGCCTCTTAAACGTACAAATCATCGTCTTTAAGCTATAATTATTACCCATAAATACAGAGGGTTCTAAATATCTCTAATAATTATCAGAGTCGCTTCAACTTAACCTTCCGGAGCATTACTGACATAACCGATCCTGCATCTATCTCGGAAAAGATGCTCCAGAACTTCAACCTGAAACTATTGTAACACTGCCACCCACCAAGTGACAGGCCACAGTAGTGACAAAACAAAACATTGACATACACATCAGCACAACGCTGAGTACTAACCCATAAATCATTCTTAAAACATGCTTTGGTGTCTACGACTCTCACGTAATCATCATGTTCTCATCATTCATAACCATATCATAACAACCTAGCAATATTCACATCATCCATTATCATTCATCATGTTTCATGACCTTTCAGTACTCTCAGAAATCATAGCAGAGTAGCAACATCTTCAAAGTTCTCTCATATCAAAGTAGAAGGCATACTTTCATATCATTAGACAATAAACATTCATAAACATACACTTTAAGTCATACATGATATCATAAATCATCATCCTCTTTCATTTACTTAACTAGTAATGATCATATCATCTTAATAACATAGTTATTTCATAGCATTCGTTCATACACATCACTAATCATCATATTCATAAAGCATTTCGTATTTCCTAATCCAATCATCGATGACATAATGTGTGAAATCATAAAACATATTCGCAACCATAATCATACTTTTGAAACATCAAAGTCATCATACTTCATAGCATTAAATCATTCAATAGCATCATCTACATAGCCAATATTTCATATCATATTATAAGTTTCATCATAATTTTCCACCTTACTTAATTCATATTAGTAACTTGATTAACATCCGAGCTTTGTAAAACAAGAAAGAGCATGCATTTAGTAAAGAGAAGAGCAACATAAATCATTGTAAAACATATCATATCAATTCATATCATATCATGAGATTCATCATTATCTTTTCATTTTACTTGTTCATTTTGGTTACTTGGCAGTATAACGTACATTCATTAACCAATAGGGTGGCCACAACAAAGGTGACACTTGCGGTACCCAAATCATTAACCAGTAGGGTGGCCACAACAAAGGTGACACTTGCGGTACCCAATTTAATTCATTAACAAGTAGGGTGGCCACAACAAAGGTGACACTTGCGGTACCCAATTTAATTCATTAACAAGTAGGGTGGCCACAACAAAGGTGACACTTGCGGTACCCAATTTAATTCATTAACAAGTAGGGTGGCCACAACAAAGGTGACACTTGCGGTACCCAATTTAATTCATTAACAAGTAGGGTGGCCACAACAAAGGTGACACTTGCGGTACCCAATTTAATTCATTAACAAGTAGGGTGGCCACAACAAAGGTGACACTTGCGGTACCCAATTTAGTTCATTAACAAGTAGGGTGGCCACAACAAAGGTGACACTTGCGGTACCCAATTTAATTCATTAACAAGTAGGGTGGCCACAACAAAGGTGACACTTGCGGTACCCAAATATACTGCCAAGAACCATCTTTCACTTTTCTTTATCATGTTTCATTGCTTTTACGAATCATAATCACATTACCTAATGGAAATCGTAATCATGATGCGTCATTATCATCATATCGTAACTATAATTACATTACATCATCGTAATCATAATCAAGGAACGTAATCATAAGCAAACATATTCATAATCACATTACCTCATGGTAATCGTAATTATGTTACATCATCATCATCATAACGTAACCATAATTACATCACATCATCGTAATCATAATCATGGAAAGTAATCATATGCATGATATATTCATAATCATATTCTCATAACACCATCATTATCATCATCTCATAGCATCGAGTCATCATAATCATCATAAAACATTTCATTTCCCACAATCCATATATAAAACACGACATTAATCATGATCATAACGTATAATTTTACATAATCAGGTATTCAGAAGCATATCTCATAACTTAAAGTACCCTTCAAAATACATAATAGAAGCATATCTGAAACATAACAAATACATAGCATAAGCATAGTAGTCCTTTCGTATTTTACATCGTTCATGAACCATTCATGCTTTCATATTATTTCGGAATTTAAAGGCATACTTTGGCATAATCGAGACTTTATAAACATAACTCATCACCCCAAATATATCGGAAATACATAAGAAAATCATACATAAACGTTGTAAGAATCCTTTCATACTATCAAGTCGTTTACAAGAACGTAGCATAAGACACTTTTTATAACATCATGGTCTCACATATGTCATTGCAGAGTATACGTTTCATCTCTCGTAATTCACAAATCATCCTTACGTACTTTAAGATCATTTCGAGAAACATAAAGCGTACTTGTTTCATCTTAATGATTCGAACTCCATATTAGCTTATTTTAGTGAACATAAACACTAATGATACTTTACTATTCTGCCTAGCAATGACTTGTAGATACACAAATAGGAATCTATTTCCAATAATCCATCTTTAGTAATCATAACACACCATCCAGTTCTAATATACCGGTTCACCAACAACAATAATTCAGCCCCATCAATGCCACATAATCAACAACCACAATTCATCATCAAATTAGCAACCATTACTCATGATTCAAAGAAAGGAAATTAAGATCGAAGGAAGAATCGAGAGGATTAGCACCCAAATTTCCGCATTTATAAACTCAATAATACCCTCCAACATGAGGAGAATAGAAAGAGAAGAAGAAGGGGGTGTAGTACCTCTGCTCTACTGAGCAGGGACGAAACAGAGGCGCGAGAGGGGAGCTGAGCTCCGGCGATCGACATCAGGCGGCGGTACGGGAGGTCGGCGGCGAGCAGGGCCACCACATCAGCAGCAGCGTCCAACAACGAGCAGCAGCACAACACGCAGCAACACAACGACAACAAGCAACAACAACGACGCCCAGCGGCGTCGCACGGCGAGGAGGAGAGAAAGCTTGGGGGTTTGGGGTTTTGGGGTTTCACGGTGAGAGAGGAGAAAAAATAAAGGGGTTGGGGTCTTTGGGTGAGAAAAATGACAGAGAGATAATGGGGTTTGGGGGTTTTTATTTCCCAACTTAAACCGACAAACATAAATGGACACCGACTTTGGTTATTTAAAATCCAAAAATATAATTCATAATAATAGTTTCATAAAACAAAATATATTACAAATACTATAAATAATCCAAACTCAAATAAAATAAGGATTTACAAAACATAATTAACTTTATAATTATAATTAACGCTAATTAAAACGCTCTTAAAAATCGGGGTATTACATGCATTCTGTAATTCTTTGTAATTCTTGACTAATCCATAAAATAATCAACAGTCTTACGAAATTCCTTAAGACCGAAAAAAATTAAGGCAATAAATTAGGACGAAAAGAGTGTAAAAAATCGGGAACAAAATGAAAGAAAAGAAGGGAGCATCTAGCGCTCCTCCTTCTTCAAGGCGCTCCTCCTTCTTCAAGAGGCTGCTACTATCAACCAATTTTGGTGATGGTAAATAACCCCAATTTTCAATTTATCTTCCTGGTTTTTTTAACTCCTTTCACTAAGGGTGTATTATCCGTTTCTTTGTACAAAAACCCTAGATTCTTCCTTCTTCAAGGGGCTGCCATCAACCAATTTTGGTGATGGTAAGCCCTAATTTTCTATTTATTTTTCAGTACCTCCACTAATAAATTTATGTTTATCTCTTTATGAGAGTAGTTTGTCCCATCTATTGGTGGATTTTCTCTCATTTTGTAGTAATTTCAAGATCTCTGATTCTCAAAGTATAGATATTAATGTTTTATGCAATCTTTAAAAGATGAAATAATTCGTTTGCAATCTGCTGAGTCAATATAAGAGCTTTCTTCACAAATTTATGGAATTAATGTCATATCCACTCAAGAAAAATTGTATGGAGACAACAAATTCGATAATAAGCCACATTGTCAAATCTATGCTTTTAGATTTTTTTTTTTTTTAAGCCGATATGCTTTTAGAGTTCTTAGTTCTTTCATAAAAAATTTTGCTTAACTTTGTTAGATTTGTTTTCATTATCATCATTCATCCATTACAATCATCTATGACTTTATTTAATGGAAATTAATCTTCCCTAAACTTCTTTAAAAAAGTAATAAAAGGTAGCATCTCATTGTTACTTCAAATTTTCAACTTTTCCTTGACTAGCTTCTTTTATAGACCTTTGAACTTTGAAATTTAATTGGACAATCTAGGCTTTCCCTCTTGACCCATTTCTTTCTCTTTCCCTCTCTTTCCCCCATATATAATTCAATATCATAATAATCAATCTCCTTTATTTTTCTTTTCTCTCTCCACATAAAAATCTCCTTTATTTTTCTTCTCTCAATCTCCACTCGAAAAACAACAAAAATAATACTCTAACCCTCTATCTGATTTAATACACATAACACATCTTTTGTCATCCCAACGGCTCTTCTTCTTCTTCATTCTTCATTCTTCATTCTTCATTCTTCTCACAACTCATCTCTCTCAAATCCCACCACCTCCTACGACGGCGCGTGCTCTGTATGGGCCAATCACCATCCATCCCTGCTAACTCGCCCGAGTTAACTCGCCACCATTCTCGTTCCTTCTCCTTCACAACCCGCTTCACTTCCTCCACCCGTAAAAAACCAACCCCCATGATCCACCCACCTTCTCCCCCGACCCACGACCCGCTTACCGAACCCGAATACACTTTACCCGACCCCACCTCAGAAATCCCCGACGAATGTCTTGCCCACATCTTCCAGTCTCTCTCCTCCGGCGACCGCAAACGCTGCTCCTTAGTCTGCAAACGCTGGCTCCGCGTCGAGGGTCAGAGTCGTTGCCGTCTCTCACTCAACGCTAACTCGGAGATCTCGACTCACTTGTCTTCTCTCTTCTCCCGATTCGACTCAGTCACGAAACTCGCTCTTCGATGCGACCGTCGATCTATAAGCATCAGCGACGACGACCTCGTTTTAATCTCTCTCCGTTGCCGCAACCTCACTCGTCTGAAACTCAGAGGTTGTCGCGAACTCACTGACCTCGGAATCGCCGCCTTCGCTCAGAATTGTAGGTCTCTTAAGAAGCTATCATGTGGGTCCTGCGTTTTTGGGGCTAAAGGTTTGAACGCTGTTCTGCAACACTGCGTTTTGTTAGAGGAAATCTCAATTAAGCGTCTTCGTGGGATTAACAACGACGGTGATTCTGAGGCTGCTTCTGAGCCTATTGGGCCTGGGCTTGCAGCTAAGTCGTTGAAGAGTATTTGTTTGAAGGAGCTTTATAATGGGCAGTTGTTTGGGCCTTTGATTGTTGGGTCGAAGAATCTGAAGACGTTGAAGTTGATTCGGTGTTTGGGTGAATGGGATAGGGTTTTGGAATTGATGGTTAGTAATAGTAATAATAATGATAATGGGTTGGTTGAAATTCATCTTGAGAGGATTCAAGTTACTGATTTTGGATTATCTGCTATGTCTAATTGTGCTAGTTTGGAGATTTTGCATATTGTTAAAACCCCTGACTGTACTAATCTAGGGATTGTTTCGATGGCGGAGCGGTGTAAGTTGCTTAGGAAGGTTCACATTGATGGGTGGAGGACTAATAAGATTGGGGATGAGGGTTTGAGTGCTTTAGGGAGGAACTGTGCTAATTTGCAGGAGTTGGTCTTGATTGGGATTAATCCCACTACATTGAGTATTGAGGTGATTGCTTCTAATTGCCGGAATTTGGAGAGGTTGGCGCTTTGTGGTAGCGAGACTATTGGTGATGTGGAGATGTCTTGCATTGCTTCCAAATGCACGGCTTTGAAGAAGTTTTGCATCAAGAGTTGCCCTATTTCGGATAATGGGTTGGAGACATTGGCTCGGGGGTGTCCTAAGTTGGTGAAGATCAAGGTTAAGAAGTGTCGGGATGTCACTCGAGATGTTGTTGAGTGGTTGAGGGAGAGGCGGGAATCGTTGATTGTTAATCTCGATGTTGATGAGATTGAGGCTGTTGATGCTAGTGCTAGTGAGGCCGGAGGAGGTAATGAGGATATTGTGGATTTTCAAGCAGCAGAGATAGAAGGAGGAACTTCTATTCAGGCTCCTCCTACAAGGAGTAACGGTCGCGGGTCTTTATTCAGGGCAAAGCTTAGCTTCTTGTTTGGTAGGAATATAGCAGCTTGTGCTTTGAGAAGGTGGTCAAGTACTGGTAATCAATGAACAACAATTCAACCAGCAATTCACAGAAAAGAAAAAAAAACTGTAATTCATTTATCCTTTTTCCAGTATTATTCATATCTGATGCAGTACCTGCTTTCTGCTTATTTATTTACCTATTGTTAGTTTTCAAGAAGTCGTTCTTTCCAGTTCACCTTTAATGTGCAGAATTCGAAATTGCAACAATTATTTGGAAGATGTGTTCTTCAATATTCACTTTAGTTGTATGTTCAGTTTCACTATGTACTGTTTCTAGGCATGGCTAGCCACAAGTATTACTGCCAAGTGCCAAGGTTCATTTGCCATTGTAAGCTGATTGAAAATCTGTATAAAACTTCGATGGATTCTTTGCTTAATGATATCTTTTATTGCTTACTATAGTTGTATAATCTGAGTAGCTGCAATTGTCTAATGAGTAAAAGTTCGGTTTGTTGTCATTTAACCTCAAGTAGTTTTCTGGATCCTCTGCACCTTAATAGTGATTGGATCAGCTAGTAAGGGCGGGTGTTCCAATTTAATCAGAGGTCTTGGGTTCGAAACCTTGGATGCAGTAACACTTGTTGGGGAGAACTTCGCCCCCCGATTTTGTCTTCGTGGCTGGAATCTGGATTAGTCAAAGTCTAGTAGGATTTTGATTATTGGGTGGTTTTCACCAAATAAAAGTCCCGGATCCTTTACACTCCAACATGGGGTATGAACTCTTGAACACATCTTTGTGTCTTGACACAAATACATGAGTCCGAGTAAAGTAGTTTTTTGGTAATGCATTGTTGTTCTTTTAGACACACCTGATTGTCTGTGGTCCAGAAAAGCTGCTCTTCTTCAACTATATCTTGAAAGAAGTTTACTTTTTATCATCTCGAGTCCTACATTAACATTAACAGGACGCAAGGAGCTAGGAAATAATTAGCTTTTCACCTGGTCTTGCTTCCAAGAGGTGCCTATCAGTTTAATAAATAATGCAGTATTTTGGACTTTCCTTCAATCTATTTCTCCCCTACCGTGTACTGTATCTTTGTTTTGCTTGTCTATTTGCTTAACGTTATTGTTTGCTTAGTAGTATTAACCAAAGCAATGGAAGGTTTACAAGTTCTTTTTTCTTTTTTACAATCATAGGTTGTTTATTAATTCTTGAGAGAAAAGAGAAAGTATACATCCATATCATAGAGTGGACTCGCCCTTTTCATTTCTTCAAGAATAATTGAAAATGTTATTTGAGTTCGGATTTAAGATTGTTTGTCAACCTCCTAGGAGAAAGCAAAATTATACATACAACCCCGTGTTTTTGGTGTTTTCTTGAATAACCCTAACATTTGCACCCCTTTCTGCATTAACCCTGAACGTGTTGAACGACATTAATTTAACGGTGTCAATGTGGTTTAGTGAGTTAGTATAAAGCAGCGTGTTGCCAATCCTTGGGATTAATGTATCGTTGTCTGAGTTTTACAGTTTTTTGCGGTGGTTACAAGGGACGGTAATATGAGTAGGCAGTATTTGATTAACTGTTAGGAAAAGAAAGGGTAGGTGGCCTAACGTCTAGGTTAAAAGTTAAGGCCCCTTGTGATCAGTAACTTTAGGGTGTTTGTTGGTTTAAAGTGCTGTCATCAAGTGGTTGGATAATGATGTTCCTCTAGTTTTGCTAGTTGATGCCAAAGCATAGATGTTGAACTCAATTATTGCTCATAAGTGTTAATTGTCCCTATCTTATCATGTGAAGTTTTCAATCAACTGGCCTTATCTTTTGTGCTTGTGACTTCTTTGCATTCAAAGGAAGTGAGCCGGGATGGCCTGACTTCGTGTATTAGAGTGAAGGAATTACCAATCAGAGTTGAGCAAATTCTGACTCCGTTTGGGGGTAAAGATGTACTTCGTCCGCTCTTAATCTAGTGCAACAATTGTTATTCCACAATATCCCAATGGTTATTCTTTGACTATTAATATCTTTAATTGCATTTCGGTAAAAGTTGAAAAGTAGAAATTTTGAAGATTAAATCTAGGAGCTAGTTTGCATTCAAGAGATTGAATTAGATCTAACAAGATCTCAGTTGATAAGGTTTTGACTTTTGATATATATTAGTAGAAAAATATGGTCATACTCTATGGAGTTCAACCACCAAATTGCGAGCATTTTACAATGGGGCAGTGTATATACTTCGTCTCAAGACCGAGCTAGCGGTCTTTAGGACGGAATTATATGGTCATGAGGGAAGATAAATCTATAGCATACATGGCAAAGAATCTCTGGCCAGTTTAGAGAACATATCTCTTATGTCATATCAAGGTTGTTTAAAGGTCATAAACTTTTGGTTTATAATTAATGAACTGATATTAATTATCAATTCTAGTCAACATAACATTCTTAAGCTATACATCATCAAGGCCTTAATCATTTACGAAGAAGCTTCTTTTCCGTTTAACATAGAGCAGTTAAGAAATCCATAAGTTATACTTCATTTCTCATTGGCATGATTTATATCTCGTAGGCTTGCACGGGATTCAAAAACTAGCTCGATTAATATTGAGGCTTTGAACATTCTAGCAGTGAAGTATTTGTGTGGAACATGTTGGTTGTCTGATAGTTGGACATGAACTGAGTCAATTATTGTATTAAAAGGTCATCGTCGCCTCACTTTTTTTTTTCCCTTCATTCAATTCAACCGTATGACAAACAACAGCAGTGGTCCTAAGCGTGGCTTATGGATTATGCAGGATGCAAAGAGACTGACTTTTCGCCTTTTATTTTCTTTTTATGCGGGATGTGGTTCATGCATAAACCAAAGTTGCCAGAATATGGCGTTTCTTTGAAGTTTAAGCTTTAATTTTCGGCTTCTGGAAATGTCTTAGCTTTTGACAACTTCAAATTCTGGCCTCTTGTGTTTTCAACTTTCAGTTAATCTGACATTTTTTTTTAAATTTAGTTAGTTAATTGACTTAAGCTAGTTTTAGTATTATAGGCCTAATACTATTCGCCTATGATGCAACAAAGATTGTGATTGCTGAGTCAAAGATTGAGAATCGCTGGTCTCAAGCATATGCAATCCAGTACTATTGAATTTGTCTTTGTCATGGTGTATTTAAGTGTTTTGTAATGAGGCTGTCAGAGTTTCATTGAACTGCCGTATGTTGCCCGGTGTATTGGGTGTCACAAAAATATATACTGCATTTGCTGTAAATATTTAAGTGAAAGAGTGAAAGTTGGATTGTAGTATGAGATTGATACATCTACCCACTGGATAGACTACCCACTAGAAATAGACAATTAAAAAATAATTAATTATGCTAAGTTGGATTTCACTAATTATTAATGTGTATATGTAGTCGTAGATTATCCACTGGGTAGACAAAGTTTTTTTTCCTTGTAGCAATTAAAAAGAGCGGTGGGAGTAATAAATTCGTTACATAAATGAAATTCTTTTTTTCTTACTATAATATACCTTGGAGTTATGAAATGGTGCATCATATAGTGATATAATTGCTATATGAGTAATTTACTTTATTTCAAAAGGCACCAAAAGCATAAGAGCGAGGTTGGAAAATTGATAATCGCATTCAAATCGATCATGAGTAGGCTTGCAATACCACTCCTCGTTTTGGACATGGCGAATATTCACCCATTCTCTAATTCTCAGTCCAGAACTGGGTACCCCCAATAGGGCCAATATTTTTGCTCACCATCAAGCATGGTTTGGAAGGATTAAGTCCGCAATCATCAAATCAAGATTTCATTTCTACGTTGACAGATTGACTAGCATGCAGATTAGGTCTTTATATTTTTCACAATAAAAAAAAATAGTAGCAACATGATACAGTTTGGTGAAGCTAAGAACCAGATATTGTTTTTCTCTTATATCATCTTCGTGTTCAATAGCCGTAGAGGGGAACTAATCTTACAAAACTACTTACTGTAACCTATAAGTTGCAATGTATAATGGACCTTTTTGGCAGGCTAGTATAAAGGTGAAGGAGACATTTTAGCGGTTTAGCTTTTGTTTCCAGGGTTAACATCAGAGCCAGGGTTGTTTAGTTTGAGCAACTCGACCCTCGGATCAAAGGCTTAGATCTAGTTTAGGGGGTTAGTATTAGTATTACTGTATTAGTTGCCATGATATCTTATTAAGTCTTCTTAACAAGGTACTTTCAGGGAGTTAGTTTCACACTAATAATTGTGTCAGGGCCAGTTGGCTAATAGACGATGATTTCAGAAGTTTTTCTGCTGATAATGTATGCTGTCATTAGACACCATAGGAGTATAAAGTATTATATAGTCATCTTAAACAAAACTTACAGTAGATACTCCAGCAGATACTTTACGGTTTACATGATGAAGTACTATGTATTAGTATATAGTATATGATTTGAATTTGTAGGATTCTCCTCAAGCATCGGAGAACGTTGAATTATTGCTGAATATAAATACTTCTTTGTGTGAGCGATGCAAACGCCTTCTGCATTTTCCCTCTGCAAGCAACCAGAGTAGTAGCTAGCTCCTCCAATGCGGTTGCCTATAGGATTGGGAGAGTCTTAGATATCGGATGAGCTGACGACATGAATAGCTGGACGGAACAAGTTTCCAGTCGTCTAGCCCAACTTGAGCGACAGGTCTGCAGCTAACATATGGCTAAAGCTCTCGGTGTGGATTTTCTGGTGAAGTACATAATACATTGATGAGGAGTTCATGGATGGCTCCAACTGAAGTGAACCTGTTGAGTGCTGCCTATATTGTATGGTTTCTTTATTTAATAACTAGACTTTGTACAATGATTTGATGAATATTTCATGGTTTTTGTAATATCCTTCATCCTTGCAACCTTACTCTTTTTTGTTCTTACATTGGAGAAATACATTACACTATAGTAGAAGGGAATCCTGAATAAGTTTGTGCACATAATTTTGCCATAACATGTACTTTGTGAACTTGTTGAATGTTGATGATTTACTTTGAGTTACAAACACCAATCAAAATTCCTAGCTAAATCCTTAATGCGCTGAAGAGTCCACCTAATTAAAATATGTGCAATAGAAGTATCCTGCAACGAAGCGACAAGATTAGTGCAATTTGCAAGAAAAGTAACACGAGTAAGAGCCTCTTGCAATGCCCAAGTGACACCATGGAGACAAGCTTGTGCTTCAGCATGAAGGGCAGAATCTGGAAGATCATAAGTACCTCCCCCTTCACAGGTTGATTGGGATGGTAAAACTAAAATTCAGGCAAGGCCCATAGCTTTAATTACCTTATTTCAAGTTGCATCCATTTGAATGTGACACTGAGAGAAACCTGCAGTAGTTCTTCCTACGTGAACACCCATGAATCCTGGTGGGACATTTGGATTCGGTTCAGGCAGGTGAAGGAAACGAAGATTATGGAGAAAAGATACATCTGCTAAAGTAACTTGATTGTGCTCGATGGAAACCACTTCTTGAATAATTCAAGCCACATAGGAGAGCCTTACTTAAAGTGTGGGATATGCTCGAGTTTAATTTGCACTAAACTTGGAGTTGGTTAGTATTTGAAGATGAATTTAGAATAATATTTTTATACCCCTTACAGAAATCATCGGTAGATATAGCCTTATTAATGAAGTCTATAATTATAGTGGGTAGTATATGAAAATCAAATCTACAACAACATATAATTTCAATTAGATATCACATGAAATAATATTTTAGATAGAATATATACTAAGGGTTTTCTTTTCACCTTAATATAATCTGCGAGTTCCTTATGCACCTGGCCACATTTAATAACCATGTGGCCATATGCATAAAATACAAACTAATTATTTCAAGACATAAGTACTCCTTTTAATTTATAAGTAATTTTTCTAATAATGGTAAGTAACTCCAAAAAATTATAAGTAACCCTAAAACATTATGAGTAACTCCTTAGATAAGTAACCTCAACAGGAGACACAAGTAAGTCCAATAATTATCAACCTTTACAATAGTAATAATAACCCTAACTATTTTACTATAATAATAATAACCCCAACAATTACAAATAACCCCTAGTATATTAAAGAGAAACCTCAAAGACAATACGATTAATCTTATGTGTGGACCGGCCACAACTTTAATTATAGCAATGGTCGACCACATATTCCAATAAGTTCAATGAAATTACCAAATCAATTCTAATAAATTCCTATAATTAGTTGAGATAAGGTCATATAATAAGTTTCAGCACCTTATGAAATAAACTTTAAAAAATTCTAGTTAGTTTAGATAAGTTCTAATAAGTTCAAATAAATATAAATAATTTTTAATAAACTCCGGTAAGTTTAGTTTAGATGATCGAGTTCGGAAAAATAAGGTGAAGAGAATGCACCATAAATAATGAAGAATGTATTAATTGTATTGTGAACTAGGGAGATGATTTTTCAAAAACCGTGGTAGTATGACTCTATGAGATGATAAATTGTCCGATCTCGAAATTAGGCTAATTATGCCACGAGGATATATTATAAATGTCACCTTAATATTGAACAATTTGTCATTGCATGTTTCTTACAAAAATTATGCGTATATAACAAGATTATGTGTTCTTGGCCTTTTTTTTGCTACTCAGCTTAATGTTGTTGAACTTAGGGTTTTTCTTTTTATATTAGAAAACTTTGCTTATACTTAGGCTCTACTAGCATTTTTGCACGCTATGCGTGCATGTCATATTAGCATTTTTTTCTCAATTAGTTATTCATCAAGCATTACAAATTTTTTGATTCAAACAGACATTTGTAATTTTTTTTTAATGTCTCTCTTAAATCAATGTTTTGTTGGTTTTTTTAGTTATTTGTTCATCATTATTCAAATATAGAATTGAGAGAAGGAAATATAAAGCGCGAAGAAAACCCGTGCTCGAATAAAGTGGAAGAATTTATGTATCGGGTTCAATTGTTGAATAGAAAGGGAAGAGTTTAATTTATATAATAGAGTTTACCGAATAATAATCAACATTTTGGTTTTAGAATATTATCGGTATAATTATTAATATGAAATTCAAGTTTTATTTTTTTTCTTCGATTGGGTCAATCAATATATAATGTAAATTTAATTTTATATCGTAGTTTTTAATTCACACATATGCAATAAGAGGAAATCATTCTCCTTAATTTAATATTTAATTGAAATTTCAAATTCATTTACATTGTTAACTTGTTTAATATATATAGCAAGTAGAAATAAGAAAAGATTGTTTAATATATATGGCAATTTAAATTCGTTAAGGGTATATCGGATTTTTTGTAAGGAGACACCATCTTCCTCCCCCCTTCACTTATATAATAGAGTTTTGGCAACAAATAAATAGTTGTTAGCTTATTTTATTAGTGGCCTAGTGGGTTTGACTCACGATTGATGTATTAGTTATTTTTTCTTAGACTATTCAAGAAATAGTTGATAGTCGATTGCACTTTAGTCTAACTGTCAATTCACCTCAATATCCCCAATCTTCTCACACCGGAGAGCTTAATCCACTAACTTTTTCATAATTAGAGATTTAGAGGCTTATGGGTCCAAAAATTTATCTCAATCCTCTATTAACTAAACACAAAATTTAGAGGATTTGATTAATCAATCCTCTAAAATGGATCAAAAACCTATAATACTGGATCCTTTATTTACCAAATAAGGCCTCACTCTTTTGCTAAACTTACTCTATAAAAAGGAAAATATCGAACTTGTATTTGCTAAACTTAGTTGAAACACATGAGAACAATATAGTCTAACCCGCTACATATTTTGTCTTTTCTAATCAAATAAGGAGACCAAATGCCTATATCAGAACTATTCTGAACATATTTTATTCATAACAATTTTTAGTAGTATTTTCAGCAACAGTAATAGTATATTTAAAAAGAATGTAATATAAAAAATCCAACATATAATCGCAAGAATAGGAACATGCACCAAAGTGCATGTAGGCGATGGTGCACCTTTTGCTAAACGAAATAGTTTTAATATTTTAAGAATATTATTTTAAGAAAAATGTTGTTATTTGTTTCCTTAAATCTTGCAACTTGTTTTTATCTTTTTTTTAAAAAAAGGAGGGTGAGATTCCTTTTTCTAAATTTGAATTTAAAAGGTATGTTCTTTTAATTTAAACTAGATGCTCATTTACAATATGTTCTTTTATAACTGGAGCTTTACATGTTCTTTAATTTTTAAATTTTGTGTTTTTATTTTATCTTGAAAAGTTGTTGAAAAAGTTCATTTTTTTATATGAATGGTATGTTCTTTGGGGTACACAATGAGCACTGTGCACCCTAGCATAATCCACGCTTTGACATATGATCTAATTATAAGCGTATTATCAAGTGATTTTTTTATTCCAATATACTACTTTATTAATTATATATTACTTCTTTTACTAAAGTAATTGGGATTTTTTGATTTTTACCACCTTTTAAAATCACAATTTTTAAGATAACCACCTTATATGACTAAATCTCTTTAAATACATATCAAGTGACAGATTTCTTCCAAGAAATCGGTCTTAAATAAGGGTTTAGACCTTGTATACATTCTAGTGAATAAAGGTGGAGGTGATGAAACCGTTCTTAAACCCTTTTTGAGGATGATTTCCTTGACGTAATCGTTGATTGGTTTAAGAGGATTTAGGTCATATAAGGTGGTTATTTAAAAAAATGAACATATAAGATGGTTATTTTGAAAAACATAATTTTATAAGGTGGTTAAAGTAAAAAAATCCAATTAATTATACAAATTTTTAAATGATCTCGATCAAAAAAAAATTTAAATAGGAAGAAACAAATAAAAAACGAAGGGAATTTGTGTAAAACTATTCTTTTTTTTGGTGATTAAAGAGGCCACAAGGGTAAGATAAGAATCAATCCTATGATCTCCTAAATTGAGAGAGAACCTTTAACCAATTGAGGGAGTCCATTCATGGTACACCGGGCGTACCATGCTCATAGTACACCCAGGACATTTCGTAATAAATTATCTAAATGAGTAATATTTTACTCATTTTTTCTCCCTCTCTCCTCATGTTCATTACTCCTCTTCTACCTTATTGTTTCTCTTACCAACAAATTTCTCTCTCTCTCTATTGTTTCGAACCTCCAAAAGTTCTCTCTTCTCCATTGTTTCTTACCTCTATATTTTTCTCCTACATTGTTTTTCCCTCTCTCTAAATTTGCAACTTTCATTGAAATTAATGAATGGCGAAATCAAATATTGGAGCTCCGATTTTCATCAATGGAGAAATTAATTTCAAATTTGAGAATCAAAATTAGAGTTTCATAATTTTTCAAGGACGGAAGTAATGATCGATAATGTAAAGATGATTTAAGAATCAACACTAGTTTTAGAGATTTTTGTTACCTCCATTGATTCTCTTACCTCAAAACTTCTCTCTTCTTCATTAATTCTCCCCTTCAAATTTCTCTCTCCTTCATGCTTTCTCTCTCATCGTGGCAAATCAAATTGATGAACTGCAAAAAATGATTTGAGAAAGTTGGGCTTCATCAATGGCAAAAACAAATATTGAAGTTTTGAAGTCATCAGTAGTGGAATTAGTTTTACTTTTGAAATCAATATTGGTATTTTAAAATGAGCAAACAGTTATGCTCATTTGAGAAAATGATCAAAAAAGTTTGCTCATTTGGGCAAAAGTGTTTGCTCATTTTCTTAAATGAGTGGAAGTGTTTGCTTATTGAGAATGTTTGCTCATTTTCTTAAATGAGTAAAAGTGTTTTGCTTATTGAGAATGTTTGCTCATTTGGGCAAATGAGCAAGAGTGATTAGAAATTAGTAGAATTTTCTTCATTTGGAGAATTTTAAATGGAAGCAATTACGAAAAAGTAGTCTTTAGCCTACCACGAACATAATACGCCTGGATTTACTATAAATTTTCTCCCAACTGGTACTTTATGAGCTATCCCTCACCCTCTCAAGTCTCATGAGTCTCATACTTCTCATGTGTAAAACTATTCTCGATTGGGCAAAGTTGAAGGAGTTAAAAACAATTCCAATTTCCGGTATAAAAAAAAAAAAAACATTTCCAATTCAGATGAAAATTAGGGACTATAAAATTAGTCAAAAAATGTGAGTCTGCGTTTTGCTCTCTTTATTTGTTTCACAACCTCGGCACTTACCACTTACCACTTACCAGGAGAAGCCGCCAAGCAAAGCACCCTCACAGGCTCACCTCTTGAGTCTCGCCCCCTCTCTCTTTCTCCCCTCCCCTCCACACCTCACTCTTCCTTTCAATATCTCCGCATAACAATGGACGAGAAGCTCGCTATTGCTGGAAAAGATGTAAGCTTTTTTATTTATTTATTTATTTATAATTTATAATAATAATTATTATTGTTATTCTTTCTTTCCTTTTCTCCTGAATTTGCTTCTTGTTCCTAATATATGGCGTGCGCACATCCTGTACACAGTGATATATCTTACTTTTGTGGGAAAATTCCTAGATTAGTTTCGAACTATGGAGTTATGTGATTTTGTATACTTTGAGTACTATAATTCTATTGCTTATTTGTTATGTAGGCACTGTATGCAGCTAAAATGCAAGCATTCGTTATCAATTTTATAATGTTTGAGTCAAAATATGTTTTGTGTCATTTTTATTTTAGTAGAAAGAGTGTAATAAATTTGAAGGTATTGACCTGTTGGCTGTTGTGGTTTTGTGGTGGATGTCTTAGGGATTGTTTTACCATTCGTCTCCATACTAAGGCTCAAGCCAATTAAGTCCGTAGCGTCTACCGATTTCACCATATCCCTTTTTGTGTTTTGTTTTAGGATGGGTTTTTGTGGTGGATGTCATTTTGTTGTGGTGGATGTGTTTTTTGATTTGTAATGTTGTTCTGTTTATGGTGGTATTTTAGGTTCTTGTTCAAATTGTCAAGCTGTCACAAAAGAGGGGGGTGAAGGGTGATAAAGGATCATGGAAGGAATTTTTACAAGTTTATGATAAGAAATTCGGTGCAAGCATGAGTGATCCAGCTAAGAGGACCCCTGAAGTATTACGTGCTTTCTTAGATACATTCAAGAAAGAGGAAGACTTCAAAGTATCATATCGGATCTCTCAGTTTCACCTGTGTCATTTCTCCTGCATAATTCTTACCCCTGTGCAATTTCTACTCTGCAGTTCTTTGATAAAGTCATGGATTGTCACTCAAATCGGGAGCTAGCAAAGAAAGTAACTAAATTTACAGGTGCTCAATCACCTGAACAGGTAAATTGACATTCACTATGATTCTTTTTAGCTATACGATCAGGGATTTAGTTCAAGCGGATGAACTAGTGGGTTTTGTCTCAGTCTGATTTAGCTTGGCAATAAGGCATCAGTTATCTAGTTTGATCCTTGCCATTCAGGATCCCTGGGTATGGTATGTCAAGACAATTTTCGTGTAACATCATCCACAGTTTTGTTCCAGTTACTAAGCGTGTGGTAGATTGGATATGAAAAAAGAGGTTAAATCGCCCGGCTAAAAGTCTAAGCTTGGTAATTGGTATTCCTCATATCCATGTTGATTTTTCCAAGGCATTGTTTGCTTCTCAATTCTGGAGGCGTATAATGTAAAATCATTCACTAGTCTCTTGGGCACTTTACTGCAGTGTTGAGTGTTACAACACAACTACACAAGACAAAGTTTCAAATCTTTTTGGGTATGATGAATATAAATGGGTTGGGGAGGAGGGTATGACATGAAAAAAGAAATGTAAGAGAGAACTGTTGGGGACTTGGGTTGGGGACAAAGACCGCGCTAGAAAGTTGCTGTGCAACCCAGGCCTAATCAAGTTGGCTAACTCAATCAGTTCTACAATTAAGGCACTTATATGATCTGATGATAGACTTGTGTCGTGTTCTAACTTCTACACAATACCAAAGACAATGCACTTTGATGGTCTGTTATATTATCTCTTTCTCAATTCAAAAGCCAACACTCAGATCCAGCATATTTTTAAGGATAATTAAGTTCTCGATAAGTTCCATCCGCATATGTGAAGGCAAGTGCAAGATTTAATTTTAACTGAGCGTACGTCAAGTTTCCAAGAGGTCCGATGTATACTTATTATGATGTGTCTTACTATTTGCAAATAGCTTTTCATCCTATGATTTGCTCATCTTTCTGTAGGCTATGTTGACCTCTACGCTGTAGCAGTAGCTCTAGGCTAGAAGGTTTATTTTAGAACCTTGAGGCACTTGTGCCCTTAATCTGTTTTCTTTGAAATTTATAAGTACTCAAAATACCAACAAATGAATGGCAGTTCACTGTAGATTTTGTGTAAGACGACTAGGTTTGAGTTCTCACCAACTTGCTGCAGGACAAAGATTCACCACAGAAGTTCTGGCTTTCTGCTATGCATAATAATAACTGTTTGGGTAACTTTAATTGTGGCTTGAATTCATGCACTAGTTGCATTGATAGTTTCATTATGTTTCTTTCGTCAACGTCATAATTCTTGTGATTTCTTATCGTGGCAGTGCAGAAGTTGGTCAGTTTGACCCTTGAACATCCACAGTATCTACTTGAGTATTCCTTTCCGTCATACGAGGAGGTCTATATTAGAAATCTTTTTCACATTTCTTTATTTTGCTATATTTTGCATGTTGATTTGATGATGATGATTACATGTAAGATTTCAAAGACATTTAAAAGAACAAGTATGATCAACAGGACTGGATTGTTACAAAACTTAAAAAGAAGTCCAAGGTGGATAAATTGCTGGCAGTTGATTGTGAGATGGTTCTCTGTGACGATGGAACTGAAGCTTTGGTGAAAATATGCGTAGTAGATCAGGATTTAAAGGTACTACCGTACTAGTTGCTATATTAATGTTATTTGAAACTATGGAAGTTTAAATATTATAAACTCCATCATTTAGCTCATAACTCCGTGTTTATCTGTTGATATATCAGGTTATACTCGATGAATTTGTCAATCCCAATAAAGCAGTTGCAGATTATAGGACACATATCACTGGTGTTTCTGCTGAAGATTTGAATGGAACCACTTGGTTCCTTGAAAATGTTCAGGTCTGAAGTTTATCTACTTAAATATATTTTTAAAAGAGCTTTCAAAATTATGTGACTTCTATGTGACATGGTACTACTATGTGACTTCTACTTCTGACCCAATTTTTCCTTTTTTATCTTTTCAAAGAATAAGTTGAAGAAGCTGTTGTCCCGTGGAGCTATTTTAGTCGGGCATAGTCTGAGTAATGATCTTAAAGGTTAGTTTAGTAAAGAATAGCTAACTACATTATATTTTGAGTTCCTGTGCATGTTCAGAAATTTTTTGCAGGTGAGATATATTATATAATCATCATAATTCTTTCTACAGCGCTGAAGGTAGATCATGCAAGAGTAATTGACACCTCTTATATCTTCAAGCTTGGAGACGAATCTACAAAAAGAAGGCCTTCATTAAACGATTTGTGTAAGGCATGTTATTTCACGTCTCTCTGTCAATATGCAACCTATTTTGACTTTGAAATTTGGAAAGTATGCAATCTCTAAATTTTACTTGCTTGCTATAACAATTTAATTGTCTAAACTAGATAATTATCCTTGTTAAAACTATTGTCTTTGCAGTTTGTGCTGGGTTTTGAACTTCGCAAAAAAGACGCCCCACATAATTGCGTTGATGATGCATGTGGTGCAATGAAACTAGTGCTTGCAAAGCTAAAACGTGGATTTGACAATGCTATTCCTGTAGCTCAGAATGATGTAAGTCCTAGAGATTACGAACCATATGCTTATACTTTGTCTCCAGAATCTAAATACGATATTTTATAGGTACCAGAGAGTGAAAATGCAAAGCTGCTTATACACAGAATTCCAAAGGACCTGCCAAGGGAAGAACTAGCTCAGATCATCCCTGGAAACTTCACCATTGAAGTTCAGGTTGGTGTGCAGTATTTCTTTTCCTTCGTTATTCTTTTTCTTTTTCTGGCGTTGGTAGGTCAAATCTTTTGCTTTAGCATTTGGAGTTGTACAGCTTATATAGAAATTTGTGAACACTCAACTCCTACTGAAGCTGTACATAATATTTTCCTTCTCTGTTATGCCTTTGCTTTTAAGGGTTGTTTTGAAGGTGGGAATGAGTTTTTAGCTTTTGGGTATAACAGAACACATAGTGGTGGAGAGGTTTAATTTTTCTCATATTTCATTTTTTGCTCAATATCAGTAGATGGAAATCTTTCTTGCTACTACTTGTTCTTCATCTAAAAGTTGCTATATGTACAATGGAATGTTTTAGCAGGCTAAGAAAGGAGGAGGTAACAAGTATTCTGCTGTTGCTTGTTTTAAAACTCCAGAGGAGGCACTTGGGACATACGAAAATCTGCAAGGAATTGAGGAAAAGGTCCAACTCCCCCCCCTCTTTTCCTTCTATAGCTCGTATCCAGAGATTTTTCCTGATTTGCAGAATGTTTTCACTCTCTTTCAGGAGTCTTCTGGGCGGCTTCAGAAACCGATTTCTGTACAGCTTAAATCTGGTTCAACAGCTATAATTTGTGTTCGGAAAATGTCAATCGATAATCCTCTTGCCAACGTTCCTGCAAAGCGACCAAATCCAATGGAAGTTGATAATGACTCAAAAAAGTTAAAGACAGAGCATACTTCTGAAGCTTCTGAGCATAATAATCTATCAGTCGATCATGTGAAGGAGATTGAGAGATTGAAAGATTTGCTTAGCCAAAGAGATGAAGAGATTTCTAGCCTGCATAAGATTGTGGCTGCTCTGACAAGGAAACAGGGGATTTACTAGATTTCATCTTGGTATCAGTAAATTTTGGTAGTGTGTGATTATATTACCAGAGACGCAAGCGAATTGACAATTTTTCTAGCCATTTGAGAATTTTTTTGTCATGTACTAGCTTATAAGTTATATCTTATTCTGCTGAAAAAGTTTTGGTCTGCATACAATTTCTTCCAATTGTGTTTTCTCGAAACCATTTCCGAGCTATGTAGGAAGGTCATTATGCAAGGATAAGGGAATTTTGTTCAGCTTTATACATGGCATCTTATCGACTGTCAAAAACAGCAGATGATAGGGATATAACATGAGGTACAAGGCTATATATGCAAGTGTTGTATCATAACAGTAGGCAGTAGCTGCAAGTTGGTACGCTGTTAGGTTACATGTCTAATGAGATTCTTCTGATTCTTGGCTCAAATAGCTGAAAAAAACACGGAGACATGAAAGAACTTTGTTTTCAAATAATTAATCCAATTAATTAAGAAAAATAGTAGATTACATGATCAGCCAATATAAGACAAAATATTTTTACACCAATTAAGTCACAAAATAGCTAAAAAAACTAAAAGTCGATTTTTTCTGTTTTACTCACTATCAAAGTCTTCTTCATCCCCAAAACTAAAAACAGAAGCGTCAGCTGCAATGGCTTTAAAATCAGTAGTGGTCGATGACCCTAGCTTTGGTGTCTCAACACTTGATCCAGATTTACCAACTCCAACGTTAACGGGGTTATCGATTCGCTTATGAGTTGATTTTGTGCTATTGACAGACATCTGCTGAGTTTTCTGTGTCACCAAGGAAATTTTATCATTGCTACTAGATCCAACTACAGGTGCTTGAGCCTGGTTACTTCTAGATCCGCCCTCCCCATCACTGTCAGAGAATACATCATCCTTGTCCTCTTTTTCAGATGATTCCTTTGTTTTTGGCGTAACAGCACCACCATTGTTGCCAGATGAAGTGTGTTCTGAGCTTGCATTAGGCCTTGTATTTAACTGTTCGGTGTTTGACATTTTTGGAAGTGTACCATCATAATCTATCATCACTATCTCCACCTGGAACGTAGGTGATGGAAGCTTTCTCTGTAAAATACAAGTCGGGAATGGTAGAAGCAGATAATCAGACTATACACATGAAATCAGATAATTCCAAGTATTTAAAGTAATAAGTGATGACTGTAAAGCTATTAGTTCCAAAACCCCTGGCAGATGTATTACCTTGTCAAACCCATCAAGATCATCACTATTCATGATTATCCTGTTTTCTGTCATTGTTGTATTGAACCAACTGAAAGAAAAAAAAATGCTCAGTTATTCAAAGACCATAAATACTTTTACCTAGAAGTATGACGGCTTCCCTTCAAAAAAAAAAAAGAAGTATGACGGCTAATAACTAAGAAAATCATGAACTATGGTGATCAACAAACTTACGAATATCATTCAATGATGACTATTTCTCATGATGAAAAAAAGAGCTCTATAGACCAATATTACTCACTATTCAGAATAATAGGTTCTGCTATCAGCATCCAGGATCAACCCAATTATCTATATCAGGTTGAGGTGTCGGATATATGTCGAACATATACATGGCTAGGTAATAGCAGATTAGGAGTAACAAAGATGGGTACTTCAAATAAATCATTTCATGACTAATAAACCAGAACAGCATTAAACACATCTAGAAAGGCATAGAAGTCCTTCCACAGCCATGTCAGGCAACAAGTCATAACCGAATCACACCAGAATACTACTAAAACAGAGGATCCAGTGGTGATGGGGTCTAAATCCAATGTACTACCCATGTAAATGCAGAGACTCTTCTAAGACAAAAAAAAAAAAGATGCACAAACTGCTTTCTACATCATACAGATGTTCAATGAGAAACAAGGTTTAGTTCACCACCACCCAAAGCTGAGAAATTGCTTACTGGTCAGTAATTGCATCAGTCTGAAATGTTAGAAGGGAAGACAAGGGAGGCATGTACAAACCAGTAGAAATCCCCATGGAGGTCTTGAAAATGAATTTTAAAGTCGCCTGCCAACTCTGTCAGACCGCGCTCTCCTGGTAAAGCAAACACCACTATCCCCTTTCTTGAAGTGTTCATCCAAAAATCTTGTGGCTGCAGTTGTAATCAACTAGGTGAGCGCACTTGCAGAAACTTCTCCAATAAAGTAAGCAAAATCAACCTAGCTTAGGAACTCGGTTTGAAACATCAATAAATAAATAAAATAAAAAAATATTACCAGCAGATCCTTGGTCTTTGGATGTTTTTCTGTGGTAAAAAGAATCCCTGTAAATTTGGTATGAGACTTTCCAACATCAGGCTTACTTCAAACAGTGCATTGCAGAAAGCAATAAGCAATGGATATACAGGAGCATCATTAAGTAAAAGGCTGTCCAAAGGCAACCTCGTTGAGTTAAACGGGAAGTCCATCTCCAGGATCCTTATTTATTCAAGTACTAGTGAAAGACTATTGTTTACAGGATCTTAGGATAAAGTAATACGTTTACTAGAATAGAACTATACTGAAAGCTGAAGATGGAGAGAAGAAAATCCGAAGATGAAGTGCAGAGCCTTGTAGGCTGTAGCAGTTTCAGAAAGCTGTTTTCATGTGCTTAAGGAGACTTCTAAGCGAGCATAACCCTGGAGTCCAGGAAAATGATCTCATCAAATCACAACTCTAGCAATGTCTTTGGATAACAAGTATAGAAGGAAGGACAGGGGGTAAGGAAACTAAAGAAGGGAGAAGCGAACTTGCATTTTCCAGCACATACTTCCAACTTCAAAAGGATGTAATTTACTGAACCGGAAAGATATTGGATTGTCCTCGTTTCCCTTCCTTTCTCCCCCAGTCCATATCCAAATTTCAAACAACTGAAGATGAATCCATCACTCTCCCTTCCCTTACCTTGAATCCTCAAACCCAATGCCTAGTAAGTATTTTTTCAGGTAGGCAAATATGTGACAACATTATGCACCAAACTAATCTTACAAGCTACATCTATTTTCATGTCATTTTTCCTCACTAATTTGAACAACGAGTTGGCTTCTGTACAGCTGCTTAGTGTATCCAAATCCAAAAGTAAGGCTGTTGGGAAAGCTTCCTACCAAATTTCAAAACTTCCACTAGCTTCTGAAGGGATCTGCAAATTGCGACCTATGACGTTAGTGAGGACAAAAGTCTTGAGTTTGTTCCCATCTATGGCATGCCCAATTCTCTCTGAACTTTTCTGAATGAATCTGCCCCGAAATGCCTTATTACATCAGCACTCATTAGTCCTTACTGATGTCTTTTGATGACCTCTCCCTCATTTGCAGTTACTATCTTTGGATGCACAATTCCTATTCTATCCTTGGTGCAACTTCAAGCATAACTGAACACTATCAGAAGCTTAGGATGATTCAACGCGCACTTAAAGCAAGTCTCACTAGATTTTACTTTTCAAGTCTGCTACTTACTCTCTTGTTTTCTTTTTCAGAGTATTAAAGTCCTTGTTGTTATCAATAGAGATGTCTTATGTGATACTTCTACTTGTTTAAGAAGATTAGAAATTTATAAAAGAAACCAAATAGCTGACAGAAAGCAGCTGCATGATAATCTGCTAAACATATCACTTGAATACTGGGTTATGAAAGAACTATTATGAAAGAAACAAGTCATACACAGTATCTTTTGCTAAATTATGAAAGTTGGCTAATAGATGCTTCAGAATTACCAACTCTTTCACATATATTAATTCTAGCAGGTATAGAAGTAGAAATTATGGAAGTTGGTAGAAAGTTCAGAATTACCATTTTGGTCAGAAATGGTAATTGATGGCCTAATCCAATAAGGGCACTTGTGGAGTCGAAATCCCCTGAGCATACACCTGAGCCAGAATATATTAACAAGTAACTAAAAGTGGTTGTGTAATGCATTGGGTTTAGGGGGAGGGGTGATATAGGGAGTACAATATAATTAGGTTAGCTTGGAGACAAGTAAGTACCTAAGTAAGTTAGCTCTATGAATAGAAGAGATTGGTGATAGGAAGAATATGAAGAAAATATTTGAGAGTTCATCTTAGTGGTAGCTTGGGAGTGTGTCGAGTCACTCGAAAACTTGATAATCTATCAATTAAATATCAGTTTTTAGTTCTTAATCTTCCTCTTTAATCTGCCATACCAATGTTAGTTCATAACAGCTCGTTTGGTTGAAGGTAGGAATTGTAACTACCTAGGAAGTTCCAATGCCAATGAATTTTGATTCCTAGGAAGTATGAAAAGTTGTTTGGTTGAGTATGAGAAGATAAATTCCCATGGGAAGTTCTACTGACCTAGGGGAACTTGGTAACTTAATTCCTCCATTTTGTGGGAAGTGGCACTGTCTGTGTTTATGTCAACCAAACAACTCCGCAGTTTCCAGTTTTGAGGAATTACTAGTTGACTACTTCCCATATTTCTACAAGTCAACCAAACCAGCAATGATTTTAAGAAGCATACCTGCGTGCAGGAGGATTGTCCCCACGATAATCCTTCAGAATGCGTTCAAAATACTTGACGTATCTCTATAAGAAATAGAAAAGAGTTATTCTCTTGAAAATTTTGAGGATAACTTGCCAGAACGCATAAAAATATGACATAGAAGCAGTTAATTTACAATTTGACTTGGAAGTACAAGACCCTTCCCATCTACACATCTTTTCTGATTGAACAAGTTGATGGATTCCTCAGCTGTTGGGCAAAACTGCAAGGCAGCAAGGTAATCAATTAAAACCAGAATACATACTATGTTTGGTATAAACATTGTAAAAAATATTACCTTTAGATACAGAAGAAGACTAGAAATCATTAGTCCTGTTCTCCCTAAGCCAGCTTTACAGTGAACTACAACTATATTATCAACATCCGCCTTCAACCATGCATACGCACTTTGACAAAATGATAGAAGGAGGTGAATAGGTGGACAATTATGGTCATCAAATGGAAATGATGCAGCCTGTAGATCAGAGGGGAAGCAGCTGATGTGATGACACAAATTAAAATTAAGAAAAGTCAAAATTTCCTACTACAGACATTACAAGCTTTTTTTGTAGGGAAAATTATCAAATACGTAGAGGAGGGGGGGCCGAATTTCCACGTATCTTTTTTGGTGACATCTATTGTTCAGACATATCTTTCTTTTCTATCCATTATCTATGTATTTAGATTCAGAGGCAATACCTTCAAATTATTTGTAATTAGCAACAAAACATAACATAGACGAAGACACAAAATCGACCAAGTTAAAGTGCACATATTATTTCTTAATCTTAGTCCATCATGAATTTAGCAGTGGAGTAAGGAGAAACTAGAATTAATCTCAGGAATTAATAATTTTGATCAATCACTTTAGCAGACAAGCTATGTTTGATTGATATAAAAAATATCACTGGACCGTTATAGATATTTCTTTTTGACAGTAAAAGATCAGATGGGTCCTTTCCCTTAAAAAAGATGGACAATATTTTTCACTCTTCGAGATGAACCCCTTGTATACTTGTATAGCATTAGGCAATAGGCAGCAGTTTCAGAGAAATTACATGAAAGCGTGGAGAAAGCTGAAACGGCTCAAATCGAAGAAACATGACTTTTATAGACACAAATCTCTATAAACCAAAAGAATCCTGGTTTAGAACATAACAACAAACAACATGGAGGCCATCAAGGAAGAGAATATTAATTTAATAGGCTATAAAAGGGACTTGCTCTAGTTTTCTATGGTTGTATTTGAGAGGCTGAACAAGGGACTTGCTCCAGAGTTCTATAGATTGCCTGCAGAATCAAGATCCAAACTTCATGCATGATAAACAAAATACACACATAATGAGAGGAGAGACTCTGGACCTTCCCCTGGAAGAGTGATGCATCATACAGCCTCTCTGAACAAAGATTATACACTTTGTATTTGCCCTGCGTAAGAACAGACACACGTTAAAAATGTTTCAACAGGGAAAAAGTGTTGGGGTTAGGAGCGCAAGCGGAAGCAAATACAAATAATGTGAAAAATAGATAAAAGATGGACAAGATAAGTAGTAATATACACACAATTTAACGTGGGAAAAACCTCAAAAGAGGTAAACAACCCACAAACGACGAGCACTAATTATCCAATATATGAAAAAAGGGTATGAGAGTACAACCCCGAAGGGTAAAGGGATAATGGTATGACTCTCTAAATTATATTGGATCTAATTCTCAAAAGAGAGCCGACAAACTCACTAAGAAGCTAGAAATGGTATTCTCTCTATGAGCTTATATTGTGTAGTAATGTGTTTTTATGTGTCTTATGTGTCTAAAATACAAGGGGAGTATAATGGGTATCTATAATACACTACAAGTAATCATAAACTTTGGGCTTGGAGACCAAGTATTATCATAATCCTTGGAGAACCAAGGATCTTCATAAGCCTTGGAGGCCAAGGGTCTTCAAAGAGCTTGTAGGACAAGGAACTAACTTGTAGTAGCTAGGATTTGTGACATGCACCCAACAAAAAGAAAGGATGGCAGACATCAAGAGTGATGTGGATTTGGGCCCTTTAATATCGCATTAGTCAGGCAATGAGATTCAGGGAGGACCTATCCACAATTTTGTCTAAAATGCTACACTTGGCTTAACTCGTGGTTAATGCAATAGGTAATAAAGCAGTTAAGACTTAAAGAGTTGAATATACAACCCATTATAATTGTAATAAGCAATCGATCATTGCTTTAGAGAAAGAATATGAAAACCATTCAACCACTACAGTTTAACATTGATGCAGTCAGCCAGTTGCCATAGCCAACACAACTTAGGGCACTACAAATGTAGAAAATCTTCAGTCACTAAACTGTACAACCAACTAAAATCCCTCAAGAAAGGTCCTTTTGGGTTAGTCGTTAGCCTATGGGTAAAATTAGTCTGTATTCCATGGAGAAAACCAATTTTCAAATAGCCTATCTCCCCCGCTCCCTCCAAAAAGATTATAAAATACAAATAATACCAAAAAAAAAAGTAAACAAATTCTTTTATCAAGCAACGGAAGAAAAGGAGCTCGAGACAAATTCCTTTCTGTGAAGAGTTAATCTAAAATAGCCAATTGCACACAAATCATTCTTGTAGACTTTTAATCATAGTCCCCTTCCTACAAACAGATGCATAACCAGGCAAAATATCATATGAAGGTATGGTACTTAGCACATTCTTGTGTCAGACTGTCTGCAATTAGAATGTTTATTAATCACTCAAAAAACATATCTCTACTTGTTTGACCAAATGCTCATGTCAAACGGTTTGATAAGAGCCGGCTGACTGATATGTTGTAGAGATAAGATATTGATATATATCTTTTTCAAGATAATCATTACTAATCAAGATACTTTTTGAAGAGAATACTCTCTGCAAGAGAAATTATATGGCTAAAACCAAATTTTCATTTTAGATCGCAACACATACCTGGTGGTGAGTCTCGAAAAACCTAATCACCTCTTCCATATGGTTTCTGTAGAACCCCTGCATCAAACCCCTAATAGAGTTGTATTAAGCATAATAACAAGAGCCATGACAGTCATATTATCTGATCTAATAGTCTACCTCGACATAACCAAAAATTCCAGAACTGATGTCACCAGCAGGAAATCCCATAGCAAGAATATTTTCCGTGATGTACGTCAAATCCAAATCAAATCCTCCTTCCTGGAGAGAAAGTTGAGAGCAAAGAAGAGATAAACGATATTACAAATTCCAACTATACCATTACCGGAAACTTCTCAAAGAAAGTTAAACATGGTCCCTTTGTCTCTTTCTCTCTCTGGTGAGTGTGTGTGTGTGTGTGTGTGTGTGTGTGTTGTGTGTTGTGTTGTGAGTGTGAGTTTGTGAGTGTTTGAGTGCATGCAATATCACCATCTTTACCATTTTCTCTCTCTGCTTAGAATTAGGATTGCAGGCCTCAGAAGCGAAAAGCATGAAAGTCACTGGGAACATGTGTGGTTTGGCACAAATCCGTTATTCATATGTCCTCAATCCACTCCAGTAATCAGTGACCAGCATCTCCTACTCAATATTAACGCCAGACTCGTTTCTCTCCTCAAAACAGAGGGTAAGACAAGTGACCAGTTTGATATCATTATCACCTTTTGATTCTAATAATCAACCCATTACAGCAGACAGAACAAACAAGTTATCAAGAAGAAAACTACTCATGCTACTGTTCTAGTACATATTTACATTTGTATTTTATTCTTCGTAGATATTGTTAGATTACTTAAGAAATAAATGCTTGCTTTTGACAGATATGTGGAACTTATAGTTTATTATGGCTATGAACATATATAAATAAATCACACCTGTTGAAAGTATTTCAAATGAGTTCTACAAGTTATAACAAAGATTTGCTAGCATTAAACACAGAACAGGATCCTATTAGAAAACTTATGATCCTACCAATGCTATATTCTGCCTAGAAACTGAGATCTTTTACAATTGCATTATCATGAGATCAGGTGTCAACAATGCTTGGAGCAACCAAATCGGATATAGTTTGCTATTCAATTCAGTGATTGACCATGCAAGTAATGAGAGATCCCCATGACGTGTTAAAGAAAATACAAGTTCATGCAGAGCACTTAATGTTGTGAAATGTTTGATAAACATGCTTCATAAATTATGTAAAACAATATATGGTTTCATGTTAAAGGCTGTAAAATGTAAATCCTGTATTTGACTTACAGGAAGCACCACCAAAGTAAACCTTTGGCATCACAAATCAGATGAAAGGCTACCTGGTACCTCCGTTTATTTTGCGAGACCATATGACGCGCTTTAACCTGCACAGCCTTTACTGCACTGCGAGATGAGTCAACTAACCCTTTTGTTAATGAATCAAAAACTCCAGTTCGACCAGCTAATGTATCTGTTGCATCGTCTCTATCAGCTACAGGAGTTGATGCAGATAAACGCAATCCAAGCCCACTTGTTAAACGTGCAAAGGTTGATCTTGCACCACTTCCAGTCTGTGATTCTCCTGTCCCTGAAGCCTGAGGTGTTTTCAGGTTTTTGGCATCAGAGTTCATACATGCTGATACTGATGATGAGAGATCTGCAGAATTGCCTTGTCCACCGGCGCCTGGAGCAGGAGCAGAAGGTTTAACATCTGAATTTTTTTCCTCTGGAGGTGATGAGGAATGTGCAGTTTCCATATTTCCTGCAAGGCAAAGCATGAAATAAATGTAAGCAATCTGAGCTCCATTTCAAATGGGCAAATGATCTCTATAGTCAAAACCCAGATGCAAGCAGTGATAAGAGAGATCTAACAATTACACCACCTGAGAAAGGTAAACGAGTGAAAAATAATCCAATCCAAAGAGAAATTACTGCAACAGTTAGCTAAAGACCAATTTAAACACAGGAAGAGAAGAAACACGATGTTCACTAAGAGGGAAAAAATCAAAGGATGCAAGAATTACTCCAATAACATTTTTTCTTTTCAAAAAAAGTAAACCACAGGTCACTTATCAACCCTCTTTTTCTGTTTGATATGAAAAGTAGTTTTAAAAATCCAACCAAACAGGCAAACAGGCAAACACGGATACGATATGGCACCAATCACTTAAATTAAGTTTGCTCATATGGTAAAAAACGCTTCAGCTCCAGGTGCACCAACTCAACCAGTTCATGTGAAGAGCGTCGTTTCAAAACTCCTGATTTCGTAGCTAGAGTAGCTTCTTAGAATGTTCGCCATATAAGTGAAACTTTCAGCAAAGTTGAAGGACAATGTTCATGCTTGGTCATATAACCAAAAAACTTACAGGACCACCTAGATCCTGCTGCTCTAGAAAAAATAATGATTTTCCTATTTAGCCAGTTGTCATGTTGGGATAATTGGGTATCCACACTGAAAAGAATAATAAACAAAAGATCACCCTAGGATTAGGAGAGAAGAAGAGAGGGGCGACACCCCTAAAAAATTTATATGTATACTTCTGACATCATACTTCCAGGTAGCATATATGAGCCCGACTTAGAAAAAGGATATCAATAACCATAGAAGTCCCTTGTAGATTGCATCTCAGATCCAACACCAGTACACCACTAATATTTGCCCATGCTTTCTCCTCTAGTTCCTAAAATGATAAGAATCTACATTTTGTATTCTATTAGTCAATGATCTTGACAGTACACAAACTTAGCAAGGACAATAAATTGGACAGCTTGTAAGTTGGAAGGATACCACATAGCTGCATATGGAAGCATTTAACACTCGTTGAACGGATTTCTCATAAATGCAAAGACTGCAAGTGTTTACCGATTTGCAGATTGTATAAACTTTTCAGACATTAAAAACTTGGAGCATAGCAAATTCAAGCTCATCCTTTTTTCTACCCTTTCCTCACTGAAGGGTGCCTATTAGCTGATTTGCCTCTACAATGGCCATGTTTGGTGATAATGATCCCCTCTATGCGTAAATCGCGTTGATAACACCTAAAGTTATTACTTCCTCCGTTTCATTTTACTTGCTACACTTCTCAATCCACGGACTCCTAGGCAATTTTTAAAGAAGAGAGAGGTAGAGAGTAAAAAGAAAAGAGACCCATGTGAGAGGAGAGAGATAGAGAGAGTTTATTGCCCAAAAAGGAAGTGTAGCAAGTAATGTGAAACTTCCCACAATGGAAAGTGTAGCGAGTATTATGAAACGGAGGAAGTATTTCCATCTTTAAAAGGATAAAGATAAAAGTTACAACACCAATTCTGAGCTATCAAATCTTAATATGGTTGATTAGGAGGTAACTTATTGCCAAACGAAATCAACAAAATCATTGAAACCATGAAGACCATCACAAATTAAACAAACATTAGACAAAAAAAAAAAAACAATTAAAGAACAAAATCAATTGCAAACTAATCTTTTTTTCTTGAAGTTCACACAAATTACTATCATCAACATTCAACATAATAATGCAACTTTGATTCCCATTCTAAAATAAGATAGTAATTTTTGGCAAACACGATTTAAATTGATACAGCATTTTACCGGGAAATAAAAATAAACTCGATCAACCGAACAACGACATTTTAATAAGTAATACACAGATCTAATGCCTCACCAATCACCATGATCTAATATTTAAGCTAACTAAAATTGAGCTAGAAGAAATCCCCTTCCCCTATTCCAATGCAGCATACTCTTAAATCCGATAATGATTCTTGAACTACTGAAAAAAAGGATAGAAAGAAATTCCATAATGTAGTAGAGTAAAATCTGGCAAGAAATTCAAAGATTACCTCACCCAAGATTAGATATGCGTTAATCCGATGAAATGGTGAAGATCGCAAATTAGGGTTTTGGCAGTGATCGAAATGTGCAAACGGAGGTGGGGAGTGGTAGGAGTGCCGTATATGACCGGAAAAGGGCGCGATTTGTTGGTCGTGAGAGGAGAGGATAGAAGTTAGAAGTGGGAGAGGAATTTCAAATCATTGCGCGGACTTGTGTCGTTTTACTTTTACGTGATAGATCACGGTCGTTACCAATAAATTATTGGAAAAATCGATAAAAACAAATTCCAACTATCGACATCTTCTATAATCATCCCAAATATTAATTAATTAACATTAGTCTTAACTTTAACACATGTTTGAAACTAATAGACCCTTAGAAGGGTTAACTCCGTCAGAGTAAAAAAATCACGTGACCCTCGCGTGATTTGTAATGAAACCCCCCTCCCTTTCTTCCTTCTTTCCTTCTAATTTTCCCCCCTTCCAGTTTGTTTGTGCGAAAATGTCGGGTGCATCATCCACCAGTTCAAGGAAGTTCTCTAATGGAAGAAGAGATTCTACAGTGAAGTGCCACCACAATTTGGTCACAAATTGAGGGACCTGCAAGGAGTCAGAAGAATCAAGGGAAACAATTTTATGGGTGCTCGTTGTGGCCAGTAAGTAAACCTAATTTTTGCAATATCTTGATTTCACACACTTATTAGGGTTTTTAGGGGAAATTGAAATTTTCTATTATTGTAGAACAATGAAGAATGCCATTTTTTCTATGGAAGGATGATGTTGATGGTGAAGATAACATATGCACTGAATGCGTAGGTCTTGAAACAAAGTTGGAAGATGTGAAGATGAGGTTGGACAAGACAAAATTGAAGAAAATGAAGTCAAGGATGCAAATGAAGAACTGAAGAATGTAATTTTACTACCGAATGCCGAGAAGTCAAAACATGGGGGGGGGGAAAATTTGCAACTATTGCATTAGTGTTGTCATGGGTAGTTTTCATCATTGTTTTCTTGTTGATCTTTTAGAAGTTGTAGTTGTAGTTATGCAATCGATTTGGAACATGTTGTAACCATTGCAATGAAGAAATGAAATGAAATCCTTGATTAGCTTTTACTTGCTTGCAATGAAACATTAGTTATCGATCAATACATTCAAGTGTTCCCAAAAAAAGCTATTCTTGTTTGCAATACAACTTGTTAAACATATCTAACAAGGGTATTGTTTAGTTCTATCAAACAAAGATTCTTATAAATTGTTTAGCTATCTCAAAATACATGGTCTTAGGAAGCTGTTGATGCTTGACTTCCAATTGGACATCCATCAGCCACTGTGGTTGAGCTTTGTGTGATCTCAATTGGACCTCCTTGTTGAGTGGGGGCCTAGAAAACAGAATAATTAGTAAAGCACGGGGGGGTACTTAACCAAAAAAAAACAAGAAGATGCATTGTTTACTTACATTCAAGAAGGAACTGCCATCATGTGCAATAAACACTCCAAACCCCCTTGGTATATGTTCACAAGAAAACAAGCAATTGGTGAATTTCCTAAATCCAAGCAAAGTGAAGTAAATGAAGAGGATGATTGAGTCATATCTCGTTGAGATGCACTCCTTCCTCTTCCTCTACCTCTACCGACCCCCGGTTCCAGTCCCCGCCACCCCCTGCTACCCCTACCTCCACCACCCCTCGCTTCCCCTTCCTCCACCACCCCCGCTTCCCCTTCCTCCTCTAATGACCCTTCCCTTTCTTCCAAGTCCTTGTAGATTCAAGCAGTAGCATTCAAATGAGAGGAAGTTTGGGGCTGTTCAGGGTTAACTCTCTGCCTTTTATTAGGTGGTTCCACAACCCTGTCCTTATTGGGACATCTCCTCTTGTTATGGGTTTTTTCCTTGCATATACTACAGCTCATTTGGACCCCATGCTTTGTTAGTCTCCCTGGTTTTTTAGGGTTCTCAAAGGGGTCCTTCCTTCCGTATCTCTTGGGACCGCCCTGGACCTATCTTTATGGGAGGTGGAGTTAATGGTAGGTGGACCCTAGGCCAATGCCTCTCACCAACACAAGGGGGGATGCTACCAGCATAAGATTTCAAATATGTATCCTTGTGATACCATTCAGACACAAAGTCCTCAGCATCTTTATGAAGAAAAAAAATACAAGAAATAGCATGGGCACAGGGGATCTCAGTCAAGTCCCAATACCTACATGTGCAAGTTCTAGCACCTAAATCAACCTCCAACACATCCATGTAGTAGCTAACTTGAAACACAGTAACTGTGGAAGGGACCACAGTGCATTAGGCTGCTAGTTCTTTGTTTTTTTCTAGCTTGGTCTGTATTCTAGGACACAACTTCCCAGTCACTTTCTCTATTTCTAGCTTCTTCACAGCAAGCCTTTGCACAATGGATGTCCTAATTTCTTCTAACATGTAAATTATGTGTTTTGTTCTGGCATTTATAATGTAACAATTGAATGTTTCAACTAAATTATTCAATGTCACATCAACCTTAGTTTGTGTTTTCATGAAAGGTCTACAAAAAACTTTAGGATCATAGCTCTTAAATCCAATGATTGCATCAGGATTTACCTTCTCCATATCATCCAATGCATCATGGTAATCAGCCATGTTGTAGGCCTTCACTGCCCTCCAAAACAGCACTTTCATCTCATCCCCTCCAAATGCTCTATGCCAGTGTGAGAAAATGTGCCTTGCACAATGGCGGTGTTCAGCATTTGGTAGCACCTTCTTCACTGAGCTCAAGATAGACTACACAAGAAAATGTAGTAGCTGTTAGTGTTAGTACAAGTGTTAGTTAAATTAAGTACAACTACAAACCTACAAGTGTTAGTTTACTTACTATGTGCTCATCTGAGATGATAGCAAGTCCACTACCATTGCCCAACTCCAAGCAGTTTTGTAGTTGAAGCATGAACCAATCCCAAGAATCATTATTCACCCCCTGAACCACTGCCCAAGCCACAGGGAACATCTGATCATTCCCATCCCTTCCCACTGCAGCCATTACTTGACCTCCAAGAAAAGTCTTTGAAAAACATTTGGTCTTTTGTGAGTGAGAGGGTTGTATATGTGTGAGGGTTGTTGAGGAGATGTAATGGGAGGGTTGTTTGTTTGTGATGGCTGCTGAGGAGATGAAATGGGAGGGTCTTTTGTGAGTGAGTGCTACTGAGGAGATGAAATGGGAGGGTCTTTTGTGAGTGAGGTCTGTTGAGGAGATGCAGTGGGGGGACCTTTTGTGAGTGAAGACTGCTGGGGAGATGAATTAGGCTGGTCAGATGTTTCTTTTATGTTAGGGTTTGGAGCAGGACAGGCTTTTGATTTTAATGGCTGGGAAAAGTTGGGGATAGATGTTGGGCCCTCCTGGGAAGATGCTTTCCTAGGACTTCTTCTGAGATTTGACCCTTCCAAGGACTTTGGGGTAGTTTTAGGTGGGGCCCTCCTAAAAGGTAGTTTCTGTGGGACCATTTTTTGGGGTTGTGTTTCAGTTATGGTTGGGGTACTAAATGCATTTGGTTGCTGTTTTGGTTGTCCCTCAATGTACCCAAGCTCAAATGGTACGAACTGAGGTTCATCAACACCATGTGCTACATAGAGGTCAATGAATTTATGTTGTAAAACTATAGGGGTCATGGCTAAAACCTCCTTGTCAGCATAAACTCTCCTCAACCCATCTTTCAAACTCATACCAGGGATTAAGTAGTAAATCTCATCTATTTTTGTGTATGAACCACATTTTCTTGCAAGTTCCTCAAGATACCACCAACATAGTTCGTCACTGTCAACGGGAAAGGTCCTCCCTTGCCCCCCAACATACCGCACTCCCTTCTCACTGTGTTTAAAACTTCCACCATGTCAAAACCTAAGGGTTACAGTAGTATCCATAATTCATAGACTAATCACAAAATTCACACCTGTATTCATACAAACAATCCAACAAGAACAAATTTCAATCAACTAATTCCTTCCATTTATACACAGTGCAAGCATGAAAAAAAATTTGAAGAAATAAACCTTCAAATTATGAATTAAATTACCAGAACCAACCCATTACTAAACCACAAACAAAAGTATGAACCACAACAACAAATTGCAAACCAGAAATTTCCACTTATTTCCCCAAACACACAAACAACAATACATTTAAAAAAAATAAAGAAATAAAAATTTCAATGTTCGTACCTTCAATGTCGCTCGAAAAAATCGCTCCTTTCCTCTGGATAAGATGAATTGCAGATGCCAAGTAATGGCGTCTGACAGGTAGGTAGGAGGAGTTATGGAGGAATTAAATGGTTAGGAGGGAAAATTAGCAAAAGAAAGAAGAAGGAAGTAGGAAAAAAGGGAGGGGGGTTTCATTAAAAATCACGTGAGGGTCACGTGATTTTTTTACCTGCTGCAGCAGGTTAACCCTTCTAAGGGTCTGTTAGTTTCAAACATGTGTTAAAGTTAGGACTAATGTTAATTAATTAATAGTTGGGACTGATTATAGAAGATGTCCAATAGTTGGGACTGTTTTTATCAATTTTTCCTAAATTATTGGCATTGCCACACCCAGGACAAAAATTATTGCAACAATTTGGCTTTTATATCATCCCTTTTTTAGGGATTTTTTGTGGGAAAGGATCAATTAAAATAGGATTTTTGTGGGAAAACACCACTTAATTTTTTTTTTGAGGGAAGGATCAATTAAAATACTTCCGTTGGCAACTTAACACCACATTATGATTTTCAGGCCAAATTGTCAACTTTCCGGTGTTGACAATTTTTTTTTCCCTCCAAAACCTCTTTTTTTTGTGTTTTGTCTTATTTCCCCCCTTCTTACTATTTAAAAGCCCTAATTTCCACCAATTTCCCTCATTTCATTGAAGCTGAAGCCCTCATCCTTAACCTCGGAGCGGGTAGTAGTACTAGTTAGAGAACTCGGAGCGGGTGCACTCGTCCGAGTTCGTAGAGGATAAACGGGTGAACCGAGATCGGAAATTAGGCTTGTTGTTGTTATTGTTGGTAAACGAAACTCTAGAACAATGTGAGTGAGTGAGGAGAGAGGAAGAGATAGATAGTTAACTAGTGAGAAGATGGAGAAGTGAGTAAGAAGGAGAAGATGGAGAATTGGGTAAGAAGGAGAAGGAGAAGACGACATGAAGATTTAAGAGAGAAAGAAAAAAGATGGGGATCTCGTGAAATGAAGAGGAGAAAACAAAGAATGTGAGTTGACAAAACAAACAAAAAACCGAGCTTTTGGGGGAAACCAATTGTCAACGCTGGAAAGTTGACAATTTGGCCTGAAAATCGTAATGTGGTGTTTAGTTGTCAATGGAAGTATTTTATTTGGTCCTTCACTCTAAAAAAAAAATTAAGTGGTGTTTCCCCACAAAATCCCTATTTTAATTGGTCTTTCCCCACAAAAAACCCCTTTTTTAATTGCTAAACGTCACTATAAAATTTCTTATTAACGGCTTAACGCCATACATACATTTTATTATTATATTATAATTATAAATCCTCTTTCTACCCTTTCCTTCACTTCCTTTTCCCTTTCTTCTTCCATCACCACCAATTTTTCGGCGAGCGTGACACCTCTGACGACACATCATCTCCTCCGGCAACCTCTACATTATCGCCAACAACCCAAACATTGAAATTTTTTTGAAAAAAAATTCGGTGAGGCTTCCATGGTAGACACTAGACACCCTACCACAAGCACATGCGTCCATGCATGGTAAGCGCCTGCACTTGCGGTGGGCCTCCATCAAATTTTTTCTTATAAACTGAAATCTTAAATTTTCGTTTTATGGATTTTGTTTTGTGGATGTGATTTTTGTTTTGTGGGATTTGTAGGGCGTGGTGGACAGGCGTCCATGGTTGATAAAGGTAGTGGTGTTTTGTGGATGTGATTTTTGTTTTGTGATATTTGTGGGGCATGGTGGAGAGGTGTGGTGTTGGACTGATGGTGGCGTGGTGGACAAGCATTCATGATTGATAAGGGTATTGGTGATCGATGGACTTTCAACTCTACCCAGTATCAGGGATGTTTGGCTTGGAAAGAGAAAGTGAGGAAAAGGAAGGAAGAGGGAGATGAAATGGAAAGGTATAAAATATAGTATACAAATACGTATTTAGGGCGTCACTAAAAAATTTAGGGTGTCGAATAGCAAAACCCTTCGCTTTTTATATCGAGTTAGATACGTCTCAACATATATATTTATGCCACGGTAATTCGAGCCCTCGAAAGGCTCCTGAACGTTTATGAATAAGGAAGCTACGCCTCCCTTATAATCCTTCAATAAAGGCTAACCTTCTTTTGTCTTAAACCCCCTCTCATCATATGCACACATAATATAAGTATAATATTATTATTTCTTCATACTCCCTCCGTTCCTTTTTATTGATCAAGGTGGAAGTACAAAAGTATGAGAGACCAACTGAGAAGGTGGAAAGTGAAACGGAAAAGTAAGAAAGAGAAACTAACAAGTGGATGACGTGAGTAGAAAAAGAGGAGAAAGTAGATGACACATATTACCAACAATAGAAATGTTGAATAAAGAAAACGGATGGAGTAGTATATGAAGCAAGAAAATGAAAGCATCAATAATTAAACCCACAACCTCATGTTTAATAAGCTAAACTAGTTATTAGGCCCGGGCTATGCCCCGCCCCCGGGTAAGGAAAATTTTCATTTATTAATATTATACTTTAAGATGATGACACTAAACATCACTTAGTCTAGTGGTTAAGACTTTGATATATAAACTTGAAGTCGCGGGATCAAATCCTATACTAGGCCTGGCAAAAGCTGACCCAACCTGATAACCCAACCCGAACTGAAAATAGCGGGTTTGGGTTGAGTTTTCCAACCCGATTAGTTAAATGGGTCGACCTGAACCCGACTTGAAAGATAAATGGGTCAGGTTCAGGTCAAGATTTCTAACCTGAAAATGACCCATTTAACCTGATTATAAATGGGTCAAATTTAATGAAACTCTGAAAAGGTGTGGTCATCCAGCCCAAATGATAACCAACCCAATTCCTTTTCTTTCTCACTCACATAAGTTTAACCTAACCCTAATTCCTCATTTCTAAAGCAGTCACTCACTCACTCTCACTTTATATAAAATTTCAATAACTTTATATTATTGAAGAATAAAAACTTACTTTTAGACCAATGAAGTAAAGATTAAAAAATATTTTGCTTAATTGTTTGTTAGCTAATTTTTATGTTAAATTTTGATTAATACTAATTAACTACTATTCTTAAGAATAATTCTGATATAATTGTAATTGTAATCAAAATATATTCTATCTCAAACTATATAATGTACTTATATTTCACTAGATTTAATAAAATTTCTAATATCATATTACATGCAATGATCAAAGTGAGCTCGGCCTGGCCCGGCTCGTCCCGAAAAATGTTCGGGCTTGGGCAGTATTTTTGGCCCCGAGTTCGGACTCGCCCCGATTTTTTTTGGTTTGGGACGGATTTTTGGCAATCCTAAAATGACATTTTAGTTGAAATTTTGGCCTGATCCGTTTCTTGTCGGAAAAGCCAGTTATTTTTGGCCCGAAAAAATGGGTTTTGGGCACAAAAGTGGCTCGATATTCCATCTATCTATTTCGATGGGTTGACTTTATATTTTTCCCTTTTTATTCTTTACACCTCTGTCTTATTCTATTTCTCTCTCGTTTTTTCCCAAGCCCCCTTTTCAAATCGGCTATAGCTTTTGATGAATATGATATTTCATCTGGGTATGATAAAAACGAAGGGCGAATTTCACACTAAAAAGAAAGCGAAAAGGAGCAAAAAGAGGTAATAGAAAAATCAAGTGTTAGACACGTGTAGGTCAACGCCGAAAAACAAAGTCAATTCACTGAAATCCAACCATTAATACCTTTTCGCTACAAAAAAAAAAAAACTAATAAATAGTTTTTGCTATATTTTTTTATTGTTCCTCGCAAAAACTGTATTATATAGGGTAGTTTCTCGCAAACTCGCCCGTATTTTATTTAGAAAAAATACACCTTAGTGATAACAAAAGAAGGAAAAGAATAAAAAAAAAAAGGGAATACGCCAACGCCATCGCCATCCCATTTTCTTCTCGCTCTCTCCCTTCGCTCAATTCTCACCAGTGAGACCCCTTCAAACAAAACATCTCCACGAAATCTCCCGTCAACCTCAATTTAATCTAGAATCGTACACCCCACAATCTTCGGATCCCAAATGATGGAGGCGGGCGGCGGAGGTGTTGTCGGCGGCGGAGGTGAAACCCTTTCATCAGAAACGCCGGCAACCGTCGCATCACGGTGGAGCTTCATGTTATCACAGCGTTTCCAGCATTTACTCGACAAATCCACGCCGCATCTTCTTTACCGTTGGATCGCATTCTGCGTCGTCGTTTTGGCTTACGCTGTTCGAGTCTACTTCGTTCAAGGGTTCTACATCATCTCCTATGGCCTTGGAATTTACATTCTTAACCTTCTTATTGCCTTTCTCTCTCCTCAGGTTGACCCTGAGATCCAGGAAATCACTGATGGGCCCACTTTACCCACCCGTGGGTCCGACGAGTTTCGCCCATTTGTTCGCCGCCTCCCTGAGTTTAAGTTCTGGTAGCTTCTTTTTTTCTCTCTCTTTCATCCTGTTTTTATTTTTTGGGGTTAGTGTAATGTGTAATTTTGACTTGATGTAGTATTTACTTTAGAATTAGCTGTCAAGGGTTTTTTTTTTGTTGTTTTTATTCTCATGGTTTTAGGGGTTAGTGGAGCATGATTTGGGAATTTTGCTGAATTTAAGGGTTGATCAAGTGATAATTCTTGTTTAAGGATGATTTGAGATCTTGTATATTCTGAATTTAAGGTTGTTTTTAATGGCTTATTTAGTGTTGGGTTTTGGTTTGATGTGGAAGTGTGGAGCATAATTCGCGGTCGGACTCATCTTAAGGGTAGTTTGTGTTGAATAAGTTTCATTTATGAAATTGATAATGGTTTCTCAAGGGTTATTGTAGGACAGTATGTAATAAGAGTTGATGTATCATGCAATGTTTTTGTTGTGGGTGCATGTATGATGGCTTGTAGGTGGTAGAATGTTAATTTGTTATTGGGGGATTGAACTCGAATTGTGGAACAGGAGTGTAGTTTACCTATAATATTTGGTAGGGGTTTGTTATAGGCAATCAATTTGGTGTAGTGTTACTGGCGAGAATTTGCTGTTTGTCGAGTGCAAATAATCGCATACGGTTTTATGAATTGGGGTTTAGTGTGCTGCAATCGTAGTTATACGGTGGAAGAACCAATGTGATTGGAAATTGAATCTTACTTAGCTGGTTATTGAACAACAGATAGGCTGTCGAGGGTTTCATGAATGGTTGAACAACGAAAAATACAGACTATTCCTTCTTTTCTATCGAATCGATCATAACCACTACCTACCATTCCAAGAAATTGCACACCATAAATATGAGCTAATAAAGAGGCCCGCGACCTCATAGAAAGACATCACGATTCCTTGTGAAAAAAAAGAATTTGCTGTGAGAAGTTGTCGATGAATTAACAGATGAGCTATATCTAGCAGGCGAATCTATTCCTTGATCATATTCTTGTATGTTTTTATAGTTATGCAAGTAATATTAAACCATACAAGGGATGAGGGGTAGGGAAAAGGTTTGAGGTTTAGGGTGGGAAAGTGGATGGAAATGATGTTGATACTACATCTTTATTCTTTAGTTGCTTGGAGAATTTGATGATGATTAGAAATACCTTATATCCATCTATATCTTAGGCACATCAATTGGGTTTCTATGAACTAGCTTTGTAAGACAACAAGAGAAGCAAAGTTTTTTTGTAAGGAACAATTGCAGCAGAGGACTGTTTGGGACTTCAATAGAGGACCGGTAGGCAGCAAAGATGGACCGAGTTTCTATTGTAGAGTTGTAGTATGATAGATCCCCCCCCCTCTTTTCTCTTAAAAGGAAAAAAATATCGTATATAGGTTACATGTGAAGTACCCTTAGTTTTATTGGGTGTTGAACCGTAGATTCAAGGGTATAGAATGTGGTTGTATTTGTGGCTCGTTCATTCCTTCTTATCATGGTTGCTCTTTGACTTCCGCTATACGCTTTAATTTAACAAATTTGACTTTACTTGTCATTTGATATGTTTAGCTCATGTCATTTTAAAGAAATAAAGCAATGAACAAGGAATATTGGGTCTTGAGAATGAATGATATTTGGTTGGGTTAAATTTGGTTAGGTTAATCTCGTTATATTTGAATTGTTCAATGTTCGTAGACTATACGGACTACGGTTACCTAATACTGCCTCGTTCCTCAATAAGTGTTACATTCACTTTTTCACATAACCCATTGCGCTTTTTTGATCATTAATATCTTTATTTGCGCACAAGTAGAGATTATAAAAAGTTGATATTTTGAAAGTATTCATTGAGATGAATCTAACAAGATCCCACTTGGCTTTTTTAGTGTTATCCCTGCGAGTTTGCGACCCTGCCATAGTTTTATAGTGTTAGGCTCATGTTTTAATGTTTGTAGTGTTATTATATTTTGAAAGTATACATTGCAAGAAAGTGTCTTCTAGTGTTATCCCTGCCATAGTTTTTTATATGTTAGGCTCATGTAGAGACTTTTTTCAATTGTTATTGTACCTTTGAGTAAATATGTATTTGGAGGCTTGATCTAGAAACAATTTTTTGATGAATTCAGGAGAGTCTTGGCATAAGTTTGTTTATTTGAATGACTGGAGTTTCATTTTCTTCTTGTGAAGGTACTCCCTAACAAAAGCCTTCTGCATAGCTTTTGTCATGACATTCTTTAGCGTGTTTGATGTTCCTGTATTTTGGCCGATTCTCCTTTTCTACTGGTTCGTGTTGTTCACCCTCACCATGAGAAGACAAATACACCATATGATCAAATACAGATATGTACCTTTCTCTTTCGGGAAAAAGGTATGCTAATCTGATTCTTTATAGCCGGTCGAATGTTTTGTCCTTGCATTTCTTTTTATTCCTGATTTATGTTATTTACGGGGATGTCATCTTAATATTTATTATATTTTCTTCAGCGATATGACCGGAGGAAGCCTGTTGCAGAAGAAAGCGCTGCGCTTGTTAGGGATTGATGTTTCAGGTGGGTGAAGCATATTTTCTCGCTTTCTAGACTATTTAATACTACCTCTATACCGCTTATGTTTTCCAAGTTGAAAACCCACATTTTAAGATGTATATTTTTGTTAATCAACCCACATTTTAAAAATATATTTATCTCAACATACCCTCTATTAATTGGCGCCAAACTAATTGTTATCTGTAGACTTGTAGGTACTACTTATTAAGGGGGATGAATGTCAAAATATGTTTGAACTCCACCGAAATAGCTGAGTAAGACAATCTTTGCAGCATAAAACATAACGGAAACAAGGGGTCAAACTAGGACAATCAAATTAGGAGAAAAAAATAGTGCTGCTTCATTCCCATTGTTTTGCGTGGTTGGGATTGGGATAAAGATTGACAATAGTGGAGAGAGAGGGAAAAATAAGATTAAGGGTGGTTTAACGAGAAGGTAGGTAATGTTTACTTGAAAGTTGAAAGGGATATGAAGAATATATCGGACTTCAAGTTGGGAATTATGCATAGTAAAACAGGACAGGGAGTAGATTTAGGGCTTATTCTTTATTAAAGAAAAATGAGAGGGGACTTCTGTTCTTATTGAAATGCGCAACATTCTGACATGGTTAAATATGTGAGCTCTACACCTGTCAAAAAAGAAGTATTTGAGCTTAACAAAGATTTGACCTAGTAGTAATTGTCTAGTGCTACGTATTTGATGGCCATTTTTCCAGAATTAGGCATCCTTATTTCCTCTGGTCAAGTTTATGGATCTCGACGAAGGCAAGTTTATTAGAATGTTATATTGATTGTGGCATTCTTATTCAGATAAGCAGTATGATGTCTTGTCTAAGTTAAGCTGAACAAAATATGATGTAGGCCGTAGTGTTCATCGTTTAAAGTCCATTTTTTGGTGCAAAACTTCTGTATTGGAAATGCTCATATTCTTACCTGTTTATGCTTACAAATCTCTGTCATGCAAATTGATTATAAATTATTTTTACTTTTAGGTACTTATTTGTTGGTTCATAAGATGGCTGTTGATTTTCCTTGCACTTGGAATTGGGGAATCTCATAGTCATATGATAGGGATGATATATTGCAATAATTCTAAATTATATTTTGTCTTCCGTCCTTCAATTTTACAGAGTATGATTTTGTTGTTCAATGAACCACATCACAACTTCATTAGTGGTAGCAACAGTTTTCCAGTGTTTGGCATCAAGCACATGAGAGGATTCTTTGTCATCCATATCACTCAAGCAAGCTCATCAGGTGCAAAGAGAACTAATCTGATTGAATCAACGAGGCTGCTAATTTTCTTTCTTTCTCTGGATGTTACAAATTTGTATATAGAGGAAGCATCACGAGGTCCTCGTTGGCTGTATCAAATAGGAACCGTGATGACATGTCTATTTGAAAAAGCCTTGTAATGGATGGTTTAATGTTGTTAGTTTGATTCATTTGAGATGGAATGACATGTCTTTCAGTTTCCTCCACTATTACACCAATTCTTGATGTGGATGCCTTTCTATTTTCTTATGGAACTTTACCGTTTAGTTTGAGTCAATAATCATCATTATTCCTTTTGAGTTGTTGGGATATACTTCTTCCGTTCTATAATAAAAGTACATTTCCTTTTTTTAGGAATATTACTATAGGTCACTATATACCTCTTTTTCGTAACTTTTTTGCTCTCTACTTTATCGTATGTTATCGGGGATCACTCTGCAGCCAAATAAATGCCTTCAAAAATTAATATTTTGAGGGGGAAAGAGGGATTTGAGAGAAATAAGGAGAAGAAATTTACAATTGCGGACCATGGAAGCATGACTTTTGGCTCTAGAGTTTTATTTATTTTTGTCTTTATCTTATAAGATCTTATAAAATCTTATCTTTTTTATCGATCTTTTATAAGATAGTTTTTTTTTATTTTTTTGTCTAACCTCTTATTTATTTTATCTTATCTGATCTTATATTATAAAATCTTATATAAGTTAAAATAAGTTGAACAGAACGGACCCTAAATGGTCAAGAGGGATTTTGTTAATTTTCCTGTCCTCTAGGTTTATAAGTTCCTTTCCTTCATGAGTGTCATACCAAACACCCCCATGTTTACAAGTGCTAACTGTCAACCTGCCATTTAATATTGCACTTCTATTTGTTCATTTTAAATACCCATGTTCGTAATGAACAGATAGTGATATATTGATTATTATTTAAATGACAATTACATCCTTCTGACTTCAGAAAGACATAATAAAGGTAAAATTCACCCTGAAAGAATTTCTTCCATTGTATTTATTAACTTGTGAAAATAAAATTATTAAGTGTTTGCAAATACATAACCAAAAAACAACCACATATGACAAAAATCCAACCAAAAGAACTTAGAAACTGTAGAAGATTGGTTCGCTTTGATAGGCTCAATTGGGTGGCCTGTAATAACCGTAGACAGAGTAGTAAGTCTGTGCTGCAGTAAGCAACAGTAAAAACACAGCAGCCAGGAAAGATATCACAGCCCAAGGGTTGTAAAAGTACTTGTGCTTCAAGCTCGCGCGCCAAGCATTCCACCTATGGTTATAATATGTATTTACCTCTTCAGAAACTTTAGAGAGATAACTATCATTAATATCAAACACAACCTCTTGACAAAGATGGTTAAACATGTCAGCAACTTCAGCATCATTCCCAAGCCAATGCTCAAGTATCCCACAGTAATGAAGGTAACTCACATCCTGTGCTGAGTCAATCAAGTTATCCATGAAAACCACATAAGCTGTTATATCATTAGTGCAATTTAAGTGGCATTGCTCGAATGCCACGAGGTTAAGAAACAATGATTTAGTTCCATCATGGACTAGAAGCCGAGGTATATAAAGGACTCCGTCTTTGAATTTTATGTCCCAAAAACGATCTGTTTTCCTCTTCCTGAACTTGATCCCGGACTCTTTCAGGTCTGTTACACAATGGATGAGTTGAGTCCTACGATGGTCAACCACTAGGTTTCTCCTGGACCATTTCCTGAACCAATGCCTAGGAACGGCCTCAGGACCTTTCCTGAGCAGGCTCCTTCGGAACACATCAAGGCAATGAAGGCCAGACTGGTCTGACAAAGGGTGGAAAGCCACTGAGTTGTTAACATGTAAAGATGATTCCAACTTGTTCATTTGCCTAGCGGTCAATGGCTCATCGATGGGTGATAATGGATCAAAGAATATGATTGCTAAATCAGCAACGAGTCTCCCTTGGTTCGGAGCACCTAGTTGAAGCGAAATGTGTTTTTCAAGGACAAAGACCGGGATTTGATTCTCAATCATCATCATATCCCGTCTTATGGAGTACATCATACCCCTCATAGCAAATATAGGATCATTTCTTTCATATCCAAGATTCTCAAATCCCTCGGTATACCCTCTAAAGAACTCGAGAATGAAGCAACCATCGAGAACCAACATTTCCACAAACTCGTTGCTTGTGAGACTCAACGGTCCTTCATAACAAGCCCGAACCCTCTCTTCTAATTCTTGCATTGCCTCAATGTACAGCTTTATACTCTGCCTCTTGCGCTTTAGCATATAGTGTAAGGCCCGCCATTTGTGGCGTTCCATTGGTTGGAGACGCCGCTTCCCACGATGGTAAGGCCCTATGGAAACTACTTGTGGAATATAGCTTTTATCATCTCCTAGCCCAGCTTGGTCCCTTAAGAAATGTGGGATTCTGTATATGCATATTTTGGACCATGAACCAGCAACATCATCATTGCTAGCTCTCTCTAGTCTCTCCTTGATGGAGATTATCCACTCGGATTCTTGTGGATTTGCTGGTGATTGTATTAACTCTTCTCGCCGTCTCTCCTCCCCGTTGACCATCACTTGTAGCGGCTCGGGTGAGAGTTGAAGCATTGCGTGGTGGTGGCGTTGGTGCTGCTGCTGGTGCTGCTGCTCAGGTGATCCTGATGCATCAGCATTGTGGAGTGTTTCTCTGAGCTTGAGAGTTATCAGATACCAACTTAACAGCTCTTTGTTGTAAACAGCTACCATTTTCTCCTTTTAACTCTTCAAAGAAACAAATCAAACAAAGACTAATTTGAAACAAAAAACTACTTTAATTCTTTTAGCATGTGGATTTTGGATTAAGAATCAATACCTTTTCTTTTTTAAGCTACTTTTGCTAATACTCTCTTTTTCTTGTCAGTCTCTCCTTAAAAGCTTTTGAATTACTCAGGTTTTTGACTGGGTTGCAGATTTGAAAACATCAATGGAAGATGAGATCAAATGATTTAAATGGAAGGAGATGATGATGATATAGAGAATGAAATAAAGCATTAAAGCTCCTTGGATGTTGCCAAGACAAAAGAAGTCTTTGTGATGTGTGTGCTTAATTATTGATTAACTTTATTTCATTTGAGGTATATAATACTGAGCAATGTTTAAACACGTCCAAGGATTTGGATTTTTTAGTCGGTTATGGGGACAAGTCTTAAATTTTTAGTGATTATTCTTACTAATTATGAGGATAAATTTGATTGGATTAAAAATATGAGATCAAAGTCTTACTACAATTACACGGATCAACATTTACAAATCCTTAGGGTTTCTAGACAACGTGGTGGTCACTCTTTACAAAAAGTGCAAAAGATCATGCATAGATCATGTGAGCGTTTTTTAATATGTGAGAGGGAACATCATATTCTTGGAGACAATATATATTATACATTACTAAATATGAGTTTTCCTACACATGTTTATAAGAACTATAAGTTTCTCTGTACTAAGTCCTTCATTTTTTTCTTTTTACTTAAATTTTTTAGGAATTGATAACTTACTATTTTGTCTTTAGAAAATAGTAAAAAAAAAAAAAAAAAAAAAAAAGGTAAAGGATTGGATTATGCACCTTTGACTATCATCGAATGATGCCGATGGCTTAGCCCTCAGCCTTTAATTAAATATCTAATCTGCGTTGGAGATTTGACTTTTTTTTCTTCTCTCCTTTAGGCTTTAATTAAATAATCAGTTCAATTATTTATATAATACTTAGCATTTTACATACAAAAATAGGAGGATAAGTATATAGGTTATGATTAGTTCTATTTCTAGTCTATACGTTTCAGGTACTTCTTCCTATCTCAATCGAGGTGGGGCTGGTTTACAAGCTGGAAATAATCATGTATTCATTATAAATGATTAATTTCTACTCCTTATATCTGTCCCTATCAGAGGAAGGTGCAGTTGATTAAGACCGTAGTATACTAGTTATGGTTCAATAATTACTCAGCACTTTTCATCACGTTTTTTAATCAATTGAATCCACTATCAATAAGTTTTAATTTAGGAAAATTTGTCAAAAACAACCCTTTAAATTCAACTTTTTGCGAGAAACAACATTTTAAAAAAAAATCTGGCAAGCTAAGACCTTAAGAAGAAAATATTTTGCGAGAAATAACCTCGACCCATTTTTCGACATTGACCAAACATTTTTCAGCGTTGACTCGTTAAAACCAAACATATGGATGGCACGTGAATTGCATCTCTTATGTTTCAACTCTTTTTTTTCTCCATTTTTCGATATTGACCAAATATTTTTCGATGTTGAATTCATCAGCATATGAAGGGAAATGGAGTTGAAACATAAGAAATGTAGATTGCTTGTCTTGCCATGTTTGGTTTTAGTGAATTGAAGCTGCAAAATAGTTGGTCAACACCTAGAAAATGGTTCAAGGTTGTTTCTCGCAAAAAAATTATTTTTAAGGTCTTATTTTACCACATTTTTTTTAAAAGGTTGTTTCTCGTAAAAATTTGTATTTAAAAGGTTGTTTCTGGCAAATTTTCCTTTAATTTATTCAAGCAAAAACAAGAGCTTATTGGAGATGAAGATCTAAAACTTGGTAAGTAAACACGTCGACTTCATATATAAACTTCAAATATACCCGCTCAATATTTAAAAGTTTCTTTTTTATCTGAAAAACAAGGAAGAAAGCTTTTTTGTATTCTTTCAAACATAAATAGTCTTTTTTTATGAAAAAAAAAAAATCAGAAATACTCTTCCTCCCATACTACTCAAGAGTATATATTGAACAAATATAATTCAATTTTGAAGTATAAATAAGTAGATTAAATCTTTTATTTTTGTCTTACGCGCAATATATCGTTTTTTTATTCAAGGATTCCGTTTGCGATAAATAATTTGGATCCAGAATATGGACAAACTCTTTTTTGAGGTGAGTCATTACTTTTTTTTATAAAAAGAATACTAAAATTATCATTAATAAATCGTCATACGACATCTACAACAATAATAACCCTTATATAAAAGATAAACTAAAACATCAATTTGAGATTCTTCACCCAATTTATTAATACAAAAGCTTCAGAACCGCTTCTTTGACATGGTAATATTCAAACCATAAACATAATTCGATAACTCGACATCTTTTATGCCTAATGTAATAGTGAACTTTTACCTTCATTTTGACTTTCTTGACCTTCAAACAATATGTATGATTTATTGCATTTTCAAACTTCCAAGCTAAACAATAAACCAAGACTCTCAAGGTGAGAGTAGATAAAACCATCATATTAAAGGAGACAACCCTCACAATAAGAGGGAAAGTTATATAAAATAAACTATAGACTAATAAAAGTAATTAAGAATAAGGCAATTAAAATAACAAAATTTAGGGTGGCTTTCCATAGCTATATCAACCGGCGAAAACCAATACTTAAATCTTTTTTAGGTGAGCCATTTTTTTGAAGGGAATAGGAAATTATCATTAATAAATTGTCATACGACATCTACACCAATAATAACTCTTACGTAAAAGATAATCTAAAACATCAATTTGAGATTCTTCATCCTATTTACTAATATAAACGCATCGGAACCGCTTCTTTGATATGGTAGTATTCAAACTATAAGCGAAGTTCGATGACTCGACATCTTTTATGCCTAATATAATATTGAATTCTAACCTACATTTTAATATTCTTGATCTTCAACCAATAAGTATGATTTCCTGTATTTTTAAACTTCCAGGCTAAATAATAAACCAAGACTCTCAAAGGTGAGAGTAGATAGAACCATCATATTAATGGAGACAATCCTCACACCAGGGGGGAGAGACGACCCTCACAATAGGAGGAAGAGTTATTAAAAATAAACTACAGACTAATAAAACTAAGAATAAAACAATAAAAATAACAAAATTCGACGCTTTCCACCGATATAACAACCGGCGGAAACCCCCTATAAGAACATACTACTAGAGGCTAGGGTTTCAGAGATAGGCTAGGATTTTGAGCCATTCCTTAATCTTAGTATGAGAATAATGATAAAGTTCATCACAAATCACTATATTTTTAGGTGATTTTTTTTTAATATTTACATGGTATATATATTACTCCATATATGATGATTATTACAAATCAAGGAGGGGAAGGACGATAAGCCGTAACCCTTTTTATCTTTTTTCCATATGTCATTTGTCCAATTTGTAGGGTTAGGTAGGTCATAATCTAGATGCTTTTATGCTAGCGTTGTTGCGATTTAACTTATAATCACCTGCATAAATAAAGTAATTTACCAAGAACATAATATACTATTATGATATATCATCTAATGAATGAATCCTATTTTCCGCATAGATTTTTATTTATGACTCCCTAGAAACTTGAATACGACATATATACTGGAAACAACATATTTTTTTAGTCTTTAAAAATGGAAAGGAAAAAACACTACGAGGGTATTGTATACAATAGGTGTATCGAATACATGTGTATTGTGTACAACAGGTTCATTGTAGTAGTATACCAGTAGTATTTGGTTTAGTGGTAAGATTTGTATCTCACAACCTTGAGGTTGTGGGATCAAGGCCCACTATAGGCACTTTGGGGGTGGAAATCCCTTACCTTCCCCCACTTCTAAAGGGTCTTGTAGAGCACATTAACCTATGCGAGGTTCTAATCTAGTTGGACAATTCTCCTTATCAATATAAAAAAAAGGCTTATTGTAGTAGTATACAATAGGGTTACTTACCTCAAATTAAGAAAAAAATCATTAATAAGGTTAATTTATGTGTGATTGGGATTGAGATTCTAGTGGATCTGTTATACGAGAATCGAGATAATGTCATAGGATTTACCTTTTTTATATTATAATTCCATAATTAGTAAGTTTGGCTGTGGATATTTCTACAGGGCCCATTAATCTCAAATCTAAAGTAGCCTCTTGGGCGCACATGTGGAGATTAGAAGCATGAATGTTAGTATGTTACTATTGTTAGGCCTGGAGTCTCCGTGATTTGCCGCACAGAGGGTACAGTAACAATACGGGGATGTAGCTCAGATGGTAGAGCGCTCGCTTAGCATGCGAGAGGTACGGGGATCGATACCCCGCATCTCCATTTTTTCACTTTTGGTATTTTGCATAATATATTTTGAGATCATAATAGACACATCACACATATATAATAAAATTTCGAAGACATTTTTTCACTTTTGGTATTTTGCATAATATATTTTGAGATTAGCAAGACTATGTTTTCCTAAAACAAATGTCTTAAGTATTCGGAAAAGAAAATAACTCCAACACACTAGGGAAAACAAACTTGACTCGACGTACTCACCCTGAAAGTTTGTTAAATTTTAACGCCTAAGCAAGACTGTGTTTTCCTAAAACAGATATCATAAGGTTTGAAAAAGAAAATAACTCCAATATACTAGGGAAAACTGAAAGATCAAAGATTGAGAATATATGAAGGGCAAATAGGAAAGCATCTCCTTTTTTTTTACACAGAGGTTTAAACGTAATGTTCCTTAGATTATTGAAAATCCAGACATGATTTTGCTTAACTGAGTACAGTGAGTAGGTATGGACTAATGGAATTTACTGTGACTTAATCCTTGATAGCTGAACACGAGTCCAACTATCCAAGTATTCTAAATCTACATGAAAGCTTTCCATCTCACAGATTATGATACTAGCAGTTGTTAGGTTATGTATATTGATAAATAAAATTCCATAAGGCTAGTTAAGTTGATAAATAATAAGAAGAAGGTTAGTTAAGTCGACAAATAATAAGAAAAGTTAGTTAACTTGACAGATGATAGAAAATGAAAGACATAATAGAGTAACTAAAGAAGTAATCTTCCATTACTAAAAACTGAAAGTTGAACTTCTACATCTTGCAACATCCTCTGCTTTTCTTCCCCGAAGCAGATGCAATTTAAGTTTAAGCTATACACAAATAGAGGCAGCCATGAAGGCTCCTATTAATATTAATATTAATACTAAAACAAGAAACAATAGTTAATCAAGAATGAAATTGGCTAAATAGAGGAGCTAAACAACAGTTATCCCCTTCATAAACTCAGCCACATCCTTTTAAAATGATTCTTTGCTTCTTTCTTCAAGTTAGACACTGCTTACTTTGCCTTCATCACTTTCGTAAGCGGAGAAAGGCTTGATGGGGTTCTGACTCTGCTTAACTGGGTAAGATGGCTGCATTACTATCCCACATTTACCAGTGAAGCTATGGGTGTTGCGGCGCATCCTAATGTATCCGTCTTCTCCCCATCCATTGCCCCATGAGTTCCTGACTATCCAATAGTCTACTCCATTCTCTGTTCCGTATCCTACAACCACCACTGCGTGGTCTAGGTTTGTCCCACAATGGCCTGTGAACACACCCTGCATAGTAACAAAAAAGGATCAAATTACGGCCTTGTTCACTTCACCTTATTTTTGCTGGTAACGAATGATGTATACAATTATAGAATGAGGCTAGGATCAATGAGGGGAAATGTTGAGAGATTCTTACAGATTGATAAAGCTGCAAAGCTCTCCCACCCGCTTCAATGGCTACGCTAACAGGCTGGTGGGCAACAGCTTTCTTCAAAGCTTTCTCACTGTATGGCAGGACATCTTCATATCCATCAATTGTCACAACTTTGTTATTCTTCTGCAAATTCAACCAAGAAAAAGAAAATCCAACTTAGCATAAATAGATACATAGACCAAAGATAACTAAAATCAAATGAAGGTGAAAATAATCATAGAACTCCAAAGTAAAATTTACATACCCTGTTAAGGTCACACTGACCATCAACACCTTTGTAAGGATAATCCTGCTCAGTGTCAAGGCCACCGTTCTCGAGGATAAATTGAAAAGCGTTGTCCATGAGACCGCCATTGCAGCCCTGATCAACGACTCGGTCACAGTCGACGAGCTCTTGCTCGGACAAGGAGGTCATGTTGCCTGTCACTATTTGGTTTATGGCTTCTACGGTTGCTACCGTTGAGAATGCCCAGCAACTACCTGTTAAAGCAGGGGTGTTGGTTAATTTGACCTGTTGGCCTCTTATAGCCTAAAGGCCGAAGATAGTGGGCCATGGGCCTGTCATCTTACTTTTAAAGTTTCAATACAAAAAGCAGCCATTCAAAGTCCAAATTCTAAAGTTGCACTTCCCTATGAGATTGAACAAACTAAAAAGTCCCAATAAGGCAATAACTAACTACCGTTCAAAGTGCCCTACCTCCAAGGAATCACTTATCCACTATCAACAGCTTTACCATGAAAATATGCAACTATATATTCTTAAATCTCTGAAGTACTTCCTCTATTTTTTTTTTTATCTTTCTTACTTGGATTCTTGACACTATTCATATATAAAAGAGAATCTTCTCAATTTTTTTGCAATTTATAAGGACTAGTATAACCTAATCGCAGATTAGTAATTTTGAAAAACAAATTATTATCGATAATCATACGAATATTATCTTATATATTTTTTAGGCCCCCTTTCGAGAACCGTGGTAAGATGAATTTCCTGCCTCGCACAGGATCACTCACCCAGAGGCCCAACAAGCCTCAAACCCCCTCTCCCAACAATATTGAAATTTTGCTTCTACCAAGATTTAAACCTTGATCTCCCATATGAGAGTCCTTGGTAATATTATCTTATATGCATGCAGTTAACGATATATGCACATTAGTAGATAGAATACAAGCATTTTAGGTAACACATTTAGAGAATAAATTCAGCTCAAATAGTAAGAGGTGTATAGACCTTTAAACCATCATGATAATCAAGAAACTAAATTTAAATTCTTATCACATAATTTTCGCTAATAGTTATTGTAAAACATTTTTTTTTATTTCATAATTGAACTTCTACACCACATTGATCAGAAAAACAGTGAGTACAATTATATAAAAGAACGAACATATTAATTGATAATCAAATATAAATTAATGACCTATAAGAAAAGACAGAGAACATATCTTTGTAATATGAAGTCTTAATACTCATGTGCTTGTTATTCTTAAATTGCGGAATATTATTTTCAATACGGAATAACCTCATCATTATCTTCGAAATAGGATTTTTTTTTATAAATTGCTTAACAAATTTCTAGAAAGGAAAGCGTCATCCACAAGGACCACAACCCAAACTTTTGAAAACTATGCCAAAAAAACCTCTCTAAGAAGGAAACCTTTTATTTTTTTATTTAAAAAAAAATCCACAAAAGATGATGTCAAAAATTCATACCACATTGGCCTTGATCTTTGACGTCGTTAACAGCACCAACCTTCCTCCAATCCACAGCCTTAGGTAACCGGTCACCGGGACGAGGCCTGTATCGGAGGCTAACCTTCCGGTCACCAAGGCCCAACTTAGTTGGGTTGGGCTTGGTACCCAAGAACATGTTTCTGTACTCTTCATTAGTTAGATCAGCAAACTTGTTAAGCCCAAGTTTGTAAGGGCGGTCCACGGAGTTATGATCATCAATAAAGTTTAAGTTATCCTTGAAGATATCAAATCTTTTTTTATCTTCTGGAGTAGGCAGGCCGTTTTGGGCCTTACCGTGATGGGCTAACCACTTCTGGTACAAGCCCATGACCTCCGCATCGGTTCGCACCGATGCGGAGGCTAGTGGTGAGAGGAAGAGGAGAGAGAAGAGTGCTATGACTGTGAAAGTCATAGAGATGGTTGATGATGCTCGGAATCTCATGGTTGCGCTAAGAAGAGGGGAAGTTTGATTAGTGGTTAAGGAAACGATGTTTTTTGTTTTGAGAAGAGGGTGTAACAAAGGGGTTTATATAGAGGACTAGGTTCGGTTTTTTTAAACTTTTTTTTAATAAGAAAAAGAAAATATAGTGGATTATATGACTAGTTGGAATATTAAATCTTGGGGAAGGGGGGAACTATAGATAAGTTAGAATATTACTCAATTAGATGATTGATGATTGATGCCTGATGTGTTTAGACCTAGTATATATTTGCAAAATTGAGTGTTATTGTGGCATCAATATCAATATACTCCATCCGATCTTTATTAGTTTATCCGTATTATTTTTTAGGATGTTCCTTATTAGTTTATCCATTTCTTTTGTTTCCATTTTTAGAATGGGACCATTAACTTTCCATCACACATACATTCAACTTTAATATAAAATAATAATTTCTCTTTCTTTCTATGTCCCACGATATTGTTTCTCCTAAAACTCTGTGCAAAAGAAACGGGTAAACTAATAAAGACCGGAGGGAGTATATTTTTAAAATGTGTGAAGAATAATTACAAGTCGCTATGTATCTTGTATATATTTTGATCCCTAACCATCTAAGTTTATTGTTATCATTCTATCACCAAGCTACCCATCTTTTTTATAGCCAGAGTCCAAATTCAACTAATAAATGTTTTTACCTTATTGAAAATTTGCAAAAAAAGTGGTCAAGTATAGCAAATAACACTTCCTATATAAACTATATAAGCGCCAAAATTAAGGATGAAACAACTTATACTCCCAGCCAATCACGCTAAATTGCATGTGGAAAAACTATGAAAATGAGCTATCTAAAAGAAATATGCATCTTGTTGGAATGAGTAGCCTGCTAAATCCCTTTAAAACAATCATGAAAGGTATCACACAACTAATGAAAACATACTTTATAAACTTTTGAAACATAGCCCAAATAAAATATATGACGCATCATCCTGTCCCACAAACAAGTTATGCTTGAAATAATGCTTGAAATAGCGAGAGTGTTTTTCTCCTTTTAATGGTGGACTTCTATGTCACATAATCAAAATTTAATTACCAAAAACATCCTACTCGAAGTACTTGTTAAAAATTTAAAAATAAATTATCTAGGTGTTTTGCAAGTTATGACCTAGAAAAAACAAACAATAGAAAAGAAAAAGGATTATTAGGCCAGTTATCCGATATGTCTATATATGCATCCGATAATCAATATTATGGAATGTAATTATATAACATTGTGTTTTCTCATTTTATAGTCCTACTTATTAACATTTTCTTGAGGGGGATACTTTTTTTTTAATGGGGAGGGGATACTTATTAACATTAGTATCTATTTTCTTTTCTTTTCTTCAATAGGAATAATTATTGAATTTGAATTGTTTTTATGTAGTTTTATATGCAATATCCATTATGCTGGTCATTTTAAAAAGAAAAAGAAAATTGCTGTTCACGTTCGCTTTCTCTACTCTTATAGAAGACAATAAGGCAACTATATAATCTAATAGGCGCAAAGTCACATAAATTATTCTAATTTTGGCATATTTATAAAAGGACGGCTATGATGGGTCTGGGATAGGGATGACAATGGATCCAAGAGCTCGAACCAGAACTAGTTGGACCCTCCCCATTTTTAAGGGTCTGAGTCCAAGTTTTTCAAACCTAATGGATTTGGATTGGGTCTCAGTCTAAATGTTGTTGGATCGGGTCTGTGTCCAATAATGCCGGACCCAGATCCGACCCCTGGACTAATTTATAATTTTTTTTCAAAAAATAAAAATGTAGAAATTGCAAAATGCAATTTAACTACTCACAATAAGAAGTCTATACTCTCTAAAACAAATAATGACGAAACGGTGGAGAATTAGTAAATGATTTTTTTTTGATATTATTGCTATGGGGTTGTTTGGCAATCGGTTGTTGGTTGTTGGCTTTTGGCTGGTTTAGTTGGCTTGTTTGACTGGCTGGAAGCATTGGCTGTATGTATTGGCTATTTAAGTTGGCTGTTTAAACCATCTGTTTGCAAAAGTGTTTGGCAAAATTAATTGTGGCTGTTGGCGGTTTATTAGAGAGTTTGTGGGCCAATAAGCCAAAAGCCAATCCAAAAAGCTACTCCAGGTAGCTTTTTCGTTTTGGCTTAAAAGCCAACTTTTCAGCCAACCAAAAAGCCAATAACCAAACACTTTTTTTGGCTATTTGACCAAATTAAAAAGCCAAAAGCCAATAATTAGGGCATTTGGCTTTTTTATTGGGTTAATTAGGGCATTATGGTTAGGGTGGATGGAGGGGTTAATGGCAAAGTCGTAAATAATGGTAAACGACGAGTAATCGTCCGTTAGAGAAATGGCAAATGGTGAACGTTTTTGGAAATTCGGGTGTATATGGTGAATATCTGAAACATTGGAGGTATATGGTGAATTTTGTAATTTGTCAGGGGTATAAGGTGAAAAACCGTAAAATAATACACTTGTTATCACCAGCTACACATTATAACGGTCTTTAGTCAAGTATTGTTTAATATACTACTTTATTAATTAAATATGTTACTTACCAAGGGTCCTTGGGTCCAATGGTATGACTTCCTATCTCCTACATGGGAGACTAAGGTTCGAATCTTAGTGGAAGCAAAATTTTCAATATTGTTGGGGAGAGGGGGGGTTTGGGGCTTGTTGGGCTTCTGGGGGAGTGGCCCTGTGTGAGAGCAACCCAGAGGAAATTCATCTTATCACGGGTTTTCGAAAAGGAGCCCAAAAAAAATTAAATATGTTGCTTATTTTAATGAAATATATTGCTTTATAATTTGAAAAAAAAAATGTATAGAACGGTTCTAAATTGGGGAAAACTTAATGAGAAGGAATGCGTACAAAGATATCTTGACGAGAAGATATCCGTTGGGAATGTGTAAAAGTTGGTTTCGTGGGGAGGGGACTTTTGAGAGTGAATTTGGATGGAATTTTGGGAAAATGAGAAAATGACCACTAAGGTCTACGGTCTACGCCTACGATTGGGAACGAATTCGGAAGGATAATGAATTCACCTTGAAAGGTGCAAATGATAATACTCCAGCACCAGTAGTATCAATATTCAATAGTATGGGTTTGAGTGATATGGAAAATTGGATGTTGTAATAAATACAACCTCAGTCCCACTCCTGCGGCAACATTGGGTCAAATTAGGTGGTCACCATATTAGGCCAAATCCTAGCTGATTTCTGGATTTAATTAGCTTTGAGTTGAACCAAAATTTTCAAGTCTTTATCAAATTTTGCTGATTGAGTCGAGTTCAGATCGGTTTGAACTATATTGAATTTTATGTTAATTTTGAATCATTATTTTCACATCTAAATCGAATCTTGAGTCATTTTTTACATGTCTAATTACATTTAACATTTTGTAAATGTTACATTATGCATCAAAATATCATTTTTATTTTTTTTTGAAATATTTGAGATTAATCATAACAATTAACATGCCCATTGTTAATGGGCTCTTAGAACTTTCTTAAAAAAGAGGGTAGGAGCTGAAGATTTTACAAATAAGAAATATAGTCTGCAATCTGCAACCCAACCTGTTTGGGACTTGGGTTGGGGCTCGCTTTTCACTAATCACTGGTTCAACACACCACCTTCCCCTGTTCCCCACTGGCCACTTGCAATCTTTGGTTGCATTTCCAATTTCGCGTGCACAAGCAGTCAATCATACCCACTCATTATGTTTTTGCACTAAAATTTAAGAAATTAAAATAATAAAACTTGATGAGTTTCATTGAAGCCTTCTAAAATCCCTCTAATCGTGCATGGAGGTTTTGGTTTTGTTTATATAAAACGAGTTACAAACTGAAATGTTCAACCTTAGCTTGTTGAGATGATTTTATCGATAAAGATGTACCTTATCATGAGAAAGGCCTAATGACTTTCAATTACTCTTAAACGACAATATTAGAATTTATATTGGTTTTAGTTTGAATTGAGAATTTGTCCCAATAATATTCTTTTATGGCCTGTTTGGTAGTTGGTTATAAATAATGATAATGGAAATAAATTTGTATGTAAATTTGTGAAGAATATCATTATTCATTCCCATGGTAATGTTAATTTATTCTGAAGTGTCAAATTTTCTTCTTAAATTTCCATTCCCATCTAATACCACCTTGTAGGTGATAATAAGTGGTAATAAAAAATATTTCCCCTTGGAGATTGCTTCACTATGGAGATTTTAAGGGTGCTTCCCTTTGTAACATTACACTTAATATATATTCTCATTACCACCATTTATTAACGACTACAAAATAGGCCGTTAGTGGTATTAAAAAAAATGGTCTAGTAAGCTCAATTTTTGGCCTAAAATCCAACGAATAGCTAAGGTTTGTTGACGAACCCTAGCTACGTACAATCCCAACATATTTCTTACCCAGTTGACCTAGAATCTTGTCCCAGCATCTAGCGTGAAATTTTTCCTTAAGACTGGAGGTACTTGATTTTCGAATTCAAAAGGCGTAATATTATATTTTTTGAATAATAAGTGTATAATTCAAATACAATGAATACTTCAATGCTAACAATCTTTCTCTTTTTTTTGGATCTTATCTACTTGCAAACTTTGCTGAATCTTTGATCAAGGGACATAATTTTTTTGAATTTGTATCTCATTTAATTTCACCTATCATTATTGATGGGCGGCCAATATCTCATTTTTATATGATAAACTTTGGCGTTAACGTAAAGGTACTGATCTTTTGTTATAAAAGTATATACACTATATGGTAGTAATATGGTAGCTCCTACATAAGAAAACAACAAGGATCAGGTCCAAGAAGCATGTAATTGTCAGAATGAGCTTTGTTCCAAAAGGAAAAGAAAACACAAATCTACCATGCCAGCCCAATTCACTAGCTGATACTGATTGATCTAATTTATATCTACTGACATCCCCATGTTCATGGAATCCTCTCCATAATTGGATAAATTTGATTCTGGAATCCATCACCTACCTCTCACTAGCTACTCAATCTTTGCTAAGGGTGGCTATGAATATGATCAGAGTGACCCGTGAACCATGTCCGGACTTGGATATATTACAACTTTGGTTCGACAAATTCGACTTGATTTGATAGGTAAGTCATAAGTGTGTCACGTTCAAATGGAATACTTATAGTCGGGGTTAAACAATACTTGAGCCGAGCTCGATATCAATTAATTACATGAGCTTATGGGTTTGAGAACCTTTAGGAACAACTATTTGATTCTTTCAAGAATGATTGAGTTTGTTGATTAAAATTTTCATTACGATATACTCCCTCCGTCCCATAATATAAGTCCTGATTCTGTTTTTACACGGGAATTAAGGTGAGTGGAATCTTGTTTTATTTGAATAAAAAAAATCATTTTTATTGGAAAACACCTACATTGTTTTTTTCTTTTTAACAAAAAATAAAAGTTGAACATTAATGTTGCATGGTTTAATGTGTAGAAGAGTATAATGGGGTATAAGATTCCATTTTATCATTAATAATGGTGCATTGGAAACTTAATTATAAGGAATTTTTGGGAATTAATTATTTTCATGAGGGCATTTTGGACATAATTATTAAGGAATAATGGCCCGTAATAATCCAACCTTTTGTCCGTCCGCTCAAAATGGTCCCAACTTTCGTTTGTTCTATAACAGTCCGTACTTTGGGGGGTATTTACTTTTGGTGGACCATACCCATGGGCAACCTGAGAAGCAGGTTAACGTGAACCACATGAAACTCACGTGCGTTTTTAATTTCCTCCCAAACCCCAACCTAACTCACATTACTGATTTCTTTCTCTTGTTCTTCACTAACCTCCATTGATGACTCTCTTCCCTTCCTCTCTTCATCTCTTCGTCTTCTACTTTCTTTTTTTTCATTTCAGTTGAAATTAGTTATACTCTTTAAACTGGATTGGGCGAAATTTTAGCTGACCGAAATTGTAGCTGGAAGATGGACATTGCAAGTTGAAATTACCACCACCCTCAACAGAAAAAAAACCACCACCACGATCTCCTCTCTTCACCTCCACCACCATACACGATCACGATCTCTCCACCTCCACAAACATCAAAACTCCCAGTAGCTAAAATTAATCCACTTCTCTCTCTCCTCTCTCTTTTCGTCTGCTTCCCTTCTCTTCATCTTCATCTAAGAAACGGCAATTTGGCTCAATTGCATATGAGAAACAGTTTCGAATGTTGGGTGGGTCGTGGTGGTTGTGGTTGGGTGGAGTTGTTGTCGTTGTTAGGGTGGTTGTGGCCAGTGGGGTTGTTCTTTTGAGTGGCGATGTGGGTGGGGGTGGGGCCATGGGGGATTTCGATCGGGAGTAGCTGTTGGTGGTTGCCGTGTGGCCGTGTGGGATAGGGTTGTAATGGTAGGGGTCGGTGGTGATTGTCGAGTTTGCAGGGGTGGTTGGCAGTGGGGAGGCATTGATTGGCAGTAGTGTGGGCTGGGTTATGGAGAGGTGTTGTGGGGCATAGTGATGGGTTAGCAATGGTGGTGGTGTAGTTAGTGGTTGATTAGTTTTGAAAAAAGAAATCAGTGGGTGTGGCGTGGTAGTGGTTGATTAGTGAGAATACGTATTTCTCTTAATTAGTGAAATCAGTTAAAAAATAATGAGATATGAAGGAAGAAATGAGGGAGTTGTGCAGTGGGAATGAAGAGAGAAAAATGAAGAAATAAGGGTGTTGTATTTCCTCAAAAAAAAAAACAAAAAAAAAATAAAGGTGTTGTGAAAACAGCAAAAAAAGGAAAATGAAAAATTAATTAAGGAAACCTGCTGTAGCAAGTTACCGTCCAGGTAAAGTCCAATAAAAGTGAAGACCCCCCAAAGTTTGGACTACTATAGAATAAATGAAAGTTGGGACTATTTTTAGCTGATGGGCAAAAGGTGGGAGTATTACGGGCCATTTTTCCAATTATTAATTGAAAATAGAAACAGAACTTATATTTTGGGACATTTTAAAAGGAAATGGGACTTATATTATGGGACGGAGGGTCGAGGGAGTAATAGTTTTCTCATTCCCATCCCCTATCTACAAGTTTATTTATGTGGGGATGAGTTTGACTTCGAAAAAGTTTGTTTCTCAAAACTGTGACAAATTTAATAAATATAAAATGTATATCTATCGAATCTGGATAGTGGATGCATGAAAGATATTATTTTAATTAATATATTTTGGTATATGTTTTACGTCTGTCAACTAAAATAATTTGGAATATGGTTGGACAATATTATCTTCGAATAAATATGATATTTTAATCTCATGTGTGGTTGGAAGTTTACACATAATAAAAAAAAAAGGAAAAATAGAGGTCTTAATTTTGGGTGATAATTTTTAAAAGGTCTGAACTATTGATTAACCTGTGTAGGTCCTAACTTTAGGAGGTCTTAACTTTTAGCGGGCCTTAGTGACTTGAAACTGGCTTAATAGGTCATAACTTGTAAAACTTGAGTCACACCAGAAGGGTTAATTGAGGGAGGGAAGTAGGAACTAGGTGAGATTTTAAAAAAAATTGTCAGTTTTAAGTCACCGAGGCCCGCTAAAAGTTAAAACCCCCTAAAGTTGGGACTTACACAGGTTAATCAATAGTTCAAACCTTTTAAAAATGGCAAAATTGGCTTCAATACCCTGAACTATAGCTCGGGTGCACCCAATACCACCAACTATGACTAGTAGCCTAAACACCACCAACTACGAGGTAGGGTGCAGTCTGTACCACCAATTACGGGGTGGGGTGCATTCTGTACCATAAAAACCAACCGTCTTCGGCAACATTTTAGGCTTTCGGCCTCATTTATTGTACGGAATGCACTCCACCACATAGTTGGTGGTGTGTAGGCTACCAGTCGTAGTTGGTGGTGTTGGATGCACCCGAGCTATAGTTCAGGGTGTTGAGGCCAATTTTGCCTTTAAAAATTATCGCCCAAAGTTCATACTTATATTGTCAATTTTTCCTAAAAAAAAAAAAAAAAAAAAAAAAGCAACTATCCCATCAAACTCCAAATCTCACAACTGAAAAATTGAAAAAAAGTTGATAGATGCACTTCAAAGCAACTAATATGGTGCTTCACATCAGACATCAGTACGCTAACATTATATGCATGAGCATAAAGGAGGCATGTGTAACTCAAACGATCATGACGTGCAGTCGTGCATGCACATATATATCCCTTTAGTTCCCTCACCTACGTACAATCTAAATCTACATCTACATCTACATGTATCAGTATAATACATTAATATGCATGCGCCGATAAACTGTATCATTTTCCATAGTCCATATTCATGGGTGCACTTCCTTCTAACAGTTGGTTATGTAGGAGCTAAAAACTAGAAATTAGTCAAATTACTTTAGCAGTTTAGCTTCCAACTTCCACATGCAACTTGAGCAGATATTTCATCACTGAGGAGGCACAAGTAGGCGGTGTATTTTTTAGCATGACAATACTCTAGCAAGTAGCAATATATATGACTTGTAATACTATTATAAGATTTCAGACTTAGGTTAGGTAGTCGGTGCACCATATTTTGCTCTGCAAAGCAACCCAATTGCCCAACCCAAGCTGCAATATTTCGCAGAGGGTGTGAGTGTGACGACCGTTTTACGGTTTTAGGCAGTTACTAAAAATCTATGTTCGTTATAATCATTTTAAATTTCCTGCTGTCTTTTAGGACTAATTTATTATGTTAGACGAAATTCAAGATATCCACTACGCAAGCCATTTGTGGTATGTGGGCGGCTGCTGCAAAGGTTGTCTGTCTTTTCCAGAAATCAACTACCCTTCATGTTCACTCCTAAACACTGACTTCAATAAAAGAGGACCAATGAATTTTCTAGATTATCTTCATCCCAATTGTTATGAAATTCTCCAAGATCTGTATAATATAAAATCTAATAAAAATAAGTTGCAGTATCCAACTGTAACTAAGATCCCATCTGCTGCGGTTGCCCTATGGAGGTTTTCAGTGCATAAAGCTAAATATGTGCTGTTTTGGTCTTCAATTTACTCGGCAACTTCTGCTAAACGACGTTACTCATTATCTACGTGAGTGAGATGATCTCACTTGAATTTTCTGAGTTTCTATTAATTAGGGAGGTATTCTTCTTGAATGATTACCTCGACCCGGCATTAATATTTCTTATAATATACTCCATGAGACATCAGTCTCTAAATAGAATTCCCAATTCTTTTGGGTATAGATAGAGTTCCTCCGTTTTGTTTTAAATGAACCATAGAGGATTGGCACGTGATTATAGGGAGAGGAGAGAAATAGATAGAAAGAAAAAGAGAGACTCATGTGATGAGGAGAGAGATAGAGATAAGTAAATACCAAATAAAGTAAAGTTCCATTTATTTTGAAACAGCCTAAAATGATAAGTGTTTTTATTTATTTTAAAAGAATTATAGCATGAAATATATCTTTAACAAAACTGTTATATCTTTAACATTCTAAGATTAACCTTAAATATATATTGTACTCTTGGTGCTTTAGATGAAGAACAAATAAAGTACTCCCTTCGTCCCCATAATATAGTGCTTACTTCTCATTTTTCATGGGAATCAAGGTAAATGGAAGGAGTAGTAGGATGTTCCAAAAATAATAATCAATGAAGTGCTTTTTTAGTGCTTTTATCTTGAAACTAGTTATTTATTGTCTTTTTCATTTTAAAAAATATAAAAAAAACAATAAATGTTCCTTGGAATGGTGTAAAACAATAAATAGGGGCACATATTTTTAAAGAAATGTAGGGGTATTTTGAAAAATTTGTGTAGAAATTAAAGATATTTTAGTCCAAATAAATTGATTAAAAAGAAATAGGCACAGCATTTTGGGAATGTGAGCACTATATTATGGGACGGATGGAGTATTACATTAAGGTGTTGTTTGGTTGGAAGCTATTTCCCTTGGAAATACAAGTTCCTAGGAAATACAATATGGGTGTTGTGTTTGGTTGGAGGGAAATGAGAGAAATATAGGAAATACAAATTCCAAGGGAAATATAAATTCCCATGGACCATGGGAAATCACTCACCAAGCCCCCCCTTGGTGAGTAATTTCCTAGGAAATACAATTTCCTATGATGTCAACCAAACAATTTTGTCTAATTCCTAGGAAATTAACAATGGGGGAAATTTCCCATGAAATGTAAATTCCCATGGGTAATTACTTCCCATGTGAACCAAACGAGGCCTAAATATGTTTAATGGTTTACGCTACTAATCTATATCCTACTTTGCCATACAAGTAGTTCACATTATACAAGATTATACAAAAAAATAGTTTCTAGTTTCTACACATACATAAGAAGCTAATCAAATCGTAGATTCATTTCAGCCTTGGGACATATATTAGGCCATTGTATATCTGGCATAAGAGCATCACCAGTTCACCACTAACGATAAGAAGCTAATTTCTTCACCCCTCTTTCCGTCTTTCTCATCATTTCCCAACTTCTCAACATGATTTTGATCATGATTTCCCAACTTCTCAACATGATTTTGATCATCTCTATTATATATGGGAACTCCTCACCTTTTGGTGTCCACCCTTTTTACCCAAAATACCCCTAATAACTAAATAAAACTACTAATTGCTTTCTCTCATTTTTTTTTTTAAAAAATCCCTACAATTGCAAAATAGTTACATCTTACATCTGCACAAGTAAAAACAAAAATAGAACAATATTACTTGAATGACGATTAAATTAAAACTTTCACAAAATCACTTACACATGATGTCACGCACGCATCGCGTGCAACAGATACTAGTTAGATATAATCTAACATATATACTTACTAAAAAAGGGTTGATATAAGTTTCTCTATCATATTTTCTTTTACTTTCCACCATATTTTCTCTATCATATAAAACTTACACATATTAGGCAAGCAAAATCAACAATAATAATGATAGAAGTGATAAATTTCGTAGTATTACCCTCGTGACTATAATTAATTGACCAAAATTGAAATTGATCATCTCACCATCAATTTCCGGTCCTTATTGTTAATGATGGACAAAATAATGGTTCATAAGCTTGAACCATTAATTTTTGTCTTAATGATGAATGGGATAAAGGTTCACACATGAATCGAGGCAAAACCATTCGGAATTCCGAATGGTTCGTGAGCCAAATTCATTGCAAAAAAACAATCCACGCTGGCAAGCTGCAGGAGAAGGAAATCAGAAAAAAAAAGGATCGCCACTTGTCGCGCTGGGATTTGCTGGAGCAGCGCGGAAAACGACAAAAAGGGGAGCAACAGCTGACGCGTGCTGCGGTCCCCTTGCAAGCTGCCATTTGTCGCGTTTCTATTCGCCCTTTGATTATTAACGTTACAAATTTTGTAACGTTAATATTTCAAAAAATACAACTCAAAAAAAAAAAATACCAAAATTCATATTTTTTAATTCTCTATAAATAGACACCAATTTTGCTATACTTTTATCACAATTTCAGTTTTCTCTTCTCTTCCCATTATCATTTCTTATAATTTTGCTTTAGCTTACAATCTTCCCAAAAAAAAAAAAACTTCATAATTATGGATTCTAATTATCCTAATTATGTACTTAATCCTAATCCTAGTAGAAGACGCATAAATCGTCCAACAAATCCACAACAAAATACAAACCAAAACCCCATAAATTACCAACAAAATCTTAATAATTATCCCCAAAACCCCCCAAATTACCCACAAAATCCGCATAATTATCAGCAAAAATTTTCTAATTATCCACAAATTTCAAATCAAAACTATCCTCAAAATTACCCCCAAAATTATCGCCAACAACAACAGAATTACCAATATAATTCCACCCCTGAGAGTTCCCATAACCCACAAAATTATCTACAAACTCAAGATTACGATGATGATAGTAATGATGAAGATGAAAATGATGGTGAATTTCAAGTTCCATGCACGCAACAAACTTTCACTCAACTTCTGTCTGAACCAACACAATTTCAACCAACTCCTCAAACAACTCGACAACCAACTCAAGAACCCATTGTAAATGAGAAAAAGATTTGGTTGAAAGCTGAAAAAGAAGCACTAGTCTCATCATACATGAATACGAGTATAGACAGCATTGTTGGAACGCAACAGAAAAAGGGTGCGTTTTGGGGAGAGTGATGGAAAAATATGAGGCAGCGAGAGAAGCCAACCCTCATGAAATTCAGTTCCGCAGTATTGGAAGTATGAAGGGCCGATGGTTCAGAATGTCTGAAGCGGTGCAAAAGTGGTGTGAATGCTACGACAAGGCAGAGGTAAGAAAGAGGAGTGGCCAAAATGATGATGATGTGATCTCCCAAGCTCATAAGATATTTGAAAGCACGGGAGGTAAATTTCACTTCTTTGATGAATGGATCCACATGAGTAAGTTTGATAAGTATCGTTCCATCTTGACTAACCCGGTTTACGAGATAACACGTGGACGTCTATCGAATACGCTTCAAATGTCTGATTCTGTTGATACTGGAAGTAGTGGGAAGAGAGCAAGGTCTGAAGATGGAGGCTCCACACCAACCACGCCCACAAGCTGATATGTTCGAGATTCCTTGCCTCGTCCAGAAGGCAACAAGAAAGCTAAGGTCAGACTCAAGGGTAAGAGCCAAACCGTTGAAGCAATTGAAGCTTTTTCATCATTTGGTGACAGACTTCAAATCTATGGTGAGCGAAAGGGTAAAGCTCAGGATATGCAACATGAGAAACTAGAGTCTCTTAAGCAAAAGGAAGCAAGGAAGCAAAGGCAATTGGAGTTGGAAGAGATAAACAGGCAGAGGCAGATGGAGTTAGAAGAGAAAAACTTAAAGATGCAACAGTATCAGATGAATTGGCAAATGCTCCATTCATTAACATCTAAGGAAAATCGCACACCATGGGAACATGAAATGATCAGCAATCTGCAAATATATTTTATTGTTATCTCATGGTTGCATTTAATTTCCATGTCTTTAGTTTTTTATTTTATTGTTCTCTTCCCACTACTTCCAGAACCAACAGAATCAGACATTTGAGGCGTATTCTATAGACGTCCACGTGTTATCTCGTAAACAGGGTTAGTCAAGATGAAACGATACTTATCAAACTTACTCATGTGGATCCATTCATCAAAGAAGTGACCTCCCGTGCTTTCAAATATCTTATGAGCTTGGGAGATCACATCATCATCATTTTGGCCACTCCTCTTTCTTACCTCTGCCTTGTCGTAGCATCCACACCACTTTTGCACCGTTTCAGACATTCTGAACCATTGACCCTTCATACTGCCAATACTGCGGAACTGAATTTCATGAGGGTTGGCTTCTCTCGCTGCCTCATATTTTTCCATCACTCTCCCCCAAACCGCACCCTTTTTCTGTTGCGTTCCAACAATGTTGTCTATACTCGTATTCATGTATGATGAGACTAGTGCTTCTTTTTCAGCTCTCAACCAAATCTTTTTCTCATTTACAATGGGTTCTTGAGTTGGTTGTCGAGTTGTTTGAGGAGTTGGTTGGAATTGTGTTGGTTCAGACAGAAGTTGAGTGAAAGTTTGTTGCGTGCATGGAACTTGAAATTCACCATCATCTTCATCTTCATCATCACTATCATCATCGTAATCTTGAGTTTGTAGATAATTTTGTGGGTTATGGGAACTCTCAGGGTGGAATTATTGGTAATTCTGTTGTTGTTGGCGATAATTTTGGGTAATTTTGAGGATAGTTTTGATTTGAAATTTGTGGATAATTAGAAAATTTTTGCTGATAATTATGCGGATTTTGTGGGTAATTTGGGGGGTTTTGGGGATAATTATTAAGATTTTGTTGGTAATTTATGGGGTTTTGGTTTGTATTTTGTTGTGGATTTGTTGGACGATTTCTGCGTCTTCTACTAGGATTAGGATTAGGTACATAATTAGGATAATTAGAATCCATAATTATGAAGTTTTTTTTTTTTGGGAAGATTGTAAGCTAAAGCAAAATTATGTGAAAAGAAATGATAATGGGAAGAGAAGAGAAAACTGAAATTGTGATAAAAGTATAGCAAAATTGGTGTCTATTTATAGAGAATGAAAAAATATGAATTTTTGTATTTTTTTTTTGAGTTGTATTTTTTGAAATATTAACGTTACAAAATTTGTAACGTTAATAATCAAAGGGCGAATAGAAATGCGACAAATGGCAGCTTGCAAGGGGACCGCAACACACGTCAGCTGCTGCTCCCCTTTTTGTCGTTTTCCGTGCTGCTCCAGCAAATCCCAGCGCGACACGTGGCGATCCTTTTTTTTTTCTGATTTCCTTCTCCTGCAGCTCGCCAGCGTGGATTGTTTTTTTACCATGAATTTGGCTCACGAACCATTCAAAATTCCGAATGGTTTTGCCTCGATTCATGTGTAAACCTTTATCCCATTCATCATTAAGACAAAAATTAATGGTTCAAGCTTATGAACCATTATTTTGTCCATCATTAACAATGCTCTTAAGAGTGAAATTAGAATTGGTTTGTGGAAATGATGTGGAGGAGAGAGAATGATGAACCTTTTTTTTTGGTTCATTATTAGTGATGCTCTTAATGGGATTTGTTTTGTTGTTGCATCATGGCTCATGACCACTTTGAATATTTTCCTTTTTCTTTAAAATATCAAGGAATTAAAATATATACATACAAACTCATTGCGACAGAAGGTCGTAAACAAACAGGTCCGGGTGCATATAGATTTAGGAAGCCCAATGATTTAGGAAGAACTGCACTCAATCTGTAAATCTGTATACCAAAGATGGTGTGTATAGATTTGGAGGATGTATGAATACAAATGGTTTACCTAGGGCAAGAAGGTAGATTAACTTGTCAACAATTTTCAAAAAGATGAAAAGAAGAAGATGAGAGGTTGAAATTTTAAAAAATATTAATAAGAAAGAATTAACCAAATGAGGGATGAAAATTGAAAGCTAAATACACACTATGAAGCAACCAAATTATAGCAAATCCTCATCTTGAACCTCTGCTTATGTACTAGGGTATATGTTTGGACTGCCTTCCGCTGGATCTCTTTCTCCATGTACGAGGTGGGGGAGGCATATCCCACTAACAAGAATAGGTAATCAATAGAAATTTAACCCTTGAAAAAGAAGGTTCTTACTTCTCTCCTTGATTTCTTGAAGAATATTGGGTGTCTGAAGCTCTTGCTTCACGCTTTTTCTTACCGCGCGAACTTCTTTTTTTGGATCGAGTTTTTGGGGGCCGTTTCACAGTATGCTCTTCGACAACATGCTGTTCAGAAGCTATCACCTTCTCATTGGATGGGAGTTCCGGAGGAATCTCTGGCCATGGTGTATGCTTGGCAGGGACAGTTATCTCTAAAGGAGTGTCAATTACCCATCTGCATGAGAAAAAGAAAGATTATCATCCACCCATGAAAATTTCTCGATCTAATCTCGCATAATGGACAATTGACTCTTTTCACGAGTAGGTTGTTGTTATGCTGCTCGAAAGCTTTATGGCCCTATGGAAATAGTGGAGAGCACAATGGAAGTTTGATTTTTGGGTAATTTTGGCAAAAGTTTTTTTTTTTTTTTTTGTAGTGGTTTTTTGTGTGTGTGTGTGTGTGTTGGGGGGGGGGTTCAGCAGAAGAGTTGTGAATCAGGAAGTCCTATAATGTCTGAGTCTATATTCATATCTGATTGAAACAGCAAGGCATGCAGAAAATTCTCTTTGTCATGCAGAGAGCCACCAAACATGACACAGACTTCTCAAAGAATTGTTGTATGGCGCCAAGAGAAGTTTCAACAATTCATTGTGAATACAATCAATACAATATCTGACCATAATTAACTTAGATATGCGATTTTTTCAGGAATAACAAAGGGGTTAAAGAAAATTCTGTGTTGCCCTCATGCCTGTACAGTATGCTCTGCCAAAGCTCTACAACTCTTAATACACACAAGAAAAAGAGATATCAATGTTTAGCTTCTCAGACAGCAAATATTAAGTGATCAGCAGTGATGTAGACTAACTAGTATTAAAAATGATCTGTCTTCGATTTTTACAATGTCAAAATTATAATGATATATATCAAGAAACATGTTTGAATTCATTTTTTTTTTTTGGATAAGCAATAATACGATCTTTATAAGCTTCCTCAACAGCTTGATATTAGAAAAAGCCCTCATCTGGCCCAATCTGCACCCCTCTAAACCCCAAAGGTATAAACAAGACAGAAAATAGGGGTCCATGAGTTGCTAAAGGAGCATTAATGAGCAGCCTAGCCAGCCTAGCTGGTTCTATGAGCAGATGACAACTGCAGAATTTTATGGAGGTCTAGAAAATCATGTCTTCTCAGGGGGGTACCTCCAATATAAAAAAGAACTAGGCATAAAAAAGTCTAATACATATATTTCACTACTCGAAAGACCAGAAAACTAAGTTGCTATCTATCCACAAGGCAAAATTATCTTAGAAGGGTAAAAAATAAACTACTCCTCCAAGGCTTAAGGCACCCTTGCAAATTTGACAAGATATTATCTGTCAGCCCTAATTCACCCAAGCCAAACTAAATTATCAAGCTCAAAAGATAGATTCGTAGAGCGACAGAGTAAGAGTAAGAGTAAGAGTAAGAGTAAAGAGAAAAAGACAAGCCATTGTATCGAAGGTAGCTTTCAGAATAACGATACCATGGTGATAGATATGCATACCACAAAGTAAACATCAAAATTACAATGTAGAATAATGGTATAAAAGCAGGATACTCCCCAAGGGTATGATAACTGATGATGTATCAATTTCAAGGCATCAAGCTATTCTTGTGGAACACATGCCAACTTGAGACAATATGGTAAGGATGAGTTATTTTTGTATTGGTTATATATATCTTTCAGAGTTTTAAGGCCATCAACAGTAATTTAAGAGAGCATATCAAAACCACAGTATCTAAACACTACCCATCTAAAGTCCTGAACACTCAAGGCAAGAAACCCTAATCAAGCTAAAATAATACAGGCACAGAATTTGTGCAGCCAATTCCTTAAATGATCTTCAGTGGGACAATTGGCACAAAGATAAAGAATAGTAATCAAATGTTGAATACATTAAATTTGGGTAAAGAGAGCAATCAAAGAGTAGGTGTCGGGAAAGAGAAAAAAAAATGAAATGGGAAGAGTTAGTGTGTAAAACAAGTATAGAGTTCTTTTCAGAATATCCCATAATGAAAAGTGTAGTCATTTTGGGATAGAGAGAATTCGTGAAGTGAAAATGTACATTCACAAATTCTATAAAATGAGCCACAAAAATCCTCAACAGTAAAGGGAAGGGGCATTAACCTAGACATCACTGGACACTTTCATAAAGAGTCAGATTCCCTGATATGAGAACAATTATCTATTATGTATCAGTATCAGGATCAATTACAGATATGTACATCTAGTGAATCTAACCAATCCAAAAACTATTTCCGAATGGCTAGCAGAAAGTATATAGCTCATGTAAGTATATCATATCAAGACTTTGTTCTCCCTATTAAGGTTCAAACAAGATTTTTTAGCTCCCAGCGAAAGCAGCCTATCGAAAGATACCCCAAGTGGCATCCTTTCCTTCTTTGTTTGGGTTGGTTTATGCGCGCACAAAACAAGCACCAGCCGCAACAGCAGCCACTGTTCGCTGACTTTCTAAGGTCTAACCTTTAACTCCCTTACTGAAAAGGCGTGTAACGCTTCGCATCACCCTTTTTTTTTAATGTAGAAAGGTGAGGCACACTGCCGTCTAACCTCACGAGTCACGAGTATGATTTATCATATGCTAGGTCCAAGCAGTGTAACATAATTCGCTATATAATTCACTTTTTCAGTTCGCGGTTCACCCAAAATGGGCAGAAAAAAGGCGAACACCGACCATAATTCGCTTTTTTCGGATCGCATTTCGCGGGGAGATTAGGAAATTATGTTACACTAGGTCCAAGTTAAGTCCTTCAACAAATACTCCGGCGAGAGAGAGAAGAGTGTCCAAGCCCATCTACAAATTAATAATGTTTGTGCTGAATTACTACGTATAAGTTGAATCAGATTCAGCAACATCAGGGACAGAATCTTATGATGCTATTAAATCTATTATCATATTCTGTCACTAAATTAGATATCTTCACCAAGAGGTGTAGTTGATTCCAATGGTGGCAGAAAGATAGCATTAAAGCACCACAAGGAATTCATGGAATTTGCGCATTTTCTAAACGTGAAAGATTACCAGGTAATAAGTAACTATAGGTGATAGGTACTTATATATTATTTGATCTACAAAAGAAGTTGTAATTAACAATGTCATTAGAAAAAATGGTAGATGCCGTGCCTGGATTATGTCGGACTTCCTTTAATGTTTCGTTGTCGATTAGCCTCTCAGGAAGGAAAGGATTGGTTAGTATGATATGACTATAACTGACATTATCCCATATACCTTCAATAAGACCAAACTCATAGGATTCTGAAGAATCTTCTTTCAAAGGTCCAAGCCCACGCTTATCTCTCACTTTATCAACAAATGATGACCAGCACTCAGTGTTCCATATTTGACATTATTCCTTTCCTCACCCTACCAGAAGTCATGGATGAACAGGCTCTAGGATGCTTCCTTTAAATAACCTACCTATGAACAGGATTACTAAGCAAAACATGCTCAGGATTTCGATGGACTTACAAACTATTTGTAACCTATGAACATATATATAAGGAAAAATTTCATAAAACTGCTGTTTATAATCAACTTTTTACAAAAAACTACCTTTTAAAAATTTTCTTTCAAAAAACTACCTTATATAACAAATTTCTTCCAATATACTACCATTTTACCATTAATGGGGTTTAATCAGTAATAATTGAGTCACCATAAACTGTTTTTCTTTCTTCCTCCCTCATTTATTTCCTCTTTTCTCGCTACCCAACGGCGGCAACACCTACGGCGATTGTCATTTATCGATTAGTATTAAACATAAACGTAAAATGGTAGTATTTTGAAAGGAATTTGTTATATAAGGTAGTTTTTTGAAAGAAAATTTTTAAAATTTTTTGAAAAAAGATGGTTATAAAAGGTAGTTCTTTGAAATTTTGCCTACATATAATTAATGACGCACAAATCCTCTTGTTCATTTATCCAGTGTTTGGGATTTGGACCCATGCTAGATGATCAAGAACCAAAATGTTCAAACTTCATTGGCAGTTCCTTCTGCATCCTAGACAACTAAACCCAGAAACTACTCCATAATACTCCCTCTATTTCTGAAAACAGTTACACTTCTCTTCTCACAAGAACCAAGGAAATAGGGGAAAACTTAGTGGGAGAAACGGAAAAGGTAGGGTTAAGGAGAGAGAAACAATAAAAAAGTAAGGAGATGTGAGTGATAAAGTAAAAAGTTTGTGGTATGGCTCATGTCGCAAAATAGAAAAAAAAAAAAAAGGAATTGAGTAATTTTTTGTGAAACATACTAAAAAGGAAAGAGAGTAAATCTTTGTGAAACTGCGGGAGTACAACATAACATTTATGAAGGTGACGTCTAACCGGCAAAGGAACAACTAAGACCACTTCCTCTTGCAACTTTTATATCCCGTTAATGCTTCCCCATAACAAAATAATACACACAGGTTACAGTGCTTTGAGCATTAATAGACAAGTTAGATATGTCTCAAAAAATAATTATACTGGCTTTTCAATAAATTAAAATAAATAAATAAAATACACTAAGCATTTCATGAGGACTTGTACCAAATGGTGAATCAAAGTTTGCTCTCTGATTCCAGCTAGTTCAATGTGTGTAATAAATGACTACATCTTCAGGAATGATCCAGTTTACAGCAGATTTTACTACATAGACCTATAGAACGAAGGAAATAACTATTTAAGTTTCAACCAATCACCTACTTAGGCTATTTTAATAAAGAGGTTTTCACATATGCAACCATATCAAGCAAGGGATTTTATGAGAGATATTAGCAATGGATATACATCCGTTGCCTAAGATGCCCCAAACAATCATAGCTACCCAAGAAAATGTAAGTGTATTGGTGCATGTCTCTTTCTTTCTATGATAATCAATTACTCCGTCTTTTTTTTAAGTTATTCCCCTCTAATTTTCATATTTGTCAATGCGCAACTTTAACCATGAAACTATAAAAGTTGATATTTTGAAAATATGCATTAAGACATATCCAATGATATTTCATACAATAACATTGTTTTTCATCATCCTATCAGTCTAAAAACAAATTGTCAACGTGAGGGGTGTGAATAGTGCAAAATCTAAGTGTAAGTATGTAACAACTAAATAGATGGAAGGAGTACGTGGGCGTGGATGTGTGTACTTCGGGGAATGAATAATCCACCAAAAACATAAAGTCATCCTTGTTTAGCGTCACATTTCATTAGTAACTACGGCCTGTTCTTTTGGGCTGAATTGAAAACGAATTAAACTGAAACAAGTTGAATTGAACTAAATTAGAACTGTGAGAGGAAAGTAAGAAACGAACTGAAATTGTGTCCAAAAGATCAGGGCCTAAAAAGGGTATATATGGAGCTCATATACAGCCAATGGACACAGAGTTCTTAAACTTGTTCAAATATGACATTTTCATAATTAATGTTTGCATCTAACAAATGTTAGTCTAAAACAATCTAATTGTAGACTTTGCCTTCGATTAAAGTTGCCACGCTTTATTACGACCGGAGAAAACCAAGTAAATCTACATGTCTTACATCCTTAAAAATCACACTTTTTTTAAAAAAAAAAATTACCTAATCTTTTTCATAGTAATAACTAACTTCTCCGAGGAACTAGTGTAACGAAATGGTGTTTTAATTGACCAAGTTCTATGAACTCTTAAGTATCTAGGTAACTAATCAAACAACCTTACTAATAAAGACGTTGTAGAAGAGTGGGAAAGAAGATGAACTTGTCTTTCTAAAAGCTTAAATCACCTCGTTATGAAAGATTCCATCAAAAATGAAAATAGATATTAGAATTCCCTAAGAAAGTATATAAAGAACACTCCCTAGAATGGGGTGATCAGCATTCCTACACCTTGACCTTTCATCATTGCAAATGCTAAACTTTGAACATTATTATTTAAATTTTTTTTTTTTGAGGGAACATCATTATTTAATATTATGATGATATAAGATGACCATCTATTTTAATCATACCTTTTGAAAATAAATTTTATAGAAGTAGGTTATAATTACTGAGTACACATCAAAATATCTTCTAAAAAATTAATGGCCAAAGTATAACAAACTTTGACCCAAAATATCAAAGTGAAAGCTTTATGGGGCAGATAGAGTTTACATTTATAGTATAATGCCATTGTTCTATTCAACTTATTTTTGCTTATATGAACTAATCTGACCTTATTTGAACTTATCTTACCTTATTTGAACTTAACTTATTAGACCTTATTTTGTGAGAGTGTCAGACCTTATTTTTGTTGAATTGAACTTATCTGAACTTATTAGACCTTATTAGTCCTTATTAGACCATATCTGAACTTATTTGAACATATCTGAACTTACGTTTTCTAATAAGGATTGAAAATAAGGTGAACAGAGGCCCAATATCATCTAATTGCATGGTCGAATAAAACATGGAATCGACGAAATTTGGGCCTCGAACACAACATTACTAGAGAATTACACCCCAGGTTAAGAGTCTAGGATACTGGATAATCCCAGCAGGAAACCTGAAAACCCAAACTAAAAAGGAAACACTTCTAAATGACAGAAGAGCAATGAGCAACAAGGAAAACTCGGTCTAATTTCAGTCAGATGAAAACAAAAGGGGAACAGATTCGAGTGAAATCCATATTACTAGATGAAAAGTTTAGTGAATATATAAGCTTATTAATTAAAGGTTAATATTAGAATCTTGTACTTCATCCATCCCTCTTTTGTTGTTCCTAACTTCCTAACACAGAATGAGGGGAGAAACCACGGAAAAGTGGGCTAAAAGAAAGGGTGTGGGTGGATTTCACGGGGCTAGGACCTTATATGCGAGGCATTTAGGGGTGAATGATAAACTAAAAAGATTAAAAAAAGGGAAATGAAGATATAGGCAATTGAAGAAAAGTTTCCCAACAGAAACAACAAAGAAAGGAAGAAGAAGAAAAAGGAAAGCAGAGAGTATTTTGGAGGTGACATGTTAGTTATTCTAAGACAATTGTAAATTCTTTCTGCTACAAGATGACATAGTATGGGCAGTAATTATCTAACATCTTACAATACATTAGCGTAGAAGATATCACCTAAGACTTAATCTAAATACATTAAAAAGTAAAATGAGGGTATCTAACTTTTTCTTTACATAATCTATGAGCTACGACGCAAAAGCAAATTATTAAAGATGACATCGCAAATGTCAAGCACAAACCAATAATGTGATAGCAGGCAACACTTTTCATTCAATGCTGATATGGTCACCAGTCAATCTATTGTTAACAACTTAACATATACAGGCAAATATGAAGTCGGCTTAATGGCATCATTGGGGACCTTGCCAAGTGCCGACCTTTTAAATAATTAAAATGACCACAATATTGCTAGCTGTTTTCCAATTTCTGCTTTCCGACAACATTACCTTCTAGGGGTGGTTGAACCTGGAAGTTATAATTCTGAATCAACCATCTATGAAGCTTAACAACGTTATTTATACTCATTGTAGCGATATCCATGTACACCATAATATCTTTTTGCACCTTCATATGACTCCCACATCAAATAAACCAGAAAAAAAAATCTCACAGCCAAAAATATTCATTATTTGTCAAAATTTACTCCTCCATTGCCTCTAAAAAATGGAATAGTTGATGTATTATAGCCAGTCCAATTGATTTTATCTTTTTAGTACAATGACACTATGCCTCGGGACCTCGGCCTTATCTGTAAATTTAATATAGATATCATATTTATAACCTCAACAACATTATCCTACCTCATTGTAGCGACGTCCATGTAGACCAGACCATAATATATTTCCATGACCAAGACCAACAATACTAAAAGAAAGACTCACTCAGAACAAAAAAAAAACTCCTCTTCAGTCAGATATCACTCCTCCACTGCCCCAGTAAGGATGTTTAATGTGTTATAGCCGTCAGTTTCTGTTACTTTTACAATAACAATATGCCTCAGCACTAAATGTACTGTTCCTTGAATTAGAAACTGAAGCATGAAAAGAGATTTTAGACTCTCGCTTTCCCCAAAATACACCCCAAGGCTACAGATAAAAACTGATATTATGATAACTGAATCTAGAATCTGTTTCCTTATTGACAACTCTACAGGACAAGCATCAATTTTAGCATGCTTCTAGTCTCTACATAGGCAAATGGCAGAAGCGTCTCCAGATAGGCAAATGACAGAAGCATCTCCAGATAGGCAAATGACAGAAGCGTCTCCAGATAGGCAAATGGCATAAGTTTGATTCACGAAACATGCAAGGAGAATAAGATTAAAATTTCCATCTCAGCAAGACTATGAAGAGGTGAGGTCACAAGTTCAATATTTGGCATTGAATGGAAAAATGGTTCTTTGAAGCAAAAGAAAATCCAAAACTCAAGCCACCAATATAGACTGTCATATACATTCCTCTCCAAAGAGGCTGCTCTAGTCCTCCAAGAAATAGGGGAAGTTGAGGAGGATACATCCCTTACTAACAAAAAGCACAACAGTTCACGATTGGCTCTCTAAAGTCCCACAGAATAAGATGCGTGCAAATGGGAAATTACTATGCCAATATATGGAAAATGGAACAATCAAGAATTGCAAGCTGATCTTAACTATTTATCAAATCTCTATAGGGAGTCTCCAATCTATAAGGCAGTAAAATAATTTTAGCTTTTATAATGGTACAACACGCTATTCTAGATTTTATATTAGCAAACTAGCACAGACTACAGGTAAATAGAGGTGGGATGGGAAGTCAGATAAAGTCATAATATAAGCAACATCAACTTAAAATTATCAAATGATAGCAAGAAATAATAGCAAAGTAGGTAACTAACCCAGAAGGAAATTTGCTGTCTGCGCGAGCTTCTACACGAAGCCACCAAAGTAACACCTTGCGTCCACAGCTTCCAAGGGGCTCTACTGCAGAAAAATCCTTCAGCAGCGATAGGGGGCTTTCTACACTCTCATCGACCAAAGTATCCAAATCTTTCATCCACTCTGGCTTATCAACACTATCCTGCCAGAGCAACCTTGAATTCAACACAAACCCAGCCCACTCAATCTTCCTTGGTAAAACAGTCCCTATATCTCCAATGTAAACCGCGCTCTTTTCAACATAAGGCCTTGTGTCAAAAGTGTGCCAACCTATCAAGTTCTCTGATGAATTGCATGCTGGACCCTGAATGGGTAACGTACTCTCCTCAGTCTCCACCTTCTCTGTTTGCAAAGGCTCGTTAGGATCGCCGGAATGCACAAGAATCCCAACAGAAAGAGCCCCAACCCTTTTCACTTTCTGTACCTCATCAAGGAACTCCATACTGTGCATATTACTATCATCTGCAAAAACCACTACACCATCCAATTTCCGGTCTCTCACCAATCTGCCCCCATAACCAAATTAAGCCAACATCAAAATTCAATCCTAGAAATTCTGACATACCTACATAAGCAATGCTCTTAAAATCTAGTATTATGCCTTTCCATTTCTTCCTTTCCCATAGATGCCAATGCGAGATAACACTTAAATTTCGACAAAACATCAACAGATACCACAATCAAAATTCAAAGCAACTAAAATTCACACTATATCCATAAATCAATCCTACATTCCATTTCAGATTCATACACATATCAATCAATAACTTCTTTTAAGCAACCAAAATTAAAGTACATTCTACAATACATCCCTCAACTTCCACCAAAATGACAAGCAAAACACACAAAATAAACAACTGACCTTAATGCCTTGACCCTCATAAGATCCTCCACCCGGTGACGATCCGCCCAAGTAACCGGCATCGGCCGATCAAACCCAATGTGGATAGTCCTCAACCTCGATTTCGCAATCAACGTAGCGGTTTCATTCGTCGGTCCACCCGCCTCAACGACGATCCAAACAACCTCATAAGGAGCATTCATAAGTGAATGCATAACACCAGTCAAATGAAGAGCCTGAAAAGTTCGAACATAAGTAGGAGTGATCACAATAACAGTACTAGGTTCCTTCACACCATATTGCACTCTCTGCTCCTTCTGAACTCTCTCCAGAATCCGGTGGGCCCGCATCACTTCCTCCGGGTTCGGGTGGGGCCATGGTCGGATCAAGATCCCGTGACGACCGACAACAACTTTACTCGCAACCGTCCGATTCTCCGGAATCGGAGGCTGCAGGATCGCCGGAGAATGATTCTCTAGGGTTCGGAAAAACGGCACAGTAATCGAGGAAGAGTTTGAAGGTGTGGAATTAGGGGAAAATAAAAGGAAGAACACTAAACGAGAAAATCGGAAACCTAAAACGAGGCTAATTAAGCAGCATAATCCATGAAGAACTAGCCAGAATAATGTCACCGGAGATTTGATTGCGCCGTCAACAACGCCGTCGACTGACCGTAAACTGTTACTCCGGCGACCAGTAGCGTGTTGTTGAAGCAACGAGAGCTGCTTCATTTTTTTTTATTTTTTTGTTTGTGGTGTGAAAGTGTGAGTTCTTGAGCTTGAATGCTTGAATTGTTCAACAATGGCGTATGGTTTTTGAAGTTAAAGATGTAGGAAAAAGGTTGGTGGGTGGTAAGAAGCAATCAAAGAAAATTAAGGAAACTTGAGATTTAAGAATGGATTTGAAGGGGAGTTTGATTGATGGTCACTTTCTAATACCTACTGGGTACTGGTTATTTTCTGTTTGGTGGTATTGTTGTTGTTGTCTGTGTTGGAGAGAGAATTTGGAAAAGATGGAAGTTTTTTCGGACATGAAAATCCGGAAAATGAGAAGGAAATCGGACAAGAATGGGATTTTCCGGATTTTATTTAGGGATTAGCCACGTAATACGTTGTTTATAATATAATTTATTTTGCTAATTTCAATGTTTTGTATGCGATGGAATTTTTATTTTTTTTTGGATGGGAAACGTTAGTGCCATTTATTAATCATGATTCATGAGAAAGAGAATCAATAAGTACATCCATTCAAAAAAAAAAAATAAGAGAATCAATAAGTACATATGATGACACTTTTAATAGGCAATGACCTTCCCAACATTGCTCAATTCTGAAAGGCACCAACTTTATCATCCGTACACATATGAGAACAGACAACAGAATCAAAATCTTTGCTACGAGCAAGAGCATCCTCTAGAATGGAATTCAGATCCGCTAAATAGCAGGTACCTTTAATTTAGAGGGACGAGAAATAAGAATTGAACGATCTGATTCAAAGATAACTTGGGAGAAACCATGATTGTTGGTTATTCTCAAATCGCGATGGAATACTTGACGCTATTACAATTGAGCTAATTTTGTTCAAGGTAGTCAAAGGTCAGTTTCATTTTTAAATTAAGTATATAATATATTAATTATAATTAACGGTATATAATTGATTTATGATTCTTTTTTAATTACTTCATTAATAGAGTTAAGCATACAACAAGGACCTAAACTTTTATGGTTTTCACCATTGACGACCTACAATTTAATTTTTCATCGTTTGGGACTTCAATTTATTTTCGGATAAATATAATGTGAGGTTGAAAAAATATGCATCTTCTTCATCCATTATTCCATTCAATCATCCTCATACACATAAGCCATTAAATCCACCGCAACCACCCCAAAAACCACTGTATAATCCACTAATTAACCACTAATCAACCACAACAACCATCCAGACCACCCCAAAATACCCTTGCTACTAAAAAATTAAATCACCATATTCAAGTTGAAATCTTACCGACTCAAGTCAAAAACCACTGTAAATAGTCTATTAGAACCACCCCAACATAATTAGATCTAGTGAGAGATGAAAGAGAGAAGTAAATAATGTCATCGACAATGAAGTAAAGTGACGGCGGTGGTGTTGATAGAATGGTAATTTGTTTGAGTGGAGTGGTGATGGTGGGTATTAGTGGTGACGGAAGCCCAAAAAGGGTGTTGAGTACTGAGTACTGACTACTGATATTTTGAATGAAGAGGGTGTACTGTGACTATTTTTTTTCTTGAAAAACCATGTTCAACTAATGTTGTTGAAAAAAAAAACAATTGCATGTGTGGTTAACAGTGGGTTTATAATTAGAAAAGAGGTCCTGAAGGGTGAAAAAACAATTACAGGTCCTTAAGGGTGAAAAGTTTGAAAGTATGGGTCTTAAGCGTAGGCTTAACTCTATATTAATACTATTATATTTTATTTTTCAATTACAATTGAATGTAAATTTTGGTTAATAAACAATTGAAAAAGTAAATTTTTGAAACAACATATCCCTAATTTTGTTGGATGTCACATTAGCTGAATCATCATACAATTTTCTAATCCGGCACAACTCTATCATGTCCCATCTCAAGACCTATTGGTTTGAGTTTGTTGATCTTAAATTAATACCCTATCACATGGTGAGTGGTTATTAAGCTGTGAATAATACTTTACCAAGCTGCTTTAATTTATTTGCTCTTATTAGCTATAATTAGGGTTATTTAGATTTCTGGTCTTGTTTGCAGAATTTTCATACAGAATTATCTTTCAGATCAAGTGCATTCGGTTAGGGTTATCTTTGATCACGGTTTTTTCTAGGTTAGATACTTTGGGACATTGTTTTCGGCTCAAAAACGATATCAATGTAATTCAAGTCGGGGTATTGGTAGGAACTCGATTAGTTATGCCAACTCTATCATTTACAATTTATGTGGTCAAATATAGAGAATTTTGGCCATAATTTTGCATGTGTGATTTTATTACATTTGTTTTCTACATATTATCAATAGATATTTTTTTAACAATCAATATCAATATGAGTGCGTCTTGGTGTTACATGTTGTACCATAACTTATTGTGTAACAAAATCTCACACATACATAATGACAAAGACTCCAACAAAAATGACATGGACTACATACGCAAATAATTACATGAGTCTAATGTCATTTTCTTATTTATTTCATGTCATTTGAGTTTTGCATTAATGTCATTTGTTTTTTATATCATTTATGATATGTTTTATGTCATTTCACTTTTGTTTGATGTCATTTTGTAATCTTTGTCATTAAATTTTTAATTTTATTTATGTCATTTCACTTTTGTTTGATGTCATTTTGCAATTTATTTTATATCATTTATGATATGTTTCATATTACTAATTGATTGTTTGATATCACCAAAATTATTGGGTTTTGCTAAATGACGCCCTATAATTTCCTAGTTACGCCCTAAACACAGTATTTTTATACTGTATTTGTATACTTCTATTTCTTTTCTTTTTCCCTTTCCCAACCACCACCACCACTGGAGCCACCGGGGCCACCACCACTATCACAAGAACGCCGCCGCCGCTGCCGCCACCACCAGCACCTGAGATTTTCATTTTCGCCCTCCTTTTCTCTCTATCTCATTCTCATCCTCCTTGTCTCTCTCCTTAAATCCCTAAATTTCACTCCACCAATTTCATCACTAGCCATTTTCTGATATCTAAACTCAAAAATGAAGGCAAAATCAATTAGCACGATTTTACATAATCAAAATTAGGAGAGAAAACTCACAAGTTTATTACGAGTGGCTTCAAATTCAGGAGAAACAAAATTAGAGCAAGGTCGATAAAGATCCACCAATTAAAGTCTCCTGCTCAATGAACACAAGGATTTTGTTCACCATCTTCTGATCCTAAAGGTGGGATTTTTAAGACTCTTTCACCCATTAACTTTTTTTTTTTTTCTAATTCTGGATTTTCCGATTCTTAATTTTTTTTTAAAGAGGGAGGCGTCTGCCATGGATGCCCCACCACCGGCGTAACATTTTCGTGTGGTGGAGCGTCTGTGATGAACGTCTATGCACCGTGAGGTGTCCATGGCAGACGCCTCCCTCTTTTATGTTATATCATTATACTAACTAGTTTTTAGTCCTGGGTGATGCACTGGGTTATTAACACTTTTATGTTTAAAAATATCATCTAATGTTGCGTAGCTTATTGGTTAGAACTTTAGTATATGAACTTGAAGTCACGTAGTCGAATCTTATATGGAGCATGTTTTCATTTTTTAACTAGTATTTGGGCTCGGGCGCTGCCCCGGGTGGTATTGTTTTCCGAACATGATATGCATTTTTTTCCATTTTGCATTAAAATATATTAAATAAAACTCAATATTTAAAAGGTACAAATATAATACTATGGAAATTTAAAGCATGATTATTAAAAGTTGGTTGAGATGGTAATTGTGCTATGTATATGTATAATAGCAAGAGATCACGTGTTCAAATCTTGTTGCAAGCCAAATTTACTTTTGTTAATTGACATGACATATGTACACATTGGACAATTCTAGTAGAGTAACAGAGGTGTCACGTGGCGTGTATACGTTGTCACGCACGCCTTTTAATATATTAGTATAGATGTGCATAATGATGACATGAAATGAAACAATTAATGGGAGAGTGTCACGTGACGCGTAGACTTGCCTAGAAACGCTTTTTAATATATTAGTATAGATAGATAGTTGCTTGTTGAAATACTACTTTAAAACTTATTAATTAAGGAACCAGATAAACTAATGAAGTTAGGTTGAAGTCTTGTATTATTGTAGGAGTACCATTTAAGTGGCACCAAATAAATACAACACAGACCTGTGATATGCCAGTTTTATTTGGTTCACATTATAAGCATATCACTAATTTGTACAATTTTGTTTTTTGCTATAAATTTATTCCTCCATCATTTCCTTTTTGACGGGATTTGATTTGTACACATCTATCTATATATACAAATATATTAAAAAGCGTTCCGAAGAACGTATATGTGCCATGTGTCACCATCCCTCATTCAATAACATTATATCCACGTTTTTCTCATATAGTAAAAAATAAAAGCATTGTTGACGTGAAGATTCAAACTCACAACCTCAAATATGAAAGAAAGAGATCCAACCATCACTCCACCATACTATTATTGGTTATTTAATCAAAATTAATGATGATATATGAATGGAAAACTTTTGAAATCCATATAATGCATGAGATGACTTTTTTAAATGAGTATGAGATGACTTATTTAACTAATACTATTATAGCACAGAGAAACCCCGAGGCATTGCCCGGGCCTAAATACTAGTTACTTTTAATTTTAACGTCGATAAATGATGATTGCCTTTCCTAAAAAAATTGTTTATTGACGATGGGCTGCCTGCTAAAAGAATATATACATCGTCGTCCACAAGGAAAAAAAAAGGCTGGTACCTATCAAGGCCCAGGGGATAAATATCGTGGCCCATTGGCCTGATAGTTCAAAGAAGCATAGTGTTGTTGAAATCAACAACAATTAATACATAATTTTCTATTTTGAGAAAAACAGCACAAGTTTGACTTGTATTATTATTAGCAAAATAAAAATCTGCAGCTACAATAGCCAATACATAAATTATTACAAATTTATAACTAATTTTTTCAAAAAGACTTCACCGTAGAATTTTCGAGAAATGTGTGGTGTTTTATTAGTTTTTCTTCTTCATAGAACAAATTCACCCTAATTTAGTAAACATATATATGTGCTGTTAGTTTTCATATATTTCCCAAATCAATGCCTTCTACGACTAACTACTTCAAGGTTCGCACTCTTCTCCCTTGCAAATTTTTCTGTCTATCTATTGGGTAAAGTATCCATTAAATTTAGGCATTCATAACTAGAGAGTCCAACTCAACATACTTATTTATTTTTGAATTGTCTATTCTAGTGGTAAATTACTCCGTGAACAGAGAAATAAATACATCTACCCAATGTATCGTGTAATCTCCTCAAGCACTTCAAGCTTAGCTTTCTCCCACTCATCGAACCCCGTGGGCTGCTGCTGCGAGTGATGCTTATATGCCTTGTGTCTCATCACTAGTTCATGCAACGCTTGCTACAAACGCATACTACACATACACCCCCACACATGACGCTCCACACACACACATCATCAACATACACCTCGACATCACCTTCAACGCGGCGTCTTCCAACTACCATCTCCACACCATATACCCAGTAGGTGTATGAACAAGTAAGTCAATTAAGATGAAGTTACTTCTCCACCACCTCCATCAATTACGTTTACAAAATAATTCATCTACATGACCACGTTATATCATTATGATCAAATTCTCTCTCGATAAAAATCCGTTGTTTAATTCATACGTCATGAAGTGTTAAATATGGGCCTAGGTCGCACCCATCACAAGTGAACCCATCTCTCTTCTTTAATCAATGTGGGACACTCACATGTGATGTATACCCATCACAAGGAGAGAGAGTCCACTTCACAAGACAAAGGAGGTTCCACTTTAAAACCATATGGCAATAAGGAGAGTAGCCCCTTTGCATTATAAAGTGAACTCATCTCTCTTTTATAATCAATGTGACACTCACACGCGTAGGTGCTTATACATCATAGCTTCAACATGAAGAAAGAAGGAATGATACAAGTTTAACTTTTTGAATGAAGAATGCCACTGAACAACTGCACTAATAAGTTAAGTTTATTATAGTCATGTAAGCTATACTAAATTACTAATATAAAGCATTCATTGTACGTAATGCTTCGACGAGTTCGATGTGAAGTAACATGAGAGGTCAGTGTAAGCTAACTTTGTCTCCATCACGTATTCTTTGTGTGCTTTTCCAACCTCGGCGGCGTTATAATTAATTCGACTTGTTTTCATTTGCCTCGTAGAGCACCTATATGCAAATGCACGCACTTAGCTTATAATTGCTTCGCCGTCGTCGTCTTTGACTTCTGGTGTATGTGTCTGATGAGTGATAGACCAAAAACAATGAAGCCTAAGCTTTTTGTCATGTTCCTCTTGCATGGATCACGTATGGACATAAGTCATATACTCATATAGATATAGTCATACACTTATATGTACATTTCTTGAAGGTTGAGCTAAACAATTTGTGCATTTCTTTCTCACATTTATTTAATCAGGGACCACCCCTCAAGGAAAAAAAAATTAAATCAGGGACTAGAGGGAATTTTTTTTGGGGGGGTGAAATTAGGACATAAGACTTTAATTTCTTCTCGTTATTTTAATTTCACTCAATTTAATAAAGTCAAGTTTAAATAAGTTAAAGGTTTGAGCTAATATGTAAATATCATAGGAAAATACATTTCCTTTAGTTGTAATGTTGAGTTGTTGTCAAGAAGAGTATACTTCATAGACAACCTCATGTCAAAAGAAAAACAAAAAAAGTATGTATATATATAAACCCAATTTTACGCAAATGATGTTGCACAACGCCAAAGCCCAAGCTAGAGGTAAGTGCTAATTATTGTGGACCACAGAGTTAATAAATACACTTTTTTCATCCAGTGCCCTTGATTTTTCATCAAATTCACCAAATCCCCCGATTTTATACAAATAACACAACATACCCTTTTGACTAGCGGAAGGCTAACATCGTGAGCAATTAACCTCTAATTAATCCTTTAACCTTAATTAAATCTTATTAACTATATAACCGTAACTAACCAATTCACCCTTCCTCCATAACCACCCCATCTTCTTCCACCAAACAATATCATCACCACCTCCTCCTCCATCTACTTTCACCAAAAGTCAAAACCACCCAAAATCCACCTCACCATCCAACCCAAAATCACTTCATTTCGGGTGGTAAATGGGGTGGCTATGGATCGGAGAAAAAGAGAATTAGGGATAATTAGTTAAAGTTTTTGGGTTAATTAATTAGATCTAACTAAGGTTAAAGTGACAATTAGAGGCAAATGGCTAACAATGTTAGCATTACGTTAGTCAAAAGGGCATGTTGTGTTATTTGTGTAAGATTCGAGGGTATTTGGTGACACTCATTGCATATATATAGTTAATAACTTTTTTTAATATTAAAGATACAGAATGGAGAAAATAGTTTGCACCTTGATTCAAAATTTTCAAATTAATGATAGTAGACTACTCCTAGACTTTAGGATATTTAAGATCTTTAAGGTTTAATATGGGTCTTATTTGATCTCATTTTGAGTGAAAGTAAACTGAGTCGCATCAGATCCAACTAGATTTGTAGTTTTCGGATGGTTTAATATATATTGTTTTCAAAATGAAGGTGGGATACAAAGACCCCCCTAGGAGTGAGAAAGAATAGGCCCATATACGATAATGGATGTGCTTTGCCTACAAACTTTTTTGATCTAATGATATTATGAATAGATTTAATGTTAAGGTATAAAATATAATATAATATATATATTTATTTCCGGTATGATGATATGATAATAAATCTGATATAAAATATAATGTTATACCCTTATAATATATAATCATATAATTACAATCTATTGATATTATGAATAGATCTAATGTTAAGGTGTATATTTATTTCTGGTATGATGATATTATAATTTATTCGATATAAAATATAATATTATACCCTTTTAATATACAAGCATATAAGTATGATCTCATAATATAATCCGTAGATGGATATGGATCTATAATTCCTCTCATTAGCATTTAGCCCTAGCTTACTTGACGCAACAATTCAACATAGTATGTATGATTCCATCATTCATCAACTAATTGCATAATTTTATACTCAATGCCAATTTTTTGTTTTAGATTTTGAATATATGAGAAAGTTCGTATTGCCCGGTCACCTAAATATCTCAAATTTGCCCTCCCGGGCTAGCTAGCTGCCTAGCCACCACTGTTTCCCCTCTGGGCACGGTAAAAGCAAAAGTCAACTATGTCATACTACTAATTACTAAAGCCAACTGATTTATGCTCTTAGCCTCTTATAATGACTTTTCTATTTCCCTTTCATCAATTGACAAATTACGTATGACTGTATAAGGTGGGTCTGTGGGTCCAAGCATTTTTACTATAGAAAGCTACGGCTCAATGAAAATCATTGCTACACCTACACTTTTTTTTTTTTTTTTTTTTTACAACAAGAACATACATTAATTTAAAGCATCAAATTACAAGGGTGCCCATTTGCCTAGCTTCTATGGCTAGGTTATGGACTTCGTTTATTTGTGGACGTGGTACACATAGACTTACAAGACCCGCATTGAACTTACTACTAACCGACTTCAGACAAGGACATGACACATTACTAACATCTGACTGACCACTAACACCAGACTTGAGACTAGGACCTAACACATTACCAACATCCAACTTATTGCTAGAAACACAAGATCTTGTAGCAGGTTTTTTCCGTGAGCTTTGAGACGAATCCTCACTTAAGCCAACTTTTCGCTTCACTCCAGCACGTAACCTGCCAATGAAATCACACTTAGGAAGGAAATAGGAACCTTGCTGACGACATGTCTTTAGGGTTTTCCTGGAATTCCCGAATCGTGATGGATGGTCTTTTCTCCGCTTAGTCTGGCCTTTAGACTCCTTGCAGGGTGATGAAATACAACCGTTAACTGGAAGCCTGTATGCAACATTTGAGCTCGTCACTTGCGGCTGACTAGCTGCTATTTCCTTTTCAATCTCATCCTTGAACTTGGTCTCCGTACTTTTCATCATTAGACCATCACATTCATGAAAAGCTAAGGTGGGATTAAGGGCCTCATCTTCTCCGATAGTGCAACTATGCTCGTTCACAGAACCAGAACCTTGTTGCTGCAACAGACCATCTGGCATTTTAGCCTTCCCATTAGTGCCTTCTCTTGTGACTTGAGCAACGCGAACTACCATGTATGCCCCTGATTTTTTTATTATACAATTGCACTGATTTCCCCTGTCTCAACAATTGAGTAATGTTTTTGGTCAATTGCAAAGAGGAGCCCGGCCTTCTTCGGTTAAGAAACCGATATTTAGGCTCCGCCTGATTTGAGTTTTCAATTTTGAAATCACTCACACTCTCACTTACACACTCCATGTCAACAGCTTTCTCCTCACATACAACTTGATCCTTAACTTCAGCATCCTGCAGCACTTTTAAGACCTCACATTTTACCATCTCTGTCACCGTAGAAGAACCTTCTCCTTCCTCCTGATGTTGTTCTTTCACCTTCTTCCTTGGTGGTAGTGGTTCCACCCTTAAGCCAATCAGATGATCCTTCTGCTTGACAAATGAATTATTAACTTCATTTAATTTCTTTGCAATTTCTTGATTCGATGGTTCAAACTCAGAGGCTTGCAACAAATCCCAATACGCTAAATCACACCTTTCTATCCCCACCGCTGCTTTGGCTCTTCTAAACAAGGCTTTCACATTGCTCGGATCAAAACTTAAAACAACAGAGCAAAGAAGACCAACTTGATCATATTCATTTTTATTTAGCTTGTAAACACGCAACTAAGTTCAACAAGATGCAGAAAGATAATTCGCAAAAACTTCTAACAACTTCCTCCTCCAAGACAATTAGGCTAAGCATCACACCAGCAAAACCATAACACTCCAATGCATCATTAATTTCCCCATGACCGAAAGGGAATTCCCTTCCTCCTTCCAAGACTTAACAAGATCCAATGAAGCTTTGGGACTATCTAACTTGGAAACATAATTCAGGAACTCATTATCATCTGATCCCAATCTACAATCCTTATTAAGTAGCTCATGGAGCTCTCCCTTCAACCTCTCACAAACCTCTAATGAAAATATACTGAAAGGACTTACTCAATCAGACATGAAAATCAGAAACTTATTAACAACAACTATTAAGGACGACCTTAAGCACGGTTTTTACTTTGGTAAAAACAAGCAGACTGCAAGGAAACACCTTCACGCCAACAACTATAAAAATGAACAAAAGATATGGAAATAACACACCTGAAATGGACACTATGATAGAAGAAAACTAAATTCAGTAGCAATTCACCAGCGCTTACTCTAAAGACCGGGTGAACGACGCTGCTATGAGTTCACCTCTCACCCGATGTAATGGCAAACCCATCGAAAACAAATCTAAGAGGAAAAGAGAAGAAAAAGCCTGGAAAAACGCACCGACAACGAAGCTGGTGACTCGGCCGCCGGAAGAAAGTGCTCGCCGGCGACCAAGAAGCGAAAGCGGTCACCGGCGGGCTAGAAGGTGGTGATGACTGAAGAGGTTCGAGGAGTATCCAGAAGGTCGCTCTACACCTACACTACCACGTTACAATTTACAAGTGTCGAGTACGTCCAACGATTAAACATTCTTTTTTTTTTGTACCGAGAACATTCGGTAAAATTTGTTATTAACCCTTGGGTGTTTTAAGAACATAGACCAATGAAAAAGCATTCCCTTAAAAAAAAAGCAAACAAATACAACTGTTGGTTCATTAAGAATATGAATCACCTATGGGTCAGGATTAGTTGTCTGTTTGCTCCATATTAAAGAAATAGAGAGATAATAACTAAAATTGGTGGATTACGATACTTATTGCCAATTAGTTTTTTAGAATAGATCATCCTTTATGCTCGTAAGTTGTCCAAACTATCTTCCACTAACGAGTGCGGAAACCCATTTTGAGACTGGCCCACATTACTGGTGTAAATTGCTATATTTTTGTCAACCAAATATTTAATACCCCATAAATCAGCTTTTAAGAATTTGATGGTAATATTCATACTAACAATATGCATCTTTTTTCTAAGGAGTTAATATGCTAAGATATTGCACAATTTGTAGGAACTAATACTGGTAGAAGGATACTAATAAACTTATCTGAAAAGTCGTGGTGTGAATCAAAAGAGCCTTAAAGTTGAATTTCCCCTGTTACGTACACACAAACTCTTGGCAACCAACCTTCACGATTACACGACTACTGCTCCTCCGATGTAGTACAGAGTTAAAGTTTAAAAACACCTCGAACAATGCCCAAAAGATCAGAGAATAAAGAGTGTTTTATATATTTAGGAGACCATAAATTTTTCCATATCTCAAGAAAGCCCTAAGCACAGGCTGACTGCAGATAAAAAACGGCAGGCAAAAAATGTAGGGAGCAATTAATGGGAAAACGGAGAAGTTAATAAAGGCAATAATCAATCAAGGATAACGGTTACGAAATAAGCGAAAATATGAATGATGATTTCCGGGCAAAAATAAGTAGTTGAACTAAAATATCCCATAACCGCGCCACACGCCGGAGCCCAGCCAGTGCGCGTGTGGTGACTAGTTTCTTTCCACTCAACCCTCAACAAATTTATAAAGAAGGAAACTCTATATAAGGAAAGGAAAATACCTCTAAACTACCAACGTGGGACAACTAACTTTTCGTTCTTTTGAAGCAAATTTTAGAGTGAGAAAAACTAACACTCCATATACTAAGTCCAACACAATTAAGCGTGTTTTGTTAAGACTTGGGAGTAAGCTTGGGACGTGTGATATCTTAAAACTTATAAGCTATCGATTTACATAAGATAGAAAACAAAATATGTTTGAAGCACTTTTATTGATTTATGGGCTCGTTGTCGGTCCTATATATGCACTTGATGACAACTTGCAGCCCATTAGAATTTTCGGTGTTGCAAAACAACTCAAATACCTTTTAACTTCTTATATATTTTGAGGGTGTTTGCAATTGAATATCTTACTTGGCTAGATTAGACAACAATTTCTATTAACTATTTATGTTAGTTGTTGCCTTGTTCATAAATATGTTTAATAAATCTAATGTCAGTGCCGTGCAATAGCCAACAAAAAAAACTACTAAAACTAGTTTTTCAGATATCAAAAAAGCCATATATCAAATCTTTTTTGACCTTTTGACCACATAAAAGCCCAAAGTCAATTAAAAAACCACATATAAGTGATATAACCCTTTAATCATATAACACTCCAACTGCTATAGTAAAGACTAGTTGATCTTGAAAAAAAAAAGCGCTTGGTTGATATACAAATCTCTTATATTCCATATGTAGTTGCTAGCTTCCTTCTTCGACAATTGGTAGAAAACATAAAAAAATGAAACATAGGATTATTTCAAATCTTTCTTCCATCAAATAATGTAGGTGTTGTGAAAACGTTTATAATGAAGTTATTATAAACCACCTCATATCCTCATTCCTGATCTATATGAGTCATTCACATTTTAGCTAATTAAGATCACTTTTACTGTACTAACCTTTTTTTTTTTTAATGTTGGTAAAATGAAGGACCCTACTGAACTAACACCTCGCACAAGTACAATCAGCCATGTTTACCGATTAGACTCTTTGGAGGGAGGGGGAAATAGGGCATGGTAAGGGAAATAGATGAGATTTTGTGGTCACATACTGACCGAATTCAAAACATAATTGAAGAAGGTATTTGCGGATGATTCATGAAACGTGAAAACGGAAACGATTAAATGTTAGTCAACATGCAGTCTCCCACCCCCACATTGGCACAATGCTTTGTCGTTTATCTCTACTTTCTTCCTTATTACACCCAATTTAAATATTTCAACTCTAGTGGGTCCCATGCTGAAAACATTAGTCAAAGACCCGACAAATCATGTCAGCTGCTAGGTTAATAAACAAAACCAACATGAAAACTTTCAGCAATTAACATTAGGCCACATAAACAGAATTACAGAATAAACTAGTATTAGTGAAAAGTTGACGAAATGCTGTATTTATACGTTGAAGTATTCGATTTTCACACTCTAGAATCTAGATACGCTCATACGAGTACCATAGAACTCCGCAGATAAAAAGAAAAAGTAGAAATTACTTTCTCTCGTTTCAAATCAAAGTTCTACATCATTGATGTCTTCCTAACGACTGCATATAAGAAACTAAAAATGGAAAAAACAAGTATTAACTGATCATTCATTACATATATTAATGCAAACTTTTATCATAAATTTACAACTAATTTCCATTTAAAGTAATGTATTTATGTCTTATATGCAGCCCTTAAAACTGTATATATCATAACTCTAAAAAAAATTAGCAAAGTGAAATCTAGCGTCAAACAAAAGAAAACGGGACGGAGTAATAAACATAGGGAATGAATGATAGTGTGGTTATTCTTATTTCTTACCTAAGTTTGACAAAACGAAATCAAATTTGGTCTTAAAGTATGAGGTCAGTCATCCAACAGTAGACCCCTCACCCTCTTTCTCTCTCTCTTTCTTTTTTTTTCTTTAGCATAGCCGATGGCATCTAATTTGACCAAACTTAGGACTAAAATTAGAGATACCAAAATAAATAAATAAAAAGAGAGGAGAGAGATTGGAAAAAAGAGAAAAAGAGAGAAAATTTATACAAGTAGTAAACATTTCCTCTTCTTTTATCAATCAACAAAGTGAAATAAGTAGTCCCAGATTTTTTAAAAGAACGTTACTCTTCTCTTCTTTTTTTGTGAATACTACTTACAACAAGTTACAACAATTTACACAAAAACACTTTTCTTTTTTAGCCTTGAACTCGAACTTGAACTTGAACCACCCCTTTTTTAATGGTCTTCCAAACATGGCAGTAGATCTCATGTTTGGCACCTCTTCTTCTTCTTCTAAGCTCTCTCTTTCTCTCTCCTCTTCTCATATGGAGGAAGCCATTGCTCATGAAACTGCTGCTGGTCTTCAAAGTGTTCATAATTTCCTTCAACTTCTCTCTCTTAAACAACAACAACAACAACAACAACCTCAAAATCATCAAACCTCCTCCACGTCACCATCTGTTACTAATCATAGTAACAATAACAACAACAATAACAATAGTAATAGAAATATGGAGATTGATTTGAACTGTCAAGTGGTGGCAGACGACGCCGTTTCACGGTTCAAGAAGGTAATCTCTCTATTGGGTCGGGCTAGGACGGGCCATGCCAGGTTCCGTCGGGGGCCCGTAGTTGAGCAGAAGACGCAGCAGAACGGTGTCGTTTTATGTCCTAAGCCTCTTCAGCAAGTGCCGCCGATGATGAGGAAAGTAGTGAATAATAATAACGGCTATGATTATGCTACTAATAATACGGTAGTACCACCGACGACTACGATCAATTTCTCGTACTCGTCTCCCGTTATATCGGCGGGTAACTCCGTGAAGTCAACGTTGACCGGCGAGATGGAGATGAAGCAGGAGAATTTCACGAATCATAATAATCATAATACGGTTACTCCTAGTCCAGCTACTACAGCTACTACTACAACAACAACGACGTCGTTTCAGATGACGAATTATTCCGGGGTGGTTTCGTCGGTGGGTAGACCGCCCCTTTCTCATACGTCCTCGTTTAAAATTAGGAAATGTTATTCCGAAAATGGCAAGTGTGGTGGGCCCTCTGGTCGTTGTCACTGTTCTAAGAAGAGGTACTACTACTACTCATCATATAATTCCTATTGTGTTATTATTTTTATAATCTAAATATTCTCTACAAATTTTTTTGATTAATTAATTTTTTTATTTGATTGTTATATTGAAGTAGAAAAATGAGGGTAAAGAGAATAGTGAGAGTACCAGCAATAAGCTCAAAGATGGCAGATATACCACCAGATGATTACTCCTGGAGAAAGTATGGCCAAAAACCCATTAAAGGTTCTCCACATCCAAGGTATTACTAAATATTCTCTCTTTTTAGTAATCAAGTTTATATCATTTTTAAGTATATGATCAAAATATGCGTAAAGATAAATATATGATTAAGACTCTGTTTGGCAACACATTTAAATCACCTTAAATGATTAGGTGTTAAAAGTTCAAGTCATCTAAAATAAATAGTCGTGTTTGGGGTAAGACCTTAAATAAAATTTAAGCTCAAAAATTGACTAAAATTGAGTTGCTATCAAATATAGCATTTAATTTAATTTCAGCACCTTATCGGTTCAGCTCCTTTCAGCTACCTTATCAGTTTCAGCTCTATTTCAGTTTATGTTCCCAAACATAGCCTAAGATACGCATAATTGTGAAAAATACTCCATTTATTGTCTAAGTAAAAACTCTATTTGTCTACATATTATTACTTGGCTAAATATTATTTTGAGTAATTGACTTTTGTACTGTGTATGTACCATTTGACTACTTTTATGACAATTTGTTCAATATATCTTCAAATAAAATCAATTCTTATTTATAGTTATTAGATAGTTAAAGAGATGAATATGCTCATAGTTTTATAAAACTTGAAGATTTAAATGGAGGGAGTAATAGTCAAATTCATTCTTGGAAGTATAGTCTTTTAGTCAAACTTAATTATAAACAAAAGTTAGATGTATGGAAGGAGTTAGCTAAAGACATTTTATTACCTTGTGATTGGTATCCAATGTAACTTTTACCTAAAAAGACGTAATTCTTATACTGCAATCATATTTCAACCATTTCCTTTTGGCGAATCAAACATGTAAGACATTATTAAAGGAGGTATACTATTTTTTATCTCATCGTATTATACGATTTGGGATCCAAAGCAAATAGATAATCTGCTTTTTTTTATAACTAAAACCGTTAGAAATGCATGTAGGGCAAAAATAAGGTTTTTTGAGATTTATTTTTTCTTGTTTAAGTGCTATTATTTGAAGTTCAAAGTTGAAGGAGCAGAAATCGAGAAATTCCTAATGTACTTTATTCAAATATTGGAAAATTATATTGATGACACTTTTTGTGCAATATCTCTCTAATAGTAACCCATATCAAATCAGACATAAATTCATTGTAACTCTTTTCATTTTGTTGGTGTAAAATGCACTCATTTAGAGCTCCCATATATTGCCAGAATACTCTATTTAACAAGCAATTTGACCTACCAAACTAAGCTTGGAGTAATATTTCCAACTTTGAGGTTGGGGGTTCAATTCCCACTAGGGGCATTTTGAGGTAGGGATTTCCCCTACCATCCCACATACTTTCAGAGTGTCTAGCCCATTAACTCGGATCGGATTGATCAGTACAAGGTTTCGGTCTGGTAGGGCAATTTATCTTACCAATCATTAAAAAAATTCAAATAATTTGACCATCGCAAGACATTTGAGATTTTTTTTGGAGGGGGGAGGGGACGGATTTTCCTTACTATTTGCCTACTCATAACAGATCTTGCGTCCTTGCCGATTAGGTTGGATAAGATAGATGACATGCACAAGGTTCTATCCACTAGATAATACTTCTAATACTTTTCATCATTTACTAAAACAAAAATGCAATTATATAAAATTCGAAAATATTATTAAGTCTAATTCTAATGTGAAATATTATAGAGAAAGTAGGAACATGTGCTTTTATAGTGGTCCATGTATGCTTGTCATTAACGGCAAAAAGAGCCCCTTTTACATGGTCCTTACTTTCATCAAACTATGTTAACACATTGTTAAACACAATTTCGAGGGTTACATATTACTCAATAGAAGAAAAATATATCTACTTATTTTTTTGGGTGGAAGAGAAAGGCAAATCCCCATCATAGTTGCTAAATACAACCCTCCTAAATATCCAAAATACCCTTATTTCTTCATAACTTCCTTCCTCTTCCTCTATTTTATCTCCCTCTTCATCTTACATTTTTGGTGCATCTTCTAATCAAAGTGAATCTTTTTACCCGAAATTCTCCCATATTCTCTTCAATCTTTATGTATTGCTGTCAAATTGATAAATTGTTAGATTGTTTTTATAAATTTCAAATCCATTTTCGAGTGGGGAAATTATCATAATTCTTATGCCTTCTATTCCGTGAATCACTTTGCAGATTTTTGACTATTTCGTTTAATTTGCAAGTTGTGTATTGCATGAAATAGTGTCGATGATTTCATTAATATTGCACGAATTAGTATCTTTTTCGAAAAAAAAGTTCGACTAATACATCAGTATCAAGTTCATGTGCGTCAAAATCATCGTCCATTAAAGATCAAATTTAATTTAGTCAAATCAAGAGGAGGAGGATAATTTTTTTTTTGAGAGAAGTTGTTTCTATAGAAAACATGAAAATAAGAGTATAAAGGGTTGCTTATAGTAAAATGGGGCTCCATTTAATAACCCCATCCCATAGATTACAAGCAAAACAAGAAAAATACACTACTTATTATGAATCTATAGGTAAACCTAGCTAACAATTTAAATGTATTGTCTTATCTTCGAGAGTGAGGGATAGCCTAGTGGTTAGAGCCTTCCTCCCTGCCTGAGGAGGCCCCGGGATCGATCTCTTGCAGCGAGTTGGGATCCCTTGTTCCCCCAACTTGTCGAGGTTTCTCCTTACCTTATTAAAAAAAAAAAAAAAAAAAAAGGTAAACCTAGCTAACAAGGCGCAAACTTTTCTACATATCCCAAATTTTGACAAGTACACTATACTGTACAAAATTGAATAATTACAAAACTCTTATTTTAAATATATAATTTATATCAGCAATTAATATATTTATACGACAAAAGAACATGGACAAGTTTGACTCTTATGAACCCAGAAGAAATGAAGAAACAAGAATATAAAGAGAGAGAAAGAGTGATAAACTTTCAACATTTAGATTATAATCAATCTATTTGAACAATCTAGCAAGGACCATCTTCTAGGATACCCTTTTTCGTTTGTATTTTTTGAGAAGTCCAATTTGGCTGCGAACGTAATGCTTGGAGAGTTGGAGTACACACTAAAGTCTGACCAACCACATATACTTTCTCATCTGTAAAATGACAGGTTTGACCCTTATTTTCTCAGAAATCCATTGATTTTTTTAACGTTACTGAATTGACTTATTCACCATGCATAAATCATAATTCAACTCATCTACTTGGAGTAGTAACGTAACTGGCTAACTGCATTTGCGATTCAATTTCTAATTTCTTAATAAGGTTAGTAAAAAAAGTCTGAAACGCTTTAGGCCCACATAGTGTAACATGGAATTATAAACCGTCGAACACACATATAGTTATCAATTCTGTCTTACGGAAGTACTTCATCTCCAATACTATAAATGTTCAATTCATAAGATGCTGCATACTGAGAGTGAGGAATATCACAGTTGATTAGAACTTTTCTCTCGGTTCTAAGAGATTTTGGGATCGATTCTAATTTCTTGCCATGGGAGTCTCTTTAAAGAACAAAAAAAAGAGATGTTGCATACTAATTATCTTGTTAATAATTGATACAATATAATTTGAAGTGTTGAAAAAAGTGCGTCGAGTATTTTAAAATCGAGGAAATAATATAATGCCGCTTTTGTGAATAACAGAGGATACTACAAGTGCAGTACAGTAAGAGGATGCCCAGCAAGGAAACATGTAGAGAGGGCTTTGGATGATCCAAATATGCTAGTAGTCACTTATGAAGGCGAGCACAACCACACCCTTTCCGTCGTCGAAACATCCAGCCTCATCCTTGAGTCTTCTTGATTATATGATTACATCTTAATTAGTTTAGTTTATTATGGAGTTATCATCAATATGGGTAGAAAAGGATCGGAGAAAAAGCTGAGTAAAGAACTAAAGATGAATATATTTATGCATGGTTGGTCACATCAGGTTTGTTCCAGCTTGGTTCAAGTTTCTCTTATTAACTTCAGGCTAAGTTATTGGGTCAGATCGAGATTGTCAGCTCTGGCTATGTGACATAGCTTAAGTACTCTTATACTGCTAATTAACATCTCGAAGGAGGGTTTTTTAGTGGGTTAGGTTAGTGTATTAAGCATGTAATACTCTACTTAGCTTCATTGATTGATTACCTTTTTTTTTATTTGTACACATTTGCATGCACTAGAAGACTTAAAAAGTATAATATAGAAAATTAAGATGGTGGATTTGGTAGGAAATTGTTAATTTGTTATTAGAAAGGCAAGCAAATAGGTCTTGTTTCTTTTGTTTTTTCTTATCTTATTTTTTTGGATAGGATACTATGTATTTGTTTATGTCTTGACTAAGTGAAAACTTGTAGTCTCTTTTATTTGATTATATTATATTATATTATATTATAAGGGGAAGGTAAAAGTTTGAAAAAGAAACCAACAATATACTGTTTGACGACAGGCTTTCTTAGTCAGTGTAAATCTTGTGTGATGACTAATCTATGCGTGTGTATGAGTAAACATTACTCTAGCTACGGTCATCCTAGGATTAATATGTAAAACACTGAGAAATATGTTTACTTCATTTCCATAAGAATTTTTTTGAAAGTCCAATCTGTTTTAGGTGGGATATCATTGTAAAAGGAATTCAAATATGCTGATTATAATACTCTTTTGCTTGGTTTATGGATCTCAATTTGAGTTCTCGGCACATCCTAGGATTAATATGTAAAACACTGAGAAATCTAACGTAAATTCTTACTAGTATAAAATTTGAAAATATTGTTACGTGGATTTTATTAAATTCATTTCAATATCAAATTTTAAAATATCAATTTTTTATAATATTCACTAATATTTAAGTACCAATAATAATTGATACAACTAGTTTTTAGGTCCGGGCTATGTCCCGGGTAATTATAATTTTTATTTATTAATATCTTACTTTGAAATTATAACATTAAACATTACTAAGGCCCCGTTCTTTTGGACTGAACTGGGCTGAACTGATAGAAACTAAAATGTAGAGAGTAACTGAACTAAACTGAACAGAATTGAAAATAAGTCCAAAAGAACAAGGACTTAGTTTAGTGGTTAAGACATTAAATTAGTAACTTGAATTCATGGGATTAAATCTTATACCATGCATTTTCTTATTTTTTTAATTGTATATGGAATACATGAAGTAAACACATTTAGGGATAACGGCACGTGACACAATTACTTAGTTTAAGAACGCCTTTTAATATATTAGTATAGATAGATAATATGTGTATTGAAGGGGATCTTCAAAGAAAAAACGATATCAACAACCAAAAGAAAAGGAGAATGTAGAAAAGTATTTGGCAATTCTCATATAAGACGGTCACACTTTAACACCATCTCACTATTTGTCTTAAAGGAGTATTGAGTAATAGTATTTTAATTATGCTACTTTTCAAGTGAATCCTATAACTTAAACGATAAGGTATGCGCAAGGCAATATTTTTATCTATACTAATATATTAATAGGCGTTCCTAAATAAGGAACGATGCCACGTGTCACTCTTCAATAGGATTTTTTAATCCATGTAATTCACATACAATTAAAAAATAAAAAATAAATTGTACTACCCCCGTTCCTTTTTAATAGTTACACTTACACTTTTCACACATGTCGATGCACTACTTTGAGCCTTTATATCTTTGATTTTGTATTTGTAAAAAATATAAAAAGTCAATATTATAAAAGTACACATCGAGACGAATCAAACAAGACCTCACAAGACTATATTATTATAAGATTTGATCTTGTGACTTCAAGCTCATATATTAAAGTCTTAACCATTAAACCAAGTCATATTTTAGTGTTATCATTTTGAAGTAAAATATTAATAAATAAAAAATGCAATTACTTGGGGTGCAGCCCGAGCATAAAAACTAGTTACAATTAGTATTTACTAATTACTATCTTGAAAATTTATATTTAGTAATGACTATCTTGAAAATTTATATTTAAAGAATAATTAGTGTTTACTAATTACTATCTTGAAAATTTATAATTTAAGAATCAGTACAAGAGATTCAATAGAGGAAAAATTTAGCTAATTTTTACCCCTATTAAAGTTGAGAGTTTACAATTTACAATATTGAACTAGCAAGATGAGTAACCACTTACAATCTGAACCGTTGTATTTGTACGCATGTTAAGGGGATCTTTCTTTTTTTGTTTATTTAGAAAAAAAAAGCACATGTTATAATTTTAAGGTAATGGTTAAAAGTCATTCATTGATACTAGAATTTATTAGAAATACACCGTCATGAGAATATTTCAACCTCTTTCTCTGCCTCTGGTCTGGTTTAAATATTATAGAAGTATTTAATCACTTCATAAGTACCAAACGTTTTGAATTACTCGAAATGACATCTTTATATAGAAATAGAGAATTTAAAAACTATTAAAACTAATGAGTTGGATTTTACTATTTATTTATTTCTAATTCTAATGGGTTATTGACCCACTGATTAGATAAAGTTTTTTCCATCTTTTTGTCACTTTATCCCTTTTTATGAGCACTTTGATTTGTCTCTTTTTGTATGTGATCATCAATATCCCTTACTTCTAGTCAAAAAAAAAAAAATCAATATCCCTTACTTTTACTTTATCCGATTACAAGAAAAGGATACTTAATATAAAACACGCATATGCCAAAGAACTACAATTTTTTTAACAACAGCTAAACTAGTTTAACCTTTACAACCTAACTATTCATTTTATAAATGGTAATGATGATTAATATATAAGTAAATTTGTGAAAAAAGTATCATGTGCTTGTTCATCCATATATACATCATTTTGTTCATCCATTATGATTTATTATCACAATAATTTAGAAGTGATATACTAATATTGATCAATAAAGAAAATTTGTGAAAAAACACACATATGTAGAAACGAAGTTTAATTATACATGAGATTTTCTTTACATATATATTCTATTTATCTATTTATATTCATTAGTCATTACCATTTTATTATCTACTACCAAAAAAATATAGAAGGTAAAAATGGAGTTGGCACTAGGGGTGTTCATTTTGGATATCCGAAAATTTTGAATCGGGAAAATGCGATCCGAAAAAGGTCAGATATTCGAAAACTAAAAAAATTGATTTTTTTCAAAGGAAAAGTTCATAAAATGAGTTTTGGATCATTGGATATTTTGGTTATCCAACCTTGAAAACGGATTTTTCGTATCGGATATCCGAAAAGATCAGAAAATATCCGATCCGAGAAATTTCGAATATTCGATTCGAAATATCCAAAAAATAAAAATTGAGATCGAATCAACCGGATCACGAATCGGATCGGATCGAATCGGATATATATGAACACTCCTATCTGGCACAGCACTCAGTACGACAAAGGCCCAGAAAAACTAACAGATTTCACACAAGTGTACGAATTAGCCATGAAAACATTTCTCGACGCAAGAGTTAAGACGTGTAAAAAAGTAAGGTGCTACGGTCGTAATCAACCATCCTATCTACTAGCTAGTACTACGGCAAGAATCAAACGGTAAAATCAAACCATTAGTATATGAAGAAATCTCAAATGAGGTTGATAATGGGTCGATGAAGTCAAAAAAGGAAAGGCTACTGGCTATATACGTAAGTCTTGGGGCCTGTGCTTTTGAAGATTGTGTGTGATCTATGATGTCTTTTTGCTTTTGCTTTAGATAACGTCAAACATGTTTTCAAATGATTGATTACCCTTAAAGTTCCATTAGCTTCACTTCACTACTTTACTCGAGCTTGGCTTGGTGCTTGGTCCAACCATTTCAAGCCCTTGGTATTCACCCCTCTTTAGATAGGTATGCATATGCATGTCACTTTAAAATGAAATAAAAAGAAATTCTATGTATGTCACTTCAGTGGGTACAAAAAAACAATTTGGTAATCATGTAGTATTATTTTTAGTACCAATTGGAAAATACAATACGATATTTAATACCAATCAAAAGAGAAATAGGTATTAAATTAGTTGTTGGACCGGGTGATACCCCAAATACAATAATTTATCAACGTGAATTTAAAGTTTTAAATGAAACATTTGAGAAAAGTAGAAAAAATGAGTTACATATATGAAGAAAACATCAATTACCTTATTGACACAGAAGATGTCACTCACTCATAGCAAAAATGAGTAGACGCATAGTGACGGTTGATTTAGAAATGCCTACTCAATTAAGGAATTTTGATATGTATACTCAATAATAAATTTAAGAAGATGGACTATGATTTATTTTAGTTGAGTATACATATCAATTGAATATAATCCAAGTATTAGTGGGTCGGTATATTGTGGGATGTAAGTTACCATATTTTTAAATGATTTTCTTAGATGTATGTTATACTTTTTTTCTCCCTATAAAAACCAAAAAGAGATTGTAGATTAGTTGATTAGTGTGTGTATATTTCAAATGAGAGGTTGTATGTTCGAGTCTTCACACATATATTTTAGTTGATTACTTTGTATCATTTGTTTGGGAGGGAGGGGGTACATGTGGCAGCATGACATTTATTTGTCTTGAGTTATATATATATATATATAAGTACTATTTTTTTTAACAATAAATTTTATTTTCACTTGAATCGATTTTCGCCTACTTCAAAGCGTGAAAGTTCGTAAGATTCTTAATTTCACTCCAAGTTTGTTCTTTTCACTATATCTTCAATCCTTATTTAAAAAATATAAAGTTCAGATAAGAATTAATAAAGTCTATTAAGTTTAGATAAACAAAAATAAAATTTGACACAATAAAAAATAAATAATGCTACATTAACACATTAAGTTAAGATAAGTTGAGATATGTCAAAAATAAGTTTAGATGTTTAATTTGGATTCATACTATGTGGTATGAGCCCAATATTCATAAATTACTGTCAAGCCCAATCTTAAGGACGAAGTTCCCTGACCATTTTTCCATATTGGGCTCATACCACATAGTATGGGTCCAAATTAAACAAATTAAATAAAAAAAGAAAAAGAAAAAAAAAACAGTTCCTCCTCAAATAAACCAACAGCAGCTGATGAGATTCTCTCTCCTCCGCCGCCTCCACCACCAACCTCCAAAACCCTCAGTAATGGCTTCAATCACCACCCAAGTTGCGGCCCCACCACCACCAACGACGGCGGTAGAAGAAGAAAACGTTGACGACCTACTTTGTTCTTCCGGGCCCACACTATCGGAGGAGAGAGAAGAAAAGGTGGAGGAAATGGGGTGCTTATTGGGCCAGCCCAGTGGGTACTTGAGTGGGGAGGCTCGGATAGAGAGGGCTTGGGCCCATTGGAAGAAGTTGGGTAGGCCCAAATTGATTGTTGCTCCTATGGTGGATTGCTCTGAGCTTCCATTTAGGATGCTTTGTCGCAAGTATGGAGCACAAGCTGCTTATACTCCAATGTTGCATTCTAGAATCTTCACTGAGACTGAGAAGTATCGCTCTATGGAGTTCACCACATGCCAGGTTTTTTTCTCTCTCTCCTAATTTCTAGGGTTTTAGGAAATGGTCGAATGTTCCAATTAATTTTAGAAATTGTGAGTGATTAGTACGATTTCAATTATGCATATATGTTAATTAATGTTATTAATTCTGTTTTGAGTAGAAAATATGAAGAATTGATGTTTGAAAATAGACGAAATAAATCGGACGATGTTTTGGTTTACACATGAGTAGAAAATTTTGGACAAGAATTGTGAAGTTTGACCAATATAATGGGAATGGTGCACTTATAGTATCTGTTAAGCAGGGAATTCTTGTGAATAAATGTACTAGTGAAGTGGCTTGCTTATTGTGAAAGCTGATTGAATTTTACTATTGTTGTCCTGATTTACTTGTCATATTACTAGTTCAAATTACACTCATAATGTGACAGTTGACAAGTCGGCGCCTCGTCAGCGCCTGCACTGTTTATTTTGTTAAATGAGCAGCTGATATTTGGGTTCATATTTTGCTGATCTCTGACAAATAACAAATTTGAGATAAGTGACACATTCTAGTGACCTTCGGCTCTCCTCACCTGCAAGCGAAGTCGGAGCTGCATTGATGATCATAGGTTTATACATTATATAAGTAGGCATTGCTACCATTGTCCATTTCGCATTTGAGGAATTAATATCGTTTCCTCAGTTTGAATCTAATCACGCTCTCACATGTAAAATTTTGGTCCCATTTAGGGGATGAACACATTGCCATATTAGCATAGTATATTAGTTTGTATAAACTTCTCCTTAGCTGGTGATGTTGCTGTTGGAGGTAGACAAGCTGCCATTATAATGTGTGGAATTTTTAAATTATGTTGTGGTTTATGTAGACCATGCATTATTCACTATATATGCAAACAACTGCTGAATCATAGACATCCTGTCATTAATGATCCATATTGAGCGGGTATCTTTTCGAAGAAAATCTTGATTTCTATGATGAAGTATCTTAGGGAATACATGAGTAATTGTTATCAAGTTCCACTTTCTTACTATATATGATCTACATTTGATACATGCAGGAGGATCGACCATTGTTTGTCCAGTTCTGTGCAAATGATCCAGGTGTTTTACTTGAGGCAGCTCGGAGGGTGGAACCATTTTGTGACTATGTTGATATCAATTTGGGGTAAGAGTTGTTGATTGACTGCTCCTTGGATTATGCTATAAGAATGAATGAACGATTATTTGGCATCTTGTACGCTTGTTTGAAAACATACATAAAGCATTTATAAGTTCTTTCAAATTTCTTTTTGAAGTTTTACTTCGTCAGCTCACAAATAAGTGCAGCACTTTTTTTTTTTTTTTTCAATTGTTATCAATTATTATGGTTTCCGATGCGCAATTTAGGGGTTGTGACCATCAATATCTTTAATTTTGTTTTGGGTCAAGATTATGTAAGCTTATATTTTGTAAACACACATTGAAACAGACCAAGTAAGATCATGCATGAGTGCATGGCAATGTTTCGAACATCACATTATTAGAAAGATGTGGTCAACATTTTTGAGGTAGTGTTGCTCTTATACATGGATGAAGCAGTTTGTTACTACAAATATTGTGTCATGTGGAGGATAAATGCCATCATAATCTGGTAGATTTTGCTATTTTGCCATCATAACTTGGCACATTGTTTTTCAATTTAACTTCTGTATGGGCTTAATATGCAGTTGTCCCCAGCGCATTGCTAGACGGGGTAATTATGGAGCCTTTTTGATGGATAAGCTCCCTCTAGTAAAGTCTTTAGTGGAAAACTTAGCTCAAAACCTCCAGGTTCCTGTTTCTTGCAAAATCAGAATCTTCCCAAATTTACAGGATACCATAAACTATGCAAAAATGCTGGAGGAAGCCGGCTGCTCTCTTCTAGCTGTTCATGGTCGAACAAGAGATCAGAAAGACCAGAGGAAAATTAGGGCAGACTGGAGTGCAATTAGGGAGGTCAGAAATGCAGTCAGGATTCCAGTCCTTGCCAATGGGAACATTAGACACATAGACGATGTCCATAGCTGCTTGGAGGCAACGGGTGCAGAAGGGGTGCTCTCAGCTGATGCTCTTCTCGAAAACCCGGCTCTCTTCGCGGGTTTTCGTACCCCAGAATGGGTAGAAGAAGGTGAAGAAAATTGTAAAGATGGAAACATAGACCAGGCAGAACTGCTAGTTGAATATCTGAAATTATGTGAAAAGTACCCCGTGCCATGGAGAATAGTCCGAGCCCATGTACACAAGATGCTCGGAGAGTGGTTCCGGTTGCAACCACAGGTGAGAGAAGACCTCAATGCACAATCTACGCTTACATTTGAGTTCCTTTATGGCTTGGTGGATAGGATTAGGGAGCTAGGTGTTAAGATTCCACTTTATATGAAAGGCAGTAGTAGTGATGAGGAAACAAATCCTGCAAATGGTGATATGCCCTCTAATATGTGATGCAAATTCTAACACAAGTTCGAGGTATGTATTTTTTTATGAACACAAATCATCTTTATACAATGTAACCTAAGATGATTAAAGTGAAGAGGCTATTAAAGCAGGGGTAATAGGCCTATTGTCTTCCCTATATTATGTGTAACATTAGCTTATATTCAGGTTTAGAATACACATACATTAAATTTTCTGATCAAAGAATTGATTCGTATTCATAAATGTTTAATCATAGATTTTTTTTTTTTTTTTTCAAAGTTCCACTTATCTTAACATTATTGATCTCACATCATTTCTTCATGTCGAATTGAACTTTGAGAGATGAGTTTGGCGTCTTGTGAGGCTGACACTTGGTCAGAAGGGGCGGGGGCGGGGGCTGGGGCTGGGGCTGAGCTGGGCCTTAAGAATGCGAGCCCATTCTTGACACTCATGTCAACCAACTTAGGGGGGCGGGCCTTTCCCCACTGAAAACACTGAAATAATATGCCCAATGTGAGCCCAACTTTCTCAATAGCCATGCCTTATCTAGGGCAAGCTCTTAGGCAATGTTCTATTCACCTGAAAATCTGAAAAAAGGTGGTTTAAGTCTGAATTTTTAATAATTTGGTATGGTTTAAATTTTTCTGGTCTATATTTTGTGGTGCTTTTTGTGTTCGTCATTAATGTAGTCACTTTTGAGTCGGGTCAAATTTGATTCGGTTGGGTGATTTGATATCCAGTTTCGTGTATACTTTGGCTCTTCATTTTCTCCGCCTATCGAGTATACTTTTGACTAACAAATAGTTTTATTTTGGCTAAATTGTAACTGTTTTTCTTTTTGGTGGGGCTAATTTATACAATAGATCACAATTTCAAGAAAAAGATTACTATAGGATGCTAAGATATCTTAATAAAGGATTATAATTTTACTAAGATGGATATTGTTGTCGCATCATAATTTTACTAAAATGGAGATTTTTTTTCGTATTCTTTTTTCGAGTCCAAATTGAGTTATTGGTTATTGTTTTATCTAGCAGCTATTAAATTGATGCTTTCTATGAGTTAAGTTTGAAAAGGAATGAGCTACGACTTTCGATAGAATGTCAACCTCAATCAATATGTTATTCAATATTCTCAATGTTTTGAGTAGGGTTACATTCTATATATTATTTTACCTTATTAAATAATTCGGAGCATCATACTACTAAATATGTAGGATTACATTGATTTTTTGACTATCAAACCAGTCGAGTTTCCACCAAGAATCAGCGCACCATGTCACCATCTTCAAACTTAAAATTGTTTCTTACTTTAGCAGTAAGATGATCTCCATATACAGCTGGCTCAAGTTTCTTTTTTCCGCCTGACTTCTGAACGCAAATGTCTAAGGGCTGAATGGTTGCATCGTAATTTGGCTGCTCAATTCATCACATGAAACTCCAGTTAATTTTGAAACACAAGTTACATAATAATATCCTGTCAAAAAAAAAAAAGTTACATAATAATATCATTCCATTATTTTGAACGTACAACAAAAAGATTTGGACATCCAAGTACAAACATATAAACATTCACAGATAAAGAATATATTTTTTCCCTGTGTATTTATTTGTTTGTTACTATGTTCTAAAGAAACTTTTTCGTATATTCAGTCTGAGTTTATCCCTCATATTCAACTCCAAACTCCAGACTATGCCACATCAGCTTTTAACTACTTTTTAATTTTACAGACTCACTTCATACTCATTCCTATTTTATACTTTATCCCTCAGACTCTTTACAGACTATGTTTTAAATGAATTTTACAAAAAAAGAAAAAAAGAAAAGATGTCAAGTTTTAAGTGGCCTGGAAATTTAACCTCTTGTATGTCAAAGTTTTGGATGGAGTCTTGAATTATCAAACCCACCCCAAGACTCAACTTTTTCTTTCAACATTATTGCATAGTCTTTACTCAAGACTCTCAAAGTCTTTGCTTAAGACTCTCCAAGTCTTTGCTTAAAACTCTCCTTCAGGCTCCCAATATTCATACTCTGAGGACTTGTATAATATACTGTATACAAAATTATCTACCGTATGTTCAAAAGAATGTGAAGTTGACAAAAAAATCATGCATCTCTTAAAGAATATATACCATTATAAAATTATAATGATGCTTGTAATATAAATAAGCAACTATATTTCCATTCAAGATCATGATGGTAGTAGTTTTTCTAAGGGAAAAGCTCAATAGTGCATTAATCAAAGCGTCCGAGAGTACATATGGATAAATCTCCGTAGGACAATGATTCTCCCACACTTGTTCAACTCCACACTTGTTAAATTGGTTTTGAAAAGTCTAATTGATAGTTAGTGCCCAAAAGTAAGTTAATTGCAAAGATATATATACTAATATATTAAAAAGTGTGCCTGACAAAGTATATGTGTCATGTAGAGCCTCCTTCAAATAGAATTATACCACATGTGCAATTACTCAGCACCATACCACATCAACTAACAAAATAAATATTGCTTAATTAGCTAGATTCAAACTTACGATATCTTTCTATTAAATATAATGCGCTTACCATCTAGCCAATTTTTTTTCATGCTTCAAATGTCAACATAATCTTATAATGTATGTTTTAAATGTTGAGTGAATGAGCGCACTCCTCTTCCTACAACTTTAAAGATTGAAACTTTATTTCTTTTTTTCCTCGTGAGCAGAGAAAAACCATATCAAGTGTGCAAAAAAAAAAAACAACAACCCATAAACAGCCGTGGCAAAGCCGACCCCCAAACACTATTTTTGGGAAATAAAAAGCGTAAGTTTGAAGAGGGATGAAAAAAAAATTTTGTAGGTATACATTTGCCATTTACTTTATTATGTGCTTAACTATGAGCCATGCAAATATGTAATGCTCCTTTCTTTTTCATACGTTTTCTTTTAGTAGATCGTCTTGACTTAAAAGAAAAGGTATTGGAACATTGCTAACCTCATAAAAATAGTCGACGGAAACACGATAATTCGGAGTCATGTTGATCACTTGATGTGGAGTAGACTCATATAACCCATTGGACAAAATCTACATATATACTTCATGATCAAACTTCATTATAACTAATACAACATGTTATCACCTAGCTCAAACTATTAGCTTAAGCCTGAAGGTGTTGGCAAATACCTTTAGCATATCTCCGATGTTACACATTGAATGTGCCAGGAATTGGAGGAGCCCAAATCCATTCCCCCAAGCGGTTTTTAACCTTGAACAATAGTTGAGGTGAATCAAGAATAGGTAACACACGAACATGACAAAAAAAAGGATCTAAATTGACACGGATAAGGAGATTTCCATCAGTCCTTTTTGTGTTCGATCATTTACTATACACTGGATGTGCATAGAGTATAGTTCAACCGTCCGTTCACAATTTTATGCATCATATACTTTGAACATGAGCGTACGAGTGGAAATGTGAGAATGTGTAAATTTAATCCTTAGGTGTATGTAGGTTGTAAATTATAGTAAATTTAGTGTGAGTATATATATATATATATTTTTTTTTTTAAAAACATATGGAGTATAATAAGATACAACGTTTTATTGTCTAGATACTAGTATTAAAAAATTTAAAAATACAAACAAATTAAAAAAATAAAATTACCTGTAATGCTTTTATACTCTCATCTTGATTAAGTAACGTGAGAATACCTGTTGAAAACATTTGGAAATCATTAGACACCATCACAACATAAAACCAAAAGTTCATAGCATCTCAATACATAAACTTACCGTAATCTGTGTGGATTCCACTAGAGCACGTACAAAAGCGAACATAACAATATAAGGAGAACATTAATTTCTTTAAAACTTGAGAAGGTAAGCATTATTATTTAAAACATAAAGGAGCAAAAAGAAATGCATGCAAGACAACCACAATTGTAAATTGTCAATAATGGAACTAAAAATTTAGACTTGTTAGGGCAGCTAGACTTAATTTTTTTTGGACTATGCCCCTTAATAGATTGTTCTCTGGTTAAGTGGTTATCGCTTACCATCCCAAGTGATTTTTTGTTACGTTAACGGTATCTTCGTTCAAGATTGCAGGGTAGCCATTCAATCGGATGATCCAAAATGGATCGCCTGCTATATCTCCTTCTAAAGCATTAGCCGACCCAGTCAAGGCCAGTGCAATACCTCTCATGATAGTTTTGGAAAGTTCTGTTATCAACCAAGCAAGTGAGTCCTAATTAGATGAAACATCGATATAGTTTAATTTTGGCCTAGAAAGTAAAGCTAACAGGTAAACATTATACTTGTGCATAGTCCTACGTATTCCTCCATCACTAATTTAAAGCTTGGCGGATTCGACGGCCTGCAATATGGGGAAAATCCGTTATTTTACAACATCTTAACAAACTAACCAAGAGGAAGAGAGACAATGTTTCAACAAACAATACAAAGAAAGAAAGTCATTTACACGTAGTGAAAAGATTCTATACGCATTTACTACCTCCTTTTCCAAAAACCTTAATTCTCTCTTTTCATTTTAGTCTGTTTCGTAAAGTTCTTCCTAAGTTTGCTTTATTCCATTTTCGGCAAACATTTTTCGCTTTTTTCTACTCCCTTAGCCCACCACATGGGTCTATTTGATGCATTAACTATCAAGTGATATTCCAATGGAAATCCTTTCTCAATGGACTCCCCCAGCAAAGGACATATCAAATTTAACTCTGATGGGGCTCTCCTTGGTGATGGTGTTGTCGAATTGGGTGTGGTGGCCTGGTGGGGCACAACAGGAAGGGGAAGTGGTGGCTGCGGCTGTATCTCAATGGAATTGTTGGCAATCAGTTGTTAGCTAGTTTAGTTGGATTGTTTGACTGACTGGAAGGATTGGTTGTATGTATTGGCTTTTTAAGTTGACTGTTTAAGCCAGCTGTTTGCAAAAGTGTTTGATAAAATTAGATGTGGCTGTTGGCTGTTTATTACAGAGTTTGTGGGGGCAACAAGCCAAAAACCAATCCAAAAAGCTGCTCCACACAACTTTTTCATTTTGGCTTAAAAGCCAACTTTTCAGCCAACCAAAAAGCCAATACCAAACACTTTCTTTGACTGTTTGACCAAATTGAAAAACCAAAAGCCATAAGCCAATAAAAAAGCCATTTACCAAACATGGCCAATATCTGACCCACAAGGATGCCTCAATGGCGGAACTAGCAACTATGCTCCTTAGCCTATTTATTACAGGTAGCCAATAGGTTGGGGTATCGACATATCACGCTGGAAACTCGTCTTATTTTATTTCTTTTGTTTTTCTATTTTTTTGGGTAAGGATAAATTTTGACAAGTTAGGTGAAGTAAATACAACCCTTACTTGGAAAGGGTAATCAGAATTGATTCCAATACCTCTTGGAATTGGAGGACATACTCTAACCACTTAGTTATAAATCGGTCCCCACTCTCAGAATAGCTTGTCTTATGCCTTATGGCTAGAGTTGTTGTTTCTATATATATATACATGCACGAATAATAAATTTTATCTTTGTTACTAATTTTCTAGGAGTTTTTATCCTTGGTGAAACTTGGTTTAAATTAACAATAATACACTCCTCTTCCCATGTTTTCCACTCAAAAATAGAACAAGTAATATTCATTTATCTAAAACATTCTCTCTCATACCCAAAAATTAAGCGAAGGATAATTATTATGGAGTGACTAAAATAATATACGTGACAATATTTGAGGGCATATATATAGAGTATAAGATAGGAAAAGGAAGTACTCCATAAACCACAAACGATGATTATTAATTAGGGTATGTTCATTTCAACTTACTTTTTCTTAATTTATCTTAATTTTCTGAACTAATTTTTCTGAACTTTTTTAAACTTTTAAGTACTTTTCAAAACTACACTCTTCTTTTTGTTAAATTTTACTTACTTTTTTTTAAAAAAAAACTATTCTGAACTTTTATAGAATTGTTCTTAGTTATTCTGAACTTTTCAAAACTACTCTCTACTTTGTCTTAACATATGGAGGACTTTTTTTTTTTTACTTTTCCTAATTTTTTCAGAATTTCTCTAAACTTTTCATTATATTTATGAGTTTTTCTGAAGTTTTCTTATTTTTTAAATAAAAGCAAAAATAAGTTGAAAAAAATAGACCCTTAAATGCCAAAGATGAACGATCCTAAAATGAATTATTTTTATCCCAATATATTTTATAAATATACTAGATACGTGAATTATGTGCTATTTTGCTTGTATTTGTACACTATCTTGGTCTTGCTTCACGTAGGTGTACCTTGATAAGGATTGCACCACCGACATTAAGGTTGGGGGGGTTAATTCAATCCCACTAGGGGAACTTCGGGGGAGGAAATCCCCCTAGCCTTCCCCCTCGTCAGTCCTCCCAAAGTATCTAGCCTACTAATTTGGATCGGATTGACCTATAAGAAGTTCTGATCCGGTAATTGATAGAACATTTCATCTTATCTACTTGATAATTAAATAAAGTAAAAAGTTGTATCGTATACGTTGAAGCTATGTTAAATTGTTCATCATACGAATGACAATTCAATAAAGCATGCGCTGTTACTTTAAAATAATCAAAAGCATTATCAAAGTGATAACTGCACTTGCACCTGCTTTTTTTTTAAAAAAAACATTCTTATACACCCAAATGTACCGTGAGCATATATGAACTCAATCTTTTTTATTAATTTTTTATTTATATCATACACCGTATAACTCATCTCTTTATATTTATTGTTTTAAAACTAAAATGAAGATTGAGAATCAAGATATATGACACATACCATAAGTTGGAACCTTCCAGTTGTTTTCCCAGTAGTCCATACATCCCTTGTTCATATTCTCTATAACACTGGATAGAAAGAAGTAAATAAATTCATAATAATTATATTATTTCTATTATATACGGGAATTCTTGAAGATTTTAATGTCCACCCTTTTTTATCAATATCTCCTAACTAGAAAAGAAAAGTACAACACCTACCACTCTTAGTTTAAAAATAAAATAAGAAAGTGAAATAGTTACCACACATCCTTCGACTTGACACGCATAGCGTGCATATAAGGCTACTAGGCTAGTATTAGTTAACGACAAGACTTGCACTAAATTGTCATCATCTTAATTTTAAAATAGAGAATCTAAGAACTAGTGTGATCGACTTACATCAATGGCTTCCTGCATATCGCGAACACCATCGGTAAAATTTTCTCCAACTTCTTGATATCCTCTGCATTTTATTCAAGTCACAACTTTTAGTGGCACGTAAATATTGAGTTGGGTTAACACTGGGCTAGCTTGTGAATCGTCAAATTGGGCTAGGCCAAAAGACTCTAGATCAATAGCTTATTAATAACTTCAGAATAAATCACCTCCGTTACTTGTTAAGTGAATTAGAGAGGAAGTGGGGAAAAATCAAGGAGTTTAAGAAGAGAATATTGAGTGAGTGAAGTAAGAGTGGGGACAATTATGTAAATAAGTGATACTGGCAATCTGTAAATAAGTAGACACTTTTTTTTTTACCAATTTTGAGCTATAGGTCACTTATTGTAACATTTCCAAATAACTGAAACATGCCACGTAAAAGAAATGACAGAATTATTATGGAATAATAAAGAATTCAATCATAACTTGAGAGAAAGGTAAAAAGATACTGATTTTTTTAAGGTAGGGAAGGACCATGTATAGAACTCAACCCGAATGGTTCTCTTGTGCTAGCATTTGCGGGTCAGGCACTTGAGAGTAGGGAGGAAATGTGAGGGGAATCCCTATCTCCAATTACCGCAGTTTGGGAGGATTCAGCATTATCATTAAGGTTGCAAGTTGAATTCCCAACCAAATGCATGAAGCAAGCTTGGTAGTAATATATACTGAATGAGATAGGTAAAAACACCACAAGTATAAAAAATTTCGTAACAATTTGTTGTCATATTTTTTAACTTTTAGACCATGTGAGTTTGTGGTGCCAGATGCCCACATTGGAGTAGTAGTAGGAAGATGATTAACATATAAGTCAGACCACCACTTCATCTATTGCGTTGCCAATGATTTTTGGATGAAACCTCAATGGAATTGTATGTGGTCTACTCTCTACCAATCTGGGCAAGCCTATTGAAAAAATGTATCATGTGGTATCAAAGTGGAAAATTTTGGCTCATTATTAGACTAGTCTCTTTTCTTTTTAAAGAATCCAAGATGGAGAAAATTTGAAGATGTCTTTGGGACATGAAATTAAACCCAACAGGATTGATTGCCTGAAGAGCCGCTCCTTTGACCTTTTATTGTAAGTCTTGAAGAAGGCCAAACGAATATGTTGTAACTTGTAACTAACATAAAAGTCTAGTAAACTATTGCTAATCTGATTTAGAATGAAATGTCAAATTGTATCTATTTGGACCCCTGATCTGGTCCAATAGTATCATACAAAGCCCGCCTAAAAGATTTGATCAGTGTACTCCCAAGGGGCCCATCAGCTCCTTAAAACAAAAAATAACTTTACCATAAAAGGGAGACAACTTTCCTATAGACAGGCATGCCCCCAATAGGGTTTCCTGTCTGGGAAATCCCCAACATTATAAAAGTAGCAAGCCCAATCAATGAGCAGGTATTGAATTCTCACCTAACAAAACCAGAGCATCTCTCTCTAGAACTGTTCACTTTCTCTCTCTACCTCAATCTCAACTGACTTGAGCGTCAGAGGGGATTTCCCGGGAACACCCCCGGGCTAGTTTTCTTTGTTTTGCAGGACTTCGATTGACAAGACTCGGGATTATATTCCAACTCGGGATTTTAACCTCTAAACACTCTTAACTCTTTTGACTAGTTTCTAGGCAGAAACAGTATCTATTAAGGATTATGTCCGATTAAAACAGTTTCAGTTTGACTCAACCCTTATACTTCTTAGGTCGTTATCAGAAAAAATAAATTTACTTCTTAGGTCACATTGTCTATTAACTAAGTTTACCTTTGATGATATAGATGTGCAAGTGAAAGTTGTAGCCAAATTAAATCTTAATAGCAAATTGAGAATCGGACATTTCATACTTGGTTATTTTAATATTTAGGAAACAAATTTGAAAATTTAATTGGTACCGAATCTTATTGAGTTCTATTATATATGTATTGATTAAGTTCGATTTTTATTATAGGGTTAGAAACTATACCACAAGACATAGCTTAACTAAATCAAATTTCTATATAAGATGTCATTAGACAAAAAGTTTCTATGGCAAAATCCAATAAAACTAAAAAATCTTACATCCTTATATATATATATATATATATATATATATATATATATATATATATATATATATATATATATATATATATATATATATATATATATATATATATATATTATCCCCAAACATAATCTTTTCTTTTTGACAAAATCTTGAAATTCACAACCTATGCCTTGTGGCATAGATCAAAAAGGTCCTTTTTTATACGGAAGATGACTGAATAGTAATTACATATCTTTCTAAAAAATAAAAAGGTTTAAAAAAAGACTTTTAAGAGTTAGAAAATAACCTATATCCAGTCGCCACATAAAGTTTTATCTTGAGTTTTTCTTCACGAGGAAGCTCAAAGAACTTGTGCGACATATCTCTGACTTCTTTTAGAAGGGGTTCGCGGATCCCATGACCTTTCTATAGTAAGCAAAAAAAAAAAAAAAAAAGAACTTGTATTCAATACTAGAAAAAAATAAGACCATAAACATAGTACTATGGAAAACAAAAGAAAATTTTATTAGGTAAATTTTTTTTTTGTTAGCTAATTAAACAAGAAACTTCCTCCATTTCACTTACAGATCTTCAATGCAAAATTTTAACTATTAATATTTTAACCACGTAATCATAATAATAAATGAAAAGTAAATATTTAATAGTATATATTGACATGAACGGCTGAACCTTTTTTTTTTTGAGGGAACCTAATACACATATGAACTTACATTTCTAAAATAAGTCACAATGAATTAAACATAAAGCTACCCAAGTGACCGGCTAATAACGGACGAGCATACTTTTGCAATGATATTATCATGGAACTATTTATTAGGCCCGAGCTATGCCCCGGGTAAGAAAAAATTTCATTTATTAATATTGTACTTTGGATTGATAACACTAAATACAATTTGGTCTAGTGGTTAAAACTTTAGCATATGAACTTGAGGTCACGGGATCAAAACCTATGCTATGCAATTTCTAATTTTTTTATTGTACATGGATTACATGAACTAAAACTCCCTAGGGAGAGCGCCACGTGGCACAGTTCCGTGTTTAGGAACGCCTTTTAATATATTTACTATTTTTTTTTCCCGGGCGATGCCTCGGGTCAGTTACAATAAACTAATATGTTATTATTTTTAAATTTTATAATTTATTTTGCTACTTTTCGTATTTTTGTACATTAAGAAATTGAAAAATTCACGTCACTTTGTGATAAGTAAAGAAAAATTGAAAGGTTTGAGTTTGAAAACAATACCTTAAAAGGAATTGTGGTAAGAGAATATGACATCAATATTCTCTTGTAAGTTACGTAATAAGAGTGTTAGAGATGTATATACTTGTTAAGTCTTTTTAGTTAAGTATACTTATTGCAAGACTTTATCATATTTTATTTGAAACATTAGACAACAAATTCATAGTGTATTGATGGTTAGGCTCTAACTTTTCATTTCAAAGGTCACGTGTTCGATACCTTTCACTTACACATTTCTTTTTTTAAAGTGAGGGGTACACATATTCATTTGCATTAAAAAGTTGAGGAGAGTGCCACGTGGCACATAGGCTTTCTTTCGCACGCCTTTTAATATATTTGTATAGATATTTTACCACATAAAAAAAGCCAATCTGTCTACAAGCTTTATCCAATTCTCTGACCACTTCGCGCACACCATCATCCTCAACCATATTTGTATCATCAGATTTTTGCACCAAAGCACTAATATCTGCATTATGTCAGACACATGAAGAAACTATGACGGAACTAATAATTCGCATTTTGATGACACTTCAAGGTAAAATGTCTTTGAATTTTGATCATACCAGTACCACTACCATGCTATCGAGATTATCATTAGTTATCACCCGGCCCTATAACTACTTTGTCAACCCTTAGAAATTCCATAATCTCTCCTTTATTTGTTTTTCTTATTTGAAATCAGAGAGAAAATGAATGAGCACTGCATGTGGAGAATGGAGATGAATATTGTTAAATACGTCATGTACAATTTTACGCATACTTTTTTTTTTTTTTTTATAAAGGCTCTGTTTGGCAACACATAAATCACCTTAAATGAGTAGGTGCTAAAAGTTTAAGTCATCTAAAATAAATAGTCGTATTTGAGATAAGAGCTTAAATAAAATTTAAGCTGAAAAATTGACTGAAATTGAGTTGCTATCAAATATAGTATCTTAATTTAAGGTGCTGAAATTTTCAGCTACCTTATCAGTTCAGCTCCTTTCAGCTACTTTATCAGTTCAGCTCTATTACAGCTTATGTTCCCAAACATAACCAAAGTAAAAGATAGAAAAGTATAATAAATTGCATAGTGAGGAAAATGAAGATTCAATATGGGTCACTTTTAGAACAAGTAGTAGGAAAAACAAGTAAGGCTATGTTTGGGTACATAAGCTGAAACTAATAAGGTAGCTGAAAGGAGCTGAACCGATAAGAAAGCTGAAAATTTCAGCACCTTAAATTTTGAGATGCTATATTTGATAGCAACTCAACTCATACCCCAACATTAGTGGAAAAAACCTTATATGTCACTTAGTAACAGATGCGGTTTTTGTAAAACCGCATCCGAAAATCAACCAAAAAATGGGAGGAAAATTTGGCAAACAAAATCTGATGCGGTCCTTAAAAAACCACATCAGATTTTAAATCTGATGCGGTTTTTCATGAAACTGATGCGGTTCATAAGACCGCATCCGAAAATCCGTTCGTGGCCCAGTACACTCATGGTCTCATAACCCTTAGGCGTCCATTTCCTTAGGCGCCCCTCAAACCTTAATGCCTCTCTCTCTCCTCTCCTCACTCAACCCTAATCTCTCCTCCCTCTCAAACCCACGTCGCCATCTCTTCTCTCTCTCCTCATTAGATATGCTCTTCCCTCTCAAACCCACGAACACCGTCGTCGAATCATGGCAACACGTCGAATTCATCGTCCCTCCCCCTCCTCAACGAATCGGAGCCACAAACGACGAACGACGAACCGTTCATTTTCTCCATCATCATCAACTTCGTTCATCATCAACCACGAATCGTTCATTTTCTTCATCATCATCAAGCACGAACCGCAAACGACGAACCACGAATCGTTTCATCATCATCGTTTTTTTCAAGATCTGGGGTTTATATTTTTTCGTTTTTAATTTTCGTATTTTGTTCGATTTTGTTCGATTTTTTTTTTCGATTTTTTTTGTTCGATTTTTTATGTTTATTTCTTAATTTCCGTACTTTGTTCGATTTTTTGGTTATATTTTGTATAAATTTTCGGTTTTTACTTGGTTATATTCATCTGAATTTTTTAGTTTGTATAATATTTGTATAATTAAATACGTTTTTAGTTTGTATAATATTTGTATAATTGAATTCATTTTTAGTTTACATAATGTTTGTTATTAGATCTGATTTTTTTTGAAGTTTCGTTACTACTTTGGAGTTTGGACTGCTGTTGTTTGGGTGTTCCTGCTTTGTTGCTGCAGACCTGCAATGCAAAGCAGGTTTTTTTTTTAATTTCCTTGAGCCCAAAATCTGATGCGGTCTTGCAAAACCGCATCAGGTAGTGAGAATCTGATGCGGTCATGGACCACATCAGATTATTTTCTTAATCTGCTGCGAGCCCACCTGATGCGGACTAAAACCGCAGCAGTAAGCCCGATTTTGACCGCATCAGATGAGCTTTTTTCCACTAGTGCAAACATGCACGACTATTTATTTTAGGCAACTTAAACTTTTAGCAACTACTCATTTAAGGTGACTTAACTGTGTTGCCAAACAGAGCCTAAGGCTATGTTCAGCTCACCTTATTTTTGCTTATTTCAGATCAGATCAGACCAGATCAGATCAGATCAGAAAAAATAAGTTCAGATCAGATCAGATCAATTCAGATTATGCTTATATTTAAAAACTTATTATTATTGTTATCATCATGATTATTATGATTATTAGTATTACTAATGCTATTATTGTTATTGTAATAATTATTATTGTTGTTGTTGTTGTTGTTGTTGTTGTTGTTGTTGTTGTTGTTGTTGTTGTTGTTGTTGTTGTTGTTGTTGTTGTTGTTGTTATTATTATTATTATTATTATTATTATTATTATTATTACTACTTTATACAATTACTATTACTATTAATATTACTATTTACTAGTACATTTGTTCAAAAAGATTATTATTATTGTCGTTGTTGTACTTATTGATTATTAATATTGGTAATTATTATTAATGTCGTTACTATTATTATAAATGTCAATGATATCACTATTTGAAGCTATTTGTGTTCAAGAAGAAGTATGTTCTTTTGGCATTTGTGAGTGTTCTTTTTTATATTTATGGGATATTATCTCAGATAACCCTGACTTATAGGCCTTTTTCCAATATAACCCCGACTTTGGCAGGCCTGTCTCCGATAACCCTAAATTTGTTTTTTGTCATTGGTGTTAACTATTTGACATTTACAATTAAAAATCTATTTTTTTTTAAAAGAAAAAAAAGAACTAATTCATGTGTTTCATCCCCTCTCTCTTGTTCTTCATCCCTTCTATGATGTCTTCATTCTTTCTCCTCCCCTTCTCACTATGTTCTTCCAACCTCCTCTCAACCTGTTTTTCACCCAATTCCAATTCCCCTACAATCCCTTTCTCATCTTCTCTCTCCTCCTCCTCCCTCCAATGGCGTCCTTCCACCGCACTCCGTTGTTCTAAGATGGAATTCTCGTCGCCGTTGTTGTCCCCGAAGGTGAGACTATACCTATTCGAGTTCCCATTGGCATCTTGGCTAAATCTGAGGAAGTAATTGATAAGTCTAAAGTTAGGGCTGCCAAACCAAGATCGAATCCGGAGTCTGCGACTTCATTGGAAACTGAAATTCTGGCAGTTGTGGCTGCTCCACCAGCGCCGGCGGAAGGAGGGAGGGAGGAAGGGAGTCGCGGAAGGAGGGAGGGAGGAAGGGAGTCGCGACACCGTATGCAAAGAAGTGGTTGTGGGCTGGCGAAAGGCAGTCGATGCATCAGTGGAGTGGTGGTGGTCTGGTGTGGGTTTTAGCCCTATCGAATTCCACTAGCTGCTCACCTGGAAAGTGTTGAGATGTGTTCCTACTGAATTACTATATCGGCAGTACCATATCAGGGGGTGGTGTAAGAGGGAATGAGTGGCAAAGCAGATGGACTAACAATGGAGGTGGAGGAGGAGAGACAAAACCAGGGGGTGGCGGAGGAGGAGAGACAAAACTAGAGGGTGGAGGAGGAGAGAGAGGGGATGAAGATGTGGTAGAGGGTGAAGAACAAGCTAGGGAGGGAGGATGAACAATAATTAGATTTTTTTTCTTTAAAAAAATAGGTTTTTAATTGTAAATGTCAAATAGCTATTAAACCATGTTAACACCGTTAGTCATTCCGTTAGGTTTAATGATAAATTACAAGTTTAGGGTTATCCGAGACAGGGGTGAAAATATCGGGGTTATTTGGGAAAAAGGCCTATATGTCAGGGTTATCTGATATAATATCCCTATATTTATTCTAATTAATAATTTTGATATGTGATGTTCTTTTTTATGTTGTACATGTAACGAACATGACAATAGTATATGATGTTTATTTTTTAAAACAATTTTGGTAGAATAATATAAATTATATATTACTAGTTTATATAAAACATGAGTAGCATGGGATAATGTAATGGTGTTGTCATCACGTTCAAAATTTTCCCTACAAAGGATTTCAACTTATCTTTAAAAACAAAGTTTATATAGAACAAGACAACGATATAAGAAGAATATTTAACCATTTTGTTCAAGATCATATGATTATATATATTTATAATAAAAAAAAACAATTGATTGATATAACAAAGAACATGTCGTTAGTTAAATCCAAACATGTCATCAATATAAAAATAACATCTATCTTTTATTTTTAAAATGTGTTCACTCACCTAAAGACCCAACAAGCCCCAACCCCCCTCCCCCACCCACAACAATATTGAAATATATGCTTCCACCAAGATTTGAACCTTAGTCTCCCATGTGGGATGTAAGAAGCCATACCATTGGACCCAAGAGTCCTTAGTCTTTTATTTTTAATTGTATGTTCATATACTAATGTGCTCTTTTTCAAAAAAAAAAAAAAAACTAATTATGCTATAATAATAATAATAATTATTATTATTATTATTGTTATTATTATTATAATATTATTTATATTATTATTATAAAATTATTATTATTATTATTATTATTATTGAAAGTTGTGCATAGTAATAAAATGATAGTAATAGTAATATTAGTAATGAAATACAAAGTAATGATAATATTAGTAATAATATGTTTTTTAAAAGATAAGTTCAGATCAGATAAGTTCAGATCAGATAAGTTCAGATTAGATCAGATCAGATCAGATCATATCAGTTCAGATCAGATCAAATCAGATAAGTTCAGATCAGATAAGTTCAGATCAGATCAGATAAGTTCAGATCAGATCAGATAAGTTCAGGTGAACAAAACATAGCCTAAGTAGTAACTTCAATGAGGACATTACATAAAAAAAAATATTAAAATAGACAAAATAGAATAGATTTATAGTAGGAAGAACCTTTTGAATCGACCTAAAAAATATACAAAAAGATAAAAAAGAGATACTGAGATAGGAGTATAAGATAACCATAAGTCCATAACCAAAGTACTAAACTACGGCCAGAGGATGTAAACATCAAAAATATTTGCACAATATAAGAACTAATAACCGCTACCGAAGCTTGAGATTGAATTAGTAATTAAATACACTGACTGAAAGAAGATTAGTGAATAAATGTACCTATAACAGGAATATTTCGGAAATCGGTGGCCGATACGTTCATCATAACTGAGAGAGGAAAAGAAAGCGCTAAATTTGTTCTATTTACTTTTGTTTTTGTATGAGAGATAAGTAAAAACTCAACTTGTTCATACTCCTTTACGATTTTCAGGTACTTGTATAGTTCGCATGATCGATCGCATCACATGATGGATCCCATCGTAGATAAAGAATAAGAGCAGGTGCGCCGTGCACTTTATATATATATTTACTAGTATTTTTTGCACGCGATGCGTGCGCGAACATCGCGGTGATATTGTACATGTTTCTTTTGTTTAAAAAAATCAGGAAATTACTTTCACTAAAAAAAAAATGTGGTAGTTTTTGTAGGGGAAAAATCTGGCAGTTACATTAGAGCTTTTTTTTTTTTAAAAAGTTATATGATTTTTTTGCCCTCATTAGTTATCTTGGAAAAATAATAATATAAAGGGTATTTTAGGGAACTCAGGTGGAAACCAAAGTCCTCAATAGTTCCCATATATAATAGAGATTATTGGGGTAATGCAAACGTATGAGAAAAACGGAAAACTTCTTTTAATACGTTAAAATACGTATACAAATTGCACACAAATATGGAGAGTAGGAGGGCATATGCTATTAATATTAAAACCAAGCTTGTTTGGTGGAAGTAGTGGGGAACCACCTTGTAATCTTAAAGTAACAAGTTCGAACTCCATTACCTACTTGTGCTATGGAGTATGGATTTCCTTATATCCTCCCTACTCTCAAACGTTGACCTGTGTAGCTGGGCTGACGCACCTGCGAGAGGTTGTGACTTGTGAGGAACTTAGGGTGGTGGGTTCGTTATGTAACATGACTCTCTTTAGCAAGTTGGGATTTTAGAAACAACCGACAAATTGACGTAACTTATTTGATGATTGGATATTAATTGTTAATGTATTAATCATTAATGTATTAATCATTAATATATATTGTAACATTGTATAATGCATAATTCATAATTGCATAAGTAATAAGCCGTTACGGTGATTACGCCCATGCCCCATGGGCCATGGCATTACCCAATAGTGAATCAATAATCTAAGTATTAGAGTATTAGACTATTAGTGACTTTAGAAACTTAGTATAATTGTACAAGTAGACCTATAATTATTTTATTATTTGTTAATAAGATAGTAATTAGTAGGATACTAATTACTAAGATAGTAAGATATAAAGATCAAAGATTAATATTTAATAAATTTCCTATTTTTAGTCTATAGTTCGTTTACCGCTTTACCTCATTATTCATAGTATTACTAGTTCCTAATTCATGCTTTATAGTTTATAACTTCATAAGTTCATACTTCAGTCTTCATATATATCTGAATTCTAATCTCATATCCTCATTTTTTAATTAAACTAATCTTTTTGTTGTTATATAACAAACTAACAAAGAATTCAAGAATGAAGTTGATCCGAATATTCATGTCATAACATACGTCATAACTCGATAATGCAAGTTTCACGTATCACGAATGACATCACTTACAATACATAAAATATAAATATAATTGTATTTTATAGTTAATATATAAACCGCTTTCGAATAGGCGACGATAACCCGGTCCAAATTAAACCAACAAAATCGACTTGTACTTCACCCAATAATAAAGTTAAACGATGCCGGCAATGACCCGCTATGGAAGCGACCTAAGCTCATCCGAAAGCCGACTTGAGCCGACTCAAGTCAATCCGAGAGCCGACCCATGTCCATCTGAGAGCCACTTTGAGTCAACCTAAGTCCACCCGGTGTCGGTTTCAGTCGATCCAAGCCAATCTGTGAGCCGGCTTGAGCCGACTTAAGTCAAACAGACGCCGGTTTGAGCCGACCTAAGTCCATCCAAGAACCAGCCTGAGCCGACCCAAGTCCGTGAGCCAGCTTGAGTCTACCCAAGTCCGTGAGCCAGCTTGAGTCGACCCAAGTCCGTGAGCCAGCTTGAGTCGACCCAAGTCCGTGAGCCAGCTTGAGTCGACCCAAGTCCTTAACCAGCTTGAGTCGACCCAAGTCCGTGAGCCAGCTTGAGTCGACCCAAGTTCGTTAACCAGCTTGGGTCGACCCAAGTCACTCCGATGCCGGCTTGAGTCAACCCAAGTCCATCCTGGAGCCGATTTGAGCCGATGCTACCTTATTACAAGCCGACCCGGAGTTCACCCGACCCAAAACCCACCCGATGGCCTACCTCGTCTAGTTGGATCCTACCCAATTTCACCCGACCCAAAACCCACCCGACAGCCTACCTCGTCTAGTTGGATCCGACCCAATTTCACCCGGACCCCACCCCCACCCGACCCGCGGCTCTTTTGGACTCATGACTGGCCTACCCAAGTCATTTCGACTCAAATTGGGCAATTCAGACCCACCCAGTGACCCAATTTGATATCTCTAACCCGGGTGTATGAGATAAAGGTTGTACACTATGCTTGCACACTTAAAGTTTTAATAGAGCTTCAATGAAAATAGATGGTGAGGATCATTTTTCTTTTGTTTAAAAGGAAATTTATTGAGACTTCTCGTGATCCCTTCTTTCTTTCTCTAACTTTCTTTAAAAAAGTGACTCTGGATTAAAAATTCCATTTCCTCTTGTTGATCGACCCAATTTCCAGCCGAGTCTTTGAGCATATAAATATGATTTCGTTTTTGATTTTGACGGAGGCGGTTAAAAAGGAAGTTGGAGGGTAAGTCCCCTACCTGAAGAATTTGGTCCTTAACCCGTTGGCGCCAATAAGATATAGCTAGTGCGGCTGTATTAACAAAGCTCTTTTGTTGGCATACATAACTGTGTCCTTTTTGGGTTCTTATAAAAAAAAAAAATACTACTATATCTATTGAAATTGTTTATGTAGTTTGAAAAAGAACATTTCAATATAAAATACTAATATATATATATATATATATAGTTTGAGCAAGAACATTTCAATATAAAATAAGAGAATCATTTCCTAAACAGCAACCAATAAAATCACAAAAAATTTGTAGTAAGCATTATAGTAGTATAAAACACAAAGGAGGAGCAAAAGGAACGGTAGGACAACAATAATAAGCTATCAAATGCGTGTCTAGAATTAGATAGGCACCAACCAATTTATACATTTAATAAAAATCTTTTTTTTTAGGGTAGGCACCAACCAAGTTATACATATAATATAGTTTCAAATACTTGGTGGTTGTTTGGTATACATCACTACAAGAAAATCACAAAATAACGACGGCCTATCAGCGACGGTTAACAAAACCGTCGGTATATTCATAATAAGCGACGGCTAGAAGCCGTCGTTGATTACCGTCTGCTCTTATATCATTTAACGACGGTTTAGCTGTCGTTGATAAATAACGACGGCTAACAGCCGTCATTGATTTTGTGGAAGTAAAGCAGAATTTTTTTTTAGCTTGGGCGACGGTTAGAAACGGTCGTTGATTTCTAAAGGGGGGGGGTTAATTGAATCTGGTGTTTCAGTCGGGTTTTATTTTCAACAACAAAAGGAGGGAAGTACTTTGGGCGATTTTTGCAGCGACGAAACCACCTCCACCTGCCTTTCCTCCTTCCTCCAGTCAACGGCGGCGACGCACCTCCACCTCACTTTGCCGGCGGTAAGCTTTATTTTCTCCTTTTTTTAAAAAATTTTTGTACTCATGAACCAAACCCTAACAGTTGGGTTTTTTCCTCGTGAGAGAAGTGAACTTCAGGCGACGAACTTGGGCGACGAAGTTGCATCGACTCTTCTTCGGACCGACATTTCGCCGGTGGTAAGTGCCAATTTCTTTTTTTTTTTTAATAATTTGTGTACTCATGAAACTAAACCCGAAAATTGGGTTTTTGCTAAATCTTGTTATTTTCGCTAAAAATTCGAATCTTGTTTTTTTTCGTCGGTTTTTTACTCACATTTTGTTAGTCTTGCTTTATTTTATGTATATTTCTTCATGTAAGTGTTTGATCTTATAATATATCATTTCTTTAATCAAAGTTCATACTACTTATTATTTTTTCAGATAATTTCATAGTCAGATTTTAGTGATTTGGTGAGTGAAATCAGTAACAAGAAAGAGCATGTGGGTATTTTTGTTTTCTAACATTTGGTGGAAAAAAAGAATGGGTGAAAGTAACCCAAAATTGTTGGACTTAATATCAAAGGAAAAACAAAGGATGATGAATAATGAAGAAAGAAGATATGGGTGTTGTTCATCTGATGAAAACAAGCTTGAACTTAGGCTATTATTTTTTATTTTAGAGATGATGCATCTATGTGTGTTCTGTATGGATGATGGTTTACATCCATTTGTTTGTTATTTGGTAATGCAAATGTAAACGTTTATGTTTTTTATCATATGCATTGTACTTTCTGGTGAACATGTTGAGAATTTGGAATTAAGTTTGTTCACAGCGTTTATAACCATGCTTGTCAAATCCATGATTGAATTTTTTTTTTGAGTCATTAATTGGAATCTTATTTTAAGTCAAAAGGGGTGCTTGTGAACTTAAATTCGTAGTTACTTATTATTGGAGTTGCTCGTTTAGTAGAAACTGACGCTTAAAGGTGCCGTTGAATAATTGATTTTCTACATGATGTAGGATTACGTAGCACTTTGGTGTTTCTCTTTGGCTTAATTGTAAGGTTAGTAGCAATTTTTTACCATATTTTGTCTTCAATTTATATTGTTTTCGTTCATGTAAATTCTATATTTTAATTTTTGTGTAAGTTTTTCATCATGAAATATAATGTATTAAAAAAAATTTTGTTTAGAGAATGTTAAAAACTATATAATTTTTTAGTTTATATTACTTTGAAGATTAAGTTACTTTAATTGTATAAGTTTAAGTTACTATATAATTATCACAATAGTTTTTATAGTGGTTCGTTTATTAAAGGTTATAAAAGTTATAAACTATATAATTATCACAATAATTTATTTATTGTACATTCCTTTATTTAGTTTACACTATTTAAATTGTTTATATTATTTTTGACATATTTGTTTTCGTGGAAATAGTTTGGATGATGTTATAAATTTAATTTAAGTGTTTAAATAAATATGTTTGCATCGTCATGTGCCTAGATACCCGTTCAAGGTATACTCATTAGGAGTATATCTTGAATAGTCCCCGATTGGGGATTGTTCTTCGACGTTTGACCCCACTTAGGTGGTGAATGTATGCCTTTTGTTCTATTCTATGTAATTTCCGGTCATGTTGTTTCTCTATCTTCGTTCTCTGGGTACATATGTAAGCTTTTACGAAGCTCACATTGTGTACTTGGAGAACTCATGGGAAATGTCCGGAATTTACGTAGAAGCGAATAGTTGGCATACATTCACTAGTGGGGTTAGACGTCGAAGAATGGGTTAGGTTGGAGTGATAAGGACCTTTGGACATCATTTTAGGCCCTATATGTATCTCACACAAATGTTTTAATTGTACGTATGATGGTTGTTAATGAGTAGTGTGGTTGAAACGCTTTAGAATTGTAGAATTGGTCACCATGAAACGGAAGGTCGTTGGTGGATGTATGATAGATATGACAATGTGCGTAACTTGAGGCCCGAGTTCTTGAGGGGGTTGATGAATTCATTGACTTTTGCAAAGTAAATCCCGAAAGCCCAGGTAAGGATGAAGTTAGATGTCCGTGTCCGAAATGCAAGAACAGGACGTATGCATGCCGCAGACACGGTTAAAGTGCATTTGTATAGCAAGGGCTTTATACCCGATTACTACGGTTGGTATTCTCATGGTGAAGAGTTACCTCAACCTGCGGAAAGAGCTATCTAATCCATCCTTGTGAAATGGTTTTCGATGCTCTTGGGAATAACCCGGAACCGTCCCTTTGTTGAAGAGCCTAGTGGAATGGAGGAGGAGCCTAATCCTCAAGCAAAGGTGTTTCTTGACCTATTAAAGGCTTCTGAGGAACCGTTGTACGACGGGAGCTCCATGTCTGTGTTGGAAATGGCATCTAGAATAGTATCTTTGAAGTGTGAGTACAATTTGCCACATAGGTGTGTTGATGCTTTTGCTTCATTAATGAAAGAAGCAATACCTAACAACAACAACATGAGTGACACATTTTACGATACGAAGAAGATCTTGGAGGGATTAGAGCTTCCCCACGAAAAGATTCATGCTTGCCCCAAAGGTTGTATGTTATTTTGGAGAACCGATGCACACTTGGACAGGACGTAGAGTGTGCGATCAGACGTATACAAGAGGACTTCTAAGGGGTCTTTAGTTCCAATGAAAGTTCTGATTTATTTCCCAATCACACCGAGATTGCAGAGGTTGTATGCAACAAAAAACGTTGCTGAAGAAATGACATGGCATGCCAAAAATCCAAGAGCCGAAGACAAAATGGCTCACCCTAGCGACAGTGAAGCTTGGAAGCATTTGGATAGATCCTTTGGCGAATTTGCATCTGAGCCTAGGAATGTTCGGCTCGGTTTGTGTACAGATGGGTTTGGTCCACATGGAAAGTTTGGGGGTCAATATTCATGTTGGCCGGTCATCTTAACCCCGTACAACTTACCGCCATCGATGTGCATGAAAAAACCCTTCATGTTCCTTTCGTTGCTCGTTCCTGGTCCTGAAAATCCGAAGGGAAACTTGGATGTGTACATGCAACCCTGAATCGAGGAATTGAAGCAATTATGGGATGTTGGAGCAACTACTTATGACATTTCTAGGAAACAAAATTTCAATATGCATGCCGCCATTCTTTGGACAATAAATGATTTTCCTGCTTACGGTATGCTATCTGGCTGGTCCACCGCTGGGAAAAAGGCTTGTCCTTATTGTATGGATAAATCCAAAGCTTTTTGGCTCGAGCATGGGGGTAAAGTTTCTTGGTTTGATTGTCACCGTCAATTCCTTCCTGAAGATCATCCTTTTCGTAAAAACAAAGTAGCTTTTTGCAGAAATAAGGTTGAAAAAAGGTCTCCACCACACATCATGTCTGGGGAAGAGTTGTGGTCATGTGTTAAAGACTTGCCAAAGGCTACAGATGGACCAGATGCACTTAACGCTTTGAAAAAGTTGAAAAATGGGTGGTTCAAACAAAGCTGTCTTTGGGAGCTCCCATACTGCAGACACCGTTGAAAAATGGGTGGTTCAAAAAACAGACTGCAGACACCGTTGCATCTAGAAAAGACATTGCTAAATTGTGCAAAAGGCCTCAACTTCATGTCACCAAGGATGCGAACGGAAAAGAAACTCCACCAAAAGCACCTTTCGCACTGGACAAGTCCCAAAGGAAAGTATTATGCAACTGGGTCAGAGATTTGAAATTTCCCGATGGCTATGCTTCCGACTTAACAAGATGTGTGGACATGCAGTCCGGTAAGCTGCATAGTATGAAAAGCCATGACTGTCATGTCTTCATGGAAAGATTATTGCCGATTGCATTAAAGGAGTTGCTTCCGGTTCATGTATGGAAAGTTGTCACTGAGATTAGCCTTTTTTTCCGTGATTTGTGTTGCTCCACCATCACAGTAAGTGACATGGAAATATTGGAAAAGGACATAGCCGAGATCCTTTGTAAACTCGAAAAGATTTTCCCACCATCATTCTTCAATTCCATGGAACACTTACCAGTTCACCTTCCACGCGAAGCTAGGCTATGTGGTCCCGTGCAATACCGTTGGATGTATCCCTTTAAAAGGTACCTTATCCTTCATTTTCATATATCCTTTTTTATTGTTGTTCGCAATTGTGTAACTCTTTTTGATAACCACCTTCTTAGGTTCCTCAATCATTTGAAACGCAAAATTGGTAACAAGGCTCGTGTGGAGGGTTCTATTTGTAATGCGTACTTGTGTGAAGAGATTGCAAACTTCTGTTCAAACTACTTTCAGCAAGGAGTGGTGATATGCCCAAGTTATCCGTTGTATTTACGTTATTTTGGGTGCACTTTGCTAAGGGTTTGATTGTAATTGCTAACGTTCGTGTTTTATTTAACCCTTAGCGGAAGTTCGGAGTTTTGCGAGATAATTTGTGTTAATGTCATGTATTCCGAGCTTTCAAGGTGAAATGCATGTGAGCCGAGCAAAGTACCAAGCTACATCGCATCGCAAGCACAACAGCGAGCCCAAGCCAAGCATGCGAACAACCAAACTCCACCGCACGCTCGGCACTACCGCAAGCCTCGCCCAAGCTACCGCAAGCTCCCCCAACATGCTCGCTCAAGCAGCGACCAAGTCGCCCGGCTCTCGCGCATGCTCGCAGCAAAGCGGGGCCCGGCCAAAGGCGGCTCGCACCTCGCGAGCTTGCTCGCACGGTGCGACTTCCTTGGCTTGCCCGATTCTTCGGCTCGTGTTGGAGGCGAGTGGCGCATCGCACGGTGCGACACTGTACCGCACCTCGCGACCCCTAGGTCGGTGTAATTGTCGCCCGACTTTTGAGCTTTAGTATAAATACTAAACTTGATTTTTGGACCTAGGGGGCAGCACACTTAAGGAGAGAGAATCTAAAACACTCCATTCTTCTCTTCTTATCTTCTCTTTTTAGTTTTGATTTTCTAGTTTAGTTTTCGTAGATTTCAATTATGGAATTGGCTTATGCTATGCCGATTGTAGCTTGAACCGTTCTTGAACGAGATTAATATGAAGCTTCAAGCATTATTGTGAGATCTTTCCTCTCTATTTAGTTTCTTTGATTATGGTTTAATTTCTATGATTGTTTTCTATGGTTTTTGCATAATTATGCTAGGAACGTTACTAGTTTGATTGTGTAATTAATCTAATGCTAGATTTAAGAATAGAATCGGATTGTTTTATTCTTTTATCAATTGGTAGCAAACTAGGGAGTAACTTAGATGCAGATCGTCTTGGTTATTTCTTGGGGAAATTGAATCAGCTGTTGAATGTTTATCGCTTGTATGACGTTAACAGTGTCGTTGGTTCTCTGTGTTTATTGCTGCTATTGGATTGAACTTAGACGCTATCGGACTAGGTTATCCTTTGGTTAGGATTTTATAGTCACGCTGATCATGCTATTCAACTAAGAATAAGGAGAACGCGAGATTAATTCTCAACAATAGATAATCATAGAAATAATTAGAGTGGAGGTTCAATGATCGATAATGAATTGAAGTGGATGTTAATCGGATTCAAGATCTTCCCATATTGATTTCTCATTTTATTTATATGCTAGTTAGTTGTAGTCTAATAACAACTCTTTGAAAACCCCCCCCATCGTTATTAGGTTACTCGACCGTTAGAGTTAATCTAGGTTTTGAATCACGCTGAATATTAAACTCGTCCCTGTTTCCCTGTGGATACGACCCCTACTTCCATTATACTTGCTTAGTGTAAAAGAGAGTAGGAGAAATTTTATCTTTGGCCGGGTGCGGTGCACAACAACGACACATCCGCAACCACCAAATTTTGGCGCCGTTGCCAGGGAAACGGTGTTACTTGTTTGTATATAGCGTGTGTTTTTGGATTGTATTGCTTGTGCTCTTTGTTTATGGTTAACACTCGTACTACTAACAAAGAATCTTTGCAGTACGATCGAGATCTAGAACTAACCCTTTTTAGGTTGAGAAGAGAATTGCGTGAAGACTTTAGAGAGCTCCCTTTTTCGCTTGAATTTGAAGAAGAGATGCCTCCTAGAGTTGAGCACCGCACTTTAAAGGAGCTCACTGCTCCTAACCTTGACCAACAACCTTTGTGTATCACATTTCCGGAACCGGAAGTGGGGGACACATTTGAGCTAAAGTCGGGGTTGATACATTTGCTTCCCTCATTCCATGGGCTAAATGGTGAAGATCCAAATAAACATTTGTCAGAGTTTCATGTGGTATGCAGCAGCATGAAACCAAGTGGAGTTTCAGAAGACAGAATCAAGCTTAAAGCCTTCCCCCTTTTCGCTAAAAGACGCGACGAAAGGACTGGATGTACTACCTTCCGGCCGGCATCACCACTTGGGCGCAATTGAAAAAGAGCTTTCTCGAGAAATACTTTCCCACTTCTAAATCATCTACATTGAAGAAGGAGATAAGTAACATTGAGCAACGGGGTGATGAGTCATTTTATGAGTATTGGGAGAGGTTTAAGAAGTTATGTGCTAGCTGTCCATACCACGGTTACCAAGAGGAAGATTTGGTGCTATATTTTTATAATGGCTTATGTGATGAGGATGCTAGGATGGTTAATGCAGCAAGTGGTGGATCCATTGTGAATAAAACTGCACTCACTTGCTAAAGAACCGTTAAATGAGCTTCTTGAAAGCTCGAGGCGGTTTAGTAGAAGGTGCGGAACTCGACGTGTGGTCGCCGAGGGTTTTAGTTCTTCTAAGTTGGAAGATCGGGTGCAAGCTCTCACATCCGTGATGCGAGAATTCATAGTGAAAGAGAAAACTCACCAAGTGAAGGCTTGTGGCATTTGCTCTTCACATCATCCAACCGATTTTTGCCCTCATCTACAAGAACCGAGTGAAGAGGTTAAGGCGGCCGATTTTCAGGGCCAAGGTTTCCAGAAAAGATATGATCCATATTCTGGTACCTACAATCTGGGATGGCGAGATCAACCTAATTTGAGGTACGGGAACTCATTAGGGAACCAGCAGCCGCCACAGCAGTATAACCGCCCACCACCTCCTTATTCGAGGGCACTGGAGCAAGGAGCTCCATATTTTCGGCCGCAAGGCCAATCACGAGGACCGAGTACCAGCATGTCTACGAGAGGATATGATTAATGCTTTAACTAAAAATGTTACTAACATGCGGGGAAATATGGTTCGGTTTCGGGGAGGAGACCCGTTCGAGCATCAAGAACTTGGAGAGCCAAGTAAGCCAAATTGCGAGGAGCTGTAACCAAGTTAGAGGCTAGGGATTCGGTGAGGTTTCCATCCCAAATAGAACTCAACCCTAAAATGAACGTGAGTGCTATCACATTGAGGAGTGGAGCGGAAATTGCAAGCAAAGAGAGGTTGGTGGTTCGAGACAAAGAGATAGTGGAAGAGGTGATCGAGCATGAACCGATAACATATTGTAAATCATTGGCACCTCAACAAGAGGAGAAAGTCCAAAAATCACCTCCTCCACCATATGAACCCGAGCCACCATTTCCCGAGGCATTGAGAGAAACCCGTAATGCAGAGCGCAACAATGACATTTACGAAATCTTTCGTAAATGTGAGGCAAACATTCCCCTTTTTGATGCTTTAAATCAAGTACCTAGGTTTGCTAAGTTCCTTAAAGAATTGTGTACTTCGAAAAGAAAGCAAAAACAAAAGGGAGTGCAAAAAGTGAAGGCTAGCGAGCATGTCTCTGCTATCTTTCAAAAGAAATTACCTCAAAAGTGCAATGACCCAGGCATGTTTACCATCCCATGTACTATAGGTGACACCATGTTTCTTAAAGCCATGTTAGACTTAGGTGCGTCAATTAATGTGATTCCATATTCATTGTATAAGTCTTTGAAACTTGGCAATTTGCATGAAAGCGGTGTGGTGATTTAATTAGCCGATAGATCCAATGTTTATCCCGAGGGGTAAATTAGAGGATGTGTTAGTTAAGGTTGGGAAATTGCAATTTCCTGCTGATTTTTATGTTTTGGAGATGGAACACGATAAGCATGCCGCCCCCATCCTTTTGGGGCGACCTTTCTTGAAAACATCTTGCACTAAAATTGATGTTTGCGCTGGTTCTTTGACCATGGAATTCGAGGGAAAGGTAGAGGCGTTTAAAATCAATGATTCTAAGCCTTTGATTAAGGATGATAACCCTCTTTGCTCTATTAACATTGTTGACTCTGTTTTGCATGATGTTCTTGATATTGAGCAAGTTGATGAGTCGATGAATGTTGATGATGTCTTGGTTGAGGATTGTGCATCTCCTACTAACATGCAGGTTATGGTGCCGGAGTTGAAAGAGCGGAAAAAGCCTCCCGATTTACCACCTTGTTTTGAAAGCTGTACCACTAACGATGCATTGCAAGAGTTCTTCTCAGTTTGTTTTACAGGTACTCGAATTGGAGGTTGACATGGAGCCACCATTGTCACACATGGAGCACAAGCCCAATTTTTGAAATTAAGGTATTAAGTCGAGCTAACGACTTTAAACAACAGCGCTTCTCGGGAGGCAACCCGAGACCCCTTTTTTATTTTCTTTCTTTTCCTTTATTCTCTCATCAAATTTCCACCACCACAACAAATTTTATTTCACCCACCGCCCGCCCGCTACAAAGATCCACAACCAATCTTAATCCGCTTGGAACCCAAAAATCCACCAAAGAAAACTCGTTGGGAAGAGTTCCATAGCTAGGAGTTGGTGCAACTAGAGGGTTGAGATTGTTAATGTATCTTTTCAATCTCTTAAGCTAGGTGCAAATCTCATAAATTTAAACAAAATTTGAATTTGTCATTTGTTTGAGTGATTCGAGGGAGAGGGTTGTGAGTTGAGTTATGAGATTTGAGTTGGTGTTGTTAAGAAATTTGAGTTTGACGGATTGCTTTTCATGAGTTTTGAGCATTCGATCTTCGATTTACCCGATTGTCGGTTTCCCCCCCCCATTTTCAGTTTACTTTTTCTTTTAATTGTCGATACATTGCGGACAATATGTAGTTTAAGTAGGGGGGAGGGTATTCTCATTCTCATGTATCTATGTTGTATTTATTACTTTCAATTTTAAAAAAAAAAGAAAAAAAAATATATTAAAAAAAAAACAAGTGATGAAATGAATCCCGCTGAGTTGAAAACCCGCAAGGGCGGGCGACTCGGGCAAAAATTGGGGGCTCGGATAGGTCGAAAACCCGAAAGGGCGGCCTATGCAAAAAAGGGCTAGTTGAGCGGGTGAGTTTTGTGAGCCGGAAAAAGAAGAGAGATGAAAAAAATGTGAGAAGCTAGGATGAAAACCCGAAAGGGCTCCTAGGCAAAATGAGAGATTAAAGAGAGAATTATGTATTTTGAAAACTCATTTGCCGGATTTGGTGTCATAAGGCGGAAGGCGCTTTCGGGTTGGGTTGGTTATTTCATCCTCGATTTTGTGAAGATTTGTTATGGCTTTCACATTCTTTTGGTTTCGTTTGCTTTTGGGAGTAAGCATGGAGTTTATACCTTTTTGTCTTTGTTCCATGGCTTGCTATTCTAAATTAGTTGTAGTAGTAGTTTTAGTTTATCTTTTGAGGTTTTAGGCGAGCTGTCATTTTGATTGTGACGTTGGAGTGAGTTCAACTCCTTTGAGATCCTTCAGGATTTGAGCTCACATTTTGGTTGTCGTTTGGTGATTATTGTTGTCGCGTCTGTGTTTCTGATAGTAGCTTGAAGCTAAGTGTGGGGGAATCATCGTCCCTTACGTTTAGGTTTTTAGCGGAGGTTGTTAAGATGTGATGATGATGATGTAATTGATGGAGAGTGTAGTTTGGTGTTGATAATTTGGGTAAAGATTTAATTGGTATTTCTCATTTTTGAGTTTACTCGAGGTCGAGTAAAGTTCAAGTGTGGGGGTATTTGATATGCCCAAGTTATCCGTTGTATTTACGTTATTTTGGGTGCACTTTGCTAAGGGTTTGATTGTAATTGCTAACGTTCGTGTTTTATTTAACCCTTAGCGGAAGTTCGGAGTTTTGCGAGATAATTTGTGTTAATGTCATGTATTCCGAGCTTTCAAGGTGAAATGCATGTGAGCCGAGCAAAGTACCAAGCTACATCGCATCGCAAGCACAACAGCGAGCCCAAGCCAAGCATGCGAACAACCAAACTCCACCGCACGCTCAGCACTACCGCAAGCCTCGCCCAAGCTACCGCAAGCCTCGCCCAAGCTACCACAAGCCTCGCCCAAGCTACCGCAAGCCTGCCCAGCATGCTCGCTCAAGCAGCAGCCAAGTCGCCCAGCTCTCGCGCATGCTCGCAGCAAGCGGGGCTGCCCGGCAAAGACAGGCGGCTCGCACCACGCGAGCTAGGTCGCACCTCGCGACCTCTTGCTCGCACCTCGCGAGCTTGCTCGCACGGTGCGACTTCCTTGGCTTGCCCAATTCTTCAGCTCGTGTTGGGGGCAGTAGCGCATCGCACGGTGCGACCTGTACCGCACCTCGCGACCCCTAGGTCGGTGTAATTGTCGGCTGACTTTTGAGCTTTAGTATAAATACTAAACTTGATTTTTGGACCTAGGGGGCAGCACACTTAAGGAGAGAGAATCTAAAACACTCCATTCTTCTCTTCTTATCTTCTCTTTTTAGTTTTGATTTTCTAGTTTAGTTTTCGTAGATATCAATTATGGAATTGGCTTATGCTATGCCGATTGTAGCTTGAACCGTTCTTGAACGAGATTAATATGAAGCTTCAAGCATTATTGTGAGATCTTTCCTCTCTATTTAGTTTCTTTGATTATGGTTTAATTTCTATGATTGTTTTCTATGGTTTTTGCATAATTATGCTAGGAACGTTACTAGTTTGATTGTGTAATTAATCTAATGCTAGATTTAAGAATAGAATCGGATTGTTTTATTCTTTTATCAATTGGTAGCAAACTAGGGAGTAACTTAGATGCAGATCGTCTTGGTTATTTCTTGGGGAAATTGAATCAACTGTTGAATGTTTATCGCTTGTATGACGTTAACAGGTCTGTTGGTTCTCTGTGTTTATTGCTGCTATTGGATTGAACTTAGACGCTATAGGTTATCCTTTGGTTAGGATTTTATAGTCACGCTGATCGTGCTATTCAACTAAGAATAAGGAGAACGCGAGATTAATTCTCAACAATAGATAATCATAGAAATAATTAGAGTGGAGGTTCAATGATCGATAATGAATTGAAGTGGATGTTAATCGGATTCAAGATCTTCCCATATTGATTTCTCATTTTATTTATATGCTAGTTAGTTGTAGTCTAATAACAACTTTTTGAAAACCCCCCCCATCGTTATTAGGTTACTCGACCGTTAGAGTTAATCTAGGTTTTGAATCACGCTGAATATTAAACTCGTCCCTGTTTCCCTGTGGATACGACCCCTACTTCCATTATACTTGCTTAGTGTAAAAGAGAGTAGGGGAAATTTTATCTTTGGCCGGGCGCGGTGCACAACAACGACACATCTGCAACCACCAAGTGGATACTAAGACACGAGATTCAGGCCGTAATGTAAATGATGAAGTTGATAGGATGCTCGACAAAACTGTCCCAGAGCTATTCAGGGTTAATTGTGGTCGGGCGTCTAATGCAGGTGGAACACGATTTTTAACTGAAGTGGAACTACAACGTGCACACCTATATGTGTTAGCAAATACAGGCATCTTACAAGAATTTGAGAAGTAAAACACTTGTTATTAATCATATTATTTATAAATTTAACTTTCATTTTTAATTTAGACATTAACAATTGTTATGTTTGTAAGGGATTTCGAGGACCACATTCTTCAAATTCGACCTACTCTACGTAGGGAAGATGTGTGGGTGCAACATGAAGCAGAATACCTTGATTGGTTTAGATCGAAAGTGAGTTTGTGTGACTATAGGTTATTCAAGAAATGTTAATGGATTAACAATATGAATGATTTTCAATAGGTTATTCAAGACAAACCCAATGATGATGTCTTTGTTTGCTTTGGCAATGGGTCCTTCGACATTAGTTCGCACTTGGAATAGATACTATGTTAATGGATACAATTTCCAAACAAAAGCATCAAGCAAACACAAATCCACCATGAATTATGGAGTGTGTGTGTCTAATGATGGAGGGAGTGATTTCTTTGGGATTCTAGATGATGTTATAGAATTGAAGTTTACCGGTGCTCGTAGTCAATATAGCCTTGTTTTGTTCAAGTGCAATTGGATGGACAATGTGAGGGGAATGAACATCGATCAATACAAGCTAGTTGAAGTCAACCACACCAAGAAATACCCCAAGTTTGATCCCTTTGTGCTATCATACCAGGTTAGCCAAGTATATTTCGCACCGTACCCAAGCTTGAAAAGAGATCGTGCTCAATGGTGGGCTGTGTTTAGGACAAAGGCAAGGTGCGTGATTGATGCTCCGGTTGACTTCGACTTCCTTCAGGAGACAAGTGCTGGGACTCCTACGCTTTGTGATCCAAATGATATTCCCGATTATGAAGGTGGTAATGATGTCGAGTGTGTTGAAGGAGATGATGAAGAAATTTTGTTTGAAGCCCCATCAGGTGATGATGAAGAAGAGTCTAGTTTCGAGTCTGGAGAAAGCGAGGATGATGACGATGACCATGATGGTTTTTGGGATGACGATAGTGATGATGAACTAAGCGAGAATGGGAATTCACTTTGATTTGTTTGAGTATATCATAGCTTGTATTAAGGACAACATTTCAATAAAAATTTATGACTTTTGTAATGAAATGTTGAAGATTACTTGTTATGACATTTCCATCCGTAGTTTTTCTTCTTTGTTGTTGAGTAACATGATCCATTCGCACTTTTGTGGTTTTTCTTAGTGTTTTTCTAATATTTAATTAGTACTTGCTTTCTCCCCACTTCCCTTTTCGCATTAATATTTAGGTTTCCTCTGCCTTCTTATGTAGTGCCCTGCTCATTTCTTCATTTGTTTACAAGGTAGGGCCCTTGTAGTTGTTGTTGGTTCATTTTCCTTTGATTGCTTGCTTCACTCACTACATGTGATCTTAGTTAGGACACAAATGGTAGGGATCCTGTTGCTAGGCTTTTAAAAGGGATAAAAGGTTGTTCATGTATATATGGAAAGAAAAATATACATGCTACACTTGCTCGGTCACCTGTTTGTAAATTAAATTGGTGTTATCTACAAAATGTAATTCACTCTTAAATGCAAGCTAAGTGAAATTCAAAACACCCATATATAAAGCGGGAACAAGGGCATGAGGGGAGGAGTGCGAGGAGGTCGGTGAGGGGGGAGGGCGGGGGCGTGCAGGGGGTCGGTGAGGGGGGGGGGGCTGCGGGGGGTCGGGGAGGGGGCGTGCGGGGAGGTCGGGGGGGGGCGTGCGGGGAGGTCGGGGGGGGGCTGTGCGGGGAGGTCGGGGGGGGCAGTGCGGGGAGGTCGGGGAGGAGGGGCGTGCGGGGAGGTCGGGGAGGCGGGGGCTGTGCGGGGAGGTCGTGGGGGGGGGTTGTGCGGGAGGTCGGTGAGTGGGGGGGGGCGGGGGGGTCGGTTGGGGGGCGTGCGGGGAGGTCGGGGAGGGGGGCTGTGCGGGGAGGTCGGGGAGGAGGGGCGTGCGGGGGGTCGGGTTGGGGGGGGTGCGGGGGTCCTTTTTTTTTTTTGCAAACTACTACAAGGTCTTGTTTTGTTAATATAAGCCATATGTTTTTCCCATTATTATAGTTCGTTTTGTTTTCTTCCCAATATATATGATTTGTTTTTTGGTGCAAATAAAGTTGTAATTTGTTAATATTGAAGAAATCAGTTTTTTTATTCTTGGATTATTCATACTTTAATGTAACAAGAATTTATTTCAATTGTTTTGTTTAATCTTGCGCATTTCTAATTTCTTGCATTTTAGGTAATCATGTCTAATCCTAAGGGCCGCGGAGGTCGAGGTGGCTTAGGTGGAAGCCAAGGTCGTGGGACTTTGATTCCGATGCAGCTTTTTCAGTCACCAGAAGTAGAAGGAAGCCAGAACCCTATAGCAGAGACACAGGGAGATGATTAACAGGCACGTGACATTGGTAGCCACGTACCGAAGACTCCGAACACTCATACGGAGGAAGGTGAAGGTTCGAACCGTGCAGCAAGAAAGGTTTTAAACCCTACTGGATTATGGTAAGTTCGTAAGCTACTATATGCTTCATGATATTTGTATGCAATGGTATTCACAATTCACGTGTTTGTTTGGTTTTCAATTCAGGTTCGATGATAACAAGGTTAGTGGGTCCATCACTGACATCACTTCTAAACATATATTTATAGGCAAATATGATTGAAATTGAATACACTAAACATTTTAGGCCATTTTAGTTGAAATTGAATAAATACGATTAGTTTGATGCTAGTTTAAGTTATAAACACCTCAAACATCATATATGTAGTTAGTTTAATGTGATTATAAGTTGTTTTGATTGAAAATACACAAAATAGGAAAGATGGAACCAAATATAGGCCAATACAGGCCATTTTAGGCCATTTCACATGAAAATGAATGAATACGACTAGTTTGATGCTAGTTTAAGTTATAAACACCTCAAACATTATAAATATAGTTAGTTTAATGTGATTATAAGTTGTTTTGATTGAAAATACACAAAATAGGAAAGATAGAACCAAATATAGGCCAATACAGGCCATTTTAGGCCATTTCACTTGAAAATGAATGAATACGACTAGTTTGATGCTAGTTTAAGTTATAAACACCTCAAACATCATAAATATAGTTAGTTTAACGTGATTATAAGTTGTTTTGATTGAAAATACACAAAATAGGAAAGATAGAACCAAATATAGGCCAATATAGGCCATTTTAGGCCATTTCACTTGAAAATGAATGAATACGACTAGTTTGATGCTAGTTTAAGTTATAAACACCTCAAACATCATATATATAGTTAGTTTAATGTGATTATAAGTTGTTTTGATTGAAAATACACAAAATAGGAAAGATAGAACCAAATATAGGCCAATATAGGCCATTTTAGGCCATTTCACTTGAAAATGAATGAATACGACTAGTTTGATGCTAGTTTAAGTTATAAACACCTCAAACATCATATATATAGTTAGTTTAATGTGATTATAAGTTGTTTTGATTTAAGATACACAAAATAGGAAAGATAGAACCATATATACGCCATTTTGGCACTTTATATTATTTGAATATGAGTATATTTAACCAAATGCAAGAGACATACAATAAGAAGCTGGATCATTGTACCACTCAGGGGTCATAGCCGAACCCTGATCTGTTGTATTGGGAGACAGTTGGGGGGAGGAACAGAGGAAAAGTTCAGGGGTTGGGTCAGGGAGATCATTTGTACTACAACTCTGCATCAGGGCGAGGAGATGGCGGCTCTTCACAACCATATGAGTCGTCCATTTTTTCTCAGATTGAGGCGCAAGTGGAGGCAAAGGTCGCTGCACGGATGGGAGAGGTGGAGGCAATGGTCGCAGCAGGGGTGGAAGAGTCACGTCGGGTCCTCATAGAGGAAATGATGAGGAACATGTCTAGTTTCAGCCACATGTTGTCAGGTTGCAACCCAGGCCCCACTCCACAACGCAGACCAGAAGATGACCCAGGGTTTGGTGGTGGCGGTAGTGCTATAGAGCCACCCTTGACAGTGTAGTTTTTTTGGTTTTGACAACTAGGTAACTAACTTATAGTTGGATATAGTTTGTCTAACTATTTTCTTGTAGTGTAAATACTTATCGGCATCTCTCTTCGTTTCTTGATGTGTCGGGTTATTTTTTTTTCAACCCGACTTCTACTTTATTTCCCGACACCGGGATCTATTTTGCGTACATATATTTAATCTAGGTAGTTTGTCTAACTATAGACATTTAGTGTCTATATTTATCGGCATCTAGCTTATTAGTTTCTAGCTTTGTCGATATATATTTTTTGTAAACACCGACATCTACTTTATTTCCCGACATCGGGATCTATTTTGTGTAAATAAATGTAATATATTTCATGTAATTATACAAGTATCTATGTAAATTTTAATATATATCAAAATTGCATATTTTTGTAATTGAAAAAATTGAATGCGATGGAGAAACTTGACTTTAGCGTGGTATATTTAGGTGCAAAGTTGTGCGGTACGGGTTTAATTATTATTAAGAACAATAGAATTTTAAATAATATTATTTTGTAACAACAGCGACGGTTAAGCATTAAATCAACGACGGCTAGGCAGTCGCTGTAAGGATCTCTATGTACCCATGGACACGAAATCAACGACGGCTTTAATACCTTAGCGACGGTTATAAACAGACGTTGATTGATCGAAATCAACGACGGTTTAAAACAGTCGCTGTATCACTGACGGTTTAAAACGGTCGCTGATTCACCGACCGTTTTAAACCGTCGCTGAATCACCGTCTGCTTTAAACGGTCGTTGACTGAGTATCAACGTCGGCTTTTGCAAACCGTCGCTGATTGTCATGAAACCGTCGTCAAAAATATCACCGACGGCTTGACGGTCGTTGATTCTAGTATCAGCGACCATCTTTTTACCGACTGCCTAGCAACGACGGTTGGCCGTCGTTGATTAATTAGCGACGGCTTTTTAGGACATCACCGACGGCTAAAAGCCGTCGTTGATTTCCTCTTTTCTTGTAGTGCATGGGAATTTAATTCCCATGTAAAATTCCATCTCCTAGGAAATTATTTCCCTTATGTAATTCATAGGATATGGCCTTAATATATTAGGTTGGCATCAAAGAATTTACACTTTCCATGAATTGATGTGGGAATCCTAGATGACCAAGCAGGAGGTGGGTGAATAAATTCCCATGTTTTCTAAATGTAATGATTTCTTTTGGGAAACTCCATCAGGCAATGCCCGAGTTCATTATACGCATGAACAAATCATGGGATAAGCTTAGCCACTTTGGGGGTGCTGCTTGTTGGAGTTTAGAGTTCAAACTCTTAAGTTTTGCTTCAAAAGAATATGAGAAGTCTTTTGCCTTTTGTCCCACATTGAAAGAATAGAAGGGAAGAGTAAGGTTTATAACCATTACTCTTCCTCTCCCCTTTGGGTTGAGTAGCAATGAGGCTTTTAGTGGGTTTGTGGTGATGTGTGGTTAACCCGCCCGATGCGGGCCAGGGCTTTGGTTAACTATCTTTTTGGGTCAAAATCTGTCGGCATTTAAGGACCGTTTTCGATAACTGATTAAGTTATTGTTTTCCCTAATTTCTCTCCCAATTTGCTGCCATTAACTTCTCCATTTATGGACCGTTTTCTACACGTTTTTAGCCTTGATATGATCTCGTTTGATTCTTGATTTTCCTATAAATACCAGTGTTCTGGTATTCCTTGGGGAGAGAAAAAACACGAAAACACATCTTCGCCTCTATCTGATTCTCCTGTTTTCTGGGCAATATTCAAGAGCGTTCTCAATCTGCTTTTTTGTCAACACCGAAAAGGTAGAAGCCGTGTAACCCTGGAGGTTGATTGCTGAGAGTCCGTGTGTTGTTGCGGGGCAAATTCAACTTTAGGGCAGTGATTATTTCACGCCACGGTTGTCAGATAAGTTTAATTACTTTGTTACCAATTTTTGTTACTACATTCTAAAGTTGAATTTTTGTAACTGAGTATAATTATTCTTTGCTGATCTTTCCTTAGGTCTATAAGCATTTTTTAATTGTTGTTTATATGAGTATTCGGATGTGTTCTTTGATTTATTGGGTATTGTATTTTTTGTTTTGATTATATGTGTTTGCGGATATACTGTTGATTTCTTCAAATTGCGGAATTATCAATTATATATTTTGGGGTACAAGATATCTAACAACGTGTATTTGTCGAAGATGAAGAACCCTAACTTATTGAAATTATCGAAATCCTTTTTGATGAAGTTTGATCTTATAGTGGACTTTATATCTTGGAAGCGTTGCAATTCAGATATATTCAATGTCTCTTAATTTAATTGGACCTTGATTATGAGATTTATCATTATCAATAATTATGGAATAGAATGCATAGTGGAGTATCGGTCAAATCTTGGTTGTATTTTCAATCAAATACAAAGAATCTTGATTTTGGAGCCAGGAGGTACTTAGTTTATTGTCTTAATATTAAATATTAAGAACTTGGTGATGCGGATTGTCACTAGTGGTTTTAACGCAGAACGACAATGAGGACGAGCGCGTGTTTGGATCGCCACTATTACGAGCTATTCAAACTGCATGTTTGATCGTGGTTGGTGCCGAGTGTATGATACAGCTGATTTGGTTGTCTGATCTCGCTCGTCGTTGAGTAGAGTATGCACGAAATAAGATAAGTTCCTTCCCAAATTTATTTAATTATTCCTAACTCTACATAATATATGTTTATTATTAAGTGCCCCGTGAATGCATAATTTATTATTATGAAGTTTTGCAGTGCAATGTGGGGGTGGTTTGAGTTAGATTTTAAAGACTAACTCGTTAGTTGGTTTTTCTCATGTTGGTGAGTGGTTTTGAGGAGGAAGGTTGCCATGAGTGATCCTTTTATCTGTGGCTATTTGCTAATTAATGAAATGAGTAGCAGGTATCTGATTTCTGCTATTTGTTGCGTCCATTATTTGATCTTGTATGATTATGGGCTTTGCTATTTTTTTTTTCTAGTTGATTAGGGATGTTTTTTGCTCTATCTTTTGATAGTCTTTATATTAATTTGTTTCCCTAATCTTGGAAAAATGTTTTGTTGAGCATGGAGTATGTGATAAGCTTGTTATGTCCCTTTTAGTTTGAAAAGGGGATCAGATTTAGAATTACTTATGTTAATTCTTGTGTTTTTAGCTTTTCTGTTGAAACTGAAATGTGTATAATTGCTAGAGGACTAGCATTTAACTTTTCTTGTTAAAGGTCTAGGTGAGACCGGTTTTCTCCATGCTTGATAGCAGAAATGAAAGTTATGTATTGGCAAGGACTAGTAAGGTTGTACTAATCTAAATCTTATGGACTCCACATGCAGTAAGAATAGATTTGAGTTTCTATGTCTTAAATGATTGATTTTATATTATGTGAATATTTACTATGTGGGGGTAGCAACATAGTTCTGTTCATTATACGTGTAAAGTGTAATTCACCCAAGTTGTTAGTTGTCTTTCACAGAAACTTTGACAGAAGTCAGGTTTTATTATCACAAGGTGTGTGATGTGGGGGGTTTTCTAACTATGAAGTTTATTTGTAACGTACTTTTCATACGACAAGTGTTACCAGTATGTGAATATGTGGGTGACGTATATGCTGACCTATGTGCTACGTATGTAAGTCTGTATGACTTTGATATGATGTATCATGTATGTGAAGTATCTCATGTATGATTTATATCATGTTTTGACCTGTTAACATTGCTTGATCATGTGGTTGCTTATGTTTCCTAAGCTTTGGTCTGGCCAGTATTGTTGATAAGTGGATCAAGTAAGTTATGTATAATGATTAAAGCTTGAATTAGTTGAGTTCCGTCTTTTGTTTACTTTCTTGCTTGAAAGGTTTAGATGGTTTGGATAGTCTCTCGAGAAGTTAGTTAAGACTCCTGTGTTTGTTTATTAAAGTAGGACCTTTATCCTTATATTATGTGCTCTACGTGTCTTTTTGAGACCTTGTGAAATTGATGTAGTTGAAAGTGCTTCATCTCATCACTGCTTATTTTATTCATTTATATGTGAATCATATTAAGCTATTTGCGAATGTATATTTTGTGTTTGCAAGAGTATAATAAAGTGTGTTTTATTAGCTTGATTACTTTTTCTCCTTTCTGTTTTGTGTATTTCTATTGAAGTTGGTGAGTAGATCAACTAAGGAGTAACATAGATGGAGTTCTTAAACTAGATTTGTCCTAGTGTTTCAATGCTTTCTTAGTTAGAAAGGTATTAATGGACTTGGTGAAATCATGGACAATCTTAACATAATGATGGATTAGTTTCCCAAATTGTTTAAGATGTTATGAATCTCTATTGGTGCTAGTTTATGTAAAGAAGCAATTTTAGTGCTCGATGAGTACTTTATGATTTATTATACTTGGGATGTGCCATACCTACCTAATCTTAGTAGGGCCATAGGCAGTAAGGTTCACTTTTATAAGTATGTTGAAGGTGAAAGCCAAGTAGAGTGGCTAACGGCAAAAGGTTCACTATAATGTTGGTGTTGACCATTTGTTCTGTCTCTCTAGTAATTATATTTTTATTATCTTCTAATTGACTGCCTTTTATCATTTGGTACTCCCTCCGTCCCAGAATACTCTTGACACTTATCAATGCACGTAGTTTTAGATGATAAGTTGGTGTTTGGTTATCAATTATTCTTTTATTGAAAAGTAGATGTGATAGGAGTTAGTAGTTAGTAAAATTAGTATTATTTTATTCTAAGAAGAGAGAGTGTGGGCCATGGTTAGAGTTGGTGGGTGGTAGGAGTGGTATTATTTTATTTTAAGGAGAGAGAGAGTGTGGGGCAACTTAAAAGGTACAAAAATTAAAATAATAGTGGGTCATATCCAAAAATAGAAGTGTTAAGAGTATTCTGGGACAGATGAAAAAGGAAAGTGTAAAGAGTATTCTGGGACGGATGGAGTATTTGTTAGTAGTTCAAATGAAGGATTGGCATTCTGGTGTGGCAATTCAGATGTGAAAGTGAAAGTAGATGAACTCTTTTGTGTGCGTCACCTTGTAAGGAACGCAAGTTGAGTACACTTGAAAAGGTCTTTATGGGATAAGTTGTAGAGACCTAAGTAATGGTGTGAGAAGTTTTGTTGAGCTACTCTTCTCTTTGGCTATGTTAACCTCATGCATGTGTGTATTGTATGTGATCGGCTTTGATAGTGCTCATTTGCCTATGGTTTATAATACATTGTTGCTTAACAAATATTTAAATGCTTGAAAATTGGCAGGACACACTAGAGGAAAAAAGCCCAAGGGCTGCGGTCAAAAGGGGTCCAAGGGCTGCGTTTTTTGACCGCAGCCATTAGACTAGCAGCCCTTAGCATTTAGGAAGGGCTGCGGTTAAAAACTGCAGCCCTTAGCGCGTTAAGGGCTGCGGTTAGGGCAAAAACCGCAGCCCTTGGTGGGGTAAGGGCTGCGGTTAAGGGCCAAAACCGCAGCCCTTGGTGAGTTAAGGGCTGCGCGGTTTGGCCACTGAACCGCAGCCCTTTACCCACCAAGGGCTGCGGTTTTTGCCCGGACCGCAGCCCTTGTGACCCAAAAAAAAATTTTTTTTTTTTTTTTGCATTTTCTAGCCCAAAATGATCCCCAAACAATTATATATATAGAAAAGTATCATTTTACATTGCAAATTATATTTTTTATACAAATATATAAGAAGTTACAAAAACATGGTACTCCAGCCTTGCATTCAATTTGACAGCTTCATATTTTCTCTTCTTGAGGAGCAGCATCCTCTTGTAAAGTCCCGCTTAGCATGCATCCATATGACAAAGATGCATTGCCTACACAATATGGCAAGCTCTAGAGCGTCATATAGACTGATTAGACTAAGGCATCCATAATAAGCACCAAAGTATGAAATCTCACCTATGCAGCTTTCAGTTTGACATCCTTCAAAGAAGCTCTTGGCTACAACCAAAAATCCAGTCACTACAGATAATCAGTTCAAAAGAAACCAACATCCTATATAAAGAACAATCTCAAACAAACTTACGCCATTCATATAGCAAATCATCTTCTAAAGCAGAATACAAGTTTGAGAAAAAGATGTGCATATGATCAGAAACACAAAGTTGATTGACATATTAATGCATAGCAATGCACCTTTAGGAAGTTTGGTATAAGATTTGACCCGTCATAAAGGTTCTTTATCCACTATTCTTCAACATAAACTATCCTGCATCACCAGATCAATGCATGGCCAGGTTAGCTATATCTACCTTCCTCGAGTTATACATACTAAAGTACAGAGCTGTACTTGATTCCACCACAGCACCACTTCTTCCAATGTGGTGCCTTCAACGAGCTTTTCTGTCTGTGTTGCAGAATTTTGAGGATGGCAAGGTGGTTGTGTGTGTGTACGTGTTTGTGTGTGCCGGGAGGGGGGTAGAGATGAAGCCTTATCTTTTTAATTGCATATAGATTAATCCAATCCTATTACTTGTTTTACAGCTAGCACCAGAAGAAAAATGGAGAGATTTTCTAATCAAATCCAAAATATAATATGGAACATCCTCAATAACATGTGATTTAAATCTTGGCTCATTTTGTATGCATAATTAACATACAGCTAGCAGATACCAAAAATCCAGGAAAGCAAAACAAGTTGTGTTGATCACATGTGCTAACTACCAGTAAGAAATACTATGACAGCAGGACTATGGCTATATTTTGACTTCACAAAATCAATTTCAGATAGATAGAGTTATGGCTTTATTTGACAGAAACGGACGGTTTGAACACAACTTTCAAATGCTGCAATAACAACCAGGAACATATAGTATATCTGTATATATTTATACTAGGGCAGGGGGTGTGTGCATGGCGGGGGTGTGTGTGCGGGGGGTGTGCATGGTGGGGGGCTGTGGAGCAAGGGGGTTGTGCATGGGAGGGGGTGTGTGCGGGGGTTCTTTGGGGGTGTGTGTGCGGGGGTGTGCGAGGGGGGGTCTCGCATAGGGGTGGTGTCCGTGTGTAGGAGACGAGGGGGCTACATCGGTAGGTGGGGGGTTGGAGCAGAGGGGTCTATTCATGGCAGGGGGTGTGTGCATGGCGGGGGGTGCATGGCGGGGGTGTGCATGGCGGGGGTGTGTGGGGGTGTGAGTGCAGGGCTGTGGAGGAGGAGCTGTGGGAAGGGGGGGCCTTCTCATTATATGAAGGATTGTTTTGGCCAAAAACATGTGATATCCCATTATCCCATACTATTATGCATATATGAGTTGTTTCATGTTAGAGAATAGGATGGGAAATACTTAGCTCATTAGTACTGAAAAACTATTTATCATTTGACCAAATCTTATGATTTATTTTGGTATCCATATATATGTGACATACAGTTTTCTATGCATATCGCATATGCTGATATATATGAGTGCCATAAAAACCTCATCATGTGGTTGGATGATCAGTTTTGCGAATATAAAAAAAAAATCAAATCAAACAATTGTTCGTAGTTTAATAATTTTTAGAAAATCAGTACCGTATTAGCATTAACAAGTGCAAAAGTCAAATTATTTAGAGAATGGCTTGGTATTGTTTGATTTACAGTTTAGCCATAATCTTCATGTTCATATGATTTAGATAGATTATCAAGCAAATAAAGTCTAAAAAACAATCACTTAACCATGGATCAAACAATTAAAGCCCTAAAACAATCACTTAGATGCATATTAGGCCAAGAAATCCCACAAATATCAATAACTAACTAACTTCACCAAATTTTAAGCATGAAGCAAGCAATAATGGCCAAAAACAATTGAACAAAACCAACACCATGATCCCAAAGGGGGCTACAATGCCCATACTAATTCCTCTAACAATCATCTTCAACTAAGGGGGAAAAGGGGATAAATAAGGTTCATCCTCGAACAATCAACTTCGGATAGAAGGGTTCTAATTTCTAAAATATAACTCAGTAAAAAACAAAAAAGAGTGAGAATAAGACATACCTTTTCTCATTCTCCATATATACATTACAAGTTAATATGTAACGCCAAACAATGCAAGCACCGTATCCAGCCCCAATATTCAATCATTATGCATCTCACAACAAGATCCAAACAGTTTCTAACCATAGGAAGAATTGAACTTGTACCTCAAATTTGGCAGAAAAAACATTTAGTACTAGTGAAACAGAATCCACTTACATTTGGCAAATATTTAGCAGAAAAGGGCACAATTCAAGAGACTACCTCAATCATATGCACTCACACATCAATATCAGCAAAATGTGTTATAATGAAGATTCATGGTACATAACTCTAAAACAATGGTATTTCCCAAGACAGATTCCTAAACCTAGAAAGATATTCACTTTTCACTTCAATTGATCAAGATTGCAGTGCATACCATCACATTATATCATGCAACAAAAGAAGCTCTGCACACGAAATTCTGCCAGAAATTCATTATTATATCACTTATTATCTTTTATTATAAAAGAAGAAAAGAAAAGAAAACTCGTCAACAATAATATGTAAAAGGGAAACACACCTTAGGTTATCCCATTTCAGCTGCAGTATATGATCTACTGCTCTGAAATCTCTCATACTATTCCAGTAAAGATGGTCTAGCACACTTACAACCTGATCTATCACTACCATTTGTTCGCACAGTTGACACAATCATAGAGTTTCAATTAACCAACATGTTCCCCCTTATGGATTTCAGACCCTAATCAATAACATGGAAAAAATTATTGTCACCATGCATGTGCCATATCCCGCAAGTGCAAGTAAACATCAAGAAGAAACTTATAATCACCAAATGCAGAATGATAAGCTCGTGTATCATATTGTGGTGACCAAGTATGAGCATTCTCAGACTCATTATGAACAAACTTTTGATTGCTCGCAGACAAAAAGAACCACCGAAACAGTGAAGATGAACTACAAACTATACTCATAAGCAACCTACAAGACCTCAATCATCTATATGTGCACTAGTGCAAGGCGCCAAAGTTTCTGCAGACAGGATCATCAACATGAAGCCTTAACCTCTAGCAGCAAATCTATACAACAGCAAGGTGAGTGCGGGCACAGAGTTAGGGGGATTCAATCACAGCAGGTGAGGGGTACCATGTGGTGGATGTTTGCTGGGGGAGAGGGTGGAAATCGAACTCGCTTAATAATTCGTAATTAGTCCTACATTGTGATGACCATTTTTAGGTTTTACACGCTTCAAATCTAATCCAATTTCAATATTGCTATACCAATTATCAATATCATAATTCAACCATAAAAAACAACCCATCACATGAAAGATCAATCACCACAAAATAGAAAATAAAAGGGCAAACCTTATCATTTCAAACAAACCATTCAAAATACAAACAGATCCAAAACTCCAATTCTCCAAAAAAATACATCAACCCACAAAAAAAAACCACATATTACATTAAACAATAACTGAAAATTAAATCATCAACCAAAAAAAAAAAAAAAAAAAGATGACATTACCTGCTTGGCCTTGTAACCAGGACGACGAGCTTTATCAGGGCGAGTTGGGTGAGAAATGCAAACAATGGAAGGAAGCTGACGATACAACCATTGCAGCACCGGTGGTCGAGCGACGAAATCGAAAGGAGGAGATGAGTGAGGGAAGCAGGCGCGACTGAGGAGAGAGAAAATTAAGGGAAGCAGGCGCGACTGAGGAGAGAGAAGAGTGAGGGAAGGAGGCGCAGCGACGAGGTGGCGACCACAGCCGATGTCGGAGAGAGCAGCCGAGGTCAGAGAGAGGGGCAGGGGCGTGACCGCTTGAGTGTGAGAGAGAGAGAGAGGCAGGGGAGTGAGTTAGAGAGAGAGAGGCGGGGATTCACTGATTCAGTAGCTAGGGTGTGGTTTGAGTGGGGGGATTCACTTTGGTAGCGAGGGAAGTTTTAAGGGGGAAATGAAAAGGTGAAGGGCTGCGTTTGTATAAAAACCGCAGCCCTTCATTATGAAGAGCTGCGGTTTTTGGGTTAACCGCAGCCCTTTGTACTAAAGGGCTGCGGCTTTTGGGCTAACCGCAGCCCTTTGTACTTAAGGACTGCGGTTGTTTAAAAACCGCAGCCCTTGCGCTGCAGCCCTTGACATTTTTTCCTCTAGTGACAGGAAGCCGAGTAAACAAAGAGTTTGGTTGTTGATATTCTATTGTGGTGTAATCCAGCTCTATCAGTTTCCATGCGTTGTGATTCATAAGCAACAATTATGGTAGCGAATAATCAAGCCTATAATGAAAGAGAAGGCATATTCGCTTCAGAAATGATTGTGAGCATTCTAATTAGAAAATGTGACTCAAGTATATAAAGTTGGAGAGGAATATTGTTGATCCTCTCACCAAAGGCCTTTGGAGAAAATTGGTGCTAGCGTTAGCACAAGGAATGGTTTTAAAGCCTATTGTAGAGTGAATTGTGATGGATACCCTCTTAGGAATTCCTAAGTTCAAAGGGTCAAACGAAATCACAAAAGAACTCAAGTTGGAGATACTACTACCATTCCTATTAAGAAAAATGATGTAGTATTTTGTTTCATTATACTGTCATATGTGTAAGGTTGAGCTTAGAGCTCTTAATAAGTTCATAGCCTTAATTAAAGTGGTTTGTGACTGTACAAACTTGATGAACTTACCTATGTGAATGTGGGGGTTACGCCCAATCCCCTATGAGAGTCCTTAAGGCTTAGGACCTCTAGACCATTCATGTACATCCAGGCAAATTGTGGGGCTAGAATTACAATTGCGAGAACGTTTCTTGATTTGAAAAAGGTTGAGTGCTCAACTATACTTTGCTAACCTCGTGAAAGGTTCAAAGAGAAATCTACCTATTACAACAGTAAAAACATTTTTGTATGCACTGAGTGTCAATTCAAGTCCATAAGACATTGATACTTCAAAACTTAGTATCTATTGCCCAGTTGATCATCTTTTTCCAGCCCTGCTTCTTTCTGTTTTCTTCTTTTGAATCATGTGGGGGACTGTTGGAGTTTAGAGTTCAAACTCTTAAGTTTTGCTTCAAAAGAATATGAGAAGTCTTTTGCCTTTTGTCCCACATTGAAAGAATAGAAGGGAAGAGTAAGGTTTATAACCATTACTCTTCCTCTCCCCTTTGAGTTGAGTAGCAATGAGACTATTAGTGGGTTTGTGGTGATGTGTGGTTAACCCGCCCGATCCGGGCCAGGGCTTTGGTTAACTATATTTTTGGGTCAAAAATCTGTCAGCATTTAAGGACCGTTTTTGGTAACTGATTAAGTTACTGTTTTCCCTAATTTCTCTCCCAATTTGCTGCCATTAACTTCTCCATTTATGGACCGTTTTCTCCACGTTTTTAGCCTTGATATGATCTCGTTTGATTCTTGATTCTCCTATAAATACCAGTGTTCTGGTATTCCTTGGGGAGAGAAAAAACACGAAAACACATCTTCTCCTCTATCTGATTCTCCTGTCTTCTGGGCAATATTCAAGAGCGTTCTCAATCTGCTTTTTTGTCAACACCGAAAAGCTAGAAGCCGTGTAACCCTGGAGGTTGATTGCTGAGAGTCCGTGTGTTGTTGCGGGGTAAATTCAACTTTAGGGCAGTGATTATTTCACGCCACGGTTGTCAGATAAGTTTAATTACTTTGTTACCAATTTTTGTTCCTACATTGCTCGGGTTACTAGCCCCACTGACTCAAGCAATTTTGTCCATTAGGGGTGTGTTTTTTTGCTTCCTCTACCGTCCATACAGAGATCAAACTTGTCTCTTAGCATGCTATGGGATCTCTCTATGAAGCTCGCTGCTTTGTTGGGAGCAGCTAGTTCGCCTCCTCGGGTTCTCCAAAGTTTCGGATATTTCACTATAGCACACGATCATTGATATTCAACATACCGCCGCCACGTTCCAATGGTGTAGGATCATCAAAGTAAGCAGGACTGAAGTCGCGCTAGCCCATAATTTAGCTAATTATTATAGGTGTACTAGATGCTCTTTTGGTTAATTTCTTGTATGATTTCTCGTTGTTAAAAAGAAAAATCAAAAAGTACAGAAAAAGAGATAAAATGAGCGATCTTTACTCACACCATGTGAACTCCGAAACATGAGATGAGGCTAAGTGGCTAACTCAACCCACATCAAAGTAACTAGCAAAGATAATTTAACTTTTGCAATTATTTTATATTGAAATGTTCTTTTTCAAACTACATAAAAAGTCGATCTCTTTACAAGCTATATACAATATCTACCTACTCGCGCGCACCAATATCCTCACTTCCTCAGCCATTTTTTGGTGGTGTGGCTAGACAATTGGATAAAGCTTGTAAATATATTGGCTTTCTTTTTTTGTGGTAAAAGAAAAAAAAACTCAATAACTTGATGTTCTGGAGTCCTTGGAGCTTTGTTAAAATTGAGAGTTATGGAGGAAGGAAGGAGAAGGCGGAACAACCATGGTTGAGAGCTTTGAAGCTCGTTATTGTTTAGGTCAAATTTTTCATAAGGACAATGACAGTTGTTGGGACGTCAACAACTAGATTAACATGACGCAACGAAATAAAATGACATGCATGGGAAATTCAGGGGAAATGACACAAGGAGAAGTTGACGCGGAAAAACCCCAATGAAGTGGGTAAGAAATCGCGGGTGGCTGTGAATCCACCAATCCACTATACAGTTAATAAAATCTAGGTTAATGATATAAGTACAATTTATTTCGCCTGTAGCAAATATGATAGGTGAGAAGCTAAGAATAACAGTGAGTTTGTAGCTTGTATGTAAAAAGTATCAGAGTATTAGTTCGGGAGCTTGTAAACTTGTATCTTTTATTCTCGCCATCTCTAGTTTTATATCCCTTATCAACGGCTTGATTCCTTATATTGCGGAGGTTGTTACCAACGTTTATTTCCACTTAGGCTCTGTTCTTTTGGACTGAATTAATGAAAGTTCAATTCAGGTTTATTCAGTTCAGTTCAGTTAGTTTCCTCTCACAGTTTTCATTCAGTTCAGTTCAGGTTTATTCAGTTCAGACAACTTCAGTTGAGTTCAATTCAGTCCAAAAGAACATAGCCTAAATCTCTATGCTCCTCCTATTTCTCAACCACGTTCCTTGACTCAGTTTGAATAACTCTCAACAAATAGTCTCCCAGCTGCAACGTGGACCAAGTCTTCCTTCATTGTAGCAAGTCTGTTATGCTTTCGGTCTAGTCCATATGACAATCGTCGTGTTGCTATGTATATTGTCTGGACCTGTAAAATTCAGCCATAATAGTTATGTTTAGAGAGAATAATAGAGCTACATTTTATTATTATGTGAAAAATAAATGAAGAAAGTACAAGTAAGGTATTTATACTAAAGTACTAATTATAACAACAAAACTAACTTTCCTTCTATTCAGGAAACTAAGTAACAAACTTAATCAACTAATACATTGACTTGCAACTTGGAGTAAATACTTGCAATGGCTCTGTTTAGGGAAACATTTAAGTTTCCTTAAATGACAAGATGCTAAAATGATTAGTAGTATTTGGGAGGAACCTAGAATAAAATTTTTGGTGGTGACTTGAATGATTAGTTAAAATTTTTACCTTTTTAAAATCAGGTGACTGAAATTTCGAATCTTTTTTAAAATTTTGATGTCAATTAATTTTGCCAAAAATAATTTATCAACTTAAGCAACTAATTTTGTCAAACAGTTAAACTAATCAACTACCTCAACAGTTCCAACGCCTTATTAGGGTTTGTTCTCCCCAACTTATTTTTAGTTCAGTTCAGTTCATTTCATTTCCTAAATGATAATCATTACTATTAATTAGTTACAATTTAATATAGTTCAGTTCAATTCAGTTCAGTTTAGTTCAGTTGTTTTATGCCGAAGAGAACATGCCCTTAGTTTAAGCTTTATCTTATCAGTTTAAGTTAAGTTATTAGTTTCAGTTTACTTTCAACGTACTAGTATTGCCAAAAAGAGCCAATCTCCAACAAGCTTTTAGAAAATTAATATTTCTATATATCTGTAAGAGTACATTGTAACGGGTATATATACAGAATTTTGTTAAGTTCAATTCAGTTCAGTGCAGTTGTTTTATGCCAAAGAGAACATGCCCTTAGTTTAAGCTTTATCTTATCAGTTTAAGTTAAGTTATTAGTTTCAGTTTACTTTCAACGTACTAGTATTGCCAAAAAGAGCCAATCTCCAACAAGCTTTTAGAAAATTAATATTTCTAGATATCTGTAAGAGTACATTGTAACGGGTATTTATACAGAATTCTGTTAAAATTATATTCTTGTTACGATCTGTTACACACTACTATTAATCTCTATTCTATATGTCAAGAGGGTGTAGTAGGACACCAAAATATGAAAACTCCTATTTTACCCCCAATAAATTAAGCAAATTAAGAATAAGAGAAAGGGAAAAACAAAAAAAATTATTACTTACAAACTAACTGCTTCTACTTACAAAGAAAACAATTAAAGGCAAAAACAAAATCTGCACACTACACTGTATCCTACTAATCTGTTCTGAAACCATAAAATCTGCAACTAAATCTGAAATTCTATTTATTTCTAACTCAAACACCTATAAATTGGAAATGGAAGGAAGCTCAGAAGCAAGAATATCTTCTTAAATGAACTCAATAGTGTTTAATTAGCAATACATGTTCTTTTGTAAGACCCTGGTGTTCATATGGGATATATATTGTATTATTTTAGTTATATTTCTACATTTTGGTACATACTGCATTTTGAATTAACCATCTTTTGTAATTACTTACTTTTTTGATAATTATATAACTATTCAGTTGGGTTATTCATTATAGATAGTATGTTGTTCATTGCAGAATCATATTTGTACATTACAAAGAATAAAAATGACACCATAAATATTCATCACAATGAATATATAAGTAATTTGAAAGAACATTTTGAAGAACTTGGATGAACAAACTAACAATTTGAATCAACAGTATGTTAATCAAATGAGAAATGAGCAATAGTAAATTTGAAAAATATTTTGAATTTTGAAAATCAGTGGTAATTTTGAAATTTGAAAATTCGTAAACATACTAAATTTTGGAATTAGTTGAAAGTGTTCAATCTAAAATTGCAATTGTTCATTCAGCAGAAAGAATGTGCTTATTACACTAAATTTTTCATAAATGTTCATTCCGAAATTGCAAATGTTTAATCAACAATAGCATGTGTTTATTATACTACAATATCCATTGGAATAAACTGGATGTTTATTGGTTTACAACACACATGGGGTGAAAAAGTTGAGGAAAGAGAAATTGAGGTGAGTCCCACAAATGTTCATTACAAAACTGCAAATGTTCATTGGAATAACAAAACGATGCCGTTTTGTACCGTGCGCACAGATAGGAAGGTGCTTCCGTGCGCACCTTCGAATTTACGTAAAGATTGTAGCTTTTGGGGTAGATAGCTTTTTATATATTATTTTTACTTATACTAAAGCTAATTTAACCAACAAGTAATATGACATCTGAGGTTGCGTTATCTTCACCCGGACTTATTAGTTATTCTGAATTTGTAGACAGTCACATAAATATTCATACAAGATTGTTTCCCTTTGAAACTTTTTGAGAACTAACCTACATTAATAAATTATACATGTATTTCAAATAAGGAAGGATATTGTTTTCAATTAATTTGATGTTGTTTTCATAGGTAGCTAATAATGAGCTTTTCATTATTATCACCTACACTTTGATTGTCTTTGTATATAATGATAAACATTTTATTTGGAGTATTATGTTTTTTACTACATAGTTAGGTAAAATAATATTCAAAAGCTAAAAAAATTGTGTTAAAAAGGATATAAACAAAATAAGACAAACAAAAACAAAAGTCAGAACCGAGTAAGAATAAAAGACGTCAAATCCCTATAAGATTTTCTTTTTATAAGGTTATTATCATTGTTAGATAAAATAAAAGTAATTTTATTAGCCCTTAAAATTTATAGATAATTGTCTTTTTATGCAAGCAATATGAAAGCAAATTATACAATTTAAAAAAACTATTTCAAATGTTCATATAATTTCTTAGTTAAATACTATGTTGAACTATAAAGATGTCTCCCTTTATCATAACTTTATGAATAATTTTTTGTACAAATTATTACTAGATATAAGTATGCAATTAATTTAACTTTAAAAACGATTTCTCACGCATAACGTATATATAAGGCTAGTAGCAATTGTTACAAGTCACTTAATATCTGGTCTCCTATATAATTTACCACAAAAATGCTACTGAACGATATTCTAACTTCTTGAAATAAGAAATGAAGTAACTGCAACTCTGCAAGTCCTAGTCAGCATGAAAGCTTATAACAAACAATCAAAATGAGGAAAAACGTACGAGAATAACCAATCAGCACAATTCTCATACATATCTGGCTTGCTTATCAAAGTTGTGGTAACATACTCATGTGATTTCTCCTCTAAATGCAGCCGCAGTGTATCTCTGGTGTTGCTGCCTTTGCATTGTTCTTCAGGTCTTGATCACCAGAATCAGTGATCTTATTAGTTATTACAGATTCATGGGGTAATTGTTACCACTGGCTAGTCATTGCATTAAATCGCGCACTATTTATTCTTACCCATACAATCCGAACATAAAGATTCTAATTTATTTTTGTACAAAATAAATTAAAATGCATTAATAGCGAAAATTAGTTGTCACTTTACTAACTAAATGTTTCCCGTAAACAGCTTGCCCAAATTTCTTTAATCCATCAGTCCTCTGCAAACAGACGTCCAAAGGCTCAATTGTGGCGTCATAATTTGGCTGCCCATTCATAAAAATATCATTCAGTTTCACCGTTTAGATCGAGAAAAGCACAAGAGATCATATAAAGAGGCTAACCTCGTAGAAGTAAGCAACAGAAACACGATATTTGGGTGCCTTATTAATAACCCGGTGTAGGGTGGATTCGTACAATCCATTGGACAAAATCTGCATATAATCAAATCTCGTATAGCAATTAGGAGATGCTATGATCAATTATTGAAATTGTAAGGAGGGTTGGTGAAGACCTTCAACATATCACCAATGTTGCAGACAAATGTCCCAGGAATCGGAGGAGCCCAAATCCATTCTCCTGAATGGTTACGAACCTTCAACCACATTTAAAATGAATTAAGAATAAGGAACACACAATCAAATCACCACAAATGAGCTAAAGATGTGGTATAATCTATTCAACTAAATTTTTTTTTAAATGACCCCAACAAGGGAAACTATATTAAATCAGCACTACCAAGTGAAACAACAAAATCCGGCACATCATTCACCCAAAGCCTCTTCCCAACTTCCACTGGTTGGAAGTGAGCTAGCTCATGAGCTACCTTGTTACTAGAACGTTTAACAAAAGACCAAAAAATAGCATCAAAACTAGAAATCAAAGCAATAATATCCTCTATGACTGAATGAAAAACACTAGACCCCTTCGAAGCTCCTTTGAGAGCTTGAATTACAAGTAAGCTATCGCTCTCGATCACGACCATAGAGCAACCCAACTCCAAAGCTAGCTGCACTCCCGCCAACACCGCCTTTGCCTCCACTACTCTGACTTCCCACGCAACCATTTGCTGGACCACTGCACAGCCTACCACCATTCCCCCACTAACCCTACAAACCATCCCCAAACCCACAACTCCCGGTCTCCCCCACACTCCCTGCATCCACATTCAATTTCCACCACTCCTCTTCAGGTGCCTTCCAGTTCGTAGGGTGCTGGACAGCTCCACAGACTCCCCTCTCCTACGATTCTAGGCTAGCCTTCTTACTTCCTCACACTTCTTCACCACATGAATAAAGGTCTCAGCAGGCGAGAAGAATTCCTGAGCCATCGTGGCTTTACATCTCGCACTCCATATCACCCAGCAAGTCGTGAGAAATAATTCTACCTCATCATCAACCATTGATTTGAAACAATAATACCACCAATCTGCAATTTATAATTCAACTAATTTTGACTCATCTGAACTAATTGGAACTTACTTTTATAATTTATCTAAGCTAATCTGAACTGATTTAATAAGTTAAAATAGGTTTGATGAAACACTACCTAATAAGGACAATACTTGTAAACTAATAACAATGACCAAGTGACCAAAATGAAGATAATACTTGTAAAGTAATAAGAATAAGCAAACACGCAACCATGTGACCACAATTGAGCTAAGAGTTAACCAATAAGAAAAAAATAAAAAAAATATGTTTAGGATACTTGTATTGCTTAGTCAAAGCTATAGTGTGCTTTAGCTTAGGGATTAGCTTTTCTTATTCTTTGCATTATCTTATTCTTATTCTTGTTTTGTGTATATTTCAATCTCTTTGTACCAGTATATATATATATATCGGTTTTTTCACCATATACCCCTGACTAATTTTTTTTGCACCATATACCCTTTCAACTTTCCAAATTCACCATATACCCCTCACGTTTGAAAAAATACACCCACTTACCCTTAATGACTAATGGCGTTAAACTCCGTTAGTCATTAACCCTTAATCCCCCATCTAATCAAATTAACTAACCTAAATCTACCCCTAATCCTAACCCTAACCCTAACCCTAACCCTAACCCTAATACCCTAACCCTAACACTTAACACCGCCACCCTCCCCCCCACCCCCCACCACCCCCTTACCCCCGGCCCACCCCAGCCCCCACCGCACCACCACCCTTCCCAGCCCCCTCCCTCCCCCCGACCCCCATCCCCCACAAGCCCCACTCCCTCCCCTCCACCCTCCCCCGCACCCCTCCTTCTCCCCCATTCCCTTGCCGAATCGCGCGAGCCCCCTCCCCCCTCCCCCTCCCCCGACCGTCGCGCAATCCCTTTCCCCGAGTCGCGCCCCTCGAGGCGCCCCATCCCCCTACCCCCTTCCCCTCCCCCTCCCCCCCTCCCCACCCACCAACCCCCTCGCAAGCCCTCCTCCTCTGCGCGGCCGCCACACCGCGCCTCTCTCCCCCTCCTCACAACACCCCGCGCCTCTTCGCACCCACCATAAATTCCGGCTTTCTCGTTTTTTTTCTTTTCGCGGATTTCGTGGGGTTCATGGTTCGCGTGGTAGATTCTCGGGAGTTTAGGGAGGTTGTGGGTTTGTGGTGGTGGCGATTTTCGTGGTGATGTGTGGGTTCGTGGTGGTTTCGAGGGTGCTGCGAGGGGTTTCAAGAGTTTGCGAAGGTGGTGCGAGGGTCTTTGTGAAGGAGGTGCAAGGGTGGTGCGAGGTGCCGCGAGTTCTTTGCGACGGTGGTGCGAGGTGCCGCGAGGGTGGTGCTGCGACGGTTTTAGGGGGCCGCTCGAGTGGTGGTTAGGGGTTGAGGGTATTAGATTAGGGTTAGGATTAAAGGGGGATTAGGGGTTAGGGTTAGGGTTAGGTTTAGTTTTAGGTTAGTTAAATTAGGGTTAGAGGGGGATTAAAGGTTAGTGACTAACGGTGTTAGACTTCCGTTAATCATAAGGGTAGGTTGATGTATTTTTTGAAAAGTTGAGGGTATATGGTGAATTTGGAAAGTTGAAAGGGTATATGGTGCAAATGTCATGGGTATATGGTGAAAAAACCGTATATATATTGACCAACTTATGTGAATATAAGCAAGCTTTCCAAATATTATCATTGGCAAATCAAAATATAAACTAGATCTCCATGTTTGACGGGTTGGGTCCCTAAGATTTGTAATATTAAAGTTACCTGGAGAGCTGTTATACTCTCATCTTGATTGACAAGCGTCAAAAGACCTGTTGAGGGACATTTTGAAATCAATACCATAACATAAAAGCCAAAATTTCCCATCTTCTCAAAGCAAAAACTTACCATAATCTGTGTGAGCTCCGCTGGGGTATGCCGTAAGTATAAAGATTGAGCACAACAACAAAATGTAAAACATTAAACAGCAAAAATCAGACGAGAAAGAGATGCAAGAATCAAGCTCTAACAATAACTTCAAAGTTACCATCCAACGCCATCTTCTGGTTTGTCATGACAATTTTCTTCTGAGACCACAGGATAACCGATCAACCGCATGACCCAAAATGGATCGCTAGCTATATGACTATCCATCTCAGTGGCCGACCCACTCAAGGCTAGAGCAATACCTCGCATAATCTTTCTAGAAAGTTCTGTTGTTATGCCAATAGAAAGAAGCATTGGTCAACACTCAACAGGCACATTTTGCCTGGAGAAAGCTAAGGGGTAAAAAGCATGCCTGTACAAAGGTCAATGTATTGCTCCATCACTACTTTATAGTTTTGAGGATTAGATGGCCTGCATTAAGGGAGGGAGATCCATTACCTTACAAAATCTTGAGAAAGTAAGCTCAAAGCTTAGAAATTGATCTAGTGATGTGATGATTGTGAATACAAGCTTGAAGGTTTTGACTTTTCCACATTTATCATAGCCAAAAGAAACAAAAATGAAACAAGGAAAATATAACCAAAATATATGCCACATACCATAAGTTAGGTCCTACCAATGGTTTCCCCATATCTCCATACATTCCGTGCTTCAATTCTCTGTAACACTGAATGGAGCAGAAGAAAATCATATTCTAGCTAAAGCAATTGACTGCAAAACCTCCCATTAAATAATCTTAATTCTCTTTATAAATGGTTTGGCTAGACATCTAATTATTTGAAGACATAAGTGCTGCCTCTAGGATATTAAAAAAACCTATCATTGTGATTTGTTTTGAATAGTACTGATTTTCTTTGGGTGTATAGAGAACCTAATAAGGCAGTAACATACCCAGGATTTGATCTGATGTCTTGGCCTATTAGGTACCACCTTCAGAAAAGTTTATCGACTAAGCTAGTTGGCATCAATAGTTCTCATAGTATTGAACTATTGATCATAGATTATGGGGAACTACCAAAATTGGTTCGCCATCCAATATGGATTCGCACAACAAGATAATGGTTCTTTTTCTCTTCAGAATAAAGAATGATGGCAACAAAAAAACAGAAAGAGGATCAGGCGGAACATTCTGTTAAGCATACTCAACGAGTAACCAGTGTTTCCCATGACAAACAACATACATAACTATCAGATAGGAGGGATTAGTGATCATTGACCTACATCAATAGCTTCATGCATGTCAGGAGCACCCTTGGTTACATTGTCTCCAACTTCTTGATATCCCCTGCATTTTAAGACTAAGTCACATTAATGTTACTCAAACTCGACAAATCATCACAAGTACCTATGTTGGATATTCGACACTTCAACATATGTATAAATACTTGATACTTCATTTTGGACCAAGAACACGGAATTAATTCATAACTGAGTATGACACTTGGACTCAAGGATGCATGTCCGAGTAACATACTGTCACAGTCAATAGCAGAGTGGACACCATTGATGAAATATGCAAGAAAAGGTAAAGCTCGTATCGAAGATGAAAAGAGTTTACAATTTACTAGGAAGATTACCTGTATCCAGTGCCAGCAGACAGCTTGATCTTGAGTTTTTCTTCAAGAGGCAGATCAAAGAACTTGCGTGTTACATCTCTGACTTCTTTTAAGAGGGAGTCTGGGATGCCATGGCCTTTCTACTCAGCCAAAAAAGAACCATTCAGTATTGGGACAACAAAACTGAACAGCATATAAGAACCAATACATATTTCATGTCTAAGAGGAATTATGGTTTTTGTAACACTTAAAATTATTCTCCATCCATTAAACATAACATTACTCAAATCAGCAATCAAAATGCCTACTCTGGATGTGATGATTTTTGATAAACAAGTGCTTATTTCAGATCCATTTACAGAGTACTATTAACCTATATATATATAGTTTAGACCGGATGGAGGTTTTATGGAAGGATTATACATTGTTGTAACTTCTTAAAGTGAGTAAGGGGAGGGCTAAATGTTACTCTAATTAAACTACTCATGCATTATATTATGGGGTACCACGTAGAAAAATCCCGCTTCTCGACAGGCTTGATCCAATTGTTTGACAACTTCACATACACCAGCATCCTCAGCTATCTTTGCATCATCAGATTTCGCAATCAGAGAACTAACATCTGCATTATGTCAGATGGATTAAATCACTAAATAAACCAAAAGGTGAGTGAAGCTAAAAATCACATTTTGGATGACAGAGTTACATCCATGGTGTCAAAGCATCGTATCGTATCGCCCGTGTCGTAAAGGTTTTCAAAACTACCGAACCCATACTATCCGCATCGTAAAGGTGTAAAAATACCGCGTTTTTGGGGGGGGTTCAAGGTATATCTCATGGTCTAAGCCGATATTTGGCAGTACGACAACCGCATCATCCCCGTTCACGCATGACTGTGACTGTTACCATGGTCGTGACAGAAACCACATTTTCAAACTACGATTACATCTCTTTGATAATACGACCACATTGAGCATATTGTTACAAGTGAAACAGAAATATAACATAGATTACATATTTATGCTGCAGCTCATAGTGAACTTTGATTGCCAAAAGCCCAAAACATTGATCACCATAACTGTAGCCCGGGGAGAAATTTGGTCGATAGAGCAATGGGTTGCCCTAACGCCCTGATATTGATTCCAGTTTAATAACTTTTTGAACATAAAATTAAAACAAAAACATACTTCTACATGTGAATTTTATCATACTCATATTCCAAAATCAGAACTCTATCTTGTTTCTTCTTCATTTTTCATTTTCTCCCCTTCCATATAAGTTATAACAAAGAAAATGGGGTTAATAGCCCAGTAACGTACTGTTCTAATCAGAATTCATAGTCCTGTTGATCGAACCTCATCTAAATTGTTTGTTCCCAAGCAAAGACATCCAAAGAACATATACAACCGGATTCCCTTGACTTATTTTGAAGGAAATAAGTTGACAATAAGTTCCAATAATCTCAGATAATTATTGATAAAATCAATCAGTTGAATAAAATACACCCACATCTAGTAATCTACCAAACTACAACTAAGAGCAACTTCAATGGTGAATATTAGGGACTTGCTAGCAAATAAATAAAAAGTTAAGCAATTAGCCCAACCATTGGAGTGTGTAGCTGAAATTTTATTTGCTAGCCAATGTAGCTCAACTAAGCCAATTTTCTTGCTAAAGTTAAAGGGCCCATGTGGGAATTTTGGTGAACAATTTCTATACTCTTTCTCTAAAAAAAACTATCTTACTTGAGTGGGACATACTCATATTGCCAACCATTGGGGGAGTTTTGGCTTAAAGTGGAGTTAGATTTAAAAAATCATGTGCGACTCTGCCCAATTTTCATTTTGCTCTACCATTGAAGTTGCTCTAACATATTGAGAACAATTGACTTAGTCAACCTTGTTATTTGACCTACCACTAAGAATAATTGACTTATTTTTCCTCAGAAAAGTACAATAGCTGACCCTAAAAACGAGGAAACAAATTAACTACTTGAAACACCAGTTAAACAACCCATTCTTCCATGGCTAGTAACAAATACGAGTATATACTCCATCAAAATATTAAAAAAAAATAATAATAATAATACTGAATTGAACAAGTTCAACTCATGATTTTATCTAAGAAGAATTAAAAAATTGAACTTAGAAGAATAAAATTACAGGAGCAGAATGAATCGTGAATAAATTACCTATGATAGGAATTGATTTGAAGTTGGTAGCCATAGAATTAAGCTTGAAGTTGATCACTTTCTCTTTCTGTACCTCTATCCAGTTTTATCTTTCCTTTTTTTAGTTAGTTTTTATCTGATTTTCTACGGAACTCTGAGCAGCTGAGCTGATAGTAACCGGGAGTATCCCGTAGCAAATTAGCAATAACTCCCTCGGTTCCTTTTACTTTGGTTTATTAATTGCAACATTTTCATTATTTAGAAGTTTTATATTAAGGAAAAATTAATAAGAACAGTCCCAACTTTGACGTTCCGCCATTTTCAGTCCCAACTAAAGATTATTTCTGAGCGGTCCCAACTATATATTATTTTTGCTAAAATTGGTCTCATGTGACTTATTACCTGTTTAACAGGTTAAATTTTTTTTTTAATTTCTTAATCCTTCTCCCTTTTTCTCCCTCCTATCTTCTTCCTCCCATGCTACCCCTCCCCCTCCCACCCCCTCCCCCTCCCCCAGCCACCCCGAAATCCCATTCCCCCTCCCCCGCGACCCACCACCCTCTCCAAGCAACTCCCGACACTTCGTGCCTCGTGTGTTAGTGTCGTAAAGGCAATGTTTGCCACTTCCCCGACATCACAATCAAGGGAAAATAAACTAAGAATTGCCTTTACACTTTCTTTAATCTATCAACCCCCGAAATGTAATGTCTAGAAAACCATCATCATTATCACAACCCAAAACCAAAATTACCCAAACAATACCCAGAAATAAATAATAAATAAAAAAGTTAAACAACACCTGAAATGAAGGTCATGCCTAATTCTGCGAAGTTTAAGCATAAATGCATAAACAATTTTTCACCATTATTTCAACAAAACAAAATTCCCCAGAAAAATTTAAGTGACAAAAAATAAAAGTTGAAACCTGATGAAGAATTGTGGAAGGAAATGGAGTAGAATTGGAAAGATAAGCCCAGAAACAGAGAGTGAAACAAGTCACATCTTCGCCAATTTCCAAGCGTAGATCTTTCAATAGTGGGTAACCCAAGTTCTCAATTGTTTCAGAACCCATTTTCCCCCCTCTTTCACTCGATCAAAAACCCACAAAAAAGCCATAATTTTTTGAGGGTTTTTAAAACAATTGAAATCGAAACCCCAAACCCAAAAGTTTACAACTTTGGCGGTTGCTAAGATGAAGCAACAACAACAAAGGCAACAGATTCAAAGCTATAATATAGTGTCGTAGATTCAGTGTTTGCCACTTCCCCCCATCACCTTCACCACTTTATTAGTATCCGATTTCGGGTTATGCACAGACAAACCTTCACCAGCACTAAATTCCGACGCCATCATCTTCACCTTCCCCATTGCATACATGCTGTCAATCGAATTCAAAGTGTGATCCCCTCCCATTGCCGCAATACACCGATGAATGATGTATTTCGCCATCAAAGATCATAAAGAGGATGGGGCTTCGGGGGTGGGCTCGGTGGCAGGGAGGAGGAGGGAGTGGCAGGGAGGGGAAGAGGAGGAAGTGGCAGCGAGGAGAGAGAAAGAGGAAGGAAGAAGGACATGGTGGAGGGAGGAGTGAGAAAGAGGTGGAGGAGGAAGAAGAAACACTTTGGGGCGAAAAAAGAAAAAAAATCGTTTTACCTGTTGTAGCAGGTCATTAACCTGCTGGGACCAATTTCGGCAAAAATGATATATAGTTGGGACCGCTCAGAAATAATCTTTAGTTGGGATTAAAAATGGCGGAACACCCATAGTTGAGACTGTTCCTATCAATTTTTCCTTATATTAATTGCAATATTTTCTTATTTGGTAATATGCTATCTCCGTCTCTCTTATCACATGGCCCCACATTTTATCTATCTCTATCTCCATCTTATTCACATGGGGGTTCTTAAAAAAGAGTTAGTCTTGCGTGGACCTGGTCCACAATAATATTATTGTGGACCAAAACCAATTATTTAACATAGTGACCCTTTTTTCCATATAGTAACATTTTCAAATTACACTATACAGTTACTATTTACCATAGTGACTATTTTTTTTAATATAGTAACTCTTTCTCACATTAATTTATCATGATGAAATTTTCACTTTGTGACATAGTAACCTCTTTTTTTCATAGTCAAACTTCATAATTTAAATCTATTCATCTTTTATATATATTTTTTTTAATATAATGATCCTTTTTTTCATAAATAACATGAATTAGCATTAGGTCCACACTAAATTAGTGTGGACCAAGTCCATATAAGTTTTTTACCTTAAAAAATGTGTCAATGAGGTATGTTGCAATAATTGAAGTATGACATTGCCTATCAGGTCTGGTATAGAAGAAACAAAGTAGTGTTTGAGGAGAGGTGCCTATCCAATGAGCATGTGTTTGAGTATGCGAAGCGCGCTGCTGTGGATTATGGAAGCTACTCGACTTGCATCTATGGAAGCCCAAGGCCTGCTGGGCTCGCTTCTCCAAGGGTATGGCAGCTCCCACCTGTAGGGTGTATGAAAATAAATGCCGACACTTCGGTAAGTGAGGATGGGTGGGGGGGAATAGGAGTCTTGACTCGCAATGAAGTTGGGGAGGTGATGTTTGCTACTACGTGTCAAATTAGAGCTCGTTGGCCTGTGGAAGTTGCGGAGGGGAAAGCGTTGTGTCTCGCCATCAGAATGTTATTTTTGAAACAGATTGGTGTTACTATTATTAATAGGTTGTCTAGAGGTACAATTTTCTTTTCTGATTTAGATGTTGTGTTAGAAGATGCCATGGTGCTTAGTAAAGATTTTGAATTCATTAGGTGGTCACATGTGCTACGGGATGGGAATGTTATTGCCCATCACCTAGCTAGAAATCCTTTCAAAAAAAAAAAAGCTGGATTGATTCCGTCTGGTGTAGAGCAAAGATGGGAACGTCATTGTCCTGCAGAGGTGTCACCTTATGTTTTTATGGACATTTTGTCCACTGATTAATTTATGCACCTGCTCTTTTCCCCTACAAAAAAAAGTATGACATATCCATGTGATTTTTACTTTTAAAAATTTGTCTTGCAGTGCAACCTCTTTGAAATTTTATAGGGTAAACTTACCATTTCTAATAACCCGTTGTTAGTAATTCGTCATTAATTTCGTTAACTGTTTGTAATCTAGTTGAACTATTCTAACTCATACATAATTTAACTGTCGGTGATATTTTTTTGACTTCATTCACTATATTATAATTAGTTAATAAAAGAAACATATGACGCCTTGCTAACGGTATTATGCATTAGAATTGGTAAGTTTGAGGGTATCGTGGTTTTTTTTTTTTAATAAGGTAAGAAAAAGGGATTTTAGGAGACCCTCCTCGCGAGGGGAACTCCTAAAAAGTCATTTACAAGAATGGAATGAAGAGCTGAATTAGTACAAGGAGTAATATCAAAACTTGACTGAACTAAATGTCCTACATTAGCTATCCAATCTGCAGCTTTGTTTGCTTTCCTATAGACATGGTGGATCTGATAGGACTCGAAATGTTGGAGAAGAGAGTGTATATCCTCTATGATAAGTTGAATCTGCCAAGGGGCCTTCCATAGATTTTTAACCGCATTGATTACAAGAAGATTATCACCTTCGATGTGGATGTTCTGGATGCCATGATTCAAAGCCAAAAGAATACCCTTCTGAAGAGCAGTAGCCTCGGCCACGAACATTGGAGAGATTCCTAGATTGTAAGAGGTGCCATGAATGAGTTCACCTTCATTATTGCGAATAATAACGCCCGCAACAACTGAGTTATTTGAGACCGAGCCGTCGAAATTAAGTTTGAAGTGGGATGGAGGTGGAGGAGCCCAAGCGACTGGAATGATAGAATTATGATGAGATGTGGAAGGTGATTGATTGTGAGAGGAGAATGGAGTACCTGCAAGATAACAAGAATCAAGCGATGTTCGAAGGTTCCATTCGTGGTAAAGGAATTTGGCTTTATGGAGTATTCTATGATTGTTAAAAGTGGCGTTATTAAAAATAATGTCGTTTTTTTCTTTCCATATAAACCAAATTAGAAAAATGAATTTGGTAATGACAGTTTTTTCATATTTAAGGGATTGGAGGACTTTTCAAAGAGAGATATCTTTGTGGTGGAAGCTAAGCCATGTACGAGTTTCCTGAAGATCCCAAAATTTCCTGGCTAAAGTGCACTGATTAAACAGATGATTAATTGTTTCAGGTTGGGAATGACATTGAGCGCATAAATTGAAAGGAGTAATTTTTCTTTTCAATAGTATATCTCTGACACTTATACTTTTATGACAAAGTTGCCATAAGAAAATCTGTAGTTTAAGGGGTATGTCAAGCTTCCAAATCCATTTATAGATCCAAGGATCCTCAGATGGATCGAGATCACGAGCTATCCAAGTAGCTGATTTGACGATGAAGTCACCTGATAGAGTACAACCCCAAATAGGAGTGTCGGTTGTAGGCGCGGAGGGAAGAGGGATCCCTTTGACCAGGCTAATGAGATGATTCGGCAAATAGGATTGTAACTTTAGTAAATCCCATCCCATGGATGGAAGAATGAAGTCGGAAACTTTTAGGTTCAGGTCCACTTGGCAAAAAGGGATTCTAAGCGTCTGATATAAAGGGGCATGGGATAGCCAATTATCACCCAGAAGGAGATGGACTCTCCGTCTCCAATTTTCCATCGGATCCCTTTCCTAATTATGTCCCTTTGGGCTAAAATTTGTCTCCATATTTGAAAATCACTTGGCTTGGGTTTACAATGGAAAAAACTTGAGTTTGATAAATATTTTTGTTTGATGGTTTTTACCCAAAAATTATCGTCTTGAGTGAGAATTTTCCATCCCAATTTCGCTAGGAAGGCTTTATTAAGTGGCAGTATTTTACGAAGGCCGAGCCCTCCTTTAGATTTTGGCTTACAGATTTTGCTCCATGCAATTAGAGGAATAGCATTCTTATCTTTTTGTTGTCTCCAAAAAAATGAGCGATGCATGCTGTCAATAGAATTAGCAATGGAATGAGGGAGAAGAGAAGAGGAGCAAACATAGGCTGGGAGAGCCTCCAAGTTACTTTGGATTAGGGTATGACGACCAGCTTTAGAAAGGAAGTCTGTTTCCCAGTTATGCATTCTCTGCTCTGCTTTTTGAATAATTCGTTTAAAATCATTTGTAGTCGGTTGAAAAGAGCTGAAATAAATTCCTAAATACCGACCTAGACTGGAGGTGGGGGTCATATGAAAATGGCTAGCTAGAGATATTTTTCTTGAGGGCGTGATCTTTTTTGAGAAAATAATCGAAGACTTATGGAAATTTACCAATTGGCCTGAGAGTTGGCAAAAGGAATCAATAACGGATTTTAAATTTCTACACGCAGTGCTGGTTGCTTTACAAAAAAGGAGGTTGTCATCAGCGAACATTAGACATGGTATGGATGAAGTGTGGGGGCGAAGTTTGAATCCTAAACCCAAGTCATTATTTTGTGATGCCAATCTGAGTTTAATAATAAAAACTTCCATGCACAGGATAAAAAGATGGGGTGAAAGCGGATCTCCTTGTCTAAGACCTCGAGATGGTTTAAACCATGGGGAAGGTTTCCCATTGACTTTGATAGAATATGAGACATTGGTTACACATTCTTTTATCCAATTAACCCACGTGACAGGGAAGCCAAAGGCTAATAAGGTAGCCCAAAGAAAATCCCATTCAATACGATCATAGGCTTTTTCCATATCGAGTTTAAGTGCAGCCCAACCTGTTTTATTATGTGATTTGTGAAACGTATTCAGGATTTCTTTTGCAATGAGAATGTTATCATGAATTGATCGATCTGACGTGAATGCATTTTGAAATGGGCTAATGATTCGTTGTAGAATTGGGTAAAGCCTTGCTACCAAGATTTTGGAAATAATTTTATAAAGCGTATTAATTAAACTTATAGGTCTGAAGTGATTCGAGTTTTCAGGGTGATCAATTTTAGGGATGAGGGTAATGAGCGTATGATTTAGAGAGGGTGGCAATTTTCCATGATGGAAGAAACTTTGTACTGCCGTCGTAATCTCTTTTCCAATAATAAACCAATATGCTTGGAAGAATTTACTTCCGAACCCGTCGGACCCAGGTGCTTTGTCAGGGTTAATATCAAAGGTGGCTTGTTTTACTTCCTCATTTTAAATAGGGTGAGCAAAGAGTGACGATCAGCCTCTGAAACAAGCGGGCTAATAAAAGATAAGTCGATGTTGCGAGGGGAGTTATGTGCAGAAGTGAATCGATGTTTAAAAGCATTAGTGAGAAATTGGGTAATTTCATCAGGGGACTCAACTCATTGGTTGAGATCGTTTTTCATTCTAAAAATGGTATTGTACGCCATCTTTTTTCTCATCTTATTATGAAAAAACCGAGAGTTCCTATCGCCTTGAGAAAGCCAAGTTTTTCTATTTTGACATCCACTTCGTTGATGATTGAAAAGGAGTAATTTTTCACGTTGAAGGATAAGACGATTAATATGAGATTTAAGAATCGGATTGAAAGGTTGCTTCCATAAAATGGTTTGCAATTCTTTTAGTTTGGTTTCATTTTCGACAAGTTTATAAGTATTATGACGGTAATGAGTTTTAGCCCATCATTGAAGATCATCCTTTATATGGATTAATTTTTGCTGAATGCGATAGAAGCGAGAACCTGGACGTTGAACTTGCCAATTTTTTTTCACAATTGCATGGGTTTGGCTTTCGACCACCCAATTATTTTGGAAGCGAAATTGAAAATGGTGTCTGTTTGTGGTTTGATCACTGGAGAATAACATAGGAGCATGATCTGATACAGTGAAATTTCCATACGATAAGACACTATTAGGGAAATCGTCTATAAATGAGGTATGAGTGAGAACTCTATCTAACATTTCAAAAATCGGAAAAGTGTTATCATTATTTTTCCAGGAGAAATGACCCTGAATGCATGGAATGTCAATGGCGTTGTTGGTTGCCAAAAAATTGGGCAGACGTTGCAATTGATAAGGAAGGAGGGGGCATCCTCCTATTTTATCGTGACAAGTTAACATTTCATTAAAATCACCAATTAATAGCCATGGAAAAGATTGAGTGGAGACATAATCATTAAGGAAATGCCAGAAATTATCCTTTTCCTCTTCTTGAGATGGGCAATATACCCCAACAATGGAATAATTTTTATTAGTCAGTTTATACGTAATATTTAGTGAAGCAACGCGTGGATGAGAAACATGAGAATGTACAATAATATTAGAATTATTCCAGGCAACCCATAACCCTCCACAATAATTTAGAGGGTCGATTATAAGTTTATTGTCAAAATGAAGGGCGTTGAGGATTTTTCGGCTGTTCGTATGATTTGTTAATGTTTCCATAATGAATACAATATCAGGCCTAAATTTATTCTTAAGAAAAATAATCTCAGCTAGGGCCTGGGGTTTTTTACCCCCTTGAACATTCCAACATAAGATCTTCATAAATTAATTCGCAAAGGATAAGAATATGCACTATGAGAGATGTTCAATAGCGAGTGATGGAGCACTCGAGTCCAATGGGTTTTTGAGTCCCAATCCAGTTTAGAGATTAGAAATACATGGATCATAATTAAGATATAAACAGAAGGAAAGTGCAATAAGTAAAGATTCAATAGCGAGTGATGGAGCACTCGAGTCCAATGTGTTTTTGAGGCCCAATCCAGTTTAGAGATTAGAAATACATGGATCATAATTAAGATATAAACCGAAGGAAAGTGCAATAAGTAAAGATTCAATAGCGAGTGATGGAGCACTCGAGTCCAATGGGTTTTTGAGGCCCAATCCAGTTTACAGATCAGCAGTATATGGATCATAAATAAATTACAAACCGAAGGAAAGTGCAATAAATATAGATTTAATAGCGAGTGATGGAGCACTCGAGGCCAAAGTGTTTTCGAAGCCCAATCCAGATTAAAGATCAGCAGTACATGGATCATAATTAGAATACAAGCCGAAGGAAAGTGCAATAAGTAAAGATTCAATAGCGAGTGATGGAGCACTCGAGTCCAGTGGGGTTTGGAGGTCCCATCGTTAGAAGCATAAATAAACCACAAAAAACCATGCTCAAACACAGTTAAGCAGACAGTCATTAAGTATAACATAGCAAGATTCAACATACAATCCCATAATTCCAAATAATCAGTACGAAACAACATTAGAATGAAATCACCACACCACAAAAACAATATGAGTATATATCTTAATGCCCAATAGATACTTGAAGGACTCGGCAACCACATACTTCCGCAACATTAACAGAGTGTTTAAGAATGTAATTTGGATTAGGTACTTAAGAGGGAAATTGTTCCAATAAGAAATTGTTCCAATAAGAAATTGTTGTTAGGCAAGGGTTAATCCAAAAGCAATTGAGGTGGTGCAAACACTTCAAAGTAATCATCCTAATTATAAAGTTGTGGCAGAATATTAGTCTAGGAATTGTCTTATTAAGCAAGCATAAATTCCAAGAAATTTGTGTAACAGGAGTAGGGAAATGAAATAGACCATAAAAAAAAGGTAAAATCCAATCTGAATGAGGAAGATGCATGCTTATCAGATGACTGGCAGCATAAATTATACCATTAGAAAGTCTTGTTCGAGGATTATAATCCATCACAGAACAACCCACAATTCTTAGATTGAGAAGCCATAAAACAAAATAAAAGAGAGCTACTTGCCAACCAAGCATAGAAGGAATGCAAGAGATGTTTCCACAAAAAAGATTAACAGGACAATCCATATCAAAGTGATACAAGTTAGTTGATAAAAGTTGAGAACCATGGATTGAAAAGGTAATTAACTCATACCAAACCCAAAAAGATGCCATAGAAGTGAGAAAATTAGCATGATGGAACGGTGCCACATGGCGTTCTCTCTAAAGGAATTTTACTCCATGTAAAACACAACAATAAAAAAAATTAGAAATTGCGTGTGTAGTATAGGGTTTGATCCCGGGACCTCAAGAACATATACTAAAGTCTTACCTTTAGTGTTATCATCTTAAAGTATAATATTAGTAAATGAAAATTTTCCTTATCCGGGGCATAGCTCGGGCCTAATAACTAGTTATAAAATGATAAGTTTTTCCTTTTTAAATGACTATGTTAGGTTCATAAGTTGTCAATTGTACACAACTTTCTTTAGTAGAAACTAGCCTTACATGCACGTAATGCGTGCGAAAGTATATAAAAAATTAAATTAATTGTGTAGAAGAATTGTCTTTGCATTTTGTTTTTCAAAAAACTGCTTAAATGTGGTACTTTTTTCTTTTTTTCCCTTTTTTCGTTTAAATGAAGCAGATGGTAATCCCCTTTTTTTCCTTTTTCTATTTTTTGGTATCCGGCCTATGTTGTCATATGTAATAGAGATTTTTTCTCCACATGATGCTAGAATTTAAAAATATTTCTCTCGCCCAAAACAAAAATAACTTCCTTATGTTATTGTCCATCTGGATACGAAAAATATGTTTCGGAGAATACTTGGGCGAGGACGATGAGGCATGTATCAAGTGGGTGTGGGTACCTATGCGGGTGGTAGGGCACGGACAAATTTAACTACGTATTGTTGGGCCAGGATGAATTTAAAAATTTCCCCACAATGGGGGGATGGGGTTTTTAGGCGGTCCCTCCACACGCCCAATTGACATCCCGACTTACATTTTCTTTTTGGTGAACAAAAAAATGTACGTAGGAATGTCAATTGCTAACACCAAATATATAAAAGATCATGTCTAATTCCAATTTCAGCACAACAAAAGACATGAGATCAAGCAAGTGGATTTCTAAATCAACAATACGTTCAAATGCGCTTATTGAATTTTGTTGATCGTGGATGTCTGTCAATTACAAGTTACTTGATATGCTTCCGTAATCTGTCTTTGCTTAGGAGGGGATTCCATTGCGGGTTTGCGGCATAATTACAAGTTGACTCTACAAGACAAATCTTACATCTGACCTCGTCATGCACAAGAATTTAAAGTTAATCATCATTCACTTTTTGTGAAGTATAATGGATTAACACGAGGATCATCGAGAATAATAAGGCAATGATACTTTATTTCACGTCATTATTTAGTGAAGCAAGTCTAAAGTTTCAAGATGAGAAGCTATAAAGTTGAGCAGTAGTAATTAACTTTAGTCAAAATCGTAACTTTTGCTTTTCATATTGCCCAAGTACTCATAAAAAAGTGATTTGTTGAAAACAATTGCACAAAGAAGGAAAAGAAGAGAGATTACATAAAGGATACATACTACTTATTTGTTAGTGGATCAAAGTACGAAGCTTGCCACTTTGCATCAGCTATTCTCAAAGTTTTCGTTTGGGTTCTTTGTATCTTTCTTTTTTTTTTTTTTGACAACGGGAAAATGTGCATTAATTAAAACGGAAGTACAACCTATTGCTAATACAACCAACCAAACACAAAGAAACTAAACTGAGCGATACTCACTCTTACATAATAATTACAAAAACTTAAATAACTTAAACTAGGATAAAACTGCTCGATCTGGAGGTCTAATTTGATAGATAACAATAGTGAAACTCTTTTGCTGATGGAGGACGATCGCCGGAACCCTGACGAAGGGAGTAGAGGGCTGATTTCACAAGCGGGGCGATAAAGTAACAGCGAGATTAGGAACTCGCAACAGGACCAATCCCAGTGACCTTCTGTCACATGGGATTCTAAGACCGTGGTACCTGGAAGAGTCACATTCCTTTGTGACTCAATACCCTTTTCGAATGGTATATCAAGCTTCTCCTTTGATGAGAAGCTCAAATGAGTTGACGCGCTATAAACCCAATTTACAAATTGGGGAGCCGCCTTCAGATATCGTTTTGTCAAGGCAATGATCGATAGAATCATTACCAAGCGAGAGTGAAATCTAACCATTGTTAGATCTCGAAGAACCATCCGATTTTCAAAATCGAATAAAATAAACCCCATCCATGAAATCTCTTGCCACGTACACCCTAACCAACCACATAAACCAGATCCAACATCTTGAAGATGGAAACTACCTCCAACAATTAACAAAAGTATCAAGCAGATTAAACTAACAAACAACAATACCATACTAACACAACTAACCAAGAACTAAACAAACGAAAGGCAGATTACTAAACTTTAACACACTTCCAAGGTCCAATCCAACTAACCACTAGGGGAAGGGGGAAATAAACTCACAACCACCGGAAAACTAAAGGAGGCGCAACAGGAGATGGAAACCCGACACAACACTAAAAAAGGTAAAACCTACAAGTCTACAACTTAGACCGATTGAACTAGGGGGAAGGGGAGGGGGACGCCCAAACCGACAAGGGGGGGAGGGGAAGGGAGGCCCAAACCTAGACCGTCTACCGATGGGGGGGAGGGGGAGGGGTTCTTTGTATCGAGAGGGTGAAAGATCCACATAAAATATCACATATATATAGCTATATAGGGGGTGGGGGTGGGTGGGTTTCCAATTATAAGGGCGTTTTAGGGACGAGTTTTATCTTTCAAAATGTAATTTATGAGAATAGATTAATTTGTTCATATATTTTAGATTGGGTTATGACAAAAATGCTTGTATCATTTTGCTACAAGGTTGTAGCACTCTAATACAATAAATGAGGTGGCTTCACATGATATAGAAGCATGCCTATATTTCGAAGACGTATAAATATATAATACGTGCAATTGCAACTTGCAAGGGTTGTTTTCTTTCTTGAATTGTTGCAAAATAATACTAACATATCCTATTTCACTAGTCATTCTCACACTATCCTTCCATAGCTCCATCACGTGGACATACATAACTATTATTCTCTCACAACTCACAACTTGGGTACTCCTATAATGTGGGTCAGATTCCTATGTTAACAAAGACAAACAAAATGAATACATACTATGCCTCTTCCCTAAAATGGCCAATTCAATACATCCTATGCCACACCTTTAAAAGGCGGTGGCACGCTAATGTGAAACAGATACTAGTTGGTTCGGCATAACCTTAAAACATATCAATTTCAAACGTATATGATACCGGCAATTGTAACCGTTTTTACTTTGTCTTGAACTGTAGAAGTAAATAAATATCCCTCATCATCTTTCAGAAGTATTTTTTTAAAATAAAGGTAAGGAAAAAGAATATTAGGAGATCCTCCACACGAGGGGTGGTCCTAATATATCGTTTACAATAATTGAGTGTAGAGCCGAATTTGTACAATCTTCAATAATAAAAGGTGCATCAATTAAATGACCAATATTTACAATCTAATCTGCCGCTTTATTTGCCTGTCTAAAGATGTGCTAGATGCTTCGGTGTGAGAACGATGTGAGAAGCTCCTGAATATCTTTTATAATGTTCGCAATTTGCCATGGTGGTGTCCATTTGCCTTGAATCGTGTTGATAACCAGTAGATTGTCTCTTTCAGAAGTATTTGGGTAACTTCATCGACCACTCCAAGAAAATAGCATACATAGGCCACATGGCTACTCTATTTTAATAATCGTTTCATTATAAAAATTCCTTAAGTAATTTTCTTTATTCACCAGATACTCACCCACCTTTTCGAATTCACCTTATAACCCCCACTTTATTTAGAATTTTCCATGAGCCCATAATGATTAATAACTGCTAATTTTTTTAGTCATTAATTTCTAAATTCGTTACTTAAACCTAATTAATCACCACTTGGGTAATTTACCGTAATATACCACGGTTTAAACACCGCCTATGACCAAAGAAAAGGAAAGAGCGTTTTGGAAGAAGAGAGATAAAAAGGGCCATAGAAGGTATTTAACGGTTGTTAATTAAGGTAAATGAGTTTTATTTAAGGCATTTGGTGAATTTTCAAGAAATTAAGAAGTATATGGTGAATTTTAAAAAAGTAAAAAGTACTCCCCCTGTTTTTTTTTATCTTTCTTACTTGGAATCTTGACACTATTCATACTTATATAGAATCTTCTCAATTTTTTTCAATTTATAAGAAAAAATATAGTCATGTGGAGGTCTTGTTTGATTCGTCTCAATTAGTATTTTATTAATATTCAATCGTTATAGTTATTGCTAATGTATAATGAAAGATATTTAAGTTCGAAGATGTGTATTGGGAGGCGCGCACATAAAAATGAGAATGATAAAAAAAAAAGAGGGAGTATTTGGTAAACAATTAATTCGTTTAAATAACTACTCTTCGCTAAGATGATTGGATGAACTAAACCATGTTAGAAGAAAACTTCACTCTACATGTGGGCACAAATCTAATAATATTCATTCCAACTCCCTCCAAAATTACATGAATAAACAAAAATAATAAACTATAGAAGATATATTCCCATCTCCCAAACTCCCTGTTCTAACCCTGTTCCGAGACTAAACCCATGTGAACCCTAACAATTTCAATCTCATCTCAGTCCCTTCCAAAAAACTGTTTATCCAGCTGCTTCCCACAATTACTTGAGACTTTTCTCCCATTTGGCCATTTCCCACTCCGAACAGTAACCACCCATCCCCGAATTCTCTCATTCTTTGTCATCTGTCAATATACTGTCTCATATTGGTATCACTATCACATTCTTTTCCATTTGGTATCATCAACCTCTTTTTTTTATTTTTTATTTTTTATTTTTATAGTTATACTAGTATGGTACTAATATGCTAAGTACTATTTGAAAGAAGTTTATGCACTAATAAAATTTATTTTTACAATTCCTTCACTTCTAAATTGATGCACCCTTTTCTTATACATGCTATTAAATGCACTACACTTTAATATCAAATACTACATTAAAACAAATCAAATAAAATCACATTTAATTATATCTTTTATATTGAGAAAAAAGTATAATATAAGTTTGATAAATGAATAATAATGCTTATGCAAATAGTCGTGTAATTAGAAACAAAAGAAATATTATATTTCTTATCAACTAGAAGTATTGGAAGAAAACCAATGTGAACAAATATATTTTCAAAATTTACAGTGTTTGGTATCGCATGTTCACATGTTGGTCGTTGGATACCAAATCCACGTCGCACATTCGCACAGAAATACTTCAAATTAAGAGGTCGTTCGGTTCGAGATATAAAATATAAAAACAATGGATACAAATAAATGAGGAGAATTGTAATAAAAATAGTTACCTTTATTGAGTATTTGGTCCATGTCAAAGAATGAAAATATAACCATTCCAACAAAATAATGAATTTTGTTGCTTGCGGAGGAGGAGAAGATAATAAATTAGGGAATCCATTACCATAAAGTAATGATAATTGTTTGATGACGAATTGAACTAAATAAAAAGAAAGGAAATTGATAATTGATTTCCATGGGTAAACACCTCTAAATGACTTTCTCCCTCCTTCCCAGTTCGCACCATTACAAAATTCCCACCTCACAGTCTCACTCACTCTGACTCACTCCCCCACCACTCTCACGCTTACTCTGCTTCATCTCCATTCTTTCATGGCGTTCCTTCTGCACCTCTCTCTCTCCTAATTAAACCCCACTTCCTTCTCTCCAATGTACTCCCCTCTCTCTCTCCTCTTCCTCCTCCTCCTCCTCTCTCTCTCCTCCCAATCCCATTCCCAACCCCAACCCCAACCCCCCAACGACGCAGCCTCCCTCCTAGCCTTCAAATCAAAAGCCGACCTCGACAACAAACTCCTCTTCACCCTCAACGAACACTTCGACTACTGTCACTGGCAAGGCGTCAAATGTCAACAAGCTCGCGTCGTTCGCTTCTCTCTCCCTAACTTCTCCCTTCGCGGCACTTTTCCACCCAACTCCCTTACCTCTCTCACTCAACTCCGCGTCCTCGTCCTCAACAACAACTCCTTATTCGGCCCACTCCCACCTGACCTCTACTCTCTTACAAACCTCCGCTCTCTCCTTCTCCACAACAACCTCTTCTCCTTCTCTCTCCCTCCTTCTCTTTTCTCTCTCTACAAACTCCGCGTTCTCAATCTCGCTTTCAATAACTTCTCCGGTACTCTCTCTCCTGACTTCCTCCGCCTTGACCGTCTTACTTCTCTAAACCTTCAGTTTAACCGCTTTCATGGCGGTCTTCCTGAGTTTAACCAATCTGGGCTTCGTTTCTTCAATGTGTCTGGTAATAACTTCTCCGGTAAGATTCCGGATACTTCTACTTTATCTCAGTTTTCTCCATCTTCGTTTGTTTTAAACCCTCATTTATGCGGCGAGATTGTTAATAAACCTTGCGATTCTCTCTCTCCTTTCTTCGATTCTTCCTCCTCCGCAACCACCGGAAAACCGTCTTCGTCTTCGTCTGGCTCTCTTCTCTCTCCTCCATTGACGAAATCTCACCGCCGCAAAACGAAGGTGATTGCTCTAGGTTTTTCATTGGGAGGTGTGCTGTTAATCTCATCTCTTCTCTGCATGATTTTCGCGGCCAAGAAGAAGACGTCGTCGTCGTCGAGGAGGATGAGGAGAGAGAATGTGAGCGATGTCACTTCATCTGGTAATTCACAGAGTGAGCTCACGAATGAAGCAGGTGTAATTAGGGTTAGGTTAAATTCACAGAGTGATGAATTGAAGGAGAAATGCAAACAAGTGGTTGAAGGAGGAGGTGGCGGAGGGAGGAGAGAGAAGAGCGGGAATCTGGTGTTTTGCGGTGGAGAAGTTAATCTCTATACTTTAGAACATCTAATGAGAGGGTCGGCTGAGATGTTAGGAAGAGGAACCATGGGGACCACTTATAAAGCTAAGCTGGATAATCAGTTAATCGTGACCGTTAAAAGGCTTGATGCGATTAAGATGAGTGGGGTTAACGGTGAGATATTTGAGCGGATTATGGAAATTGTTGGAGGTATGCGACACCCTAATTTAGTTCCTGTCAGGGCTTATTTCCAAGCTAAAGAGGAAAGGTTAATTATCTTTGATTATCAACCTAATGGAAGTGTCTTCAACCTCATTCACGGTAAACTTTTATTTTTTTTTCTTTTTATCTGCTACATTGTTTTTTCTTTATGTTTGTCGTCTTCCTGCCTATAAGTCTCAAATATTCGTCGTTTCCTCATAATGTTATGGTCCCGACTACAACTTTTCTTCGATTTTAAATACTTTAGTTTAGAATAATGTAGCAAGTAATTAAAGACGGAGGGAGTGGTAGTATTAGTAAGTTTAAATGTTTTCACTTGAGGGAAAAGGTAAAACTTGTAAAATTTCTGAGGTGCTACGCCTAGTCTAGTGATTGTGATGTCTCGTGCATAGAGGGTTGATAAAGTTAAAATTGTGGGGGTGGTAAACTAGGAGAGTGACTGACAATAGTGTTTCTGCCGTTTTTGATTAGAAACTCGTGAATATCACTGCCAAATGCCGTTGATTACGCTATTTTTCTTGACTTTGTTAGGCTTATTGGATACCAATGTTTAAATTAAGAAAACAGAGGTTTGTTTTGGCTAAATCAATGTAGGACTACCTTTTTTTGGCGCAATCAATGAATAAAGTATATCTTTCATTTTTTCTGAGTAAAAACGTTACTTCATGTTAATCATTTTATGTCTAATCTAAAGAATGAAAAGTTTGACATAATTTGTAAACGTTCCATTACATATTTACATATTTGAATAGTGCCTAGTGCAGGTAGTGCTTATGGTTGTGTAAGAAGTTCTTAGACGGCTTTACTCCCCATGACTTCAAAATTATGAGACTAAACTCTACTAGGGACTAATTAGAGGTGACGTTACCCTTGCCATCCCCCTATGACTCCCAATGAATCTGACGTGTAAAGCCGACTCATAAGTTTATATATTAGAGGTGTCCGTTCAGTAGGATTCTTCTTACCTGAAAAAGAGGAAATAATATATTGTAGACAGGCATTGTCATTTAAGTAGTAGTTGGGTCGGAGACATCTTCACTACCTTGGTCCTTGTGTTAACTTTCTTTTCTTTTGAGCCTAACACGGTGACTGAAGTGAGACAGAGCGAGTGACAAAACTTTAAACCCTCATCCATTGACTCCGGTAGTTGTCTTCGTAGGAATTTACAGAAGTTATAATTTTTGGAAAGTGGAAATTCATATAGTTATTTGGTTGACAAAAACAGAGCAACAAGGTTTGTAGTAAAGATAATATTCCAAAAAATGGCACTTATAAGAATAGTTCAATTGTAATCAACGAAATAGTTTCTGACTTATCTCGAGAAATTAAATCTTCAACGGTTCAAGTTCAACCTTGGAAGTGTAATTTCCAGTGGCCAACCAAACAACCAATACGCAAGGGAAGTTGCACTCCTTAAAAATGAGTTAATATAGGTTCTTATAACAATATCCCAACAAGGTTGTTTAATACTAAAACTATTCTGAATTTCTGTTCAATATCTTAAGATGGTATCACAAACTTTTCTTTTCTATCCATCATTTTTCGACATTTCTTCTCTATGAATATGGGGTTCTAGATAATTGAGGTGTCAGGATAAACTTGAAGTGTTGGATAAGATTCCGTACTCTTTCGTGTCCGACATCGGTACGGAAGCGAAAATGAATTTGTAGAAGTTACATAACTTCATGCAAATGCAATTGATTCATTGGTTATGAGAAGTGATAAAAGATTTTAATACTAGTTGATGCATGTAAAACATCCAACAAACAGTCGCTAAAAAGAATGAGCTGAGTGGCTTTATCTCTATGACCTTGATGGATCAAGGTAGATTTCCTCTAGCATCACTGAGAGCTATTGGCCTCTTCATGGACACCCCCCGTCTTCCACCCCCTATATAATAACTAAAAACACACAATCTGTTAACCAAACTGTACAATGCCATTGTTTGCCTGTTTGGTGACTTGGCTACTGAAAAGCAAATTCTATCTTGAAGATGGACTGTATGGCCATTGCCGAGGGTAAAAATGTAAGTAGATTGTAAAGGTCACATAAATACTTCTGACAATCCTAAAGATCACACAACTACTTGCTGAGAATTGGAAAGGTCACTGAACTACTGTAGTTAGCTGGTTATTGAGGTGTTTATTCTGAAAATCATGTGGAAAAGGTTCTTCAAGGGGGCAGAATATGCAAGGTACTTTGTTCATCTCATGAACTGTTTTTCTTACTAAATATTTAGCTATACTGATTGAACCTCAATGCAGAGAACATGTTTCCTTTGAAACTGTGGATAGTTGTATACTTGTATTGTTGCACTAAGACGGGTTAAAGTGTGTCAAGTTCTGACCACTGACCAGATCTCTCTGGTTATGCTAGAAGTGGGAACTGTGTCTGCATTATCCTTGTCTAAGAGAATTTGAATCCCTGATATCACATATAGCTCCAACAGCACAGTCAGCTAAGGATGTATCAGTTTATATGGGATGAATCTGAGTATTCAACCCTTCCCTCTTCTGCAGTTCTGCTATTGCTGTCATTATTCAGCTATTTGGGAAACCTTAGTGGATATATGGGCCATTCAGGAAACTTAATTGAATATGTGATCGCAGTAGAGTATAATTACTCTCAGTTGCTTGGATTTGATCATAACCATGATCTAAACTGATGTAGAACCTGCAAATATCAGGTTTTGGTAAAGTTCATAAAACATGGAATTTCAAGCTTAGAATTTCTAATAGAGTAGGCGAGTTTGGGGGGTGGGTGACTGGAACATGAGGTATTGCACCTGGGCACGCACCCTTAGCTTGCTGGGCTATTGGAGCCAAGTTCAATTGGTAGCATTTCTATCTTTTGCTGTGGCTATTGCCAACTTGACTCCTGACTAGAGCCACTTCAGTGGGAATGAGTTATTTCAAGGTATCAAAGCAAAGTATGTGCTCTTCTGAGCTAGGTTTCAGTTCGCGAATGCTGACAAAAGGGACCTATGTGCTTGGTTGGGAGATGATGATGATCAGATGAATTAGTTGGTTCTGCCTGAGTATGAAGACCACCTTCCCTTCAAAACCCATATAGCAACCAACTACTACAGCAAATGAATGTGAGTACAGGAGAATTTTGAATTCTTTCTTTAATTTTCTTTCTGAGTAGATGAAATGATAGAAAGAAAATTAAAGAAAGGTTGCTGTAGTAGATGATCAGATGAGATGGTTGTGCCTGAGTATTTAGCCTAAATAGGAACTTTCCTGATGGCCACGGTAGAAGATCCTGCAATTGCTATCTTGCAACTCTTATAAGGGTGTCTGAAATCTGTGATTAATATTGAAATTTCCACCTGTGCCACATCTTCCTTCCCGCTTTTCCTAGCATGCTTCTGGTGGATTTTAGGTGACTTCAGCTGTAGTGTTGTTGATTGTGTCTTCAGTTGTATCAGGGAACTCCTTGATTACTCCCTCCGTTTTTTTTTTTACTTCTACATTTTCCATATATGAATGTCTTATTTTACTAGCTACATTTTTTATATCGTAACCATGACCCACTAAAAGAAACCAATATTTTCTTCAATTTTTGCCATCTTTCTACCTACAGCTTTCAAATATATGTCATTATCCCATAAAGTTATGGGTCCCACCACACCTTTTCTCATCTCCTAAATATTTGTGCCCACAGGCCACAGCAATGTAGCAACTAGCAAGTAATTAAAGATAGAGGGAGTATATCTTAGTAAACATTCCTAGAAGCACCTTGGTTATAGGAGATTGATCAATGTTCTTGAAGACACCTTGGTTATAGAAAATATATGGCATTTTTAGAGGATGATTAGATTTTTGAGTATTGTGGTAATTGTGGTGTGGATAAATCTTGGGTACTTGAACTACACTGGAAATGAACACGAGTACAGAATTTTTTTAAAATCTGAAGATATTGATAGCGGTGATAATTTGGGTTATGTGACCAATTTCCAAGGACCAAGTTAAGGCATCCTTGCAAAGGACAGTTGATAAATGGGGATTACTACTGTAGATTAAATTTCATGAGTAGAGGTGGCTCATTGTTTTTATTTATCTATAGTTATTCTACATTTCATGCAATTCAGCACTAGTAAGAATGTTGCTGATATGCCTGAAGTCCTCAACTTGGTATTTGGCCATACGGGTGGCTCTAAAAATTTGTTGTTGTACCTGTTTTGGTCTTCTTGAGATATGCTTCAGATATCTCTGTTGTTTAGTTGGTACTTCATTGATTGTTATTAATAGTAACTGGAAAACTGTCCAGGATCAAGATCAACACGGGCAAAACCTCTCCACTGGACGTCCTGTTTAAAGATAGCCGAGGATGTAGCTCAAGGGCTTGCTTACATCCACCAAGCATCTAAACTCATCCACGGCAACCTCAAAGCCTCTAATGTCCTTCTAGGCACAGACTTCGAGGCTTGCATAACAGATTACTGTATTGCTGCACTATCAACATCATCTTATGACACCGAAGATCCCGATTCTGCAAGATATGTGGGTCCGGAGGCTCGAAATTCAGCCCGAATGGCAACTCCTAAAACAGATGTCTATGCTTTTGGTGTTCTCTTGCTTGAGCTTCTTTCGGGTAAAACTCCTTCTCAGCATCCATTCCTTGCACCTCATGATATGCTCAAATGGGTGAAGACAATTAGAGGAGATGATGACAGCTTTGAAGATAACCACCTTGCAATGCTCGTTGAGGTAGCGACTTTATGTAGTTTGACATCTCCAGAACAAAGGCCGCCAATGTGGCAAGTGTTAAAGATGATACAGAAAATAAAGGCCAGTGTTGGCTCTGATAATGATGCTATTAATCCCACAACAGGATATTCATAGTGTTGTAAAAGTGTAATTAGCTGAAGTTAGATGCAAGGACTTCGTACCGTAGTTTTGGTTGAGCCGAGCAGAAAGATCCATTTGTTAATTGACAGATCAGACCGATCACATGTGAGATCTTGGTATATTTGGGACAATATACGTTATAATGGGGATCACTGCAGAAGGTAACTTGACACTGACTTCCAGAGTACGTATTCTATGCAACGACAAGGTCCTTTAACTTGGAGGATATTAGGACTCTTGGTGAGTAAAGGAGAGATATGATCAGTAGCAGAAGTGAAATGTAAGGTACTATCTACTATGCCTTAACTTTCAGTAGCATGTAATGATAGGAAAAAGAAAAAAAAGAAAAACCCAAAGAGGATATGTAATGCATGAAATTTTGTTCTAGGGGAATTTTATCTCTATTACATAAGGGAAGGAGGGAGCAACGGTGTCCTCTTTTAAACTGACTATTTTGCCCCCCTTCCGTTTCTAAATTACAAAAGGAATCTCAATACCAAAATGGGGGTCAAACAAATCCAGTGGAAATTAATTTTCAACAATCACTCAGAAATCACTTATATGAGGAAACTTTACAAATCACTCATAGAATTGAGAAAATCACGTTGTAAAAATCACGCAAATCACTCAAATGATTAGGAAATTTTACAAAAACTAAAACTAATATACTAGGACGTCAATACATACAAAAACATTCACAAAATTCACTTATAAATCATTGTTCTCAATAACCATTCACAATTACATACTCACAAAAATTACCTATAAACACAAATCTGAGAAAAACATAAGATTTTGACAGTGATATCACACATTCGTCGATCGGCGATTTGCGAACTTTCAAACAGGTATATAATTCTTTTAATCTTTAAAGTTATTTCACATTAGTCGACTGTTATGTAGTTGAAAAAATGGAGATAATAGCAATTAGTTGAAAAGGGCTTTTATATAATTAGACTTAAATTTGTATCATTTTCATATAAAATCAAAAAACAAGATGTGTATGAAATTTGATCCATTATTACACTGATGAAAAGGTTGCAAATTTAGTTCTTTTTTTAAAAAATTCCAATATAAAATTTTTGCCCAAAACTTTTGCAAAATATCCATGTTCAGAAATAAATTTTGAAAAACAAAACAATATTAAACCTTTTTGCGAACAACTTTTGCAAAAATCCATTTTCAGGAAAAAAAAAAATTTACATTAATTTGCGAAAATCATTTAATGTGAAATCAGATTGTATATGAAAAATTTTAAATTTCATTTCAAATATAATTGAAACTCAAAGTGTTCAAATTTAGAAAAGGAGAACGATTAAAAATGACCATTTCATGCGAAATCAGATTGTGTATGAAAAATTTAAAATTTCATTTCAAATATAATTGAAACTCAAAGTGTTAAAATTTAGAAAAGGAGAAAAAATAAAATGACCATTTCATGCAAAATCAGATTGTGTCTGAAAAATTTAAAAGTTTATTTCAAATATAATTGAAACTCAAAGTGTGAACATTTAGAAAAGGAGAAAAATTAAAATGATGAAATTTTTTAAATATCAATTTGTGAAATCAGAATTTAGAAGTTAGACAAGGGAAAAAAAATGAAATTGTATTATACTTTTGGTTACAATTTTGGGATCATAGAGAAATTACTGAAATCCATGATTTACGAAATTACCTTTCTTTGTTACAAAATCGACCCAATTAGATCTACTACTGCTTAAGACTTGAATTGAAATGCTTAATTTTTTGATATTGTTCTTTGACGTTCACTTGAAAATCTACTGTTGCATGTATTTCTTTGATGTTGTTCGCAAATTAGATTTACTGCTTAAGACTTGAAACGTCTGATTTTGTTATTGTATATTGCATACTTGGATGAACTGGGTTCCTTCAAATATGAATTAGGTTCCTTCAAAATATAAGTTGTAGATTTGTAGTGAGAGGAGAGAGAGAATGAATAGTTAGAAAAGTACTGAAATTATACACTGAGAGGAGAGAGAGAATGAATAGTTGGAGAAATGTTTTTTGTTGGTCTGATGGGTCTTCACTCTTTTTCACCGATTTAAGTGGCAAATAAGTATATGGACCAACTGTTCCCGGTTAACAAGCAAGATTTTTTTTAAAATAAACCCTTCTAACTTAAATGAGACAGGCAGTGCACAAGTCTCAAAATAAAAATAACCTAAACCAACCCATCATGATTCATTTGGATGGAATTTCAATATATCACCTTAACTACTAAAGCATCATGTGGATAAAAAAAGAAACTACTCTTATCTAAATCAAAGAATTTCTATCACAATTTTCCACTAACAAACCACTTTTCACCAATTATGTAAAAAAAGGTATATTGCAAGTTAAATTATAATATAATATTTATATGAAAAGAACACTACATAATTAATTAGTAAAGGAACATATTACTCCCTTAAGAAAAAAGATAATATGTGAAAACAAAATTTTTATGTACTATTTTTTTTGTGGGAAACAATCTTTTATAATTTTTCTCACAACTTAAAACTTTGCAACATTTTGTATTTTTCTACGAGAAATAAAAAACTATTATAAATTACAAAAATGAATAAAACCAAAAAAAAGAACATGACGATATTTAGTAAAGAACATCATACTGATTATAAAAGAACATGCGCATATAAGACTTGAGAAACATATAACTATTCAAAATCACAAAAATGAATAACAACATAAAAAGAACATGGAAGAATCTTATTCACAAAATGGAGGTGAACTTAAATACTAACATGCATTTTCAGTTTGTTTACTACTTACTACTTAGTATTAGGCCTAAAAATATCATCGCACGCATCGCGTGCACGAAAGGCTAGTACGGCAATAAGCTATCATGTATGTTCGCCATTTCGTACTTGAGATGTATGTTCGCCATTTTGTACCTTGAATCCAATATCACCTTTTTTGGAAATAATCTGTCTTCACTCCTCCAAGCAAGGATTTTGTATAATTTGATAAGAAATCCGATGGTGAATGGCAATGGTTAAGCAAATAAGAAGTATTTTTTAGCACATTTCGTTTTTTTTTTTTTTGACATCGAGAAAATTTGCATTAATTGAAAACTTGAGTACAGGCTAAAGCTATTACAACAAAACGAAAACAATTATCACGAACAAGAACTACATGAACGTGAACATAAGTTTTAAAGATAACACTAACTACTATATGTCCAGTCCGAAAGCAGTTTGTCTTGAGCGATGGCGGGTGAGGCTGGCGATGAGAAGATATCTGTTGAGATACAAAACCCTGACGATCTTCATACAGAGATTGCCGAACAACAACTAGCAGATCCCAATGTCTACTAGATGTGAAATCCCAAGGTCCTCGATGATCCTCCTGGGATTCTCCTGATTCAACTAACAAGGAAGTCACGTTCCTTAGTGACTTCTGACCCTGCTGTGAGGGTATCCGGTGTTCAATCACACGAGACTGAACCTCGAAAGAGGTGGAGGTCTTGACGTGCCCCAAATCAAGTTGGAGTGCCTCCCACAAGATGCGTTTTTTAGGTGTGATGATATTTGAAATCATCACAAGACTTTGGAGCGAGTTAGATTGAAAAACTTCGCCCCACTGGTGGATTCTAAGATCCAAACTGACAATCCCGAGCGCATAAGACCGACGCACAATAGATCTTAAGAGAGAACCTCTTCGCATCTTAACCAACATCTGAACTCCTAAAGTGGCAAAAGCCTCATGCCTAACTCCAGGATTATTGGCTCTACCTACCAGGTTGCCTAGATCTTTCTTAGTCATAGGAAACCAAGAGCCTTGAACTGCCCACCGATCACTACTAACGAACACCCCAACACTATCAGTCACAAAAAAGGCAGGGCCATCGGATCTGAAGATAAAAAACATTAAAATAACAAAAACATACAGCACTAGGTTCGTAACACCGAACCCTAAACTTGAGAACTCGGCCAAACGCAGGAAAAGGAAGCCACAAACGTAAAACTCGAACAACCACTGACCAAACAACATACCAGGGGAGGGGGGAGGGGAGTCAACGCACGAAACACGGGGAGGGGGGAAGGGGAAGCCCGACAATAAAACTGAGCAAGGGTTGGGGAAGGGGAGCCCGACAAACATGAAAGGGAAGGGAAAGAAAGAAACTGAACTTGCCGGCGACAAGCCGCTGAACGAAAGCCGCAGGCGGCGGCGAAATGACCGACAGCAGCACACGCGAGGGAAGGGGTTGGGAAACCTAACCTAAGTACTGAAACAGGGGAGGGGGAGACACGAACTAAGGAAAGGAGAACCTAAACTACCGGCAACACGAGAAGGGGACGGCGGTGAGCGGAGGAGGTGGAAGACGGGGAGGGGAGATGGGGAAACGAAGAACACGACACACACAGGGGAACGAAAACTAAGAACTGAAATGAGAAACAAAAACTCAAAACGAAGAGAGGCCCAGAGACAGGCTCGCCGGCGACCTGCAGCCACCAGCGAGCCTGCGGGCGGTGGGCGGCGCTTAAGGGCTTCTAGGGTTTCTTTGTTGAGGAGCTAAAGTAACTTCTTTTTAGCACATTTCGTTGATGAAACTTAAATACTACATTATGGTCACTAGTAGAATAATTGCTTATTGCTGCGGTTTTACCCATACGCAGCAATATATCATGTAAAAAGAAAAGATAAAATATATAATAAAGATATTGCTGCGGTTTCAGCCAAAAACCGCAGCAATATGGTATCAAAAGAAATTTTTTGAAAAAAGTTGACTTTTTGACCAGACCTATTGCTGCGGTTTTTGTCAAGAACCGCAGCAATATATTAAAATAATATTAAAAAATAATATTTTAATATATTGCTGCGGTTTTTGACAAAAACCGTAGCAATATCATTAAATAATATTAAAAAAAATATAAAGGCGTGTATCAACTAGGTTTTTTTTTCCTCACTATTCTCTCACGCCTCCTCTCACCATTCACTCTCACGCCTCCTCTCACCCTTCACTCCTCTCACCATTCACTCTCACTTCTCTCACCTTTCACCGGTTCTGTTCTCTCACCGGTTCTTTTCTCTCAGTGCACCCTCACCGGTTCTCTTCTCTCACTTCACCCTCACCTTCACTCTTCACCTTCACCTTCGACCGTGGCGAAACGCGCTCCATCTTCGACCATGGCGAAACGCGAGCAACCGTGGCCTTCACTTTCGTCATCACCAAGAAGAAACCACCATTGAGAGAGGAGATTCGTTGGCGAGCGACGATCAACGAAAGATGGTGAGACGCGAATGACGAACGAAGATCTGGGAGCTGTGTTTCTTCTCTTTCGTCCTCACCATGGCGAATGCGAGAGGAGTTTTTTTTTCGGTTCTTTTTTTTTTTTTCCTTTTTTTCGTTTTTTTGATCTGTGAATTAATGTTAATGACAACTATCACCATGGCGAGAGGAGTTTTTCGTTTTTTTTTTTTTTTCCTTTTTTCGTTTTTTAGATCTGTTTTTTTCATTGCTGTCAGAAATGGTAATGAAGTGCCTAAATGAAAGTAAAATATGTTACTGTTTGTTGCAGACAAATTTTAGTTTGGTAGAGAATTGGCAAAGGTAGAATTGGTAGTATGTTCATCGAATTGGCAAAATTTAATTGCAAAATGCAAAAAAAAAAAAAAAAAAATTTGACCTACACCTGTACCTATTGCTGCGGTTTTTGGTGAAAACCGCAGCAATATGTTTATTATTTATTAAAAAATAGAGTATATTGCTCGGTTTGCCCTAAAAATCGCAGCAATATACTGCACCCCAAATTGCTACGCAGCCAAAACCGCCGCAATAGGCCACTTAATGACCGCAACAATAAGCATTTATTCTACTAGTGGGTGGATATATGATATATAATCTACGGGAGACTCAGCAATAGCTTTTGGAAAAGTTTCGAATCAAATTGCTACTAACTGTTTGTACTTTTTTACGGAATAAGATTGTCAATATTAGTGTTTGATAAAGTAGTAGTCAAAAACTGTTTAAATAGATTTTGAATTGTCAAGGTGCTCATTTGATGAAAATTGATGTCTTGCGTTTATTTTGTTAGATAATATGCAGCGGAATTGGACCTTGTGATCTTTAAGCAACTTGTGCGCGACAACTCAGAAACATAAAGGCTAGGAAAGCTTGGCCACGAAGAAATAATTGTCGTGGGCATCTGATGACCATTTGTTGTCAGTTCTCATCGCAGGTGCCTATTGGTGCTTGGTGGTGGCAACTATTTAGTTGTTGGCAATAAAACGCGGCTAATAGGAATGGACACGAACAACACAATCCATGATCAGTAGCAATCGGTCTGGTGAAAACTCGATTCATCTCTATTACATAAGGGAAGGAGGGAGCAACGGTGTCCTCTTTTGAACTGACTATTTTGCCCCCTTCCCTTTCTAAATTACAAAAGGAATCTCAATACCAAAATGGGGGTCAACAAATCCAGTGGAAATTAATTTTCAACAATCACTCAGAAATCACTTATATGAGGAAACTTTACAAATCACTCATAGAATTGAGAAAATCACGTTGTAAAAATCACGCAAATCACTCAAATGATTAGGAAATTTTACAAAAACTAAAACTAATATACTAGGACGTCAATACATACAAAAACATTCACAAAATTCACTTATAAATCATTGTTCTCAATAACCATTCACAATTACATACTCACAAAAATTACCTATAAACACAAATCTGAGAAAAACATAAGATTTTGACAGTGATATCACACATTCGTCGATCGGCGATTTGCGAACTTTCAAACAGGTGTATAATTCTTTTAATCTTTAAAGTTATTTCACATTAGTCGACTGTTATGTAGTTGAAAAAATGGAGATAATAGCAATTAGTTGAAAAGGGCTTTTATATAATTAGACATAAATTTGTATCATTTTCATATAAAATCAAAAAACAAGATGTGTATGAAATTTGATCCATTATTACACTGATGAAAAAGTTGCAAATTTAGTTCTTTTTTTATAAAATTCCAATATAAAATTTTTGCCCAAAACTTTTGCAAAATATCCATGTTCAGAAATAAATTTTGAAAAACAAAACAATATTAAACCTTTTTGCGAACAACTTTTGCAAAAATCCATTTTCAGGAAAAAAAAAATTTACATTAATTTGCGAAAATCATTTAATGTGAAATCAGATTGTATATGAAAAATTTTAAATTTCATTTCAAATATAATTGAAACTCAAAGTGTTCAAATTTAGAAAAGGAGAAAGATTAAAAATGACCATTTCATGTGAAATCAGATTGTGTATGAAAAACTTAAAATTTCATTTCAAATATAATTGAAACTCAAAGTGTTAAAATTTAGAAAAGGAGAAAAAATAAAATGACCATTTCATGCAAAATCAGATTGTGCATGAAAAATTTAAAATTTTATTTCAAATATAATTGAAACTCAAAGTGTGAACATTTAGAAAAGGAGAAAAATTAAAATGATGAAAATTTTTAAATATCAATTTGTGAAATCAGAATTTAGAAGTTAGACAAGGGAAAAAAAACTAAAATTGTATTATACTTTTCGGTTACAATTTTGGGATCATAGAGAAATTACTGAAATCCATGATTTACGAAATTACCTTTCTTTGTTACAAAATCGACCCAATTAGATCTACTACTGCTTAAGACTTGAATTGAAATGCTTAATTTTTTGATGTTGTTCTTTGACGTTCACTTGAAAATCTACTGTTGCATGTATTTCTTTGATGTTGTTCGCAAATTAGATTTACTGCTTAAGACTTGAAACGTCTAATTTTGTTATTGTATATTGCATACTTGGATGAACTGGGTTCCTTCAAATATGAATTAGGTTCCTTCAAAATATAAGTTGTAGATTTGTAGTGAGAGGAGAGAGAGAATGAATAGTTAGAAAAGTACTGAAATTATACACTGAGAGGAGAGAGAGAATGAATAGTTGGAGAAATGTTTTTTGTTGGTCTGATGGGTCTTCACTCTTTTTCACCGATTTAAGTGGCAAATAAGTATATGGACCAATTGTTCCCGGTTAACAAGCAAGATTTTTTTAAAAATAAATCCTTCTAACTTAAATGAGACAGGCAGTGCACAAGTCTCAAAATAAAAATAACCTAAACCAACCCAACATGATTCATTTGGATGGAATTTCAATATATCACCTTAACTACTAACGCATCATGTGGATAAAAAAAGAAACTACTCTTATCTAAATCAAAGAATTTCTATCACAATTTTCCACTAACAAACCACTTTTCACCAATTATGTAAAAAAAGGTATATTGCAAGTTAAATTATAATATAATATTTATATGAAAAGAACACTACATAATTAATTAGTAAAGGAACATATTACTCCCTTAAGAAAAAAGATAATATGTGAAAACAAAATTTTTATGTACTATTTTTTTTGTGGGAAACAATCTTTTATAATTTTTCTCACAACTTAAAACTTTGCAACATTTTGTATTTTTCTACGAGAAATAAAAAACTATTATAAATTACAAAAATGAATAAAACCAAAAAAAAGAACATGACGATATTTAGTAAAGAACATCATACTGATTATAAAAGAACATGCGCATATAAGACTTGAGAAACATATAACTATTCAAAATCACAAAAATGAATAACAACATAAAAAGAACATGGAAGAATCTTATTCACAAAATGGAGGTGAACTTAAATACTAACATGCATTTTCAGTTTGTTTACTACTTACTACTTAGTATTAGGCCTAAAAATATCATCGCACGCATCGCGTGCACGAAAGGCTAGTATATTAAAGAGCCGAGTTTGATCTTAAGCTTATAGTTCGAGCTAGGGGTGCTAATCGAGTCGAGCACGTCGCGAGCAACTCGAGCTCGATTCGGTCAAAGCTCAACTCGAGTTGGCTGGGCTCAAACTCGACTCTGCTCGATACCTTAACGAGTAAGAGTCAAGCAGGAACCTGCTCGACTCGTGAAGCTCGCGAGCTGCTCGATAATTTTTTCTTTACATATTTTTTTTCTAAGAATTTTATTTTATTTAATATAAAAGTTTTTAAATTTTTTGAGAAATATGGTCCAAGTTACCAAGCCCAATTAAAATTTACCTCATGGTCCATGGTCATACTTCATAAACTAGTAGCATGAGTTTATAAGATATGACAAATTTAAAAAAAAAAGATTTTCGAGCAGTCGAGTCGAGCTAATCGAGCTCGAGTCAAGTCGAGTTTCGAGTAGAGCTGAAAAAAAAATTAACGAGCACGAGTCGAGCAAGAGTTTGGCGAGTTTAATGAGTTTTCGAGTCAAGTCGAGCAGGGTTTGCGAGTTTTCGAGTCGCGTCGAGCAGGGGCCTGCTCGCGATCGACTCGCTCGATTAGTGCCCCTAGTTCGATCACTTAATAAGCCAAATTCAAACTCAATTGTAATAAGTCTTAAGTACTTTTTAAAAACTCTACAAGAAGGTTAATCTACCTTAGTTCTTTTCTTCTATCGTATGTCTTCTTGGGTTGTTTAGGAATATGTCTATCATTGTTCTTTTTGCAAATTTAGGCTCCACTAATGCACATTCTCTCTAATACTTTTATTGATATGTCTACCATATATCTCTTACTTGTAACGTCATATCGCTCAGAGATAGGGAGTATCTATATCCTTTTCGCTACCATTCATAATTTAGTTATAAAAGATATTATTAAATGTGAGGTGCCCAAGTCGAATACTAGTATTAAGTCGAGTAGCAATACAAATATTCCCTCTGTATTTCTATGGTTTCTCCTCTTTTACTTTTGTTGTCAAAGTTTTCCAACTTTGACCATAAAATATTCATCAATATATAAGAATATGACCTTGCTAAAATTATCGCAATGTGGATTCTTATATTATCAACATTTAGAATATAATTGGAGATATACAAAAGCCAAGTTGTGCATTTGAAAACCGCATCACTAAAGGAGGGGAGAACAAAATAACAAATGGAGGGAGTACTATTCTTATGTACTCATTATAGGAACCTGATTTATCGAGAGTGAAGCTCAATTTCGGCTCAAACTCGATTTATTCTTACCAAACCAAAGTCAAGCAAGTATTATGAACTCAAGATGAGTTTGAGTCTAAGCTCGAACCTTGTAAATTTAAGTTCAAATGAGCCGAGTCATGTAAATTTTTCAGAACCGAATAAGTGAAAGTTGAAAGTATAACTATAGATGCCTTATGTTCACCTAAATTCTCCAGAACCTGTCTAAACTGAATGTTTAAAGAGAACAATACTACACTTATTTGAATTTTTTAAAAGTTTATTTTATAAGGTGTTAGAACTAATTTAAATTTAAGTTAACTGATTTGAACTCACTAAATGTAAAACTTTTTTTAAAGGTGAAGAGAGCGCACCATGAGCTGATTTATCAATTTTCGATTATTGCAAACACCGAAAGTCTACAAAATTGAACAATGAAGTTTTGGGAGTTGATTGAAGGAAATATTACACTAGATTTTGTTTTAGTTCCAAAGGAGCATTAAGAAATTAAGAGAACTAACTCATTGATCATGTGAATTCGTTGTAGCGTACTTTCTACGCGAATGAGTCACCCAAGTCTACTATAGGCTATAGCCAATGAAATGAATATAGAGGGGAATATTAATGGGTCAACATTGACTTAAAGTGCTCAAAGGCAATATAGAAAAAAGAAAAGAAAAAGTTGCACAAAAACCAAAAACACAAAGTTCGGTTTCACTTACAACGATTGTATTTAAATTTGAAATCAAAAAAATAATAATACGGGTTTTACTTGACTCAAATCAAATAAAAAACTTTAAAACTTTATAGGTAATCTTATATTTTCTTTTCAAAAAATATGATCCAAAAACTTATAAAGCATGGGAAATCTTCTTGGAAAACACTATACAAAATTAAAGATATTGTATTCCTAAAACTACACTAGTTTTTGGAAAAATACTATGTAAAATTATCTATGGCATGAGAGATATAGTTCTTAAAATATGGTTATTTTAGAAAATTATATAAAGTAGAGTTTTACAATTTGGTAGGTTTCAATTTACTTCTAAGTTGACTTTTATGTAATATGGTGACTTAAGTTTGTTGCAAACAATAGTTGTATAAGTACAAGTTTTACTTGGGGATAAGAACTCTAGGAAAGCTAACATGAACTTATTGGTAATATGTTATCCATGTACATACAATTTCACCATGTAATAATAAAAAATGATTTTTAATTATTTAATGAAGTATTAGGTGGTTGACAAATCATGAAATCAATGGTGTCATGTATCACTTTTTACTCTAATTGGTGTCTTTCCTTTTGAAAAATTACAAATGTTGATAAATGTGAAAACTTGAACACGTGACTTAACATGGATGTATATAGCATATTCACAATTCCACTTAAAATTTTTGTGTTTCATAACAAGAGCTTATTTTATTCAATTCGCTTATTCGAAAAATTAACTTATCCTAGAAATTATGTGAAATTTTCTAAGAAAGAGGGTACAACTTATAATTTGAAAAATACAAGAGTCCACCATTGAAAACCTTTTTTCTTCAATCTAATTTTTTTTTTTTAATATCTTCGTCACCAAATGGCAAATATCTTATTTATTTTTATTCTTATTCTATTTTTTTTGTAATCTTTTTGACTTTTCTGATAAGTCATGTAACTTGACAAAAGTTGATGCAAACAAATCTGAGCCGTACAAAAATACAGAGATCATTTATTAAAGAAAGAAAAAATAGGGTCTACCTTCCAAAATTCAGTCCTTTGTGCCCCTTTTTCTCATTCATCTTCCCCAAAACCGAAGAGAGAGAAAGTGAGCAACTTTTACAGTAGTGAGAGAAACAATGTCTGGCGGCATTGCTCGTGGTCGTCTCGCTGAAGAGAGAAAACAATGGCGCAAAAATCACCCCCATGTTTGTGCCCTAATTTTTTTTATTTTTTTAATAATATATTTCTCTCTATTTTTTTTACTGATTTTTTTTTTTTAAATTTTGAAATTGTTGCTAGGGTTTTGTGGCGAAACCAGATACGCAAGCAGATGGTTCAATGAATTTGTTAGTGTGGCAATGCATCATTCCTGGCAAAGCTGGGGTAAAAACTCTTCATCTTCCTGTTTAAGTTTCCCTTTATTTTGAATACCTTTGAATTTTTTTTGTTTTGTTTTAGATTAATTGATATTCTAATTTTTGTTTGTCAAATTTTTATTTAGTTTGATAGTATATGTTGTTTTCATACTTGGATTCTGAAATTCAGGTGAGATTTGTGATTGTTTACTTGTTTTTTGATCATTAATTGGATGGTTTTATGGAATTTTCATTGATTACGGAAATTTCTGGGGTTTTTCACTGATTCACTTGGAAATTGAAGTTTATTGAACAAGGATACCAGTAAATTTTCCTTGTTTGAATTGTATGGAACATCTTATGCGTTTAAAGTAGTGAATTTGACATTAAAAAGTTTTTCTATAGTTTAGCAGTTTGTATGAGTTTAACATACTTAGCTTAGGAGTTTTTACTTGTTGATACTATATGTCTCACTTGTGTTAAGCAGTAAAAGTTGCCTGGTCGCGCCTTAATCACACAGGAGGATAAACTACAAATAATTACGGGAGGATTTATTAAGCATTGGGCTGGTTTTAGATGTCGGAGGGTTAGGCTTTGTGCATGTGTCACTATTTTTGTATAATTTCTAAATTTAGATCTTGAATGGAACTTTGAGGAATGATGTGTTAAGGCACGCTTCTGACCGCCCCAACCACCGACGTGCTCATCACCAGACTACCCCCAATCACCATTAGACTTTTACCAACAATTCGTGAGAATAGCTTTCTGGAAGCTTTTTGAAGTGGACTTACCAGGTATAAGGGAGAGAAGAGGTCATAGGTCAATCGTAAAATTGAGATTCCATGTTTTGATGGTGTATGTCTGATGACCTGCAGTCCTGCACTATGACTGATTGTCAAAACCTAACCTTTAGGATGTTGTGGATGTAAGCAGTCAAATCTTAAAGCATGGGCAACAGGTCTTTGAAGAGTAGAAGGCTATGGGAACTTTTGAAAGGAAAAGAGGAGATGATCTTTGATTGATTTCCTCCAAGGAAAATGATGAAAATAGCATCTGGTGCTTGTTGCGGAAGAAAGGGAAATAGGTGAAAGAGAAAGATGTACGGTCACTGGTGGTGGAGGGAAAGGACTTGAAGAGTTGGATTCACCATTTTTAATTGAATTTTTCTTTTGCAAATATCGGATCCCTTCCTCAACCTAAGAGACTAATAAGGAGGCTGTCGCATCTCTAGATTTTTATGTTTGATTGCTTCTGCCATACTCTAAGTTTCATGTTTGTACTTGCTGCTTATTACTGCCTTGTCAAATATTACCATGCAACAGTATTTTTTGGATTTGTGTGGTTGTACGTATTGATAAATTAAAGAAATAATCTTCACAAAAATTGGAAGCTGGCAGCATTACATTATCTGAAAGTAAAGAGTCCAGCTAGTTTGGGATTGTTCTTATTACATGTGTAATGTTCTTATGTTTTAAATAAGATTTTATTGGCTTGATCAATGGAGTCCGAGGAGCACTTTTATTGGGCTTAGAATTTTCTCATGATGATGAAGATGAAAGAGCTAGAAAAATCTTTTCTCCCAAAGCAATGTAAAATGAATTGTTACTCTGGAAAGGCATTTAATCTGAGAGCCGCTGTAGAAACTATTAAATCACTAGGTGATATCTGTGAGCTCACAACTTTTTCCTGCTTTTCTCAGACCATTGTCAAGTTCAAGCATGCAAGTCATTGGTTTATTTACACTTATTAATAGCCCAATGGCCATTGTTGCTGTAATCGTCTAAGTTCTAGCTTTGATGCTACAACAATTGCTTTGTTTGTTGCTGTTATTCCCTATCTACTGGCAAATCATGTGGACATATTTCCAATATCTGCAGAAGTCCCTACACCTGTCAATCCCTTCAGTAGCCAGACAACAACAAAGTATCATGGGAAGTTTGGGAGCTTGTTTAAGTTCTCTACCAGACTTATGATTGACCTTCGTTATGTAGGAGGGAACAAAGTGCATTCTCTTCTTCCTGAAATAAATTAGTTTAACGGTCTGATCACATCTAATCAGGTTCTGACATAGGTGAAATCAAGGATGATCAGATCTAATCGGGTGTAAGAAGTTTAGATGAAGAGAATTCACCTTTAGTTGGCAATAAATTTGTTATCTTTTAGTAAAATTTATACCTTGAATTGAGATATGGTCTTTTTTTTTATTTCTAAATCATAAATGCTGAACCTATATCCTGGGCCTCTTCTTCCCATCTCTGTTGAGATCAAAAGCATCAATCCTTCCATCAACCCCTCTTTATTCTGTGAAATCAGGCTTCAAAGAAGGTGCTTCCATGAACAATCTATTCTTTCATTGTCTGTAAATGGTCATATGCTTTCAGTTGTATCCTCTGCTTGTAGAGTGTGGTTTTCAGATTATGTATATTTCATCTGTAAATTTGTCATTGGCTATCTTTTAGCTATAAAAAAGGAATTAATGTTTAACATTGAGATATGCCATTTTTGCTATATTTTTCATGAACTGCTTTGTACTTATCAGAGTTTCCATTATAACAGACTGATTGGGAAGGCGGATACTATCCATTAACAATGTATTTCTCTGAAGAGTACCCCAGCAAGCCACCAAAATGCAAGTTTCCTGCAGGTTTCTTCCACCCTAATGTTTACCCGTCTGGGACGGTTTGCCTGTCCATTCTGAATGAGGATTGTGTGAGTATTGGTATTCTTGATTCTTGGGCAGCTGATTCTATGATGTTTATTATGCGTATCTGGTTTTATAATGTGCATTTTCTCCTTCTTTAGGACTGGAGACCTGCAATCACTGTGAAGCAGATTCTTGTTGGCATTCAGGACTTGTTGGACCAGCCTAATGCTGCTGATCCTGCACAGACAGAAGGATATCACCTTTTCATTCAGGTGCGCATCCAACCTTCATTATGTGATCTGGTATTGGACTTTATGAAGTTTTCATTGTTGGATTAGATCATTTTATTTGTGTTGGTTGCTAGAATTTATCAGGTGTATGATTTGTTGTTGTGTAGTTGTTTCAATCTGCAATATTACTCATCTTTTCACAGATTGGCCTTGCAAGGACTGATTGGAATGTGAAGCTTTTATGTGCCTATTGCACTGACATCGATTTCTGTTAAAATAACAGAATAGCCTGTATCTCTATTGATTAATTTATTATCCGTAGAAGATTTATGGTCAAAGTTATGCTAATTATGACCGATATCAAGTTGAACAAGAGCTTTTTATAATGCAGGATACAACAGAGTACAAAAGAAGGGTTCGCCAGCAGGCTAAACAGTACCCGGCAACCATCTGATGGCGATTCTCATATTGGTAGAGGATAGTCAGAACTCAGAACTCAGAACTGGGTACTCGTGTCAGAAGGAGCGGTAATTGCAATTCAAGAGCTATCCTTTCTCTAAGTCTTATGTATAAAGTCTGACTTCTGTCCATATTTAGTAACCCCGGGTAGCCTTTATTTATGGAGGTTGTTTTGAATATTTTGGTTTCATCTTGTTTAGGTCAAATCCTCAAACCTTTTACAACTGTGGATGCTGATTGTTTGTGTGTGGGTTGCCTATTTGGATTCGTGGATATTGTAATATCCTTTCAGTTGTCAATTGTCATGGTGAACTTGTCACTGTTATTTGAACGTGAAAGCTTTTCACTCTCTAAATGTTTATTGTTTTTTTTCTTGTTCTTTCTCGCCTCTAGTTGGTTTCGAATCAAATTCTTTCTTCTTCGTGCATGAGACCAGGAAGAATCCAGGAGTGGTGGTGGAAGTGAAATGCTTTCATTCCTGCATTTAGAGGATAGATTCTATGCTTGTGGTTGTGTTATTCAATTATGCATGGATTCTTTCTTATCTTACTCCATACATTTTTCAAATTGATGTTCTAGTTTGACTTTTGCACTAATTAGATTCCTCACTTAAGATTAGTAATATATAAATTCTATTATGGAAATGTTATTGATACATCTCAAGATATGTTTTCAAACGATAGTTTCAGTATGTAAAATCTTGTAGACAATATAATCTTTCGATCAAGATTTGTTCATTTATTAGTGTAAAAGACTAAAATCCACTATTTAGGGCATTTTCGGCAAGTGCTTGAAGCAGGTTTGGTATGTGAACTATTATTTTGGAAAAGGTATAATATTAGTTTGTAGGGTTAGAGGTATCTTTTGGAGTAGCTTTTGATAATATACTGTAGTTTATTTTGTTATTTCTAAACTAACAATTAGTTTTATCGAACATTAATAATTGAATTCAATAGCTAATATGTGACAACTAACAAGAAGTACAACAACAGACAATTATAACTAACAGCTATTACAACTACTTTATCCCCATGCACTACCTCCGTTTCGTTTTAAACGCAACGGTTTTTATTTTTGGCAGTTTCAAATTAAATGCAACAATTTCATTCTTTCTATTTTTGGTATGATTTTTACCCCTAAAATTACCAAAATGTCCTTATTAAAAAACTTAAAACACATATTATACTACCCAAATCAAATTAAGTACAAACCTAATCAAAATTAATCTACCTAAACATCAACACCCTCTCTCTTCAATACCACCTTCACCCACCACCCACCACCCACCACCATTTCTCTCTACTCCATCCTCCATCCTCCATCCTCCATCATTCTCTCTCTCCTCCATCCTCCATCACCATTTTCTCTCCTCCACCACCACCATTATCGCCGGCGTCCGTCATCTGTCCTCCGTCCTCCACCACCCACCACCATCATCATCACCTTCGATCCTCCTCTGTTTTCTTCTCAACCTCCTCTTTTTTCACCTCCTCCTCCGCCGGCGGTTTCTTTTCCTTTTCCGCCGGAACCACCGCAGTTTCCGGCGGCTCCGCGTACCTGACCTTAAGTCCAATTTAATCTGAGAAAAAACACTCCGACCCTAATTTCTCGAAAGTACTTCCATAAATCTTAACTTTTCCAAGAAAATTGAGGGTGATGGAGAAGAGAGAAAGTTGGAGTGAGATGGATTTTAGCCGGAGAAAGCGATCTTCGCGGTGGAAATCCGTGGTTCGACACATAATGTGTTCTTTCGATTATTTGGGTTTTAGGGTTGAATGATGATGATGATGGTGGGTCAAAGTTTGGGGTGGGTTTAATAAGGTGTAAGTTGCTTTGAAGGGGAATTTCAGTAGCATTCGGTTTTAGAGGGATTCAATGGGAGGGAAGCACACGGTACTTTTAACGGTGGTGGTAGTAGTGGTAGGATGTGGCAGTAGTGGTGGTTGGGTGGTGGTGGGGACAGTAGGAAGGTGGTGGTTGGGTGGTGGTGGGGACAGCAGGAAGGTGGTGGTAATGGCAGCAGGAGTGGTGGTCGTGGTTGTAGAGTGGTTGTGGTGGTGGTGATGGTAGCAGAAGTGGTGGTCGTGTTAGTAGGGTGGTTTGGTGGTGGTGATGGCAACAGGAGTGGTGGTGTTAGGTAATGACAGTGGTGGAGATGGCCACATACCCTCCTTTTTTTTCTTTTTGGGCCCACTTTCTCTCTCCACTTAAGCTTAATCACATGCCCCTCCCTTTTTCTAATCACCCCTTAAGAAATTTCAACTAGGAGTCCGTGCCACATGAATTGTTGCGTTTAATTCGGAACGGAGGTAGTATTAATAAATATAATACTAACCTGTAATAAGTTATGTACAAAACATCATGTTCTATAATCATATTGTCATTTGCATGGTATCATTATTTGGGTCTTGAAATTAAGAATACAATAATATCATATAATTAATTACCTCTGCCTCCTTTTCTTCAAAGAAATGCATTATGTGCAAAATTTTGCATATTAAATGACAATTTCGTTTCGTCTTAAAAAAAGTGACAAACTCGTTTCTAAAATGCTAACTATATATAGTCCTAAAACCTAAAGGGTAGATGTGCAGTAAATTAACGATATTACATTTTAAGGTCTACGATTATTTGTTCATATAAGGATTTGTTCAGCTTGAGCACTATTTGTGAGGGTGCATTGTAGTGTATGTGTGCTCCCCCTGTCCTACCATCATAGGCTTGTTAGGTCCTTGTAGCCACTAGGAATTTTTAGGGCTGTGAAAAACTGACCCAACCCGTTTACTGAACCCGAACTGAAATAAGCGGGGTTGGGTTGAGATTTTTGACCCATTTAAGTAAATGGGTTGACACGACTTACCCATTTAATTAAATGAGTTAGGTTAAGGCTGACATTTTCAACTCGAAATTAACCTGCTTTGACCTGTTTAACTCATTAAAATATAAATTTCCTAAAAAGTTGTGTTAAAGTTGGTGAAAATTTTAAAAATACGAATTGTAGAACACAAAAATTGAAAAGAAAATCTAATCATGCATACTTCTATGTGAATTTATTGTTGTAAACTAATAAATTTTAATAAAAATTTGATAGTAATAAATATGTAAATGGGTTAAACAGGTTATATGGGTAACCCGTTTAATAAACAGGTCAAGTCAAGGTTGAGTTTTGCAACCCGTTTAATAAACGGGTTAGGTTTGGGTTGGGACATGTTCAACCCGTTTATTATTAAACTGAACTCGAACACGACCCGACCGGATATGTTAACTAGCCCTAGGAATTTTCATGTACATATCTTCAAGCAAATCCCCATGGAGGAAGGCATTCTTCACATCCATTTGGAAGACATGCCAATCCTCTCTTGCTGCTACTGCAAGTAAGGTTCTCACTGTGGTGAGTTTAGCTACTGGGGCAAAAGTTTGATCATAGTCAATGCCCTCTCTCTGACTGCAATCTAAGATCACAAGCCTAGCTTTATGTCTTTCAACTTACCCATCTGGATTGAATTTGGTCTTGAACAGCCACTTGCTACCTATGGCTTTCTTCCCGGGGGTAAATTTGTGAGGGACCATGTGTTGTTCACTTCTAGAGCTTGTAGTTTAGTGTTCATAACATTCACCCACTTTTCCTGCTGCACTGCCACTTTAAAGGTTTTGGGATCATGAATGACAACACTCTGAGCAAGAAAAGCATGAAATTTGGGTTACATCACTATTGTAGCAGTATTTGTTACTGGTGAAGCCTCTGGTGCTTGACCCTTGTTGCTGTCAGTTACATAGTCAGCTATCCAACTGGGAGGCTTATGAACTCTAGTGGATCGGTGCAGCTGCATTAATATCACCTTGTGTGTCAACATGCCCACTTGACTCAACTGTATGTTCTTCATCATCACTAGCACCTGTACTGCATTCATCATCTTTGAGTTCTACATCTGCAGTCACAGGAGGTACAACCCTGTCTCCATCAAGAGGCATGGAAATTGGATGAGGTTGCAAGTAGTTTTTCACTGTATGTTTGTTACAAGGAAACACATGTTCATCAAATTGAACATCCCTTGAAACAAATTGTCTATTTGTGACAAGGTTCAGAAGTTTGAAATCTTTTTATCACTTCGGTAGCCCAAGAATACACATGGGACACCTCTGGCTGAAAACTTATCAGAGGTTCTCTCAGGGTTATTGGCCATGGCCAAACAGGCAAATGCTTTGAGATTTCTGTAATCTGGCTTTTTGTGAAATAGTTTTTTCATATGGAGTTTTGTTTTGAATGACCTGTGAGGGGAGTCTGTTTATGATGTATACTGCTGTGAGTTCACAATCACCCCAAAATTTCAGTGGCAGTCCAGCTTGCATTCTCAGTTCCCTTGCCATTTCTAGCACATTTTTGTGCTTTCTTTCAACTATTTCATTCTGTTTGGTCTACCCACACATGAAGTTTGATGTATGATACCTCTCTCAGCAAAGAACAATTTACATTTTCCATCATCAAATTCCAGTGCATTGTCAGATCTTATCTTTTTGACATTTGCACCAAATTGATTTACAACCATATTAACAAACATGTCAATCACAATCAAGGAATCAGATTTGAACTTAATCAAATACACCCAAGTTGCCCTTTAGTAGTCATCAACTATGGTTAAGAAGTACCTGTACTTCTTAAGGGCCCCACACATGTGCACAAGCTCAAAAGCAATATCAGCAACATTTTTCACTAGTAGAATAATTGCTTATTGCTGCGGTGGTATTGCTGCGGTTTTACCCATACGCATCAATATATCACGTAAAAAGAAAAGGTACAATATAAAATAAAGATATTGCTGCGGTTTCAGCCAAAAACCGCAGCAATATGGTTTCAACGGAAAATTTTTGAACAAAGTTGACTTTTTGACCAGATATATTGCTGCGGTTTCTGGTAAGAACCGCAGCAATATATTAAAATAATATTAAAAAAATAATATTTTAATATATTGCTGCGGTTCTTATTAGAAACCGCAGCAATATGTCTCCTTTTTTTTTATATTTCCGCGTTTTAATTATAAGAGGCACCCACCCAGCTAGGGTTTCCTTTTAAACCTAATTTAGGCGCCGTTTTAAGTCCTTCAACAGTTCATGAGTTCTTACTCCTTCCTCTTTCTCCTCTCTCCATCATCTTTGTTCATCAGTTCTTCAACTCTCACCCTCTATCTTCGCAAAGAACGCATAGCCTCGCGTTCGACGCCGTCTCTGATTTCCTTCAACTCTCTTCGCCGTTCACTGCATCTGGGTTCAAGCTTCGCGACGTGTTCGCCGTTCGTTCGTTCGTTTCCATCTACTATCTTCGCATCTACTCGCCGTTGTTTCTCCTCGTCGGCATCAACTCGCCGTTGATTCTCCTCGCCGGCGTCAACTCGCCGTTAAAACTCACTCGTTCAATTTCTCGATTTCACGATCGTCGGCAGATTTAATCTCTAAAAATGGTGAGTTTCTCTACATTTTCGCACGCAATTTAGATCCAAATCGCGATTTCTGTCGGTTACGCTACATATGGTTCGATTTCTTCTTTCTCTCTCCTCTTTTTTTGAAGTTTTTTGATTTCTTATTCTTTGATTTTGTTTGCTTGATTTGCTGCATTGAAGAGATTAAAGTGTTTTTTTTTGCTAGGTTTTCATATCAGGTGGTTTGGTGATGATTAATTAAATGTTGATTCGATCCATTCGTTCATTTTTTTCATCTCTCTCATTCGTTCTCATTCTCCGGTGCAATTTTGGTTCTCATTTTTTTCTCGAGAATTTTCTCCTCTCCGGCGAGTTTAAGTGCTCATGAAGGCTCTACTCCGGTCGCCGGAGTAATTTTTTGTACTCTAATTTTTTTGTTAATTTTTTGTTAATTTTGTAGATCTAATTGAATCTGTAATTTAGGTTTATGGTGAATTAAATTAATTTGTATTTTTTTTAGATATCATTTGTATATATATTTTTTAGATATCATTTGTATATATATTTTTAGATCTTATATGTGTAATTTCTAATTTCAACATAATAAAACTTATAAAGTCAAATGTATAATGTTATGTAATTTGTCAATTAATTTGATGCTTGAATGAATTCCAACAAATTTGGTTGTGGTTTTGAAAATGTTGTGTGGGTATAGACTGTAGTATACTAGTATATGACATTATAAATGTATAAAAAAAAATTTATAAAAAAAAATTATATAAAAAAAGCAACCTATTGCTGCTGTTGTTTGGTAAAAACAGCAGCAATTGACTCACCTATTGCTGCTGTTTTTACCAACAACAGCAGCAATAGGGTACTTTTTAATTATTATTTTTTTGTTATTCACACTACCTATTGCTGCGGTTTTATGTAAGAACCGCAGCAATAGTTTGCTATATTGCTGCGGTTAAAAACCGTAGCAATAGGTTAATTACCTATTGCTGCGCCCTTTATTGCTGCGCGGCCAAAACCGCCGCAATAGGCCACTTAATGACTGCAGCAATAAGCATTTATTCTACTAGTGTTTACTCACATTATAAGGCAAGTTAGTAAATTTAGCCATAGGGCAAGTTAAAACACAACCAATCATCTTGAGTTTGCTAAGAGAGGCACGTCCCAATCTATTGTGCCACAACAAAAAATCATCATGTTTTTTACAAGCATGGTTAACACTAACAAAAGAGTTTTTTTGTTCCTACAACTCCACCCTGAGGACTTCTACTCTTTCCTTCTTTGATCAGGTTGGTGCAACTTTCTTTTGATGCTGTCATGCACTTCATTTAGGGGTTTGCTTACCAAGTAGTAGAGGCCATCTCGAGCTCTCCCAACACCTCTAATAGTCTGAGTAGCAGAGTCCTGAATCACACAGTAGTCATGATAATTTATCACTTGACATCCATCTTGTTGCACTAACTTGTTGACAGACAACAAGTTGTGTCTAAATGCAGGCACACACAGGACATTCTTCAGTTTTATGCTATTTTGCAGACATACATCACCCACATGAGTTATATTAACTATCTTTCCATTTGGGAGGTTTTTACAAGGGTTACTTGGTGTTTCAAAAGGTTTACAATAGTACCAAGGTCATAAGTCATGTGATTATAAGCTCCATAATCTATTCTCCAATCATTCATGCTAGAAGTTGCATTATAGCAAGTAATCATACCTGCAAATCCAGAGTCTATTTCCTCCCCGTGTCTGAGCCACACTTTCCAGCACCTGATGATGCAGGGATGAGTTTGAGAAGTTGTTCAACTTCTGCAAGAGTGAGCAATTTTCCAGAATTCTCTTGCTGTAGTTGAGCATTAGCTGCCATCTTGTTAGGCTGGTGTTTTGGCTTACTCCATCCGTTCCCAGCACCTTGATATGCCTGTTCTTTGACATGCCTCTTTTGCTGCTGTTTATGCTTGGGGTGGTTTTTAGGAAACCCAACCACATACCAGCATTTTTCTGCAATGTGTCCTTTTCCTCCACACACTAAACACCCACCTTCAACTGCATCCTTGTTGTACATGGCTGAGGACTCCAAACTGAGTTTTGAGATGCTCATAATTTCTCTCTGAGCTTCCTCTTGCAGAAGAGATGAGCAGGCTTCTTCTACAGTAGGTAGGGGATCGGAGAATTCACCAGCAATTGACTCCTTTGTTGTGAGTAGTCTTCATCAAGACCAGCAAGAAATTGAAACAAACGCCTCTCTTCTAGTTGCTTGTTCAAAGCTCTCACGAATTCATTGATCTTTGGTGTCATGGTGGTGATTAGTGGCACGTGGTTTAGAGCATCCAGTTCCTCCCATACACCCTTCATCTTGGTGTAATGATCATTTATGTTGCTTCCACTCTGCTTGCATTCATACAACTCCTTGCACAAACTGTATTTCCTCGCTCCATGAGTCACTTGAAGTCTTGCTTCCAACTGTACCCATATTGCCCTGGAGGTGTTAAGATACAACACGCATTTCTTCACTGCTTCAGTCATCGACCCATGTAACCAGGCTATAACCAAGCTGTCACATGTGTCCCATTGCTCTTGCTTCACAGCATCCTCTCCATCTCTAGTCACTGTACCTGTAACGAACCCATGTTTTCTTTTAGCAGCTAGGGTTATCTCCATTGTTCTGAGCCAGCATCTGTAGTTCGAGGTGCCTTGCAACTTTTCAATGCAGATGGTGTGTGGTCCATCCGAGGGATGAAGGTAGAGGGGACTTTGTAGGTCAGAGAGACTTATCTTCTCTTTTAACAAATGAACACTAGTACAGAAATGAGGATTTGCGTCGCATCCTCCGAGAACTGACGCAAATTGCAAATTTGCGTTGCATACAATTAAAAGTCCGATGCAAATAATCTCACTAGAAGAGTAGGAGAAGTACATATGAGTCGGACTTTGAGAACAAACGACGCAAAAACAACTATCTGCGTCGCATGTCATCATGGTCCGACGCAGATGACTCCAAGCATCCAAAGCTGCCCAACCTATCACAAACACTATCTGCGCAAACACTCCAAGCAAGCTGAACCTATCTGCGTTGGACCCAATGGCACATATGACGCAGAAAACCCTATCTGCGTCGCATGTCCTTTGGGTCCGACGCAGATGACTCTAGTTTAGCCCAAGAAACTATCTGCGTCGGACCCTCGTGCTGGTGCGACGCAAATGGTCCCTATCTGCGTCGGACCTCGTGCATATGCGACCCAAATGGACTGGGACTTTATCAAAGGCCAAAACTATACGGGGTCAAAAACTCTCACATTCTCTCACACTCTCTCTCTCCTGCGAACCGTCGACCTTCGCTCAAAGTCCCCTCACACTCTCACCGGCGCTCCCTCACCCTCGCCGGCGCTCCTTCACACTTGCTGGCGACGTTGCTTCTCCGCACTTTCTCTCTCTCATTCTCGGTAGGTTCCGCACTTTCTCCCTCTCATTCTCGGTGCTTCTCCGCCCCTCTTCGCCGGCGAAACTTGTCGTCTTCTCGCCGCCGGTGCCATTAACGTTCACTCGAAAGGAGTCTCATCCAACACTCTATCTTTCACTCGATTTTCTCGCACGTCCAAACTCACTATCTTTCTCTCTCACTTGCCGCCGCTTAAACCGGCCCGCCGCTGCCGACTGACTTGCCGCCGTCGGTGCCGCTGCCGGCAATGTATGTAATTCTTTTTTTTTTTTTTTATTAATTCACATTAATCATGTATTTTCAAGTTCTAATTATATAAATATTCGGTTGGGTTATTCATTATATATAGTATGTTGTTCATTGCAGAATCATATTTGTACATTACAAAGAATAATAATGACAACATAAATATTCATCAATGAACATATAACTAATTTGAAAGAACATTTTGAAGAACTTGGATGAATAAACTAACAATTTGAATCAACAGTAGGTTGAATGAAGTGAGAAATGAACAATAGTAAATTAGAAATTTGAATTTTGAAAACCAGCGGAAATTTTGAATTTTGAAAATTCGTAAGCATACTGAATTTTTGAATAAGTCGAAAATGTTCAATCCAAAATTGCAATCGTTCATTGACTTACATGTGAGTGGGGTAGTTTTTTCGGTCCAGCTTAAGAGTTCAGACTTCAAAGAGTTCATCAGATAATTAGAATGAATACCTGTGAAATGACTCCAAGAACCCCGAGGGAGACCTTAGCAGCATCAAGATCAACATCAGCCTCGTTAAGAGTTCGGACTTTAACGTACCCGTCTTCGGGACTACCAGGGCTAACAATAAAGCTCTACAACATGGTCGTGAATTGAACTGCCTTTCCCCCACAATCAGCTCCCATGCGCACCAGTGCCTAGCATCCCTCCTATCAGTGGCGGATCCAGGAATTTATGAATGGTGGGTCACTACTGACTAGGTTGCACAGAAACGGATACGAGTACAGATTCGGATACGGGTGCGGGTTCGAATACACACATCCATACATGATAATCCATGAATTTTAAAAAAAACTACTTCAAATAAAATCATTTCATGGCTAATAATAGTTCATACTACAATAAAATAGTACCTAAATTATTACAATTGTTCTCGACGAGTTTTCATGTTTTGATACCGATTTACAATATTATCCATGCTAACCTTTAAAAACAATTCTCTTTCTATATAAGTAATCAAACAATCATTTAACATTTGATCTCCCATGATGTTACGCAATTTATCTTTCACTTGTGTCATGGCGGAAAATGCTCGTTCTACAATTAACGTTGCCACGAGAAGAAGCAATACCAACTTCAAAAGCAAGTACACCCGATCATGAGTTTCATGTTTTCCCATCTCAACTAATTTCATAGAAAGCTCATTAAGACTTTTCAAATTCCAAAATCTTTCATCCTTTCTAATAGAGATTATGAAATTCTCAAGTGAATATTCAAAAACATCAATTCAGTACTTGAAAATTCATTAGGATAGAATTTGACAAGTTGAATCAATTTTCTCTTGTCGAAGGAAGAAAACCGATTAGCAGGATTAAAGCAAGACATACGCAGAAGTAGTTCCTTACTCATCTCCGGAAATCGACTTTCAAGTTCTTGTAATTGCATATCAATGACGCTTAAAAAAACTTCAACTCGAAAATGATGAAGATTTGTCACTTGTGGAGTCTTACCTCTAAACATCCTTCTTCCAGGAACAAGATATCTCTCATCCATACTTGGAACCTCAATTTCATATTTCAGCATAAAAGAAGTGACTTTCTCCATATGAGAATCACATCCTTCATCTCTCAACTTTTGCAAATTAGACTTGGTTATATCAACCATCGCCATTGCATTTACAATATCTTGATCACGTTTTTGCAATGCCACATTTAACTCATTTGTAATTCCAAATATAGCGACCATCAAGTGTGCCACAAACACAAAATCAAATGACATCAACAAATGTGTAATAGATTGTGCTTTATTTGAATCAATTGTATCGAAAACACTTCCAATTTTATCAAGTGAATCAAGAATTGTAGGATATAAATTAAGCACATTCAAGATTGTTTTGAAGTGAGATCCCCAACGAGTGTCACAAGGCCTACCTAAGCCGCGTTCTTGTTTTAAACCCGTTTATGTTTGAAGTTCACCCAATGATAATGCTTCTACAACTCGTTGTGCTTGTCTATCTAGAAGAAATTCTCTCCTCTTTGGTGAACCTCCCACAATATTTAAGAGAGGTGCAAGTACATCAACAAAAAGTCAACCACAATCTGAATTCTTCTTAGCAATGGCAATTTTTGTCAACTGAAGTTGATGTGCAAAGCAGTGTACAAAGTATGCTTGAGTACATTCAGCTAATATTAAAGATTTGAGGCCATTAATTGAACCTTGCATATTGCTTGCCCCATCATAACCTTTCCCCCGAACTTGAGAGAAAGTTAAAGAATACTCAATAAGTAAAGACTCAATAGCCCCTTTAAGAGTCAAAGAAGTTGTATCAGGAACATGCACAACACCAAGGAAACGTTCACAAACTTCCCCTCTTTTATCAACATATCTCAAACAAAGAGCCATTTGTTCTTTATCAGATACATCGGCAGACTCATCAGCGAGAATAGAAAAAAAAGCACCATTAAGATCTTCAAGTATTGCTTTAGTGGTCTCTTTTGCACAAGCATTGATAATATCTTTTTGAACAATTGGAGAAATGAGTTGACAATTACCAGGGGCCATTTTGAAAACAACTTTAGAATATTCAGCATCATGTTGTGAAAGAAGAGTCAATAGTGCAATAAAATTACCCTTATTCGATGAACTTTCTTTTTCATCATGACCACGAAAAGGCAACCCTTGGAGTAAAATCCATTTGATGGTTTCAATAGAAGCCTCTAATCGCTTTCGATACGCAGTCATGGATTCTTTTGTTTGTTGTGATAAACAAGTGGTAATGCTATTCTTCTGATTTTTGAAAAATTCCATCGCAACCACAACATTGTTGTGAGCACTCATGTGTTTACCTTCATGACCTCTAATTATATCTAATCTATTCCAAGATTTGAAACCATGACCAACAAAAGCATCAACTCCCGGCGTATTATACTCCTTGAATAAATAACAAATGAAACAAAAAGCATCATCCTTCTCAACACTATACTCAAGCTAAGTTTTCCATGTATCAAACCACTCAACATTAAATCGACGCTTTTTTAAGCCCATAAGCGTTTGAGGAAACACAAAATTTTTAGGTTGACAAAGCCCTCTGTCAATGTATGTTCTCCTCACTACATCTCAATCATTCTTATGAAAATCAGTAATCTTTCTCCTTCTTCCCGGGTCTTGTGGAAGATTAGCTATATCAAATGAACTTAATCTTTCACCATAAACCTGAGGATGAGATTGTCCATCTTGAAGGGAATTGTGTGATGGAGAAGATTGTTGCTCACTTGCATGGTGGGGAGGATTTTGTTCATTATCATGAGTTGGTTGAGGATTTTGTTCATTAGATTGAGAAGGGGGAGGATTTTGTTCATTGGATTGCAAAGGGGGAGGATTTTGTTCATTAGATTGAGAAGGGGGAGGATTTTGTATAGAAGGAGGATTTAGAGGAGGTATTGGTGTGGTTTTTGTAAAAAAACTTGAGATATTCGATTGCGTTTTCTTTCTTTTCATTCTGAAAATTAAATTATAATTTTTAATTAGATACAACAATTCAATTTGTCAAACATATCAATCAAATTCACTTAAACAATTTAAATTTAATCTCATATCAACACATTATGCATATATACCAAATAATTTCACATTAGAGTTTCACATTAGAGGGAAATCCTATCCATCTCCAACTAATTCCACCAGCACATAAAACACATAAAATCAAAGGCTCATTCATGGCCTCTCCGAAACTTCACATGATAGGTCCAATTCTAAAAATCCTAAAACAAGAGTTTTAGTGCATTACCTGAACACAATCAATTGTTCTTCAAAGCTAATCCAAAGCTCATAGCATCACAATCATCATTCACCAATTAGCCACTGTAACAAATAATATCAAATTAACAACAATACTTCACTTAATCCATTCATTTAACTAAATAAGCATACATTTACAGAATAAAAAAAAAATGCTCTAATTCAAACATTTTAATATCGGTTGCTAGTTTGAAGTACAAACTCCTCAAATCTACCACACTACATTACTTAACTTCATGATTCATAATCATGAATATCAACTTTGATTCAAATTACTGATCTAGCAGCGTCAAATATACAAATTCTAGAACAAGAACTAGTGAAAAACACTATTCCTACACAAAATACTCAGATCTAATTCAAAACACATGTTAATTTTCCAGTAAACTCGAATCATACACTACAAATCCGCCACATCTACGCCATTACCACAATCTTCAACAACATTCCAATTTCCAATTAGCGTCGAAACTGAATCTTCAACAGATTTCCACACAAATTCAACTAAATCTCTAAAAACTAAACCATTAAACCAATGAAACTGAATTTGAAACAAAAAAAACAAAAAACTAACCTGAATACCTGATGTAGTGACGTTTAGCGAGAGAAATCTTGAGTGAAATCGAATTCTTGAGTGAAATCGAAATCTTGAGAGGTTAGCAAGTCACAAGTCGCAAGTTGAGAGAAATATTGAGAGCAACCTTCAAACGATTCAGGCAAGGCCGGCTGACAGCGCGGCGGTCGGCGAGAATGCGTGAGTAACTGAGTAGAGATGAGAGAAGTTAAGAGGATGAGAGGAAGAAATGACTGAAGCGAGGAAGGAAGAGAGAGTGAGAGACGCGTTTCCTAAACCTAAAATTTTTAATTTTTTTTTTCCTGGGGGAATGGTGGGTCACGTGACCCACCAGGATTAAAGGTGCATCCGCCACTGCCTCCTATAGTAAGCCCCCACCAGTCGGGTGCATAGGACAGTGCTAGGTTTGCCTTTGCCGCCTCGTCGATCAGCTGCTGGAGAGTCACTCCGCTGTCGACCGTGATTGGTTTGGCCGTAGTGTTCACGTTGTGTATCTTGTTGAGGTTCTTGGTGCTTATTAGAAGCCCGTCTTCCCCGTCGGGGCATACCAACTTTGGTATGCTCTGCGAGTAACGTGTTGCTACCTGTTATAAAAAAGAAAATATAATACAATTGTTATTACAATTGGTAAATGGCAATATAAGACAAATTCTGCCATATATAAACGTTAAGCATGATGATGTCCAATTTAAGACGTTAAGTACATATTCCCCTCCCAATATAATGAGTGGAGTTGGTTCCGACTTTTAGCCAAAAAAGTAGTATCATGCTGTGAGAACAAACCTTACTCTTGGGAAGAATTGTTTTTCTACCTAAACCCGCTTATTTAGGTTGGATTTTCATGTGTATGCTGAAAAAGTTAAAATAGACTGAAACATATTTTAGATCAAAGAAATGTTGCCGAAAAGTTGGGTCAGACTAATCTCAAAACAAATACATATCACTAAATCAAACTTTCATATAAATAGTATTATGACTTGTATCCTGATCAAGTAGGAGAAAAATTTCACAAACTATACACTTATCAAGATTGTCTAATTAAGTTAGAATTGATTGAAATTATGTGGACTAATAGTCATTTTAGTGTTTTATAAGATAGAATTCCAATCAGCTAAGGAAACAATGCATGCACGTGCAATATTGTGGTAGGTAGGAAGTACTATAGTAACAATTTAGCTTTACAATTTAGCATTAGAATAACTCATTTAATTAATATTACTGATAGTGATAACTAACAAGAATTTGTTCAAAGATAGTAGTACCATTAAAATATGGGAAATTCTCATTGGTAACCTTGTAGTATTGGGAATTATATTTGGTAACCAATCTCATTGGAAATTCTCATTGGTAACCTTGTAGTTAGTAAATTATTATCAGACGTGACATTAATGAGGTAATTGGTTAACTTTTCCGTTAAATGTCATCCCCACCCATGCCGACCCTCACTCCACCCCCCACCCCCCCCCCCACCCCCGCCCTGCCGCCCCCTCACTCCACCCCCCACCCCCGCAACCCCCCCCACAACAACCCCCCACACGGCCCCTCTGCGGTTCCCCACCGCATTCCCGCAGGCCGCCAGCCCCCCTCACACCACCCTTCGCCTCCCTCCTTCGCCGCTGCGCCCTCCCCCCCCCTCTCCTACCCTTCCCCCTTCGCATACCCTCTTTCCTCTCTGCGCCCATCGCCCCTCTCCTACCCTTAACAGGCTTCAAAGTCTCGCATAACTGGTACCCATCACCAACCCGGAACCAACGCATGGGTGGATCTCGTTTCATTTCCATGGTGAGAGTGGTGTGGGGGGCGGCCTGCAGGAATGCGGTGGGGAACCGAGAGAGGGGTGTGTGGGGGTTGTTGTGGGGGGGTTGCAGGGGGGGGGTGGAGTGAGGGCCGGCAGGGTGGGGGGTGGGGGTGGGGGTGGAGTGAGGTGGCATGGGTGGGGATGACATTTAATGAAAAAGTTAACCAATTACCTCATTAATGTCACGTCTGGTAATAATTTACTAACTACAAGGTTACCAATGAGAATTTCCAATGAGATTGGTTACCAAATATAATTCCCAATACTACAAGGTTACCAATGAGAATTTCCCTTAAAATATTTATGATTTGGTCGTTGTATATAGTTACTTCATTTAAGACATTAACCGTGACAATTTGAGTTACTAATAATGTGAAGACTAAATAATTGGGAAGGAAATAGTATTAATCTAACTATTTTTATTATTATATATAAACGCATACAATTATCAATTTACACTAGGGATAATCGTTATATATATATATATCGCATATAACTATCTGTCTATGGAATTAAATAACATTTTTTAACCCTTCCCTTGAGAAAAATTTGAGAATATGTACTTATGTAGGCTAGCCATTATCCATGTTGCCTAAAATTTGAAGCTAATACACACTACACTACCTTCATCTTTCTGTTGTTTTTTGTTGCAGCAGCAACCACTACTATGAGCTTGCCTCAGAGGTTGGATGCGTGGCTTTAGCCACGCGACAAGTGGTTCGATCAGGAAACATCCCATAGGAGTTGGTGATGGTGCAGTCGGAGTGACCGTTTTTTTTTTTTTTTTTTTTTTTTTTTTTTTGACGACAAAGAAACGTACAGATTAAAAACAAGAACCATTAAACCTGGAACCAGTTAACCTGCTGCGGTGCATCATCGTTGCCAATTGATGGGCGCGCCACACACTTTCTCTGTTGACCTTCAAGACCTGACACCAAGCGAACCGGCTGCCTACGAGACGGATATCACTAATAGTATGTTGGGTAGAGATATCCAAGAGACGCCGGGATCTCAAATGTCGAATTAAAACATGAATTGTTGTAGATGTTTTGTAAGAGAAAAAAGGCTTCATTAAGATAGATAGGTCAGAACAATCCTTTTAAAACTTTTCCTCAAAAAACAAAAAAAAACTTTTTAGAACTGCCTTGGTCTATTTCATGTATAAGTATAACAGTACAACTAATCTGAGTATGTGACCTACATGTTGAATGACACATTTATGTATATATATTTGGACAGGTGCATGCATATGTTTTTATAAAATATGAGAAGTTAATTCAATCATTAGCATGCAAGATAAAGATTCTTGCACGTAATTACTACCTTAGCTTGATCTATGAACAGATCGAAATGACATATTTTAATTTGGATAAACTCAAATTAACATTTCTGGCATATTTGCAACAAACTAATTTTTCCAATATCGTTCGTCTATTATGATATTTAGCAAATACTTTGTTTATTATTTTTGATTACAATGCTTTGACTTTTACGATTTTCAATACGTAATTTTGATGACCATTAATATCTTTAACATTTAACTAGTAAAACTATAGAAAGTTCTTATTTTGACCATTCATATCTTTAACATTACGTGATAACATTTATTTTATATATACTAGCAAACTATGCACGCGATGCATGCCTGGTTTTTTTATTTTTTCAAAAATAAATCCTAGCCTTTTTGGGTATAAATAGGGGTAAAAAGTTTGAACATTAGACATTTTTTGGCTAAATTTCATAGTTTAAGCCTCAATCACTTAACCTTTAATTTTTTTTTTTTACTTATGTTTTCTTGTAGGTTTCTAAAATTAAACTTGATAAACGATAAAAGAATGTTAAGTGAATTTATTTAGGATTTCTTATGTTGCATTAACATAGTCTTTTGTGTTAAATAAATCATTTCACTTTGTTAACATAGTATATTAATTATATAAAAGTCAAACATTACAATTGTAATAAAATGGATGCAGTATAGATACTTTCTCTGTTTCTAAATAAGGGCAACAATTTGACTTCTACTTTCGCCAATGAACAACTTTGACCATTAATATGAACTAATTATGTATTTGTAAAAAATAATTAAAAGTTAATATGATGATCCAAAAAATTTTATACGATCATTTTGGCTTTTATATATCAGTTAAAAAATATGGTCAAAGTGCAATGTGTAAAAAGTGTAAAAGTCAAAGTGTTGCACTTAAAAATAAACAGAGGTAATAAAATCTTTCCAAACCCATATAATATTCTTATTAACATTTTAGGAAAACGTACTTCTCCTACCTAATATCACTAATCTGATTTATGAGTGGCAATGGTGATTACAATCACGATATTATTGTTGTATCAAATTGGTTGGGAAAGTAATCATGTCATATAGCTTGTAATAATTAGTTGATCCCTCTATTCGCTCTCATGGTACGTTAAACATACTAAGTGGTTGTTTGGTACATATAAGAATTTAATTCCTAGGAATGTACTAAAATTGTTTGGTTGATATCAACGAATTTGAAATTTCCAGGAATGTTGAATTCCCCCATTTTTCTTACTTCCTGCTAACCAAACAATTGACCAGTTTAGAAATTCATGGGAGTTTCTATTGCACGTGTTTCTTCTCGCATACCAAACAACCACTAATAATATGTGTTCGTAATCTATGGAATACCTTCATCATTTAAGTGATGGTTTAACCTTATTGATAACAATTCAGAAAAAAGATGATGCCATGTCATTTTAGGAACATGTATGGTTCAAATCATGGAATTAAAATGGACTGTAATCAGATAGACGAATAGAATGATACAGAACTTGTTAGATACTTTTATTAGATGTTTGGTTGTGTCTTTGAAATTAATGGAAAGGGAAAGGAAACCACTACCACCACTTAATGATAATGAGTTAAGGAGAGGTCGAGATAAAAAGAAAGAGTATAGGTATTTGATTTGATTTTTTAAAGCCTAAGATGTAAACCAAATATACTTCAAGTGGAGATCTAATATGGCGGAAAGTCTTATAAAATGCTACATTTTTAAAAATAAGATATAGGTTTGGGAAATTATGGTGTCAACTGTCAACCAAGCTCTTATGAAAAGGATGAAGTTTTGTTGAAAGTTAGGTCATACATCATACCGTATACTACATGTAATGGCAATCTATATCCAATAATACATAACCTCTTAGGACTCATTTGAGTATTTCCCCATATCTCCCCTCAAGTGAGTCCCCTTCATCTTACCTTAAAAAAAAATCCAATAATACGTGTTTGACATCAACCATAGAAATTTCTGGTGTTTGAGGCCATCAGCGTATCCTCATCAAATAATGGGTACTAGACAGTTGTCTATTCTTAATTTAATACTTCATTCATCCCATAATATAATGTTTGTTTCTCTCTCTTTGAAGTCAAACTTTAAATTTTTTGACCAAATATTCTCATTAATATATATATACAAAAGAACATACTCATGTATGATCTTGTTAGGTTCGTCTCAAGGTGTACTTTTATAATATCAACTTTTTATATTTTTTACTAATACGGAATTGAAGATATTAAAGGTCAAAAGTATATATTGAAAACCGTGCAAAAAGGAAACAAACAATATATTATGGGACGGAGGGAGTAGAATGAATAGAGAAAAAATATCAGTGTAAAAATAAAGGTACTAATAGCCTAGTAATATCACCGTTTTTTTTTTTTTTGTAAAAATAACTCAAAAGACATGAAATAAATGACATAACGACATGAAAATCATGTCATTATTTGTATAGTCCATGTCATTGTTGTTGGAGTCTGTGTCATTATGCATGTTAGATAATAAGTTATGGTGTAACATGTTACACCCAAGACGCACTTTTTAAAGAAAGAACTCTTTTATTCTAAGCTAGTTTATGATTGCATGCCAGTCCAAAAGATGAAGAAATTTTGATACTACACGAGACACAAGTTAATCAAGGATTACAAATTTTTTTAGGGGTTGCTTTGAATAATTTTAGTTCTAATTTTTGTTAAGGGGTTAAAATTAGAATTGAAATCATGATAAACATGTGTGAAATAATTTTGAGATTGAATTTAGGATGTTTGTAGCTTATGAATTTGTATAGTTTGTGTAGTGTTCTAAAATACTTCCTTATATTCATTATGTTTTGTATTGAATCAATTTCTTGCATGTGTTTCTTGAATACTCACTTTAGAATTATGTGTTTCGATTATGAGTTAGAATTTTTGAATGCTCACTTTAGAATTATGTGTTTCGATTATGAGTTAGAATTCTTGAATGCTCACTTTAGAATTTGAAACTTATGTCATTCCTTTACATTGTACTTCAGTTGCCACCTTAGTGCTCGTCGGTTTGTCAGTTCTCGAAGCCCGCGTCGTTGTGCTTGTCTTCGCTGCTCCTTGAGAGCAGAGGTATGTATTATACCTTTTGTTATTTTTTGATGTACGTTAATGTAACCATTAGTTTGGATTTGTGGATTTGTTTGGTTATATGATTGGGAAAGTATATGTGAATTATTGTTTGGTTATTATGTGATTGGGAAAGTATATGTTGAATTACGAACAAACCTATATGTAGGGCTGCACACAAACCGGTCCGGACCGATTTTGGACCAGACCGGACCGGAAGTTGGACCGGACCGGACCGGTCCTGGGAAACCGGTCCGATCCACGGTCCAAGAAAAAAGTGAATTCCGGGCAACCGGTCCGATCCGGGTAAAAACCGGTTGAAACCGGGTCGGACCGGTTGACCCGATTTTTGTAAAAAAAAAAAAAAATTTCGCAAAGTAAAGATCAGACATGACTCATGAGACATCAGTAATCTTCCTAAAACTAAACCCTAGCATACCAAGTCACAAACCGCACAACTCTCTCTCTTCTCTTCTCTTCTCTACTCCAAGACTCCGACGACGACCATCTCCACCATCTCCGACGACGGCGACGTGACCATCTCCGACGACCGACGCTTCTCAATGCAAAACAGGAGTGCTCGCTGCCTTTCTCTTCGTTCTCCAACTACTGTAAGTTCTCTGCCTTTCTTTTCGTTCGCTACTTCGTGCTCGCTGGCCGCTGCCTTTCTCTTCGTTCTCTGTTCTTTTTTTTTTTTCGTTCTTTCATCAGTTTTATTTCTTGTTTTTTCAATTAAATTTCTTTTTTTTGATCTGATTTCGTTTTTTTATTTCTATTTGAATATATGTTTTTAAATTTGTGCATTATTCAGAGTTGAGATGAGACGAATTATGTAGGTAATTCGAAATTTATGCATTTTCTTTCATCTGATTTCGTTCTTTAGTTTTTCATATTGAATTTCTGTTTTTTATTTTTTGTATCAGATATTCTGATTTTTTTTTATATTTTCGTCTTGATTCTGATTTCTGTTTATATTTTTTGTATTGAATCTGATTTTGTATTGAATATGATTTCTGTTGTTTATTTCGTATTGAATGAATTCTGTTCTTTGTGTATCAAATAAGTTGTAGCTACACTTTTGTGTATTGAATAAGTTGTGCATAATGAATTCTGTTTTGTGTAATGTTCGTATAACTGTATAAGTGTTCTGCCCATTTAAAGAGACAAGTAAAGGGGGGAAAAAGAAAGAGTCTTAATGCTGAAACGATTTTCATAATCAGTGGAGGATTTGTTGTGTCAATAATATTGCTCATGATTATACCATATAAAAAAGTTAGATGTTCTGCTGCTTTTGAGTCCATTGACTAGTGTAGTTTGCTCAAATTATGTTGAAGATGTTGCTCAAAGTTAAGCAATTGACCTCATCTATATTATAATGACAGAGGGTCTGACAAACAAGTAGGCAATACGGAAGCCCCAGATTCATTTTCTTGCAATGTAAGTTGCTATGTTTACGTATAATGTTTTTTGCCTTGCATTTAATTTATTTCTTTATTGTAATATTGTTGATTTGTTGTATCTAATTTTGCAGATGGAGAGCTCCCTATCCAAAAGGCCGGTCTACTCTTTTTCTGATCAAACGGCAACCACACTTTCCGATGCTGCTAGTCGAACAAATCTTACAGAGTTGCGCAAGACATTGCCTCCAGAGAAGATACTTAGGGAAGGACGCAAGTATTTGGTTAGGAAAAACAAAAGAACAGCAGCATATTGGGAGTTCTACATTGAGTACTTGGATGATGAAGGAAAACTTCGAGCCGAATGTAAGTTTTGTGATAAAACTTTTGCTGCTGATGGTAATGTTAATGGGTCAAAAAATGTAAAGTATCATGCTGAAAAATGTCTTGGAAATCCTGCTAACAAAGATAAAGACAAGGGGGGAGGGAAGCAAACTGAATTATTTTTTCAACAAGGGGACAAAGAATGTGATGATGGAAAATTAAAGTATGGTAATGTTAATGTAAAGGATGTTAGGGAAGCTGTGATTCGTATGATCATTATTGACGAGCTTCCATTTAGACATGTGGAGAATGTTGGTTTTAGGGAGATGATGCAAGTTGCTTGTCCTAAATTTCACATCCCCTCTCGTATGACTGTTGCTCGTGATTGTTTACAACTTTATTACACTGAAAAGGACATTTTTAAAAGAATCTTTTAAGAGGTGTCAAAGAATTTGTGTCACAACTGATACTTGGACATCAATTTAAAGAATCAACTATATGTGTCTCACTGCTCACTTTATTGATAGTGATTGGAAATTGAATAAAAAGATAATAAATTTTTGTCCAATTTCTAGTCACAAAGGTGAAGCTATTGGGAATTGAGGCATGTTTGGAATCATGGGGTATTGAGGATAAACTTTTAACTGTCACGGTTGACAATGCTAGTTCTAATGATGTTGCTTGTTTGCACTTGAGAAGAATGGTTCAAAGAACTGGTTGTATTAGTGATGGAAAATTTTTGCATATTAGATGCATTGCTCATATAATTAATCTCATTGTTTGGGACGGCATTAAGGAACATGTTGTGTCTATTGATAGAGTTAGAAATGCTGTGAAGTATGTCAAAAATTCTCCTGCAAGAATAGCTAGATTCAAAGATCTTACTCAAAAGGCTAATATAGATAATAAGTCTTCTTTGTCCTTTGATGTTCCTACTCGTTGGAATTCAACATACACTATGTTAGATACAGCTTTGAAATTTCAGCGTGTATTTAGTGGGATATCTCTTCCTGATGGTGATGGTTTGAATGAAAATGAAAAACCCCCTGATTTTGATGATTGGAAAAAAGTGGAAAGGTTGGTTGTGTTTTTGAGAGAATTTTACCTTTTGACTCGTCGTATATCTGGTTCACATTATGTGACAAGTAACAAAGGTTTGTTTGAGATTGCGGCAATGTATGACATGTTAAATAAATGGGAGAAAAATGTTGATTTGGATTTTCAAGCTATGGCGATTTCTATGAAAAGAAAGTTTGATAAGTATTGGGGGAATGTTGAGAAAATGAATATGTTCATATATCTTGCTGTGATTCTTGATTCTCATTCTAAATTATTGGTTGTTGAATTAACACTTAGTGACATGTATGGAAAAGAAAAAGGGATGCAACTTGCTAATGATGTGAAAGCTTTTGCATATTCGTTGTTTGATGAGTATCGAAATATGTATTCTTCCGTTTCTCAATGTGCACAAAGTGGAGATTATATGTCATTGGATTTAGAGGAGGATGGTACCATTAGAGGTGGTGTTGATTACATGAAAAGTATTAAGGATAGAGCTAAAAGATTGAAAGGATCGGGAGGATATGTGAGGAGTGAATTTGAGAGGCACTTAAATGAACAACTAGGAGTGGAGGAAGAGGATATGGATGCTTTATCTTGGTGGGGTAGTAATGGTCATCGTTATCCCATTGTATCACGCATGGCACGTGACATACTAGCTATTCCATTGTCTACCGTTGCATCGGAATCCGCTTTTAGTGCGGGAGGTCGCCATCTCGATCCATTTAGGAGTTCTTTGACTCCTAAGGTAATATCTTTCACTCACTTATACTTTGTATCTATAAAAAAAAGTTCATTTGTATCAACATAAATTCACTTTGATGTTTTGTTTTCATATTCATATTAAACGGTTCAAGCTTTGATTTGCACACAAGATTGGCTTAGATCAAGATCAAAAGGAGTTCCGGTAGTTGAGGTGGAAGAAAATGTCAAAGAGTTAGAAGAAATCGAGAAAGGTATTACTTTATTTATAAAGAATTTTACTTTCAATTTTGTATGGCTAATATTGATTTTAATGTTGTTTTTTTTACTAAGTGATTTTTTTTATGAATAGATGTTCAAGGTATTGAATTGGACAATGAAGTGATCTTTGTGGACTCCTTGTTTTGATTTAGTGGAGAATAAAGCAAGGAAGGATGTCTATGTATTAGTGTTTGTTTATTATCATCTAAAATTGGACTAGGTTTTTAAAGTTCTAATGGTTTTTAAAGTTGTAATATATTGTTTCTTGTAGCTTGTGATTTGTAAGTTGTAATTTGGTTTATGGCTTGTGGAGTTGTAGTTTGTGAGCTACATGTTTATGTAAAGCTCTAATGGTTTAACATTTTTACTCTACAAAGCTACTGGAATTTCGGAAGGCAGAATGTTTGTATTGAGCAGTTTTTTTTTTTTTTTTTTTTTGAATTAGGAAAAAAAGGCCAAAAAACCAAACAGGTCTAACCGGTCCAGACCTGGACCGGACCGGGAAAAACAGGTCCGGTCCGGTCTGGACCGCAATCATAACCGGTCCGGTCCAGGTCCGCGTAAATGGACATAACCGGTCCACCGGTCCAGCCGGGTCTGGTCCGGTCCGGTCCGGTTCTGGACCGGTGTGCAGCCTTACCTATATGGACATACCTTAAAGGGGTGGGGAGGAAAATCTATGGAATGGATTGGTTTGTGCTGTTTAATTGCAATGTGTGCATCATTTTGCTTAGATACCTGTTCGAGGCTTACTCATTAGGAGTAAGTCTTGAATAGTCCCCGGTTTGGGACTGTCTTTGAGTTTCTTATCTCACTTAGGATGTGAATGAATGTTTGGTTTTCGATTCTAAGAAAGATCTAGCTCATTTCCCTAAGCGTTCTCTGGGTACATATGTTGATAGTTTACCTACTATCTTCATCGTGTACTTGGAGAACTCGTAGGGAAAGTCTTGCCGGATTTTTCTTAGAATTGAAAACCAAACATTCATTCACTAGTGAGATGAGAAACTCAAGGATGGGTTAGGTTGGAGTGATAAGGACCCAAATGTTCATGACTGCATTTGATAAGACACTTTGAATGATATGATCGATATATTGTGTTCTTGTTTGGTGTCTCTAGTGTATGAATATGGATCGAACCTGGATGTACGGTAATCGAATTTTGGCGACATTTCTACAAGGGGTTGATGAATTTATCAGGGTTGCATTAGAACATCAATCACAGAATGGGTCAAAGTTAGTCTTGTGTTCTTGTTGTGATTGCAGTAACTCTAGGGGGTATCGTGACGTGGATCAAATTAAGGATCATTTGATTCGTCGTGGGTTTAAGAGCAACTATACTAGGTGGACATGGCATGGAGAGTTTTATGATCAGGGTATGAGCTCCACTAGCTTTTGTGATTCTATTTAGGATTTTATTTCTGATTCTAATATATATCTTAAATTTGGTGTAGTGTGCTCAACAATCGGGAGGAGCGGAATGCGGCTATTTCGTGATGAAAAACATGCTTGAAATTGTCCGCTTGCACTATTATTCAGATAATTTACAGAAGGTATATGTATATCGTAAATTCGTTATTTATACTTATAGAATTTTCAAGTATATTAACTAATTTAATATATTTCTAGGATTTTCCACCAAGTCCTCGGCCATACTCCGCAACTGAAATCGACTAACTTAGAGAACTTTTTGCAAAATACTTTGTAGCTGTCGTCAAAGCTGCAAACTAAATACTTAGTATATGTATTTATAGGTTGAACAATATTTTGTTGATTGCCTGATTGCAATTGATTGCAATATTGGTTGCTTTGAGATGTACTGGAACAGGTTTTGGTATATATGCAAAATTCTCCCAACGATTTCTTGGGTTGTCCAAATTACAAAGGAGACTCTGCCGAATTTTCTGCTCATAATTATTAATATAATGTTCGTTTAGTTTTGAAGTTTAAGGTTTTGTATATGAAAAAAAAACAAAAAAAAACCCAAAAATCATCATTTGCGTCGCATGTTGCTCCATACGCGACGCAAATGAGTCACATCTGCGTCGCACATTGAGCAACATGCGACGCAGATGGTAGCAGGGTGGTTGCATGAGGCTATCATCTGCGTCGCATGTTGCTCAATGTGCGACGCAGATGTGACTCATTTGCATCGAGTATGGAGCAACATGCGACGCAGATGGTCCAGCCCTGCATCCACAGCAGCTAGCAGCCAATATCTATTTGCGTCGTGTAGTGGTCGGGGTCTGACGCAAATGGTGAGCATTCTGCGTCACATGCTTGTCCGACGCAGATCATGTATCCTGATTTGCGTCGAGAGCTGTGTCGTCGGACCCATGTCCGACGCGAATGGCCGCCTCGCATCCTACGCAAATTGTCAATTCTGTACTAGTGGAATTTACGAAGTAAAGATGGGATTTTTGGTTTTGTAGGGATTGCAAAAAATGTAGACTTTGATACTACTTCACAGCGGTTTATGTAGGATGATTTTAATATACCTTCGAGTTCCCAAGATTTCATCTTTTCTTCCAGTACTGAGCTAACAACTCTGATACCATGTTGAGTTACTACAACGGCAAAACCAGGAGAAATTCTCTTGGGAAGAGAAGATGAAACTAGGGTAATATTTGTGTGTATTGATCCTATCTCTGCAAGAATACATGGAGCTTAATTAAATACCACTGCTACACTAGGTTCCACTACTTTACACTAGCAGACAAAAACACATAAAGGACAAGGTATCACAGATACCAAAATAACAGAACTATATACTATGGGCCACAAGCCTTTGTTACCAACACAATAACATTAATACGAATTTGGCATGGTATGTGTATCTGCAACAATTATAAATAGGTATCTATATTCTATACATTCCGAAGTTGAAATGGAAATTTCCCTTTCCTTTATTTCTCACTCGATCTCTCTCTATATGATGGTTGATCAAAATTCAATAATTTGGCTGTGGAAGCCAAGGCTCCAACTCGTATATAGAGATCAAAATAATGCGCAATCAGAATTGAACCACTTCAATTGACTCAAGTTACTATGATTATCCATGCTGTATTTGAAATTAGAGCTTGTATAATGTTTATATCTAGGGAACTACCTATTAAGGACCTAGACTATACCTCATTTTTCCATTAAGGACCTAAACTATAAATTTTCTCGACCAAGGATTATGAACTAATCCATCAGATAACGACATATTTGCTTTTAATATAAATTTTTCCCTAATTAATGTTGGCTTAAAAATTAATTCCCATTTTACTCCAAGTCTAAAATTATTTCCCGCACTACCGTCCACGTAAGGAGAGAGCAACTAGTACATGAATATGAACACGAGTTGCAAAGCGAAATTGACAACATAAGGTATTAGATCTATGTATTTGATAAGAAAAGAGAACATTTTTTTTACATTTTGCACTTTCGTTTTTTATTTTTTCCCTCTTTTCTGGTGAAGGTCTTGACTGTGGTTTGTGAAAACATGAAAACAACCTTCCAATTGATGTCCTAATGAACGAAGGAGAGAGCCCTGTGTGAATGAAGGGGATGAACGAGTTCGACATCAGGAAAAAAGGCAGCAAAAACCAGGTAATGTTCATTATACTATAAATATAAGTTCGTTGTATTATTATAAGGAAAATTTGTCAGAAACAACCTTTTATAAGACACTTTTTGTCAGAAACAACCTTTTAAATTTTTTTTGTCAAGACAAACCTTAAACCAAAATATTTTTATCAAATTAAACCTTTGGCCGGAAAAAGACCCTTGACTTAGTTTTCAGGCGTTGACCATCCTAGCCCCACCCACGAAATCACCCCCACCCACGAAATCAACCCCCTCGCTTTCCCCCACCCTCGAAACCACTGCTTTCTTCCCCCTACCCTCAAAACCACTCCTTCCCATTCTCCCACCTCAAAACGACCCCCGACCCCTCCCTCCACCCTCAACCGTGCCCCTCAAACCCTAAATCCCCACCCGAACAAACCTAAACCCCAACGAAGAAAAAGGAAGGGTTGGTTTCGGGGTGGGGGGAAGTGAGGGTTGGTGGTTTTGGGGGTGGGGGAAGAAATCGGTGGTTTTGAGGGTGGGGAAAAGCGAGGGGGCTGATTTCGTGGGGGCTAGTTTCGTGGGTGGGACTGGGATGATCTACGCCTGAAAACTAAGTCAAGGGTCATTTTCCGGCCAAAGGTTTAATGAGACAAAAATCTTTTGGCTTAAGGTTTGTCTTGACAAATTTTTTTTGAAAAAAGTTGTTTCTGACAAATTTTCCTTATTATAATGTACTCAGTGAATTCGTGTTGGTCATATGTTTATTATATTTAGCCACATGTATATTATGTGTTTGTTCATATGTTAGGTACATTTGTTCATTGTGTGTTTGCCACATATTAATTGCATTAATAACATGAATTATGGCATATGTTCATTGTCCTATTAGCATATGTTTAATTTGCTGAAGCACATGTGGTTAGATGTTAGTTGTATTTCAGTCATATGTTCATTATGTGTTTTGTAATATATTCAATAAAATGATATGAGTTAATAATGGGTTAATTATCATATATTTGTCTACAAATGTTTGATATTTGTTCAAATGTTCTTTGTATGATTATATGATATTTGTTATACTATTTACAAGTACAATATGCACATTTTTAGGCCAATGTTCATTGTAATACTAACATGTATTTAATAAAATCATGTTAGTCACATGTTCGTTATATTTAATTATATATGTATTGTGTGTCTGGGAGTATATTCATTGCATTATTAAAATGTGTTCATTATATGTTTGAAAGATTATGTCATGGTATTATAAACTTGAAGAATTTTGTTTTAACTATTGCTCTTTTCTTTCTTGTATCAGTACAATTCGACTAGCTCAGACAACTAATGATATGTTACAGTGTCGAAATCTCACAGATGGGATCAATCAGAAATCGGAGGAAACTCGGAAGCAAGAATATCTTCTTAATGAACTCAATAGTGTTTAGTTAGGAATAAATGTTCTTTTGTAAGACTCTAGTGTTCATATTGGACATACTGTATTATTTTGGTTATATTTCTACCTTTGGGTACATACTACATTTTGAATTTACCATCTTTTGTAATTACTTATTTTTCAATAATTATATAAATATTCGGTTGGGTTATTCATTATATATAGTATGTTGTTCATTGCAGAATCATATCTGTACATTACAAAGAATAATAATGACAACATAAATATTCATCAATGAACATATAACTAATTTGAAATAAACATTTTGAAGAACTTGGATGAACAAACTAATAATTTAAATCAACAGTAGGTTGAATGAAGTGAGAAATGAACAATAGTAAATTAGAAATTTGAACTTTGAAAACCAGCGGAAATTTTGAATTTTGAAAATTCGTAAGCATACTGAATTTTTGAATAAGTCGAAAATGTTCAATCCAAAATTGCAATCGTTCATCCAACAGAAAGAATGTGTTTATTATACTAAATTTTTCATAAATGTTCATTCCAAAATTGCAAATGTTCAATCAACAATAACGTGTGTTCATTATATTACAATGTTCTTTGGAATAAACTGGACGTTTATTAGTTTGTAACGCACATGGGGTGAAAAAGTTGAGGAAAGAGAAATTGAGGTTGGTTCCACAAATGTTCAAATCCAAAATTGCAAATGTTCGTTGGAATAACAAAACGGTACCATTTTGTACTGTGCGCACCATTCTCATGGTAGACCCATGAATCACAAATTAGAGAGAATAAAAGGGAAAAAGCGGAAGGTAAAGAGATAATTCGATGGTTTCAACTTTTTTTTTTGGAGTGAGACCCAAGATTTAAATTGTTTCTTGATTTATAAGAAAAAATCAAGAGGGCGATAGAAACGGTCCAAAAAAGTATCTACAAAACAAGCATCACAAATTCACAATCTTACGTGGTGCTAATAATCCACTTTCATTATTCTAAAATTATAGAATTAAATATATATTGGCTATGATTAGGGAAGCATGTTAGGTAACTTAAATGATAAATGCTAGAATATTTTAGGTGCTAAAATGATGAGTAGTGTTTAGGAAGCACCTAAAATAAAACTTTAGGTGGTTAAATTGACTGAAATTGATAAGTTAAAATTTTTAACTTATCAATCCCACGTGACTGGAATTTTGGAAAATTTTTCTACAATTTTGATAACAACCAACTTTGCCAAAATAATTTATCAACTTAGAACTAATTATGCCAAACAATTGAGCTAATGAACTACTTTGTTAGTTTCAACACCTTATCAACTTCAGGTACTGACTTATTAATTTCAGCTCATTTTCAACAAGTATTGTCAAAGAACTCCGTTGTGACATGGAAATCTTACGTGGTTTTAACAACTTTGCTTCTTTCGTGATCGATCATTGAGAAAACCACGTAAGATTTCCATGTCACAACGGATTTCTAAGAAATTAACGTAAAAAATATTTTGTTTGAAAATTATAGTTTCATAAAGTACTTTAAGATATAAAAAAATAATTTGTCTCATCTTCTAACTCATATACTAGTTTGTTTGGCTTCCGGTGATGCTCTGGGTTATACTTCCTCCGTTCTTTTTCTATTGTAACAATGATATTTTTACACTATTCACTCACCACCCTTTCACTATTTCCTGTGATTTTTACGTAAGAAAAAATATAGTCATGTGGGATCTTGTTAGATTCGTCTCGATTTATAATTTCAAAATATCTAATTTGTACATTTTTTTACTAAAATGTAATTAAAGATATTAATAGTTAAAGTTGTGTATCGGCAAGCGTGAAAACTCTCTATTATTACAATAGAAAAAGAACGGAGGTAGTAGCATGTAATTGGCTAATTGCTAGGTTAAGCGCAAAGTCTAGAATAAAACATTTTGAAAAGTTGCCTAGATATGTACTTGTTTATAGAACACTTTAGAATAGCATATACGACGAATTATTAAATACAAAACTTATCAAATCAAATATTTCTATTACTACAAACCCTTGCCTCCTTGTAGATTCTTCCTGAATGACAATAGTATCCCTTATTAGGGCCACAATGACTATCTTCAGAGCAGATACATAATCCTTCAAGAGCACACCCTTCTTTTACTATACACAAACCTTGTTCTAATCCAAGCACTTTGTTAATCCACTCACTTGAAAACAATCCATTTGGATCAAATCTCTCCTTAACTCTTATGAACTCCGCTCCATTCTTATACTTCTTGATTGCATCTTCAAAGGCCAAGTTCCGGTTCTTTCCCCAATGTGGCAATCCTCCATATTTAAACATGGCCATCTGCTCAATCTCTTCGAGTATATCCTCAAAGAGTCGAGGGGTTAAGGGATCCTTGCTTCGATAATAGGTGATGTCAAAATCTATGCCATCTTCTTCCTTCCCAAGGTACGCGGTTGATGCCTTAACATACCTCATTAAGATGCCATTGTATTGTTCAGGGCCGCAAAAGGATTTAGGTTCTAGTGATACCAATTTTTGGACATCTTGGATGAAGGCTTTCACTTTAGACATGCCAATGCTAAATGTGGTTTGATGGAAGAACATCCCATTTATTCTTGAGTCCCATGGACATGCTGTAAAAAGTGCGTTATTTTCCAAGCATGTTCCTGATGCTTGCTGGCGATTGTGGTATCCTACTACTGGGTAGCCTGTAAATGTGACTCCTAAATACAAATACAGAAAAAAATCAAAGTCGGAGCAATAAGATTAATCTCAAAACATGTTTAATTTCAGGTCACAAGAACTTATTAATTATGAGATATCCTAGTCACCACTTCCCCTTTTTTTTTTAAAAAAAGGCACCCCTCAAATGATAAAATGAAAAAGAAATTGAAGAATATCTCTTACAAGATTTTGGTTGAATATAATATACACAAAAGCATTCTAGACTGAAGAAGTATTGCCAACACTAGTTAAAAGATAGTAGTTGAATTTATAAAGGTGTGAACAAAAAATAATTAGTTAAAACAAATAGCTTTATTAGTTGTTTTTGCCAAAACTAGTTGTTGAAATTTCTAAAACTAGTTTTAGAATTATAAAATAAAGTAAAAAGAATTTATATGGACTTAGTCCACATTAAATTTAGTGTAAATCTAATGCTCATAGCCTCATACATGTATATAATTTATAAAAAAAAGGGTCACTATGTTATAATAGATATAAGAGAGGAATATATAACCAAACTTGCTTGGTGGAGGTGGGGGGGAACTCACCTTGTGACTTTGACTTTGAGGTCACAAGTTCGAGCCACACTACCTACTTGTGCTTGGGAGTAGGGATTTCCATAATCCCCCCTACTCTCAAGCGTTGACCTGTCTAGTTGGGCTGACTGACATACGATAGGTGTTGGTCCAGTAGAGTCCTTCTCCTTACCAAAGGGTTTCCAGTGGGGTCCAAAAAAAAAAAAAGAGAGGAATATATAATAGGCAATAGCTATAGATTTTAAAGGGTGACTATGTGAAACGAAAAGTTACGATGTTATAAGGTGCAACTTTCATTACAATAAACTATTGTAAGAAAGGCTGAATATATATTAGATTGTAAAAGATGACTATATGAAAAAGAAAGAGTCACTCTATCACATTGATCATTGATGGTTTTGGTCCAGGCAAGAGTAACTCTAAAAAATGAGATGATAGCAAAATTCCAACTTAAAGTACTGTATCTATCTGGGTGAATTTCAATTAAGCAAATCTTATTACATACAACTAACGTCTATAATTAGTAGCTTAATTCAATTATAAGATTAAATCCGGAAAGGGAGAGCTATTAAGTTTCAGGATCTAATTTCTCCATGAAAGTTATTACCTATCGGTACATAAACTGAACTACTCAAGTACTACAATATTCCCTCACCCCTCGCCCCTCGCCCTTAACATATGAAGAAACTAAGGGAATCCTTAGTGGTGAAAAAAAAAAATAAGATTATGGACATAATCTTAAAATGGTGTTCTTAATGGTGAAAAAAAATAAGATTGTGGGTTGATTGGAAATTTTTTTTTGTATGGGACGAGTGAAATGAGGATCAGGCGTGGGAGTGGGACCTACTGCTTGATCCGAGTTTTCTAAATTTTTTTTGCCTCTCCTCCAGCCAAAACGCTGCGTTTTGGCTAGAGCTGTGAGAGAGCTCCAGCCAAAACGCAGCGTTTTGGCTGGAGGAGAGGCAAAAAAAATTAAATGTGTCAGCGCTGACGCGCTGACACACACCCCCACTCAGCGCGCGACATTTGTCGCTGCTTTCCACGCGGCAGGTTGTGATTGGCGAGTGAAATATAACCGTTGTAAATTTTGCAACGGTTATATTTAAAAAAATACAAATAAAAAAAAAAATTACCAACGGCTTTATTTTTTCGAGCTCTATAAATAGAGACCCTTTTTCATATATTTTGGACACACTTAATTTTCTCTCTCCATCTTCCTTCACTAATTTCATCTACTTGTTCTAAATTATTTCATTAACTCTTCTTCTATTGCTCTTTTATTTTAAAATTCTTATAATTATGGAGCCTAATAATCCTAATTATATGAGAAACCTACCCCAAAACCGCTCAAAAAACCAAATGCCTAGGCAACAAAATCGCTCAAATACCTCTCAAAATAACTCAAATTATCGTCAACCCTCTCAAAATCAGTCAAATTATCGTCAACCCTCTCAAATAAATATGAATCAAAGGGGTGAAAATTCTCAATATTATTCTCCTCAATATGATAACCTTTACCATGAATCTTCATCTGAAAATGCCAACCTTTCATATCATCAACTTGATCCTAATTATGGGTTTTCTCAATATCAAGAAGATTCATCTCCATACAATGATGTTGATGAGGATGGTGGTCATTACCAACAAGGTGACAATGATGTTGGTCAATACCAAGAAGGTGATGATTATGATGAGTTTGTTCAGCCAAATCAATCCTTTTCGCAATTACTATCACAAAATCTATCTGAGCAACCACAACCACACCCACAGCCACAACCACAACACAATGCAGAAACAAGTTGTAATGGTAAGAGGGCTTGGAATCAAGTTGAAGATGAGAATCTCATCTCAGCATTTATGAACACTTCTCTTGATAAGGTGATTGGGACGAGCCAAAAGAAAGGCGTCTTCTGGGGAAAAGTTTGGGAAGCTTTTGAGGCAGGCATAATTGCCAATCCAACAGAAATTGCTCCAAGGAATGCGGATATGGTGAAAGGTCGTTGGAGTAGACTTGCTCCACTGGTTTTGAGGTTCGCTGCTTTTTATGACGAAGCTCTTGCAAGGAAAAAGAGTGGTCAAAACGATGCAGATGTTCTGAAAGAAGCTCATTTATTGCATAATAGGAAACATGGTAGGTTCATCCTCGAACATGCTTGGAAATTGATGAGGAGGTTTCGTAAATGGAGGGCCATAGTTAATAAATCAATGGAAACTCCACGTGGTCCCCCCAAAAGCGAAGTCTAAACTGAAAGGGGTGGCTGGTCAGACAATTGAGTGTTTCAATAATTTTAATGAAAGACTTCGGATCCATTCAGAGGGTAGGAGTGCAGATGTTGAAAGAGAAGCCAGGAAGTTGGACGTTGAAACAAGGAAGGTTGCTGCAAAGGAACAAGAAATAGCGCTGCAAACCAGGAGCTTGAACATACAAGAGTATCATAAGAATTGGGATTTGCTGCAATCATTGTATGCGAAGGAAAATCGTTCACCATTTGAGGAGGCAACAATTGAGAAACTAATAATATGGTTGACGAATAATTCTCCTTTTTAAGTAATGTTTATGTTTAATTTAAGTTTATGTTTAAGTTTAGTTCATGTTTGAGTTTAATTTTACGTTCAAGTTTAGTTTATGTTTAAGTTTTAATTTTAGTGAATGTTTAGTTTATGTTTAAGTTTAAAGTTTAGTTTATGTTTATGTTTTAAGTAATGTGTATGTTTAAGTTCAATTAATAAAAAAAAGTAAAAAAACCGTATTTGTGTAAATTCTATGAATTGACATTTCAATACAACTTTTTTCATTATTGTTCTGTTTTGAATTATTGTACTATTTTGCATTATTGTTCTGTTTTGAATTGACATTTCAATACAGCTTTTTACATTATTGTTCTGTTATACATTATTGTTCTGTTTTACATTATTGTACTATATTGCTTTATACATTATTGTTCTGGTTTACATTATTGTACTATTTTGCTTTATACATTATTGTTCTGTTTTACATTATTGTACTATATTGCTTTATACATTATTGTTCTGTTTTACATTATTGTACTATTTTGCTTTTTACATTATTGTTCTGTTTTACATTATTGTACTATTTTATGTATTATTGTTATGCTATATAACTCATGCTTGTTTGTTCACCATTTGCTCACACCAAATCTAAACCCTCTCAAATTTATACAATGAACTCTTTCAACTTAAACTTTACCGCTTCAAGTTCATCTAGTTCTGAGGATGAAATAAGATCATCCCGAGCAAATATTGATCAAGAAATAGATGAATTCTTGATTAATGTTGTTCAACCAAATGTTCCAACTCTTATATCAAATGTTAGTCCAGCACCAAGGAATAGAAGAGCAAAAGTGACTGATCCTAATGAGGATCATAACCGGCCTATTCGAGGCAGGGAAGAAGGCCATAGACGATTGTATAATGATTACTTTGCTGATCAACCAGTCTATCCTGCTCGTTTATTTCGTCGAAGATTTCGAATGCAGCAACATGTCTTTCTTCGGATTATGGAAAATGTCGTACCAAGTGATACATGGTTCACTCAAAATAGAGATTGTACCGGAAGGTTAGGTTTATCTCCCCTTCAAAAGTGTACAGCTGCTATACGAATGCTTGCGTACGGGCTTGCGGCAGACAATGTTGACGAGTATGTGCGAATTAGTGAAAGCACAGCTCGAATAGCGTTAATGAAATTCACGAAGGGGGTTATCAACCAATTTGGTGCCGAGTACTTGAGACGGCCAACTCCAGATGATTTGGCTAGACTACTTGCGTACGGTGAAGAACGTGGATTTCCAGGAATGATCGGCAGCATAGATTGTATGCATTGGGAATGGAAAAATTGTCCGACGGCATGGAAAGGACAATATCAAGGAAGAGCTGGTGTTGCTACATTAGTTCTTGAAGCTGTGGCTGATCGTGACTTATGGATATGGCATTCTTTCTCTGGGATACCAGGTTCGTGCAATGACCTTAATGTTCTTCACCGATCTCTTGTGTTTAGGGATGTTTTAGAAGGTCGAGCACCACCCGTGCAGTTTACGGTGAATGGTAACCAATACGATAAGGGTTATTATCTCACTGATGGCATATATCCGAATTGGGCAACATTCATTCAATCAGTTACATGTCCTCAAACTCGCAAGGACAAGTTATTTGCTCAACACCAAGAAGGAGCTCGAAAAGATGTTGAAAGAGCATTTGGGGTGCTGCAATCTCGCTTTGCTATAGTTCGTAAACCATCCCTCGCATGGGATGAGGAAATTCTCAATGATATCATGATGTCTTGCATTATCATGCATAACATGATTGTGGAAGATGAACGGGATACATATGCACACTACGCAGATACTACTGAGTTCACTTCAAACACAAGTAATGATGGCGACGAATTTGAATATTATAATGATCGGATCGTAGATATCAACCGTTACATGGCGAATAGAGATGCAATTGAAGATCAACATGTGCATCAATCCTTGAAACGTGATTTGGTTGCCAATATATGGCAGAAGTTTGGCCGTAATGCTAATTAAGAGCATTTCATTATGTATTTTATGTAGTTCGTTCCTAATTAAGTTTATAATTCGTTCTTGTATTTCATTATGTGTCTCGAAATTAAAAATATATTAAAAATGCTTAATTGCGTCTCATAATATAATTATTAGCTCGCTAATTACTGAGCATATATTAAAAACGCTAATTGCGTATGCTACGTATTAATAATAGCTAATTATGTTGATAACTTAATCATTAAAATGATAATTATAATATTAAAATTATTAATTACATTAATTAATAATATAATAGCAATTAATAATGAATATTTCATGTCATTAAAAATTAAATAATAAAGATATTGTGTAATGGTGGTTGGGTGATGAGAGAGAAAAAGTAGTTGGGTGGGGTCAAAAAGTAAGAGAGAGAGGAAAAAATATTTGGGATGATCTTTTTTTTGGTTCACCATTAAGAAGAAAGTGGGAAAAGATTGTGGGATGTAATTTTTTAGAGAGAGAAAGTTAGAAAGAGAGTGGGATGATTTTTTTTTCATTCACCATTAATGGTGCTCTAATAATATTGCAAACAAGAAACAAAACAACAAATTTTTTACAACTTCCAGGGAAAAACGTTAGCATTACCATTGTTTGTCAGTCCATATGCATTAGCCCGATATACAGACGTTGCTAGTTTTGTCACGATGCATTTGCCTTGAGCATATCCTCTTGATTCTTGAGTCTCCTCTAAACTCAGAAGCATCGATCAGCTTAAGCATGGAATAATAATGATTTTAATACTATAATATAGTCCATGAATTAAACTTGAGATGCTTAGTACCTAGGAACCTAATGACCGCTAATACAAGTGAAGGCGTTGGGCGAAACCCAGTGAAGTCATTAAGACCATTGCCTTCAGTCGTAAGGGGCACCCGATCATCAATGCGATATATGACTTGCTTTTGGCTCGGATACCATGTTAAGTCTGCAAACTCATGCTGATACCCAAAGATCAAGGCTTGGTCTCCCAAGTCAGAGTCATTCTCTTTCATGTAAGTGATGGACCGCTTGAACATGGGTTCTAGTTGCAAGGTGACCTTCAAAATCCATTACGAAGAGTATAGACAAAAAAAATTAGCATACGAAAAAGTTACACAAATAAAAGTCTAAATCATATAAAAGTACTTCAAAATTAAGAAAAACATATAAACTTTAATGGTCTGAGACTCTGAGTCAAACGGTCTAATATATAAAAGACTAATAGATTCCAAAAAAATTTCGGCACCTACTCCAACAACATAACCTGGATATTTGCATCCTCGTTGAAACCCAAGTATCTCGTAGAACACTGGTTGTCTCATTAATGATCTAGGCTTCGACTCGACTCACCTTGTGGAGCCTTATGGGCGTGCGGGGGGTATTCTCCTTATGTGGAAGTCTAAAAAAGTTAACATCCACATCCTTGGGGAGAATTACCAAGGGATCTACGCTTTGGTGGAGGTAAGTCCCCTTAAAAACCCCTTTTATTATAACGTCAATTTATGCAAGCACCAAACATTATTTACGTGCAAATTTATGGCAGCAACTCTGTGATTTTTCGGTTGATATTAAAATTCCTTGGTTAGTATTAGGCGACTTTAACGAAGTCACATGTCAAACGGAAAAATTTGGAGGAAGAGTTATTAATCGTCATCGAGTTGAGTTATATGTCGAAACCGTGAACTATTGCAAGTTAATTGACCTAGGCTATAATGGTCCTAAATTTACTTGGTCGAGTAAAAGAAAACGCAACCCAATTCTTGAAAGGCTAGACAGGGGTTGGGGGAATGAGGCTTGGCTTACTTCGTTTCCGAATTAAAAATTGATAGCCCTAGTCCAAAGCATGGGCCGAGGCCATTTAGGTTCGAGCCTATGTAGATCCGCGACCCCACCTATGATAAAACTGTTGCTCTTGCGTGGGAGGGAGTTAGAGGTACGGTCCATGTGAGGCTTGAGAACGTGAGGGAAACCTTAACTAAATGGAATGCAGAAAGTTTTGGGAATATATACCATAGGAAAAGTAGAGATATGAAACGACTTGAGGGGACGCAAACTGCCCTCCATCTTAACCCAACATCCCCCTTCCTCCAAAATCTTGAAGCTAACCTTGAAAATGAAATTATGGAAATTCTAGAGCAAGAGGAGTGGTTATGGCTCATGAAAAGTAGGAACAACTGGATAGTGGAGGGGGAAACGAACACGAGTTTTTTCCACAAGAGTGTTACGACCAAAAGAAATGCTAGCCGCATCCTATCTATTAGAACCGAAGTTGGAGTCAATCTAGAGGAACCGAAAGCGGCTAAGCACATAAGGTCGACATTTCATAAACTCTATAAGACTGAACACATCTCCTCTTCAACTATCCCTAATCTCTCGGAAAACTCTATTAGGATAGCCTACCCCCATCTACTGAGGAAGTGAGAGAAGCTTTATTCTCAATGAAACCCTTAAAAGCCCCGGGACCGGACGGTTTCCACCCAATTTTCTTCCAAAACAAATGGGAGCTTTTCAAAGATGAGATATGTAAGGAAATGCAAGATTGGTTTGTGAGAGGGAAGATTCCAGAGACTTTAAGTCAAGCTCTGATTTGCCTTATTCCTAAACAAGCATGCCCTGAAACGGTCAAGCACCTTAGGCCGATTAGCTTGTACAACACGATGTATAAGCTGGTCACAAAGGTCCTAGTCAATAGGATCAAACCTCTTATCCCGAAATGGATCGTCCAAAACCAAAATAGCTTTACCAAAGGTAGAGGACCGGAAGTAAATCTTGTGGTGGTCTCGGAAGTTTTACATTCGATGCACAAAAAGAAGGGGAAAACGGGTTGTTTTGCTCCCAAAGTGGATCTAGAAAAAGCCTATGATCGCATGGAATGGGGTTTTGTGAGGAAGTGCCTAGTTACTCTAAACTTATACTCAAACTCAATTAATCTCATTATGAATTGCATTTCTAATACATCTTCCTCTGTGCTCATTAATGGCAAGAAAACTGAACCCTTTGAACACTCTAGGGGGCTTCGTCAGGGGGACCCTATGTCCCCATACCTCTTTAACATCTGTCTCGAGTACCTCACCTCCCTCATTAACCAAGCCTGCGAGTCTAAAGCCTGGGCACCCTTTTGGGTGGGGAGAAAACGAGTCCCGGTGTCTCATGTCTTTTTCGCAGATGACCTTGTTTTGTTTGGGAGGGTTGATGAATGAACGACTTTTGCTGTTAGAGATGTGCTGCAAACCTTTAGCCAGGAATCGGGCCAAAGAATTAATGAGGATAAGAGTAGGCTCATCTTCTCCCCACATACGCCCTCCGACCTCCAAGATCTATTCAAGGAAACAATAAATGTGAGCGCTTCAGAAAGTTTAGGCTTGTACTTAGGACTTCCCATATCCCATAGGAGACCCAAGAGGAGGGATGTTCAATTTGTGGTCGAAAAAGTTAGAAAACGTCTCGCCAGTTGGAAAACTAAATTTCTCTCCAGGGGTGGGAAAGTAGTTCTCATCAACTCCACTCTCAACACAATCCCCAACCACTACATGCAAGCTAACTTCTTCCCTATTGCAACCTTGAATGATCTAGATAGAATCTGTAACAACTTTTTATGGGGGGAAGGAGGGTAAAAACAGAATGTACCTAGTTGCTAAGGAGGATGCTTTCCTGCCCAAAAGTCTAGGAGGCCTAGGATTCCGCAATCACCGTACCCTAAACAAAGTGCTTATGGCTAAACTAGGATGGCGAATGTTCCATGGTCCCCCTAGCCTCGCTCAGGAATGCATCACTTCGAAATATGTGCATAAAGATAGAATCACAAAATTCAACCAAGGTTCTCAAGTGTAGCAAAGTGTCGGAAAGGGGTGGCACATCCTTGAAAAAAGTTGTCAATGGAACTTGGGGAATGGTCAAAATGTGTCTTTCTGGAATGATAATTGGCTAGGAATAGGGTCAATTAGAGCCTTTGTAATAGGAGCTCTGACTCTTAGGGAGTTAAATGCGAGTGTGAGAGATGTTTGGAATAAGGGAAATTGGGACGGAATCCCTTTCTTAATTGAAATCCCACTTTTTATTATTCATCACTTGTTTAGTGTCCAATGGAAACCCACAAATCAAAATGACATGCCGTATTCCTCCTTGGTTAAAAACAACTCCTCTCTAAAGCAAGCCTTCTTGCTTGAAACCTTGGCTAATCACCCTCCCCCAAAGGAAATTTCTTGGGTTTGGGATTGCCACCTCCCTCCAAAACTAAAATTCTTTCTATGGCTCTTATGGCATAAACGCCTCCCCATGCAAAAAATGATATTTTCTCGCGATATCGTCCCCAACCCGATTTGCAACATTTGCGACTCATTTGAAGAGAGCATTCTTCATGTCCTAAGAGATTGTGAGCATACTATGATTATCTGGGACCATATCCCCCTTGATACCGGTCAAAATCTGAGAGATCTCAATTCTTGGTGTACCCATAACCTCAAAAACAATACTCGCCTCAATGGCCTGATGTGGAATACTTTATTTCCATTCTTATGCTATGAAATCTGGAAGAATCGGAATAAACACCTCTTTGAAGGGACTCCACTCCCGAATCACAGCTTGACTCTCAAGAGAGCATCTTTCGCGGCGGGTGAATTTCTGTCCTCCCTCCCCGCCTACAACCCAATCCCCTCGAACCCACATTCTAGTTTCTCTTTAAAGGACCTGCTTCCATATTGGATGGCCATTCATGTCGATGCTTCATTCTCCTCCCCGCGTGAGCCCTCGGGTATTGCGGGTAGCCTTAGAACGCATAACGGAACTTGGGTTGCGGGGTTTCATAAGAAAATTTTCACCATTAATGCTAAACTGGCCGAATTACTTGCAATAGTTGAGGGAATTCGCTTGGCTCGTAGACATAACTGCTTCTTTGTTATTGTATGTTCTGATTGCCGGGATGCTATTTCGTCACTAAAGCAGGATCTAATCCATAATGATCCATACTCGCATGTCTTGAGTATGTGCAGGGAATTAAAACAGGAATTCAGGGATGTGAGGTTCGAGTTCGTGAAGCGTGAAGAAAACCGGCTCGCGGATGCTTTAGCGAAGAATAGTAGAACCCTCGAGTTTGATTGTAATATTCTTAAGAATTTGTTGGATCCCCCAAACTTATGTAATGATATTATTCTTGCGGATTGTAATGGGCTATTTGAACTTGGGTAGTTACTAATGATACACATGCCTTTTTCAACAAAAAAAAAAAAAGATTCCAAAATTTCAAAAAATTTGCTAACACGCACATATTTAAATATATTAATGACTAAACGTGTATAAAGACAATTGTAAAGGAAAAAAAAAATTGATACAACTAAAATTCTTGTATGTGCGTATTTTCTTAAAGTCCTTAGATAAATAGAAAATATTTCCCACATGAGCATGTTGTGGCCTACATGTGAGTGGGGTAGTTTTCTCGGTCCAACTTAAAGAGTTCAGACTTCAAAGAGTTGATCAGATAATTAGAATGAATACCTGTGAAATGACTCCAAGAACCCCGAGGGAGACCTTAGCAGCATCAAGATCAACATCAGCCTCGTTAAGAGTTCGGACTTTAACGTACCCGTCTTCGGGACTACCGGGGCTAACAATCCGAAGCTCTACAACATGGTCGTGAATTGAACTGCCCTTCCCCCACAATGAGCTCCCATGCGCACCTGTGCCTAGCATCCCTCCTATAGTAAGCCCCCACCAGTAGGGTGCATAGGGCAGTGCTAGGTTTGCCTTTGCCGCCTCGTCGATCAGCTGCCGGAGAGTCACTCCGCTGTCGACCGTGATTGTTGTGGCCGTAGTGTTCACGTTGTGTATCTTGTTGAGGTTCTTGGTGCTTATTAGAAGCCCGTCTTCCCCGTCGGGGCATACCAACTTTGGTATGCTCTGCGAGTAACGTGTTGCTACCTGTTATAAAAAAGAAAGTATAATACAATTGTTATTACAATTGGTAAATGGTCATATAAGACAAATTCTGTCATATATAAATGTTAATCATAATCTGATGTCCAATTTAATACGTTAAGTACATATTCCCCTCCCTATATAATGAGTGGAGCTGGTTCCCATTTTTGGCCAAAAAAGTAGTATCATGCCGTGAGAACAAACCTTACTCTTGGGAAGAAATTTTCTACCTAAACCCGCTTATTTAGGTTGGATTTTCATGTGTATGCTTAAAAAGTTAAAATAGAGTGAAACATATTTTAGATCAAAGAAATGTTGCCGAAAAGTTGGGTCAGACCAATCTCAAAACAAACACATATCACTAAATCAAACTTTCATATAAATAGTATTATGACTTGTATCCTGATCAAGTAGGAGAAGAATTTCACAAACTATACACTTATCAAGATTGTCTAATTAAGTTAGAATCGATTGAAATTATGTGGACTAATAATCATTGTAATATTTTATAAGATAGAATTCCAATCAGCTAAGGAAACAATGCATGCACGTGCAATATTGTGGTAGCTAGGAAGTACTATAGTAACAATTTAGCTTTACAATTTAGCATTAGAATAACTCATTTAATTAATATTAGTGATAACTGATAACTAACAAGAATTTGTTCAAAGATAGTAGTACCAAATTACTTTCTATTCTTAGTCTATTAAAATATCTATGATTTGGTCGTTGTATATAGTTACTTCATTTAAGACATTAACCGTGACAATTTGAGTTACTAATAATGTGAAGACTAAATAATTGGGAAGGAAATAGTATTAATCTAACTATTTTTATTATTATATATAAACGCATACAATTATCAATTTACACCAGGGATAATCGTTATATATATATATCGCATATAATTATCTGCCTATGGAATTAAATAACATTTTTTAACACTTCCCTTGAGAAAAATTTGAGAATATGTAGGCCAACCATGAAATTTTTACAATAGCCTTCTTAAGAAAAAAAGTCACCATAATACTTTAATATGAGCCAAGCATTTGTACACGTCAACAATATGTTATTTATGGCTAAATAGTATAGATAAAGTCAAATAAAGCAGTTTTGACTTTTCAAATTTAGTTATAGATAATTAATTTCCTAAATTATACTTTATAAATTCTGAAATTAATGTTTTTTATATTAAATTTGATATGATATACAAAAATATCAATAACAATTTCTGAAATAAAACTTTATAATATAAGAAATTAGATTTATAATCCATTAATAGAGGATACTGAGGGTATCTTGGTCATTGTACTATTGTATATGATATATATATGAGTCCCGGCTCCCTCATTAGGGTTAAGCCGTATCATTATTCTCACATGGTATCAAGAGCATAGTTGTTTTGTTGAATTCTCTTTCACATTCTTGGTGCTCTCGCTTCCGCTTTCTATTTTTCACGTGTGATTTCATGGCTGCCAATTCGGCTTCTCCGGCCACGTCTGCCGTCAATACCCACACGGCGCCATCCACCGTTGATGCTTCGACGCACGTCTCTAGTGCTGCTGCCTTCACGCAGCCACCTAGTGCATCGTCTGCTCTCGCCCACCTTGGTTCGTGTTAAGTCCGCATTTTACTCGTATTTTGGCACATTTTGAGGGATACTATGCTGTAACTTGGATGGATTTGAGTAGATTTGTACCCAAGTGATAGGAATTGAGGAGAAATGTCAAATTATGAGAGAAGCATGTATTTGTGGCTCATTTAGAGGTTTAATGGCACCATGCTAGGTCCAAGATGGAAGTAATTGGGCTTCCTACGAGGTCCAATTGGGTCGGAAGCCGTACTTGAAGAGTCCAAGGAAGAAAACTAACATCGGTTCTACCACGAGTCGCGGCGTTGGCAGCAGCTCGCGGTGGAATGCCGAGAGCTTACCGCGACTCGCGGCCTTGGGCGCGACTCGCGGTAGACACCGCGGATCGCGGTAACGCGGGCAGCGTCCGTTATGTTATTTTCTCGCTTTTATGTTTAGGAGTTATGTTATTTCATTGGAGTTTTTTATGCACGATTTTTATTAGAGTTTTAGCCCTAGCTTCCATTTGGTATGCAAAAACTTAGAGTTTGAAGACGATTTTGATCAAGTACTTTGGGATTCTTCTACAATTCGAGCAATCTTAATAAGTTTTACTCTTCTCTCTCTTAATCTATTTAATTATATACTCAATTATACTTATCGTTCTTATCGCCATGATTAGTGAGTAGTACTTTTATCTGAGGATTAAGTTGAGCCCTATTATGGATTGATCATGTAGATTGTTGCTCAAATTCCCATGTTATTGAATTATATGCTTAAGGTTTGACAAGATTGTATTTGTAGTCAATTTTGCATCTTACTTTAACCCTAGCTTTTATTATCAACGAAAGTTGGAATAGAAATTAGGATCATATGTTTGTTTGCTAGATTATCATTTCATTAATTAAGTTCATCAACGAAAGTTGGGTCTTAGTTCGGATAATCTTGTCATTGATTTAAATTCTCCCATGAAAATAGGTGAGAATTGGAATTGAGATTTAATTGACATTGGCTCTTAATGCTTCTAATTGTGTATGTAAGCCATGAAAATAGGAATCATACATGTTAGTTAGGCCTTTTGCTATCATGAAAGTGAGCTTTAGGTATTGTTGGATGATTTGGGATTTAGTTTCGGTTCGCAGCTGTGCTTTATTACTAAATCATAAGGGAATGTCATTCTTACCTAAGCTATAATTGAATAATTGGGAAGTGAGTTATGGTTTGATCAATTCATAGTAGTGGTGATTCTTAATCTTAGTGTTTTAATTATCATATTTATATAGTTTGTCATATTCTGTCGTTTGTTTAGCCTTTAGTTCATGGACCCTTCCTCATTTCTGGATTGTGTAACTGTTTCGTAATCTAAAATCAAGTAGTGGTTAATCTTATACCTCCCTGAGTTCGACCCGTATGTGCTACGACACCGTACACTTGCGGCATTAAAATAAAACCCTAACAGTTCGCAGCCGCACATCCCTGCTGGCGCACGCGTGGTCGACTACCAGCAAGGATCGACGTACAATGCGTCTTTTGGGTTCTCGTGGACCCCGACACACCCGACACCAAGGCGCCTCTTCGAGGCTGCTGTGTCGCCTATTGGGGCCGCCACTTCGATGCCCTACGTGTCTCGCGCGCCCACCCTCCCTATGTCGCAGCCACCATCTTTTGGCGGTTCAACTCTTGTCGGCCACCCAGGTCTCCTGCTGCAGCACCACACACCCACTGGTTATGGTGGTCCACCAGGTTTCTTCACTCTTCAACCTAATCTTGCATCGCTCTCCTCAACGTTGGTAACATCTACTTCTAATGTAAAAAATATTATTACTACTGTTCTTCGGACTGTTGAGAATTATTTACCTTGGCGTACTCAATTCGAATCGTTTTTAGTATCCTGATACGCCAAAGTTATACGATGTTTTTGTGGTATTTTGGGTGCACTTTGCTAAGGAGTTCGTTTATACTTGTTAATGTTTGCATATATAATATCCTTAGCGGAAGTTCGGAGTTTTGTGAATTAAAATGGTATTAACGTCTTATGTTCCGAGCTTTTATGGTAAAATGGGTTTGAGCGATATACTTGGAAGTGTTTGAGAGGCTCAACAACATTGTGCCATTGCCATCTCATCACCAACAACCAAACTCAACATCATGCCTAATAAGCCAAGCACAGCAGCAACGTCATGCCCAGCAAGCCCAAGCATCACCGCAAGCATCGCACAGCCATCGCACAGCAGCATCGTCCATCCTGCCGCAAGCCCAGCGAAGCAACAGCGCACAGCAGCTCGCGACCCGCGATGGAGCTCGCGACTCGCGAGCCCTGCCCTCGCGACTCGCGAGGTATGTCGCGACCCGCGACCTTCTTGTCTTGCCAAAGCCCAGCCAATGTGTGCGTGATGGCAGAGTCCCCTTCGCGACTCGCGATCAGTATCGCGACTCGCGACACTTTAGTCGGTTCAGCGGCCACGTTTTGCGCGAAGTATAAAAGCCTCCTAAAACCTAATGTAAAGCTAGAGGAGAGGAAGAGAAGTACGAAGAGGAGAGCTAAAATGTAGACCTTGGAGTGGCAAGCTTGAGGGGAGAGAGAGGATACTCCTCTCCTCATCCTTCCTTCTTCATGATTCTCTTTTCATCTTTCCTTCTTCATTTCTCTTTGTTCTTCATTTCTTAGTCTTTGTTCTTCATTTCCTAGTTTTAGTTTTCATTTCTTAGTTTAGTTTTAGGGATTTCAACTATGGATTTGGTTTTTGCTATCGGATTGTAGCTTGAACTGTTCTTGGATCAATTAACATGAAGCTTCAACCGTTATTGTGAGATCTTTCCTCTCTTTCTCTTTTCCTTGATTATGATTCAATTTCTATGCTTGTGATTTATGATTATTGCATAATTATGCTAGGAACGTTACTAGTTTGATTGTGTAATTAATCTAATGCTAGATTTAAGAATAGAATCGGATTGTTTTATTCTTTTATCATTTGGTAGCAAACTAGGGAGTAATTTAGATGCTGATCATTTTGGTTATTTCTTAGGGAAATTGAATAAACTGTTGAATGTTTATCGCGTGTATGACATTTGCAGGTCTATTGGTTCTCTGTGTTTATTGCTGCTATTGGATTGAACTTAGACGCAGATCGGACTAGGTTATCCTTTAGTTAGGGTTTTATAGTCACACTGATCGTGCTATTCAACTAAGAATAAGGAGAACACGAGATTAATTCTCGACAATAGATAATTATGGAAATAATTAGAGTGGATGTTCAAGGATCGATAATGAATTGAAGTGGATGTTAATCGGATTCAAGATCTTCCCATATTGATTTCTCATTTTGTTTATATGCTAGTTAGTTTTAGTTTGTTCGTAAATCTACCTGAAACCCCCCTTTGTTATTATTATTAGGTTTCTCGGCCCTTAGCTTAATCTAGGTTTTGAATCACGCTGAGTATTAAACTCGTCCCTGTTTCCCTGTGGATACGACCCTTACTTCCCTTATACTAGTTTAGTGTAAAAGAGAGTAGGAGAAATTTTATCTTTGGCCGGGCGGCGTTCACGACAAACGCGGCCCGCCATATCCCATGGTTTGTTAGGAATGCTTGATGGTTCTATTCGCATGCCTGATGTTTATGTGATTGATCAACTTAATCGGGAATCCATGAATCCAGAATACTATCATTGGTTATGTATTGATCAAACTATAAGATCTTGGTTATCTGCTACTCTGTCTGAAGATATGCTTGTTGAGGTGCATGATGTTAAATTTTCTGTGTTAATTTGGAATCGCCTGCAATTCCGATTTATGAATGCTAGCTTGGCCCGTTCTATGGAACTTAAAAGTATGTTGCAACATGTTGCTAAGACTGAATCTCAATCCATGGACACCTATTTGCGCGAGATTAAACTTATTTCTAATTCTCTTGCTGAGGTGGGTGCTCCTGTTTCATCTCGTGACTTAATTCAGCATACCGTCATGGGCCTTGGGAAAGATTATGATTCCTTCATTACTAGTATTACTTATTTTTTTGGTCATTTGAGTTTTGATGATGTCCGGGAGAAGTTATTGATTCAAGAACAGATTATTAAAGGTCGTCATGCTAGAGAACAAGGTTTTGCTTCTCATCAAGCATTCCTTGCTCATGTTCCTAGTGGTTCCCCTCCGTCTGATACTACCTCCTCACACAATGGTTCTCGGAACAATAATCAAGGGGGTCGTGGAGGTGGCAAGGGTCGTGGTCGTAATCGTGGTGATCGTGGTAAAGGTGGAAAAGGCGGGGGTGCAAAGCAAGCCCAAACACAAACCCAAACACAAAATTCAGGAGGTACAGCTATATGTAATTCTGTTTTGTCATCTAAAAGTGCTGTTGTAGCCCTCTCTTCTTGCGATACTAACCATTGGTCTACAGGGAGTACTACTGTTGATGGTGTGTTTGGTACTCAGTCTACAAATATAGTCTATGAAATTTGCTTTTATCCAGGTCATTCTGCTGTTTCTTGTCCATCTCGTTATGCTCAGACATCTAATTCTGCCCTTGTTGGCCTTCCCACTGGCGAGCATAATGAAACCACTTGGTTTCCTGATTCCGGAGCATCTTCTCAGATGAATAACGATCCATGTATCTTATCAAATAAATCTCTTTATACTGGTCCAATTTCTGTTGAAGTAGCAAATGGTACTCAAATCCCAGTAAAACATGTTGGCACAGTCACATTAAACTCTAACATTCGTCCTTTAGTTCTCAACTCTGTTTATCATTGTCCTAATATTAAATTAAATTTAATGTCGGTTCAAAAGTTGGCTAAAGATAACAATTACGCTGTGAGTTTTAATGGTTCTCATGTTTTTGTTAAGGACAATCGGTCGGGGGGGGTGCTTCTCAAAGCTTATAGTCAAGGCAATGTCTATCCCCTCACCCTCACCACCTATCCTAGGAGGCCTGTTGCTCTATTTTCTCTCTCTACGTCCGGTCCTACTTGGCATCGTCGTCTTGGGCATTGTGGTGATCGAGTTTTAGGTGCTCTTAGCAAAATAAGGCCATTGTTTGTGCCACTAGTCCTGTTTTTGATTGTGTTTCTTGATGTTTAGGAAAGTCTCATCGTCTTCCTTTTCAAGATGTAATACACTCTTTTGATAAACCATTGCAACTTGTTCATTCAGATTTATGGCAATCCAATATCTTTTCAAATCTCGGATTTAAATATTATGTGTGTTTTGTTGATGATTTTTCTCGTTATTCATGGATTTATCCTTTAAAACGTAAATCGGAGGTGCACGATCGTTTCTTAGATTTCCAAGCTTTGGTTGAGAATTTATTTGACTGCAAAATTAAATACTACCAAAGTGATGGGGGTCGAGAATTTGATAATCAACCTCTTTTAGATCATTTTCGAAAATGTGGTATTTCTTTCCGTAAATCTTGCCCTGAAACACAACAACAAAATGGTGTTGCTGAACGCAAGCACCGACATGTCATTGAACTTGCTCGTACAATGCTCATTGAGTCTTTCCTTCCTGGTCAGTTTTGGGTCGATGCGGCATATAAAACTACCTATGTCATAAATCGTTTGCCTACTCCTGTGTTGCATGGTCTATCTCCCTTTAAAAAGTTATTCTCTAAACGCCCTGACTATTCCATGTTACGTGTGTTTGGTTGTGAGTGTTTTCCTAACTTCTCTGCGAAACCATCAAATAAGTTAACTCCTACGTCTGTTCAATGTGTTTTTCTTGGTTACGCTTCGGGCTACAAAGGGTATCGATGTTATGAACCAAAGTCAGGTCGTATTTATATGAGTCGGAATGTCAAATTCCATGAGTCCGTGTTCCCGGCCCTATCGTCAATTAGTGTCATCTCGACCATCGTCTTCGGTTGACTCTACTGATACGGACCCTACACTCCTCCAGTTGCCTTTCGCAATATCCTATACGACTTCGTCTGCGTCGCACGACTCCCCTCTTCACCCGAGTCCACACCTCCAAACCCTAGGAGTTCTCCCCATTCTTCGCGTGCTGCTGCCCCGCATGTCACCTTGCCATCGCCCAATGGCTTGACTCCCCCTTCCTGTCGTGCCTCTCAGCTCACGTCTACCCTGCCCGCTAGCTCCCCGTTGGGCGCTGGCTTGGCTCCCCCTCACCTACGAGCTGCTGCCCCACCCGCTGGGTGCACAGCGCCCGATGGGCCACTCACCTCCCCCACGCCCGCTGCTGCCCAGCACGCTGGGTCAGCATCCTCCCTTAATGGCGCTGCCCCGTCTACCCATTCGGACCCCCCTCCCCCGTAGTCGAGTCGACTCCCTCCCCTACTTGCTCGTCTGGTCCTAGTTCACCTCATCAGGTTTCTTTGACTGCACCTTCCTCACAGGGAATTTTTGCGATTCCATCTTCGCACAATGTTCATACAATGCAAACTCGTGCTAAAGACGGTTTTTTTAAACCAAAAACCATTTTTAGTTTCACAACACTAGAAAAAGAAAAAGCACCAACTTATTTTTCTAAGGCTAATAAATTCCGAAATGGCGTAAAGCCATGGTAGAAGAGATTAATGCCATGCTTGTCAATAAAACTTGGGATTTGGAGCCGTATGATGCATCAAAGAACTTGGTAGGTACAAAATGGATTTAAACGATCAAGACTGATGAGGACGGTCATGTGATTAGGCCGAAGGCTCGTCTGGTTGGTCGGGGGTTTGGTTAACAGGAAGGTATTGATTACTCTGAAACTCTTAGCCCTGTTGTTCGCTCATGTACTGTTCGGTTGGTCTTGTCCTTAGCAATTTCCTATAATTGGGTCATTCGGCAATTAGATGTGAAAAATGCCTTTTTGCATGGGGATCTTATTGAGGAAGTTTATATGAAACAACCTGCTGGGTTTGTTCATTCTGATTATCCTAATCATATTTGTCGTCTTAGGAAAGCCATCTATGGGTTGAAACAAGCACCTCGAGCTTGGTATCTTCGCTTTAGTAGTTTCCTGCTTCAACAGGGCTTCTTTTGTTGTCAATCCGATACATCTATGTTCATCTTTCGTCGTGGCAAGTTCATTCTCTATCTTCTTCTCTATGTTGATGATATTATCGTCACAGGCAACTCAGCTCTTTTGATCACTAAATTTATTTCTTCTGTCTGCTGAGTTTTCTATGAAGGACCTTGGTCCTCTCCATTATTTCCTCGGTGTGCAGGCTATTCGAACATCTCAAGGCTTGTTTTTGTGTCAGAAGAAATATGTTCTTGATCTTCTTCTCAAATTCCATCTGCACACTGTAAAGCCTGTTCGCACTCCTCTTCCGAGTAGAACTACTCTCTCGCTTACCGATGATGATCTTTTATCTGATCCTACTGAGTTTCGCAGTATGGTTGGGGCTTTACAGTACTTGACTATGACAAGACCTGATATTACGTATGCTGTGCATTTAGTTTCCCAATTTATGCATGCACCCCGCACATCTCACTTGTTGGTTGTTAAGCGTATTTACAGGTACTTGCAGGGTACTTCTGACTACGGTCTATGGCTTCGCCCCTCCAAGACTATGTCCATCATGATTGCATACTCCGACGCTGATTGGGCTGGCTGTCCGGATAGCTGTCGTTCTACCACTGGTTATGCTATCTTCTCAGGTGGTAATCTCATCTCCTGACGCTCAAAGAAGCAACCCACTGTATCTAAGTTTTCCATTGAAGCTCAGTATCGTGCTGTTGCTTACACCGTACAGGACACCCTCTCCATTCGCTCCTTTGTTAGCTGAGTTGGGTCTCATCATACGTGCTCCCGTTAAACTGTTTTGTGATAATGTTTCTGCGTCCTATCTTGCTGTGAACCCCATCCAGCATGATCGTAGCAAGCACATCAAGATTGATTATCATTTTGTTCGGGAGCGTGTTGCTCATGGTGATTTAGTTGTTCGTTATGTTCCTAATGCGTTACAAATCGCTGACATTTTTACCAAAGGTTTATCTGGTCAGCGTTTTGAGTTTTTGAGGTCCAAACTGTATGTGGTTCCCCCTGCACAGTTTGAGGGGGTGTAATAGAGGATACTAAGGGTATCCTGGTCATTGTACTATTGTATATGATATATATATGAGTCCCGGCTCCCTCATTAGGGTTAAGCCGTATCATTATTCGCACATCCATGAAAAAATTTAACAATTTACTTCAACAAGTTTCAATTTACATCAATAATATTTTCCTCCATAGCCACCACCTACAAGCCACCACTACTCCACCCCCACCCCGGCAGCCCCTCACCCGCTCCTACATACCCCACCCACAACAAACATCCACCCAGCCACACCCCCCCCTCCGCAGGCAACCCCCCAACTCCATCCTCGCAGGCAGCAAGCCTCCTCACCCCCCACCCTACCCCCTCCCCCTTCGCCCCAACCCCCACTCCAGATCTCCACCCTTCTTCTTCATCCTCTTTCTAGTTTCATTATTCTGTGATTTCAAAAAAAAAAGTTACTGTTTTTTTTTTGATAATTTGGGAGTTTTATTAATTGAATTTTTAAGCCACTTAAAGTGGGCTAATACAGCAGTGGAAGCGTTACAAACTCCCTGACAATGAGACGAGATCTATCTAAGCCCAATGACTGCTTAGATTAGATTAATGTGACAAAAATTGAAAACTTAGACCCAGGCAATGAAAAACGTACTGTTCCTTTTTTTTTTTAACAAAATTACCAATTTATAAATATCCATTGCAGAATTTATAAATTGTAATTTAGAAAATATCCCATAACTAATTTTGAAAAGTGAAAAATTGCTTTAAATATATATGTACATATTAGGAATATAGAGTATGTGAGTACATCCATAATAATTAGCCATAAATGTCATTTGTTGACGTGGACAAATTCGTGGCTAATATTAATTTCTTACGGTAGCTTTTTTTTCAAGAAGGCTTTCATAAAAACATCCAGGCTAGCCAATATCCATGTTGCCTAAAATTTGAAGCTAATACACATTACACTACCTTCATCTTTCTGTTGTTTTTGGTTGCAGCAGCAACCACTACTATGAGCTTGTCCTCAGAGGTTGGATACGTGGCTTCAGCCACCCGACAAGTGGTTCGATCAGGAAACATCCCATAGGAGTTGGTGATGGTGCAGTCGGAGTTACCGGTTGAGCACTTGATTGGATCTTCAGGAGGACTACAATAACTAACATTGTAGAGGTATAGGAGAAAGCTTAAAACATGAATTGTTGTAGATGTTTTGTAAGAGGAAAAAGGCTTCATTAAGATAGATAGGTCAGAACAATCCTTTTAGAACTTTTCCTCAAAAAACAAAAAAAAAAACCTTTTAGAATTGCCTTGGTCTATTTCATGTATAAGTATAATAGTACAACTAATCTGAGTATGTGACCTACATGTTGAATGACACATTTATCTATATATATTTGGACAGGTGCATGCATATGTTTTCATAAAATATGAGAAGTTAATTCAATCATTAGCATGCAAGATAAAGATTCTTGCACGTAATTACTACCTTAGCTTGATCTATGAACAGATCGAAATGACATATTTTAATTTGGATAAACTCAAATTAACATTTCTGGCATATTTGCAACAAACTAATTTTTCCAATATCGTTCGTCTATTATGATATTTAGCAAATACTTTGTTTATTATTTTTAATTACAATGCTTTGACTTTTACGATTTTCAATACGTAATTTTGATGACCATTAATATCTTTAACATTTAACTAGTAAAATTATAAAAAAGTTATTATTCTGACCATTTATATCTTTAACATTACGTGATAACATTTATTTTATATATACTGGCAAACTATGCACGCGATGCATGCCTGTTTTTTTTTTTATTTTTTCAAAAATAAATCCTAGCCTTTTTGGGTATAAATAGGGGTAAAAAGTTTGAACATTAGATATTTTTTTGGCTAAATTTCATAGTTTAAGCCTCTATCACTTAACCTTTCTTTTATTATTATTTTTTTACTTATGTTTTCTTGTAGGTTTCTAAAATTAAACTTGATAAACGATAAAAAAATATTAAGTGAATTTATTTAGGATTTCTTATGTTGCATTAACATAGTCTTTTGTGTTAAATAAATCATTTCACTTTGTTAACATAGTATATTAATTATATAAAAGTCAAACATTACAATTGTAATAAAATGGATGCAGTATAGATACTTTCTCTGTTTCTAAATAAGGGCAACCATTTGACTTCTATTTTCGCCAATGAACAACTTTGACCATTAATATGAATTAATTATGTATTTGTAAAAATAATTAAAAGTTTATATTATGATCCAAAAAATTTTATACGATCATTTTGACTTTTATATATATCAGTTAAAAATATGGTCAAAGTGAAATGTGTAAAAAGTATAAAAGTCAAAGTGTTGCACTTAAAAATAAACAGAGGAAATAAAATCTTTCCAAACCCATATAATATTCTTATTAACATTTTAGGAAAATGTACTTCTCCTACCTAATATCACTAATCTGATTTATGAATGGCAATGGTGATTACAATCACGATATTATTGTTGTATCAAATTGGTTGGGAAAGTAATCATGTCATATAGCTTGTAATAATTAGTTGATCCCTCTATTCGCTCTCATGGTACGTTAAACATACTAAGTGGTTGTTTGGTACATACAAGAATTTAATTCCTAGGAATGTACTAGAATTGTTTGGTTGATATCAACGAATTTGAAATTCCCAGGAATGTTGAATTCCCCCATTTTTCTTACTTCCTGATAACCAAACAATTGACCAGTTTAGAAATTCATGGGAATTTCTATTGCACGTGTTTCTTCTTACATACCAAACAACCACTAATAATATGTGTAATCTATGGAATACCTTCATCATTTAAGTGATGGTTTAACCTTATTGATAAGAATTCAGAAAAAAGATGATGCCATGTCATTTTAGGAACATGTATGGTTCAAATCATGGAATTAAAATGGACTGTAATCAGATAGACGAATAGAATGATACAGAACTTGTTAGATACTTTTATTAGGTGTTTGGTTGAATCTTTGAAATTAATGGAAAGGGAAAGGAAACCACTACCACCACATAACATCATGATAATGAATTAAGGAGAGATCGAGATAAAAAGAAAGAGTATAGGTATTTGATTTGATATTTTAAAGCCTAAAAATGTAAACCAAATATGCTTCAAGTGGAGATCTAATATGGCGGAAAGTCTTATAAAATGCTACATTTTTTAAAATAAGATATAGATTTGGGCAATTATGGCGTCAACTATCAACCAAGCTCTTATGAAAAGGATGAAGTTTTGTTGAAAGTTAGGTCATACGTCATACCGTATACTACATGTAATGGCAATCTATATCCAATAATACATAACCTCTTGGGACTCATTTGAGTATTTCCCCATATCCCTCCTCAAGTGAGTCCCCTTCATTTTACCTTAAAAATAAAATCCAATAATACGTGTTTGACATCAACCATAGAAATTTCTGGTGTTTGAGGCCATGAGCGTATCCTCATCCAATAATGAGTACTAGACAATTGTCTATTCTTAATTTAATACTTCATTCGTCCCATAATATAATATTTGTTTCTCTCTCTTTGAAGTCAAACTTTAAATCTTTTGACCAAATATTTTCATTAATATATATATACAAAAGAACATACTCATGTATGATCTTGTTAGGTTCGTCTCAAGCTGTACTTTTATAATATCAACTTTTTATATTTTTTACTAATACAGAATTAAAGATATTAAAGGTCAAAAGTATATCTTGAAAACCGTGCAAAAAGGAAACAAACAATATATTATGGGACGGAGGGAGTAGAATGAATAGAGAAAAAATATTAGTGTAAAAATAAAGGTACTAATAGCCTAGTAATATCACTGTTTTTTTTTTTTTTTATGTAAAAATAACTCAAAAGACAAGAAATAAATGACATAACGACATGAAATTCATGTCATTATTTGTATAGTCCATGTCATTGTTGTTGGAGTCCGTGTCATTATGCATGTTAGATAATAAGTTATGGTATAACATGTTACACTCAAGACGCACTTTTTAAAGAAAGAACTCTTTTATTCTCAGCTAGTTTATGATTGCATGCCAGTCCAAAAAGATGAAGAAATTTTCATACTACACGAGACACAATTTAATCAAGGATTATAAATTTTAAAATCCTATGCATTATTTTTTATGTTCTCTCAATTAATGTCCTTCCTCCCACCTTAGTGATTCTTCTCTGACCTCTCAATGCTAGTTGATGTTCCATTTCCCGTGCACACAATACACATTCCAATTCTCCAAAGCATACTTTTTAAAGTTTTCATGGCAAGTTAAGATAACTTATTTAATCTCTTAATCTTATACTTACTACTCCCATGTTGTTCGAATTCCATAATGCCGATATATATTATTTTCATTACATATTAGTAGCTTAAGGCAAGTAATGTCATTTACGTCAATAGAAAATCTGTTTCGCCTTTTTCAATTAATTTGATTTGTCTTTTTGTTTATAAAGTGCCAATAATTGTAATATATTTATTATAGCAAAATTGGCCTCAACACCCTGAACCATAGCGTGGGTGCACCAAACAGCCCCAACTACGGCTTATAACCAGAACACCCCAAAGTACGGACCTAGGTGCAGTCTGTACCATAAATGAGGCCGGTGCCCAGAATTCCCACCGTATTCTCTCCCCTTTCTTATTTTCTTCTTTTTTAACCCTAATTTTTTACTTAAACAAAAAAAAAAAGGCGCGTGCCTTCATTTTCTCCTTCCTCAACTGAACAAAAAGACTTTATTCCCCAAATTCCCTCTTACTTCCCCAAATTCCCTCTTTCTTCTCAAATGAACCCTAAATTCTGAAAGAGTGAAATCCGCATAACAAAAATGAGCTCACCTTCATCTTCAAGTTTCAAAAAGAATTCAAATACCAGTTTAGGTAATGGTAGGGTTTAATATCGATCATCGATTGCCTGCAGTAGTCTAAACTACTTTGAAGTTCAACCACAATCAAGAAAAACGCTTCTATGGCTGCCTAATATCTAGCACTCGACTTATAGCCGGTGAGAATTCCGATCACCGGCCTCATTTATGGTATGGACTGCACCCAGGTCAGTACTTCACTAGTAGAATAAATGCTTATTGCTGCGGTGGTATTGCTGCGGTTTTACCCATACGCAGCAATATATCACGTAAAAAGAAAGATAAAATATAAAATAAAGATATTGCTGCGGTTTCGGCCTAAAACCGCAGCAATATAATATCAACATAAAAAAATTTGAAAAAAATTGAATATCTGACCATACATATTGCTGCGGTTTTTGTCAATAACCGCAGCAATATATTAAAATAATATTAAAAAATAATATTTTAATATATTGCTGCGGTTCTTGCTAAAAACCGCAGCAATATCATTAAAAAAGAATATAAAACCCATCTGTTAGGGTTTTTTTCCCATTATCCCTCTCTCAACCTCACACGCCTCTCTCTCTCATCCATCACCTCCCACCTCTAACCTCAGCCGTTTTTCAAACCTCCTCACACGCCTCTCTCTCTCATCCATCACCTCCCACCTCTAACCTCAGCCGTTTTTCAAACCTCCTCTCTCCTCTCACCTCTAACCTCTCTCAGTTTCAGATTCATTCTTCTCCGACGAGTTTAGTGCCTCACTTATTCGTTCTTCTCTCTTTCAGCGTTCTTCATCTTCATCATCATTTTCTCTTTTTTTTTTTAAATCTGGAAATTCTGTTTTTTTTTTGTCGTTCCCCATCACTCGTTCTTCATCTTCAGATCTCGAGGTTGGTCGTTCGTTGCTCCTCAACCGGCGAACGGAACATTCTTTCTCTCCTCGTCGCTCGCTCGTCCTTCGCCGGCCATCGTTGGTCTCCTTCGTCCTTCGCTCGTCCTTCGCCGCACATCGAGAAACGGTTCGTTGGTCTCCTTCGTCGGCCTCCGTTGGTCTCCTTCGTCGGCCTCCGTTCGTCTCCTTCGTCGGCGCTCAGACCAACTGTTCATCTCCTTCCCGGCGCCGTTCACCAGATCTTCACCAACATATTATTTATTTTCTTTTTTTTTTTTATTTTCAGTTTAGATCATGTTTAGGATTTCTATTTTTTTTGTTTTTACTTTTTTTTAATGAATTATTTTAGAGTTTCTATTTTAGTTTAATTTCCATTTTGATTTTGTAATGAATATGATATTTTAGTTTTTGGTATTGGTTATATTTTTCAGATTTGGTGTGTTTCAAATGTAAATACGGTAGTTATGGGCTTTATTAATTCATTTGATGTTTGAATGAATTTCAAAAATCTGGTTGTGCGGTTTTCTTTGTGAAAATGTTGCGTGGGTGAAGTATGACATTAGAAATATATGAATTTTTTTTAAAAAAAATAAACAACCTATTGCTGCTGTTGTTTGGTAAAAACAGCAGCAATAGGTTACCTATTGCTGCTGTTTTTACCAAAAAACAGCAGCAATAGGTTGCTTTTTTTTATTATTATTATTATTAACACTACCTATTGCTGCGGTTTTGGGTAGGAACCGCAGCAATAGGTTGCCCTATTGCTGCGGTTTAAAACCGCAGCAATATATAATTTACCTATTGCTGCGCCCTTTATTGCTGCGCGGCGAAAACCGTCGCAATGGGCCACTTAATGACCGCAGCAATAAGCATTTATTCTACTAGTGCTTTGGGGTATTCTAACTATAATTCATAGTTGAGGCTGTTTGGTGCACCCGCGCTATAGTTGAGGGTGTTGAGGCCAATTTTGCCATTTATTATAAACTGCTGATAAATCATATTTACATATAGTTTTTAGGTGCATTTAGGTTGCATTTTAGAGCATTTAGATTCATTATTGCATTATATTCTTAAGTTATGTTATTCTACTCCTATTTGGTATATTTTCTTGTTTTTGATGAATTTCAGGCATTGAGGACGTATTTGGAGTATGATTAGCTAAACTTGAGCATTAGGAGCACTTAGAAAGAAACTACAATGCATAAGGATCGTATGGATATGTCATAGTACGAGTTTGAGCGAAAACGAAGTGGAAAATCATTAGATGAAATGTGAAAAAGGAGTCATGTCTACTCTTCTGAACATAACTTTTGATGTGCTTCTTATAATCAAGTAATTATAGAATATCTGGAAACTAGACTTGAAGAGCTTTCCAATGATAGGTTGCACGCCCCGAGGAGACATCTAGTCAAGGAGTTATGGCCTTCCGAAGTTGGGACTATTTTTGCTGGAATATGTTTTTGTACGCGCGGATCACTAATTCCGCCCATTTAATGATATTTCGACCTTCCTTATGTTTGTAACTTACTTTCCTAGTCTTATTAGGTTATTGAATATTTTTAGATTAGAGATATCTCTCTCCTCCTCCTCCCTCTATGACTTAATTATTTTCTTAGTTTTAGTTTTTAGTTTTCTTCTTCTCTTCTCTCTAGCTTTGTAGTAGTAAACCCTAGTTTTTCTTGTTCTTGATTTTTCATGAGTTATATTATTTCCTTCTCTTTATTTCATTGTTTTCTTTAATTATATTTTTGTTTGTAGATTTAGATTTTATTACTTATTTCATGATAGAGTAGTTTTTATTTCTAGGGTTCGGGAATCCATGTTTATATGTTATAATTCTTGATGGATGTTTATTGATGTTTTCATTAGTCATTGTTATATCTAATTGATTAGTGTTTTCATTGTTAATCTTGCAATCTGATCAATTGTCTGATTAAATATTGCTAATGAAAAGTCATAGATCGAGAGATAGTACTTTTTAGAGGCTTGCCTACAATTAGCAAATCTGATTATGTTGAGCGATCATACTAGCATATGTTGATTTGAGAGCGTTGAGACCCGACCGTAGGATTAACTTGTGCTCTAGATATCTGATTAATTGAACTATTGATGATATTTTGATAGATTATAATGGTGAACCATTGCCCTAGATCTTTTTAGTTTGATTTTCATATTTTTATTAATTTAGAGTTAATTCAAGTATTCCTGATCTTGTTTAGTTTCTTTATACCTTATAAGCTAGATTAAAACATCCATCTCTCTGTGGATTCGACCCTACTTACCCTACTACATTGTTAGAAGGTTTTGCAGGAATTATTTTTGACAGGTGTACGACAGCCTATCAAATTTTGGCGCCGTTGCCGGGGAGACGGTATTGTTTTATTTAGTTTTTATTGTTGGTGAAATTAAACTGTACATATATATTTTTTTCTTTTCATTTTGTGAATAAATTTTATCCTTGTCTATAGTGTGTTGTCATGGAGTCGTATAATTATAGTTCAAACGGGGATGTTTTTTCTAATTATCAAGGGCAGTATGATTATTCTGAGTATTATAATGCGAATGATTATGTTTATGATGCATCATATGATTGTCAAAATTTACAAAATTTGTGCATGAATTCCTATGAATATTCCCATTACCCTAATGCGTCTTATGTACCTGATTATACCCAATTTTATCAACCTGAAGTGAATAATTATTTTCAATCCGAAACATCAGAGCGTCAGGAACTTTTTAACATGATGAAAGAGTATATTGTTAAACAACATGATGATTTAAATGAATTGGCTCATGATTACCAAAACATGGCGAACTCTATTGAATTTCTTGTTGTGCAGCAATCTACTAACCAAAAGGTGATACTTGATGATACTGATAATGGTGTTGAGAATTATACTTCAGAGGAGAAAGACGTTGATTTGATTCATGATAATTTGGTAGAAGGTAAGGGTGCAATTGGTGAAGTTGTTAGCGAGTGTCTCTATGTCGACGAATCCATAGTTGAGAGTGAATTGTCTGACACTTTTTCGATAAACTTTTCATCTGCATATGGGTCTAAAGTTGATAGTGAGATAATGCATGAGTCTTTGTCGGTTTTATCTGATACTGTTTTTGAGTCTCATGTTCCCTTCTCTAAAAAACATGATCTTATTCCTTCTTCTTCTTTATTATATCCTCCATCGTTCCTTCTTTCTCCCCTTTTGATAAACTCTCAACAGTTAGTTTCTTTTCTTTCTTTTGAGTCAGGTAAAAAAACTAACGATTTTTCTTTTTCTTCTTCTTGTAAATATAATTTTTCCTTTGATTTTTCTTTTTGTAGTTTTAATAATTTTTTAGGACTAATTTTTTTCATTTTTCCTTTTCACTCTTATATAATATACTTTGAGATGTTTGCAGGAACATTTGATAAGCTTCTTAGAGCATTGAACTATTATGAGTGGGTATACTAATCTTCAACGGTCATGCAAGACCTTAAATAAATAATATAGCTATGCGATGGTGTTGCAATGTATATGGAGGTGTTGCATTAGATGCCAAAATGGGACACAATATGAGTAATAGGGGTGTTGCAATAGCTACCGGATAGAGTTGCAATAGGTATAGAGACGTTGCAATAGGCTTTATAGCTAATGCAACGGTTATACACACCTATTGCAATGGTTCTGTGGTAGCCGTTGCAATAGACCTAAAAATCGTTGCATTAGACCTAATGCAAGGGCAGCAACGTTTTGGGCTCTATTGCAACTGTTTTGGGCTCTATTGCAACGGTTTTGGGCTCTATTGCAACGTTTTTTAGGGGTTGCATTAGCCTATTTATGTAGTAGTGATAATTTTACCAAAATAATCATAGATTGGGATATTCCCACTAGTAACCCTTAACTATGGCTAATTTTCGATGGTAAACCATTTTTTATTATTAGAAATAACCCTCAGTTACTGCCTAATGTCAAACATGACATCATGAAGCAAACAATCGTTAGTTATCGTTTTAATTAATAGCAAATCGAGGTGCAATCTGACATGCAAAAGGAGACATTTCTAATCGTAATTTTTTACCGATTTCTTAAGAATAAAATTTTAAAGTACAATTTAGTCATATCACTTGCAATTTTACAATACGCGTTAATGAAGGTATATATTGCAAAAGGCAATATTTTAGGAAATTACCTTTTATAGCATAGTTTTTCAAGATCAATTACCTTTTAAAACTAATTCGTATGAAAATTCGGAGTACCTGCCATTCGTAAGTTTGACTGTTTAATTCCTCAATTGACTTACGTTTGGTAAAAACATGACGTTCTTTAACACCATTTGAAGCTCGAATTGGAGGGACTTCTCAATGAATTTGTGAACCAACTATAAAAAATTATTGGGAGTGGTGTCACAAATGGTGGGGAAAATGTTGAAGAAGGTCAGATGACTATCATGTGCAAGTAAATGGTAGAATAAATTGTCAAAATTAATTGCACAATCATCTGGTAGTATTTTGAAAGAAAGTTGTTGTGAAAGGTAGTTTTTTGAGGAAAAAACATAAATTAAAGGAAAATTTGTAAGAAACAACATTTTAAATACAAGTTTTTGCGAGAAACAACCTTTTAAAAAAAATCTGGCAAAATAAGACCTTAAAAATACTCCCTCTGTCCCAGAAAGATCTGAACACTTGTTGGGACACGTAGTTTAAGGTGATAAGTTGTGGTGTGGTTATCAAATGTTATTTTATTTAAAAAGTAGATATGATAGGAGTTGGTGGGTTATTTTTTATTAGAGGAAAGAGAATTGGGTAACTTTTTATTGATAAAAGATAGAGTGTGGGCCAAAGATGTGTAAAAGAAATAATATATTAATGGTGGGACCATGCCAAGAATGGAAGTGTTCAAACTAATTTGGGACAAACATAAAAGGAAAGTGTTCAGACTATTCTGGGACGGAGGTAATAATTTTTTTTGCGAGGAACAACCTTGACCCATTTTCCAGGCATTGACAAAGTATTTTACGGCTTCGACTCACTAAAACCAAACATGGCAAGGCACGTAATCCACCGTTCTTATGTTTCAACCCAATTTCCCTTAATATACTGATGAAATCAACGTCGGAAAATACTTGGTCAATGTCGAAAAATGGAGAAAAACAGGGTTGAAACATAAAAGATGCAGTTCACGTGTACTACACATGTTTGGTTTATACGAGTCAAGGTTGAAAATGTTTGGTCAATGTCGGAAAATAGGTCGAGGTTATTCCTCGCAAAATATTTTTTTTTCTTAAGGTCTTCTTTTGCCAAATTTTTTTTAAAAGGTTGTTTCTCGCAAAAATTTGTATTTAGTAGGCACGAATATGACAAATTTTCCTAAATAAAAAGGTAGTTTCTTGAAACACAATTCTTATACAGGGTAGTTTAAAAATTGCATTTATTAAAATAGCTTACCGATATCAATGTCCATCTCATATAAGAGGTTTTAGTTCGATCTCAAGCAAAAGTTATAGTGCTATTGGGAGAATGTTGCACTGTGTTTAAACTAAAAATCCACATGGGACCTCAACTAAAGCACACTACACTACCAAACAACAAAAATGTAGTAAGATTTAACATTAAAATTACGGTTATTTTACCAAATACCCCTGACAAATAAATTTATTCACCAAATACGCCCACTTTTTTCAAAATTCACCAAATACCCCCGACCTATAAAAAAATTCACCAGATGCCCTTAATGACTAACGGCGGTTAACTCCGTTAGTCATTAACCCTAATTAACTCTAAAAAACCTAATTAACCCTAACTAAGCCTAACTAAACCCTAAATAAACCCTAAAAACCTAATACTCTCTCTCCCTAACCCAACCCAACCCACCCTAGACCCACCAGCCCCACCACCCAACCCCATCCCCACCCCCTCCCCTCGACCTCCCTGGCAGGCCCCTCCCCGGTAGCCCCCACGACGTAGACCCCCTCTCCGCGGCCCCACGACGACGCACCCCCTCCCCGGCAACCCCCACGCAGGCTCCCCCTCCCCTCGACCTCCCTGGTGATAAGAGGTTTTTAGTGTGTCGTTAATGCACCAAAAATCGCTTTTCAAACAATATTTATAAAACCTAACGAGCAATTACCAAGAACGTAGTAAAGGCAAGTCAAGGGTCGATCCACAGGGAAATTGGGATTAATCAAAGTCTATTAAGTCTAAATTACCAAATTGAAGGGTTTTTGGGGGTTTTAAAAAGGTTTGGCGACAACTACGACTAGATAATATCAAGCACTAGCAAATAACACAAGATGAAAAATTATAGGAAGACACTAGAGTTAAGGTTACTAGTATGGATCAAAGCGGATAACGATTATTAATGCAATTGTGATTCAAAGGCAACGATTACGCAAGGTTTAGTTTTACTCTAAAATACTCGAGTCCTCTCTCGAATGGTCCTCGAGAATGATCGCTTAATCAATCAACTAAATCCTCTCTCGAATGGTCTTTAGTCAATTGATTAAGAGATCCAATGAATTTGGAAAACCCCTAATATAGGATCCCCTTAATTTCTACCCAATATCTTGGCCTAGAAATTAAGTTGATTCATGGGGATGATAAAAGAGTTCATAATTCAATTAAGAACATTTGAAATCAAAATACCAAAGAACAAATGTGATCAATATCTATCCTAAGGCCTCAAAACACCAAGATCAATGCATAAACGTCATTGAATCATCACAATCACATTAACAATACATTTAAACTCTAATCCATACTTTCACCCTAACCCTAGATAGGGAACTACTCACTAATCATGGAATCTAAGCAATAAAACATGAAATCTATAACTAATCTAGGGCTAAACATGATTAAGAGATAATTAGTCTAATTAAAATAACAATTATGAAACTATAATAAAGTTGATCTAGTAAAAGGGAAGAACAAATAATAGCAATGAAAAGAGATAATAAAAACTGAAACTTTGAAACTAATTGAATTAATATACCTTCAATGTTGTAGCAATCACAAACTATGATCTAGAATTCTCAAAACTTGATCCAAAACTAAGTGTTTTTCTCTCTAAAGTAAGCCCTAATAATCTTCTCTGAACTCTAAAATAAAGTATAAGTTCCCAAAAACTAAAACTCCCCTGTTATTAAGGCAAGCCTCGTCTTTTTTTCTTCGCGGATTCGAATGGTGCGGGCGCACCATTCCTTCTGCCCCAAAACTGACATCAAGCATTGAACGGTGCGGACGCACCATTGGTCGGTGCGGGCGCACCATTTTTTGGTGCGGGCGCACCCTTCTTTCTGATCTGGTCGGACAGTTCAACTTAAAACGAGCTTAACTCTTTCGTTTTATATCCAAATAAAGCTTATGACCTGTCGTTGGAAAGCTATTTAAACAAGCTTTCACCTCCAACTGGAATTACCTTCATCTGATTTGTGGTTTGAAAGTTATGTTCATTTGAAGTGCCCTATAAAAGATACTATTGTGCAATGTACTCCTTTGTGCAAGTGGACATGGGCCATAGTGTGAGCGCACCAATTATCAACGTGTGCTATTTTCATTGATTTCTTTGCCGACTCTATAACTCGTAGCCATCTTAGTTAGTTCCACCTATATTGAGAACATGGCAAAACAGGGTGAAAGCAAATGTACTAGAAATTCGGTCAAAAATGACTGAACATCTAGCAAAAAGTCACTATGATCAAGAATGATCAAGTGAATGACATAGAAGGGGAAAGGGAGAAGAAAGAGGGAAGAAAGGGGAAAAAAGGATCAAAATGAGCTAAAAAGGAGTCCATAAAGTGCGCTAGAAATGCACTTATCACCTGGCGCCTCCCCCTCCCCCTCCCTCCCTCGCGCCTCCCCTCCCTCACTCCTTCGAACGATTTCGCACTAGATTCGAGTCCCCCTCCCTCGATCTCGCCGGCGCCTCCCCCTCCCTCACTCTTTCGAACGATTCGCGATTGAGGGAGGGGGAGGCACCGGCGAGATCGAGGGGAGGGCGGGACTGAGTTCGCGAGGGAAGGAGAGGGGTGGGGCAACTAATTTCTTTGGGGAAGGGGGGGATGCGGGCTGGGGTGGTCGGGATGGGGATGTGCGGAGGGCTGGGGGTGGCGGGGGGGATGGGAGGGGAGCGGCCGAGTTTGCGGGGGAAGGGGAGTGGGAGGCGCGGCGGGCTAGGGGGTGGTGGGGAGGGGAGACGCGGCGGGGGGAGGAGGGGGGTGGTGGGGTTGGAGTTGTGAGGGGGTGGGGGTGGTGGGGTGGGGGGTGGGGTGTGAGGGTGGTGGGCTTGGGGGGTGGGTTTAGGGTTAGTTAGGGTTTTAGGGTTAGTTAGAGTTTTAGGGTTTTTAGGTTTAATTAGGTTTAATTAGGGATTAATTAGGGTTTTTTAGGTTAATTAGTTAATTAGTTAACGGAGCACTAACGTCCGTTAGCCAAAAAGGGCATTTTGGGTATTTTTTGAAATGTTAGGGGTATCTGGTGAATTTTTTTAAAGGTCAGGGGTATTTGGTGAATTTTGAAAAAAGTGGGGGTATTTGGTGAATTTGTCAAGGGTATTTGGTGAAAAAATTCTTAAAATTAACTGATTGCAATTTGAAGTATCATCTCAAGTTCCCATAAAATTGGATCAAAGCTTATAATGGCAGGAGGGTCCCCACTCCCCACCCCCAAATATTAGGAAAAGTAACAACTGAATGTTTTAGTATTTTTTCTATTAGAGACAATCCTATCATATTATCAAGTATATAACACAACCACAAATGAGGTTGAGGTGGTGGAGTAGTAGCATTGCTTCCCACCTCATATCCCTGAGGTCTAGGGATCAAACCTCATGGGTCTCATTTGAGGATTTCCCCTAATCCCCCTCAAGTGAGTCCCCTTCATCTTACTTTAAAAGAAAAAAAAATCACAACCACAAATACAAATATTTGGAGATAATACATGATTCTAATATGTTCAATACTCTATAATTCTTACAATTGTCCATACCTTATTTCACAATTGTGGATCTGTGACTATAACGTCTACTTGCTGAACTTTTAATTTAAGAACGTGTAGAGATACAATGATGTTTTTTTCTTGAAGCGTGATCAACCTTAATGCACTTCCTTATTAGTAACAACTAGTATTTGGGCCCGGGTATTGCCCCGTGTGGTATTGTTTTCCGAACTTGATATGCATTTTTTTCCATTTGCATTAAATTATATTAAAGAAAACTCAACATTTAAAAGGTACAAAAATAATACTATGGACATTTAAAGCATGATTAAAAGTTGGTTGAGATGGTAATTGTGCTATGTATAATAGCAAGAAGTCACGTGTCCAAATCTTGTTGCAAGCCAATTTTACTTTTGTTAATTGAAATGACATATATACACATTGGACAATTCTAGTAGAGTAACAGAGGTGCCACGTGGCGTGTATACGTTGTCACGCACACCTTTTAATATATTAGTATAGATTAAATCTAAGATACTAAAATGATAACATATTTTGGCTAAGGAATGGCGAGGTCATTTTTTGAAAAAGCTTAGAGCAACTCCAATGGTGAGCTACAACACCTTGTAGCTTGACTTGTCACATCAGCTTTTTAAGCAATATTGTTGTCTAGCTCCAAAGTCTTCCAATGGTAAGCTACAATACATTGTTGCTTGAATGGTCCCACATCTCAATCAATATTTTCAACTTTAATTTTTTATTCAATTATAATCAGGTAGGAAACAAAAAAAAATTGTGTCTTTATTGTTGATGGATATGCACTCACTGTTGGAGTTTTTAATATAAACTTTAAGTTTGCTTCAAAAGAATATGAAGAGTCATTTTTTCCTATTGTCCCACATTGAAAGAATATGAGGGAAGAGTAAGGTTTATAACCATTACTCTTTCTCTACCCTTTGAGTTGAGTAGCAATGAGGCTTTTAGTGGGTATGTGGTGATGTGTGGATTCCACACGCGCGCCGCCGCCGCCCGCCCGGACCGGGCCATGGGCTTTGGGCTTTGGGCTTTGGGGAATAAACTTAACTTAACTAGAGTTTTGGGTCAGAAATATGTTGGCGTTTTATGACCGTTTTTTATCAGTATTAAGTTACCGTTTTTTCCCTTAATCTCTCTTTTAATGCCGTTTTCTCCCTTAATCATGCTCCTGATTTTCGGCCATGTCTCTTCCCATTATGTGACCGTTCTTCCCACGATTTCAGCCACGTTCGTTCTGATTTCGTCTGGGTTTGTTGCCTCTATAAATACCAGTGTTCTGGTATTCTCGAAACACACAAAAACACATTCGCTTCTCCTCTCTTCCTTCCTCTAATATTCTGGGCAGTATTCAAGAGCGTTCTTAATCTGTTTTTCTGTCAACACCGGAAAGGCAGAAGCCGTGTATCCCTGGAGGTTGATTGCTGTGAGTCCGTGTGTTGTTGCGGGGCAAATTCAACTTTAGGGCAGTGATCTTCTCACGCCACGGTTGTCAGTTAAGTGTGTCAATTTTGTTACCAGTTTTTGTTCCTACACTCACCAATCATATGGAGTGTGAGCATCACCTTCCCTTTTTTCCAATTTCAAGCCATATTGCCTTTTTGAAGTCAAGCAAGTAGCTTGGTGGAGCAGGTGTTGCTCTCAAGCAGGTATCAATTATCTTGCTTCAATGGTTGATCAACCTGCTCACTACTTTTAAATAATATTGTATGCAGTTCCAAAATTACAACCATTGAAATTGCTCTTAGTATTGGTTATCTTATCTATTCTATCTCGTGTTTGGTGAGAATGCCAATACGCCCAATATTGTGAAGTCATTGTCCATCCCGCATTGAAAGAGTACAATTTTAACTCGATTTTGAATATGTATGATGTTAAAGTAATACTCAAAAAATACTTCAATTACTACTTGAAATAGATAGAAGTTGGAATACATATGTGATCACTTTACTTTCAAAGTATATCATTACTAATTTTCTTCTTTTATTAACGCGTATACGTATGTTAAAGTCATAGTCGTTTATCTCAAATTAAATAGTCTAGCCAATTTAATCGTCTAAAACTCTCTCTTCGGCTCCCCACACAAATCAAAACTAACCACCATCAATAAGCTAAGCTATGAAGTGACTTTATCGTCACTTATCTTGTCAATTGAAATTAAGTTTGATTGCAACTCTCATATCCTTTTTAAACCAATTATTTTAGGTCCATTCCAATCCTATCATGATAGTAACCAATCCAGTTTATGACCAATAAACCTTGAGCATTTGTATTGTATAGAGTACCATTTTCTTCCAAACATTTTTAACCAAACACCCCCTTAATCATAACTATATTTTTGTTATTTCATTTCGAGTTTTTGGTTAGTATTATGCAAAACCTCTACTATTAATATCAAACTCAATTATATTATACGTAAACTACAATACATTAATAGCGTAGGAAAAAGATTTAGGTTGTTCTGAAGTGTTTCAATTCGAGTTTAATTGTGCTTGACAGATTAAAAAAATTAAGACCAAACTCGAATAAATTCTATGAGTCAAACTTAATTCATGAGCACATCTAATCAAGTATTCCCTCAGTCCCATAATACAGTGTTTTTTTTTTTTGCACAGTATTCAAGACATACCTTTAACCTTCGATATCTTCAATTTGAAATTAATAAAAAATATAAAAAGTTGATATTATGAAAGTACACATTGATGCGAATCTAACAAGAGCCTACATGAGTATGCTTTTTTTGTATATATTAATAAAAATATCTGGTCAAAAATTGTAAATCGTGGCCTCTAAAAAGAAAATAAACATTATATCCCTATTATATAAGGCAACTATGGCCTATGGGGGACACCAAAAAATAAGAAAAGAGAAAAAATAAAAAAAATAACAAAACTAACTGCTTATTTCAAAAAACAAAAAATTTTAAAAACAAATGTGAAAAAAAAAAACGGCAGTTCTTCTTCCTAATCCGTCTCTAACTCCCACTTCCACTACCATTCTCATGCTTCCATTTCAACTGCTTCTGATTTATTTATCTTCTCCCTTCCATTATCTGCAAACAAAAATACAAGACGATTAACTAAAATTCCCCTGTACAAAGGCCAAGTGCAAAAGAGGAATTTCTTATCATACAACATCAATCAGTGTAATTGAACCAAACCAAGAGGAGCAAAAATCAAAACACGACATAATAGTCAAAAGGTAATTCTTACTTTCTAATGTGTTTGTAATCCAAGTATGAAGATCAATTTAGACGTCCGATGATTAATTGTATTGTTTCTTGGTAAGTCTGCTTCCTTAGAGATGATTTAATGAGTTTGTATTACGAAATTGGTAAAAGCCGACATTAATGCAAATATGATAAAAAAATTCGATTAAAGAAGATCAAAAGGGAAAAAAAGAAAGTTAAGAAACAAATTACTTATTCAGCAACGAGGAGATAAATCAAAATTCAATATTTGAGGGAACCAAAATTCAATTCAATTTTGAAGGAAATAAAAATTAGTTTTTTAGGGAATCAAATTTAATTTTTTTGAGTAAATCACAATACAACTGGACATACCTTAAGAGAATGAAAGAGTGCAAAAGGCTAATTTGGATTGAATGCCGAAGAAACAAATAAAAAGAGATTTTAAATTACCTATAATGGAAATCTGCTACTGATGGTTAGCGGTGGTCTGATGGCCGGCTGGCAGCAACAGAGGTTAAGGAAATTGAAAGGTGGTGATTGTGGTGGTGGAAGGTGGGAGAGAGAGGCGAAGAAGTATGGTTTATTTTAGATAGTAAAAATGGGGAGGATAGATAAAGAGAGAGAGTGGAGTCTAGAATTTGCACAACATTAGAACTGCATTGTTGCTTACTTACACACAGACACGGCTAACTCTTTTTTCTTTAAGGAAGAAAAATAATTTCATTAATAAGGGATAGCCAAATGGTAATTATAATCAATTTATGAAAAATCGAAAATTCCAATATAGGTATATAACACCTTAGAACTAAATACATCGTAGATTTGATTAAAAATAGCCTTAATAAAAAATTCATCTTAAGCAATACAATCTGTGAGTTCGCCCTGATTCGGCTTAACTTCCGCTGATGCATAGTCGTTTGGGTGAAAATACTTCCGTGGTCTTCTAGATTCTTACAGACAATAGTGATTGTTAGATCTTCCTTTTTCATTAGACGAACAAAAAAAGAAATTGAACACCCTAAAATAAATACCATCTTAAGGATGGGATATACTTATTAGAAGCAATTAAAGGGGTTTTTGGGGTTTACTACCGGTACGAACACCAGTGGAAGCCCCTACAAAGATTCACAATTGAGACCAAGAAGAAAAGTGATGAAAAAACAAAGAGAAAGAAGAAAGAATGAAGGAAAAACCTTCAAAAAAGAAGAAAAACCTAGCGATGGAGGCTAGGAAAAAACCCTCCCAAGGAGAAACACTAGAGAAAAAACCCTCACAAGGAGAAACCCTAGAGGGAATCAAGCATTAATCAGAAATTTAGTTAATAAATGAATATCTTCGGATCTGAATCTCAGACACGGCTAACTCTAAGGTCATAATATTCTCAATTGACATTCTAATATATCAAAACTAGTTTTTAGACCCGTGCAAAAATGCACGGGAAAAATTTGCTTAATAAGACTATTTCTACAACGAAACAAAAAATAAGTAATTAAATTGCCCTTTAATGTTGACATGATAAGAAAAAAAAAAAGCATAAACAATGTCAATCACAAAATGTGTATGAAATTCCAGAGCATGATTTTTGACCCGTGCAAATTGCACGGGAATTTTATTTTGTTTTTTATAGTTAAGATTTTAGGATGTTTCTCCTAAAATCGAGGTGTAAATATTAGCTTGTATAAAGTTTTCATAATTATGTCGTGCATTAAGAATATTTTAAACTGGCTCAAGACTCGTTTGTTTAATGACTGATGTAGTTAGTCCCTGTTCTTTTGGACTGGGAGAAACTGAACTGCAAGAAACTGAACTGAACTGAACTGAGAGAAAACTGAACATGAGAGAGTGTATGAACTGAACGGAACTGAACTGCGAGAAACTGAACTGAAAATAAGTCAAAAAAAATAGGGCCTTAATATTATGTCGGAATACGTGACCAACCTTTTTTGTAGAAAAAAAAAATAATTGACTAAAAAAGTCTTCACTCTGCCTATTGCTTTACTCAAGTGACTGTGTAAATAAATATAAATACAGTATGTATTTGGTAAACTCATTTCATCGTGTGACTCTTCTAATTTGATACACCAAATTCTTAACTATGTAAGAACAATATGGTAGGACCGAATCTAAAAATTTTACATTAAGTACAAAACTATAGTTTATTTGAGGACAAATAAAATACCTTTGGAACTTATGTATCTAAAATTTGTAAATAACATTGGATAATATATAAAAAAAATTCAGTAGATTTTATGATAATATTGTAGTTTCTGTTATCAAATGAGTTTTGTAGGTTTTGTTCCTTTCTTTTTAGAAAAAAAAGATTGCGATATTTAAATGATTAGTCAAGCTAATCGCTAAGTCCTTTTTAGTTTGATAATATGATCCACAATATTAGGCTTTTCCATGGATCTTGAAGCATGTAATATTTATCATGTATCTTTGTGTTACAATGTTATAATTTTCTCATGCTAATAAGCCATCTTTTATTAAACAGATTGAAAATCTCAACCCTAATCCGACCTAAATATTAACCAGGTTATCCATTTATCTCGTTTAAACCAAGTATATATTTCCTACTATTATATTTAAGAAAAAAAGTTCAATATTTAAGTAATTAATCAGACCACTCGCTTCCCCTTTTTAGTTTGACAATATGATGCACAATAATAGCCTTTTTCATGGATCTTGGAGCATGTAATATATATATCATATATCTTTGTTTACTATGTTATAATATTCTCATGCTAAGATGCCATCTTTTATTGAATAACTCAACCCTAACCTGACCTAATTGTTAATCTGGTTACTCATTTAAGCCATTTAACCCAATTATATATTTCCTACTATTATAATTTAATTAAAACTAATTATTTTTCAACAATAAAAGTTTCCTTTCAGTATATTTGTTCTGCAATTAGTAGTTATTAAATTTTCACTAATTTCAATACAGCTTTTAGAAAATTTATATATGAATGAGTTAAATGGGTCAAAGCATTTTAGTACCGAGTTGAAAATGTCAACCTTAGCGAAACCCATTTATTTTAATGGGAAGTAAATGGGTCGAAAATCTCAACCCAAAACCTGGTTATTTCAGGTTGGGTTCGGTAAACAGGTAGGTCAGTTTTCCCTAGCCTTAGGATTTAGGCTCCCACAATAATTATAATTCAGATAGATGTTTTAATTTACATTTTGAAATTCAAGGCTTCTTTAGATGAAATTTATATGTATAGCATTATGGATAAATTCTTAATTTTTTTCTTTAGGCACAATTATATATTTCGTATGAAATCTATAGGTATAATACGAAGATGCAAATTAGATACATAGATGTATAGATGCACGTCGATACAATAGCTTGAAATTTGCCTTATCATGAAACTTGCTATGCGTGTGATGTGCTATTTATCCTACTGGCAAAAATTTGCATATCGATTACCTTTGACAATCAATTTTCGTTATCTCATTCATAAACTATTATAATCAAACACCTAACATTTTGAATTTCATTTGGTATTTATTCGAACAATCAACTACAAACTACTATACAAATTGACATGCCTTAACCATTGGTTTTCGTCAATTGACATATTTAATTAATGTACACCTAAAAGAAACATATCCTAGAGGCTTGAGAAGGTGCCACATAGGATTTTGCCATGTATATTACCTAATTCAGCAAGAAAGCAAGAAAGCAAGAAAGCAAGAAAGCAAATCAGTTTAACTACCAAAGCTTCCACCTGTAGAAATGGAGCATAATCAGTGGACGGAAAATGGTGTTCTTAATACAGCCACACAGTTAACAAACTTTTCATCTAGCTAATCAAATGCTTCAAATCTCAATTAACCTTTCTTCTATTTCATCCTCCTCTTCTTTTCCTTATTTCTCTACCACCTCCACATATCTCAGCTCATTGAAATTATCATTCTCATTCCATCTATCTAATTCTTGGAGAAATTAAGGAAAAAGATACAAAAAATGAAGAGCAACTCGAAAAAGTCATTCAGAAGAAAGCTGCAAACCTGTTGGCAACGCAGAGCAACACAGTTGAAATCTCACCGCATTCCCCATCAAACATCACCAAAAGACCTTAAACAAACAAAACAAATGAATAGAAATATGTTTAACGATTCTTACATTTTTACTCACTCCTCCCATTTCTATCTCCTCTACTATTGTACTCTCTACTACTAATACATACTGTTTCTGCTAAGAAATTGAGGATTGTGATTGGTTGAGAAATGAGATGTGGGCCCCAAGAGCGATCACCTGAGCTCCGGTATCCGTACGCCGGAATCCTGCAAAACAAAGTTAGACTACCCCGGGGGTGTTTCCGGGATCACCCCTCCGACGCTCAAGTCAGTAAATGATTGAGGTAGAGAGAGAAGTACTGTCTAGAGAGAGATGCTCTAGTTTGTTAGGTGAGAATTGAATACCTGTTCATTGATGAAGCAGTTGGCTTTTATAGTGTTGGGGATTTCCCAGACAGGAAACATTGTTCAGATGGGCCCTTTTTGGGGTCAATGGGCATGTTACCTTTTCGGGCAATGATTGCTTCCCCACTTTGGAGATTCCCCTAATGCTGGTGATTAGGTCAACCTTCGCGTGGGACCCACAGCTGCCACCTGTCTCGGGCTTCAGTAGGCTTTTATGCTCCTTCATTGGGCCGCTGATTAAATGAGCCCAAACAATTAGCCCCACGCCACAGACGGGGGACCACGGAAGTCCGCTTGGAGGGGAGCCTGTCTGTGGCGGAATAAGCAGGGGGAATGGACCATGGCGTCGACCGAGTCCCCTCCTTGCTGGAAGGATGGAGGCCGACCTGGTCACTCCTTTGGTGAACAGGGAATGGAGGGAGAATGCCGACCAGGTTATTCCCTGGTGAAGGGAAAATGCCGACCGGGTTACTCCTTGGTGAAGGGAGGATGCCGACCAGGTCACTTCCTGGTGAAAGGGGAGTACCGACCGGGTTACTCCTTGGTGAAAGGAGAATCCCGACCGCGTTCCTCCCTGATGAGAGGAGAGTGACGACCGGGTTCCCTCCTTGCTGGAGGGATGGAGGCCGACCCGGTCACTTCCTGGTGAATGGAGAGTTCCGACCGGGTTACTCCTCGATGAAAGGAGAGTACCGACCGGGTTACTCCTTGGTGAAGGGAGAATGCCGACCAGGTTATTCCCTGGTGAAGGGAAAATGCCGACCAGGTTATTCCCTGGTGAAGGGAAAATGCCGACCCGGTTATTCCCTGGTGAAGGGAAAATGCCGACCAGGTTATTCCCTGGTGAAGGGAAAATGCCGACCCGATTATTCCCTGGTGAAGGGAAAATGCCGACCGGGTCGTCTCCTCTTCGGATAGGCGCTAACTGGTACTCGGTCGCACTTAACCAGGTATAGAGGTGACTCGGCAAATGGAGGAGGGCTCCTGTTGGCCGAATGGGGTGTGAAGCGACTCGGATGAGCGTTTAATGAGCCCCAAGATGGTCCGAGTGGGTGCTAGCTGGTACTTGGCAACACTTGACCGAGTACAGAAGCGGCTCGGCAAAGGAGGAGGGCTCCTGTTGGCCGAATGGGATGTGAAGCCACTCGAATGAGGGGCTAAAGAGCCCCAAGATGGTCCGAGTGGGTAAGCCGGTACTTGGCAACACTTGACCAAGTACAGAAGCGGCTCGGCAAAGGAGGAGGGCTCCTGTTGGCCGAATGGGGTGTGAAGCCACTCGGATGAGGGGCTAATGAGCCCCAAGATGGTTCGAGTGGGTGCTAGCTGGTACTTGGCAACACTTGACCAAGTACAGAAGCGGCTCGGCAAAGGAGGAGGGCTCCTGTTGGCCGAATGGGATGTGAAGCCACTCGAATGAGGGGCTAAAGAGCCCCAAGATGGTCCGAGTGGGTGCAAGCTGGTACTTGGCAACACTTGACCAAGTACAGAAGCGGCTCGGCAAAGGAGGAGGGCTCCTGCCACTCGGATGAGGGGCTAATGAGCCCCAAGATGGTTCGAGTGGGTGCTAGCTGGTACTTGGCAACACTTGACCGAGTACAGAAGCGGCTCGGCAAAGGAGGAGGGCTCCTGTTGGCCGAATGGGGTGTGAAGCCACTCGAATGAGGGGCAAAAGAGCCCCAAGATGGTCCGAGTGGGTGCTAGCTGGTACTTGGCAACACTTGACCAAGTACAGAAGCGGCTCGGCAAAGGAGGAGGGCTCCTGTTGGCCGAATGGGATGTGAAGCCACTCGAATGAGGGGCTAAAGAGCCCCAAGATGGTCCGAGTGGGTGCAAGCTAGTACTTGGCAACACTTGACCAAGTACAGAAGCGGCTCGGCAAAGGAGGAGGGCTCCTGTTGGCCGAATGGGGTGTGAAGCCACTCGGATGAGGGGCTAATGAGCCCCAAGATGGTTCGAGTGGGTGCTAGCTGGTAATTGGCAACACTTGACCGAGTACAGAAGCGGCTCGGCAAAGGAGGAGGGCTCCTGTTGGCCGAATGGGATGTGAAGCCACTCGAATGAGGGGCTAAAGAGCCCCAAGATGGTCCGAGTGGGTGCCGTGGTACTTGGCAACACTTGACCAAGTACAGAAGCGGCTCGGCAAAGGAGGAGGGCTCCTGTTGGCCGAATGGGGTGTGAAGCCACTCGGATGAGGGGCTAATGAGCCCCAAGATGGTTCGAGTGGGTGCTAGCTGGTACTTGGCAACACTTGACCGAGTACAGAAGCGGCTCGGCAAAGGAGGAGGGCTCCTGTTGGCCGAATGGGGTGTGAAGCCACTCGAATGAGGGGCTAAAGAGCCCCAAGATGGTCCGAGTGGGTGCAAGCTGGTACTTGGCAACACTTGACCAAGTACAGAAGCGGCTCGGCAAAGGAGGAGGGCTCCTGTTGGCCGAATGGGGTGTGAAGCCACTCGGATGAGGGTTTAATGAGCCCCAAGATGGTCCGAGTGGGTTTTCGTACCTCTCGAAGCTCAGGACACTCGGACCCTCGGCATTGGCCGAGCTAGGAGTACACCTTGGGGACCTTTGGCGTTTCAACTTCCTTTGGATCTGAAGAGTTTTTGCTAGAATTTGTTGAACTCCTTGCTTAATGGGCTAAGTAGGTCCAGTTGGGCCGCTATTAAAAGCCCGTTTAGGCGACGCGGGGGGTTTGCGTTGCGCATCCCCCGAGATCCTCCTATATAAACCTGGGAGGAGAGAGAAGTGGAGGATCATTTGCTCATTTCCTCATTCTCTCTCTCTCGAGAATTTCCAAATTCTATCAGTCCTCTCAGGTTTTCCTTCCAGTTTCTTCGTCCGACCAGGTACGCGTTTGTTTTAAGCTTTTTCTTTTTCTTTGTTTTCTTTCGAATAACTTCGGCCGACTCCCTTGTGCATAAATAATGGGAGATTCGTCCGAGTCGTCGACACCTCCGACCTCACCCTCTTATAAATTGTCCGAGGAGGTGAGAGGAATGGGAATAACTTTGGTGTCGACGATAATAAGCTGCCCCGACCCCTCGGCTGTGCCCGACGCGGTCGCTCTCCCGAGCCCATCTTCTTCGGTGGAGGAGGAAGCCGAGGGAGTCATTCCTTACCCTTGGGAGGTATCGTTGGCTTATCCTCCTTCTCGGAGTTACTTAGACAAGTATTTGTCTTCTGATGTAGTAAGGACCATGCCGAGGGGAGCAGGAGAAGCATCCACATCGGGTCGGGAGCTGGAGTATCCTGACCTTGATCCGAAAGGGGGTCCAGGCTCTTTCTTTCCCGAGCCGGGGGTGATCAAATCGCCGACCGAGGATCTCCGGGCACAGCGACAAGGTTTCAAATAAAGGACCCTTTCTACTTGGTCCGACCGGAGGCCCACCATACCGTGATCTCGCCCCTCCCGGTTGCGTCGCAAGTGTATTATAAATCCCTCGAACATGGGGCTTCGGTTTCCCTTGACCCCTTTCGTGAAGGAGTTCTTTGAACGCCTATAACTTAGCGATCCGCCAAGTCTCCCCGAACTCCCGGGGCGGAATCACCGCCTTCCAAGTCCCGTGCAACCTTATTGATGTCCGACCGACCCTCAAATTATGGAGGCATCGTATCGGTTGGTCGAGGTCATGGCGGCCAAGAACGGGCCAGGTTGGTGGAGCTTTCGGATCCGACCAGGGGTATCGGACCGTCCTCAATCTCCCCACCTCCCAAAAAGGGTTCCGCCGAGAGTTTGCCTTCGTGTATTTCGGGGGAGATTGGGGGATTCCTTTGGTTCCGCCTTCGGATGAACCCCTCGTTGCTTTGAATTACCGAGTGGGGGATCTAGACGACGAGGAAGGAGCCGCGGCCTGCTATATGCGAGACCGAGGCGAGGATCGTCGACGGGGCGAGGTGTTCGTACCCGGGCAATGGCCGCCCGATCGCACTCTCTTCCGAGACGAGCATTTTCTCTCGGCTATGGGTCCGAGCTCGACGTTCCCGAAGGGTAATCTGCGCGGGGAGTTGGGCCGAGGTGGTTGGTTTTGCCAATGTTATAGTTTCTCACCCTTTTTGACTAACTTTTTGTTTATGTTTTCTTTGCGAGAACCCGCCCCGAGCATATCTCGAAGAGACCGATCCGTCAATGGCCGACAAACTAAATGTTGCAGCTATGAGAGCTGCTCGGCTGAAGGCGGAAATCGCTGCCAAGGCCTTGAAGGTCCCTGCTCCCCCCAAGGTGAAAAATCCGCCATTTTTGTTGGTTCTGTTTTGGTCCGTCCGTTTCTTTTTACTTACCGACGATATCTTCCCCGATGCGAGGATCCCCCAAGCCGAAGAGTAAGAAACGGAAGGAGCGGTCATCCGACAAGGTGGCTCAAACCGAGAAGGCTGTTGCTCGGTCCAAAGCCGAGCGAGACAAGGCCGTTGCTCGGTCTAAGGCTGAGCGGGGAAAAGCCGTCTCTCGTGCGGAGACCGAGCGGAGCGGGTCGGTGGAGATCATCAGCCCCAGGGGTCCCCATCAACAAACCGACGGGGGGGACCTCTCCCTTCATTCTTCCGACTTCCGACCGGTCGGAAGCCCACAATATTCGCCCTTGTCTCCATTTAAGGAGTTGCCCTGGGGTAGCTCGGAGGGGGTTGTAGCGCCGACCGTTCCTTTTCCGGGGTTGAGCCGGAAGGAGAAGGACAAGCGGTGGATCTCGCCATTGACCATATTTATACTCCCGCCGATCGGGAGTATATTGAGGCCACTCATGGTCAGCACGAGACCAATGAGCTGTTTCGCTCCTGGCTCGACGTGAGCGTCTTTACCCTTTTTTATTTTGCTCTCTTATTCTGCTCCGATTCCGCTTACATTGCGCTTTGCTCTTCTTTGTTTCAGTTCTCTGCCCGAATGGCGAATGTTGCTCAGAATAGGGTGAGCTTGGCCGAGGAAGTCAAAGAGCTCAAAGAAAAGGCCAAGAAGCACTTTGATGAGGTCTATCAGGCCAAGGAGGGCAAGCGGATTGCCGAGTCCAAGCTCGAGGATGCACTGGCCGCCAATAAAAAGGACCAGGAAGACTTTTCCTCGGAGCGGGCGAAGTTGGAGAAGGAGAAATCCGACCTCCTACTTGCTCGGGACTTAGCCCGAACTGCTCGTGATGACGCCCTGGCCAAGCAAGCAGCGGCCGAGCGGAAGGTGACCGAGCTTGAGGCTAAACTGGTTGAGCTTGAGGGCCAGGTGAAGACAGAGGAGCAATGGTTTAAGGAGTGGGAAAATTCCGCTGCTGCCGCGGATTATGCCAATGAGGTCGCGGCACACTGCTCACAAAATGGGGGAGGATGAAACCCTCGACCGACTGAAGAAAGTCTTGGCCGAGTCTCACCCTGATTTGATCTGGGCCGAGGTTTGGTCAAGTTATCAAGAGTCGATTGACGCTGATAACGCCAAGATCCTGGCTCGGATGAAAACTGAGGGGAGCAGCTCGGATGAAGATGATGATGTGGACGACGAGGGCCGAGTCGATGTCAATGTCGTCGATGGTGATGATGTTGATGACGATGTTGATGTGGCCGAAGGAGTCGGTCCTGCGGGGGAGTTGGTCGGTGATAACACTGATGCCAATGCTGAGGGCTTGGCTGATCCTCCCCCTCCCCCTAGCTCCTAGACTGTTTTTGTATTTTAGCTTTCTTTTACATTTTGCCCTTGTGGCCTTTGTAGTTACTTCTTCTGTAATCAATGAAAGCTTTCTTTCGACTATCTGTTTTCTTGTTTGTTGATTGCAATACTGCCGACTGACTTTTACTTTTACTCCTCCTCCCTACCGATTGGTTTTGGTCAAAACACCGACTGATTTGGTTAAGTCATGAATAAATTCCGACTGACTTGTTCGAAATTTCGATCAGTGATAATCTTGGACATATATGATGCTAACCATTTTGACTGGTTAGGGTGGCCGAGGTGTAAAATATGCCGACTGGCAGTACCAATACATTATGTTTGAAACCGACTACAAAAGTGCCGACCGGCTACAAATAAGCTATTACAATATATGCCCCTATTGCAAGTAACAAACTTTACACATAGTACCTCTTAAGGTTGTTTGCATTCCAAGGTCGGGCTAAGGGGATACCCTCGGCAGATTCTAGTCGGAATGTGCCGGACTTGACGATTTCTGTTACTTTGTAAGGGCCATCCCAGTTAGGTCCTAGCTTTCCCTTCAGGTGTGAGAGCCCGGTAGCTTCGACTTTCCGAACAACCCAGTCGCCGAGTTGGATTGGGCGACTCCTCACTCGGCGATTAAACATCCGAGTGACCATTTGTTTGTACCGAATGGATTTTAGCAGAGCGTTGCCCCTTGTTTCTGGCAACAGGTCTAGGTTGACGGGTTTCTCTTCCTCGTTCCTCTCGTATTCATAGAAGGTCATCCGAGGGGATGGGATGCCAATCTCCACGGGTAAGACAGCCTCACTCCCATACACGAGGCTGAATGGTGAGTGTCCTGTTGCTTCTTTGGCTGTAGTTCTGGCCGACCACAGGACCCCGGGTAGGTCATCAACCCATGCTCCTTTGGCTGCCTCCAAGGACTTCTTGATTCCTTTGAGCACTATCTTATTGGCCGATTCGGCTTGTCCGTTTGTTTGCGGTCGGGAGACTGCCGAGAACTTGGTGTGTATTCCGAACCGAGCACAATAATCTCTGGTCGGGCCGCTGTTGAATTGTCGCCCATTGTCGGAAATTAGGACTCGGGGGACTCCAAATCTGGTGATGATGTTCCTCCAAATGAACGTTTGGACTTGCTTATCCGTAATGGAGGAGAGTGGTTCAGCTTCAGTCCATTTGGTGAAGTAGTCAATGGCGACTATTAGGAACCTTCTCTGTCCCGAGGCTGGGGGGAATGGTCCGAGTAGGTCCATGCCCCATTTGTCGAATGGCAAGATGCTTGAATTGTTGTTAGTGGGGTGGCTCGGTGCTCGGGGGATGTCCGAATGGATCGCGGGATGGACATTTCTTCACTAGTTCCCGAGCGTCCGTTTTTAGGGGTAGGCCGGTAGTACCGGCTCGGAGCGCTTTTCCAGCCTATGGTCCTTCCTCCTTGGTGACTCCCACGAGCCCCTTGGTGGATTTCCCGAGGATGTAATTTCCTTCTTCAGGGGTGACACATTTAAGTAAGGGATGGGTGAAGGACTTCTTGTAGAGTAGATTCTCGTGCCATAAAAACCATCCGGCTTTATGCCTGACTCGGTCGGCCTCCTTGTGATCCTCAGGCAGTTTCCCGTCCCTCAAGTATCCGACCACTTCATCCATCCATGCAGACGTCCGATTTAGCACAAGTTGTTCCTTGTTATTGATGCTTGGTCGCCGAAGGACTTCCCACATGATAGTTCGGGGGCCGACCCTTCGCCGAGCTAGCCATTCGGGGCGAGCATCCGCTTGCGATTTTCCGATCGGGGGTATGTGGGTGATACTGAATTGAGACAATTGTTTGATTATGTCTCTTGCTTTGGCCGGATACATTCTCATGTTGTCTTCCTTGGCTTCATATTCACCCGATACCCGACCCACTATCAACCTGTGAGTCGGATTTGGCCTCGATCATAGTTGCCCCCGCCGAGATGCATAGTTCCAATCCGAGGATCGAGCTTCGTATTCGGCTTCGTTGTTGGAGCCTAAGAATTCAAACTTGATGGCGTATTCCATCTTCTCCCGACCGGGGGTTTGATGACCAACCCGGCTCCACATCCCGATTTGGTGGACGATCCGTCCACTTCGCAACTCCTAACCGTCTGGCCGATGGGTGGGGGCCTGGATGTGCATTACGTTATGAAATCGGCCAAAGCTTGGGCCTTTATCGCCCTCCCGGGCTCGTACTCTAACCCGAAATCGCCAACCGATCTCGCCGATCGCTCATCCGACCGGGAGTGGTTTCGCTTTCAACGACTTTTCGAGCGGGCCGGCTTGTGAGGACCTTAATAGGATGGGCCTGGAAGTAGGGTTTAAGCTTCCGACCGGCCATTACTAAGGCAAAGACCATTTTTTCCACTTCGCTATATTTGGCCTCCGCCCCGCGGAAAGCATGACTGATGAAGTAGACCGGGTCTGCTTTTCTTCTCTCTCGGCTATCAAAACGGCGCCGAGCGCGTATTCGAAGTTGCCAAATAAACGAACGAGGATTCCCCGGCAAGTGGGGAGATCAACTTTGGGAGAGCTAGTAGGTGTTCTTTCGGGGAGGTGAAGGGCCTGTTCGGCTTCACCGTCCCACGTGAACTCTTTTCTTTTTAGGGTTTTGAAGAAATGTAAGCTCTTATCTCGCCGACGGGATAAGAAGCGACCGAGGGCGCAGCAGCCCGGTTAGGCGTTGTACTTCTCTTACATTCCGAGGAGATTTCATTTCCATTATTGCTTTGATTTTGTCGGGATTAGCTTCGATTCCCCTCTCATCCACCGAGAATCCGAGGCACTTCCCTCCCCTTTACTCCAAAGACGCATTTCTTCGGATTTAACATCATGCGGAAACGCCTCAACGTCCCGAGGGTTTCCCTTAAGTCGAGAGGATGATGGCTGCGGACTTTGCTTTTGACGATCATGTCATCAACATATACCTCTATATTCCGACCAAGTTGATTGCTAAAAATTTTGTTGACAAGTGCGGCGATATGTTGCCCCCGCATTTTTTTCGGCCCGAAGGGCATCATTTTGTAGCAATACACCCCCCGGTTGGTGATGAACGCAGTATGGATTCGGTCTTTTTCAGCCATCGGGATTTGATGGTACCCCGCATTTGCATCCATGAAGCTTAAGAGGGCATGACACTGCGGTTGAGTCGACCAGGCTATCAATCTTGGGCGAGAGGGTGGTTGTCTTTTGGACAGGCCTTATTTAGGTCCGTGAAATCCACACACATTCTCCATGCCCCGCTCGACTTTTTGACGAGGACAACATTGGCCGCCCATTCCGAGTACCGACATTCTTCAATGAACCCCCGCTTCAAGCAATTTCTTAACTTCTGGCTGCCGCAGCAGCGTTCCTCTCAGGGCCTTGATGCCTCAACTTTTGTTTGACCGGTTTGAACCCCTCTTTGATGTTTAGCTCGTGGCACATAACTTTAGGATCGAGCCCGGGCATTTCATTGGCTTCATAGGCGAAGACATCTCGGTATTCTCGTCGAACTTGGATTATCTCCCTTCCGGTTTGAGGGTCCATGGCCTTGCCTACCCTCGAGTCCGACCATGCTCCTCATCGATGATGACTTCTTCATCCTCCTCGCCCGGCCGAGGGCGCTCGTATTGTTTGGGATTCTCCGCAAGGTAGGCCCCGAGCTCACTTGGGAGGCCGACTATCCTCTCGCTTTCTCTTCTTCGAGTCCTCTTGGACGTCGACCTTGCTTTTTAGGCCGTTCACATAACACTCCCCGGCTCGCTGCCGATCCCCCTGGACCTTTCCGACTCTACCTTCATCGGTTTCGAATTGCATGAGGAGCCGATAGATGGAAATTGCAGCCTTGACCTTGTTCGTAGTTGGTCTTCCCATTATGATGTTGTATGGCGAGAGGATGTCCACCACTAGGAAGTCAATCAAGTAGGCTTCTTCCTTTGCCTTTCTCCCCTATCCGAGTAGGCAACTTTATAGACCCGACCGGGTGCACCGAAGTTTCCCGGAAGCCTATGAGTGGCCGATTGAGTGGGGTCACATCCTTCTCGGTGTACTTCAACTTCCCGAGGCATTCCAACGTAATTATATCAGCTGAAGACCCACTCGTCCACTAGCACTCGTTTGACTCTTGTGTTGGCCACTTTGAGCTCGATGACCAAGGGGTCGTCGTGGGGCGTGTGTAGTGGCCTACTCGGACTCCCGAATGTTATTGTAGAGGCGGTCGGGTCGGGGGTGGTTAACATCGAGTACCCGATGTTTAAGACTTTGGAGGTGGGCTTTGCGTGATCGGCCGGTTAGGCCTCCCGACGCGAAGCCGCCTGCTATGACTCCGATGAACCCTTCCGTATCTCCGCTATTGGTTTGACCGACTTTTTGCTTGCCCTTCTCTTCACTAGTATGCTTGAGGTACCGGTTTAGCTTCCCCTGATCAGCTAGGTTGTTAAGGGATTTCTTGAGTTCCCTACAATCCTTAGTGGTGTGCCCGCATTCTTTGTGATATTCACACCAAAGGCTCTTGTCTCTTCGAGCAGCTGATGTTTTGATGGGAGGTGGTCGAGGGAGAGTAACTTTATCCTTTATATCCAAGTATATCTCTCTTTCGTTTTTTGCTGAACCAGGGGTCGATGCCATGGTCATTGAATCTATCTGACCGACCCCCCGTCTTCTGTTGCTTCGACTGATCCCTGGCATTTCCTTCATCCTTCCTCTTCTTGCTCCCATCGTCTGAGTGACGGCATATGTCGGTTGCTTGGATGAATCTTTGAGCTCGAGTCATTGCTTCAAAGAAGGTTTTGACTTCGTTTTCGGCCAGGGACCACCTTAGCCGACCAGCCGGAGTCCGGACATCGGGCGGCGAATGCTACCGCGTCCTGCAGATTCCGAAATCTTCAATGATTCTTCATTGAATCTTTTAATATAGTCGGGCCAGTTTTCATTCTTTTCCTCGCTTGATTCCCATTAAGTGAAGACTCGTTTTCTTTTGTTTCTTCCGTGCAACAAATTGTTGGACGAATAGGTCTTCAAGGACCGAGAAATCGGTTATAATACCCGCCAGGGAGCTCTTGAAACCAGCTCGGGGCCGGACCCTTGAGTGTCGTAGGGAAGAAGCGACACCAAGTGGCCTCGCACCCGGCCCGAACACTCATTTGAGCTTTGTATGTTGCCATGTGATCATCCGGGTCGGTTAGGCCCGCGAATGGCTCGACAGAGGGCGTTTTGACCTTTCCGGATTGGGCGCCTCGAGTATGGCCTGGCTGAATGGGACCATGAACTTGAGTGCCCCGCTGTTGATCCGAACGGGGTTCGATTGCGCTGAATCACCATGACCCTCGCGCTGAGCGGCCTTTTTGTTTAATATGTGCCTCGCATCATAACCTTTGCTGAGGCGCTTCTCGTTGAGGAAGTGTCGGGCATCATTTTGTTTTTGACCCACGTTGCCCCGAGGGGATTTGGATATGTGAGTCTCTTCAAGCGAGCCTAGCCGATCTTCCTCTAGATACGAGTCGGTCTCCTTCCCCCGCCTTGATCGGCGCCGGTCCCATGGGCTGTATTCCCTTGCCCCCGATTCTGCCGCGGCTAAGGGCCGACCGTGGTTTTTCGCCCGAAAGGAAGGTACCAGGGCTTGGTCTTTAGGGGGGCCGAAGGGGGGAGTCCTCGCCGCAGTTGGCCGGCATATCTATCGTGCTCGTTGTAAGGTTTCTTGGAGCCGAGCGGCTATCATGTTTATATCCGTTGTGGTTATAGGCCGGGGTCGGTCGGTCAGAATCGACGAGAGGGGTCCTGCCTGTCTATGGAATGCTCTGCTTCCTCATGATCAAGGGTTTGAACGGTCGGTGTTTTGGGCCGTTCAGACCTTCGTTGAGGAGATGGGGATGGGCTCCTCTCGGACCTCTGAGCCTGTGCTGAGGGCTGGCGAGTGCGAGTGCTCTTGGGCGGGGCCATTGCGTAATCGATCTTAATAGGTGGTGGCGAAGCGACTTTGATTGTAACTTCCCCACGTACGGCGCCAAACCTGTTTCGCTAAGAAATTGAGGATTGTGATTGGTTGAGAAATGAGATGTGGGCCCCAAGAGCGATCACCTGAGCTCCGGTATCCGTACGCCGGAATCCTGCAAAACAAAGTTAGACTACCCGGGGGTGTTTCCGGGATCGCCCCTCCGACGCTCAAGTCAGTAAATGATTGAGGTAGAGAGAGAAGTACTGTCTAGAGAGAGATGCTCTAGTTTGTTAGGTGAGAATTGAATACCTGTTCATTGATGAAGCAGTTGGCTTTTATAGTGTTGGGGATTTCCCAGACAGGAAACATTGTTCAGATGGGCCCTTTTTGGGGTCAATGGGCATGTTACCTTTTCGGGCAATGATTGCTTCCCCACTTTGGAGATTCCCCCTGCTTGGTGATTAGGTCAACCTTCGCGTGGGACCCACAGCTGCCACCTGTCTCGGGCTTCAGTAGGCTTTTATGCTCCTTCATTGGGCCGCTGATTAAATGAGCCCAAACACATACCTTATTCCTTATACATTGATTTTTACACACCGTATTTTGTCAAAACCCAAGTATTGAAAATTAAGAGGCTAAAATTATTCTAGTTTCCACACAATTTTTTTTTTTTTTTGAATCTTACCTAGACTTCCTAAGTTCCACTGTTAGCTTCAGCAAGATTTCCCCACTCATACTCCACCCAATTTCCTCTACGTGCCCAGAACACTTAGCTTTGTGTCTCTTGAATTCCAATTGTGCGCCACCTATACCCACTTCCCTACCTTCCTTTTGAACATCACACATGGCCAAAGATCAAGAAACCCCCAATCATGCTCCCACTGATACCACTTAATATCACATTATCTAACAGTTTCTTACTTCCTGATATGCAACAATTGGAAAATTATTAGTAAGTGATGCTTTTCCAGTTACCATACATGAGTTCAAAGCCTGAAATCAGAGTCCTAAACTAAGTACCTGATAAAATACTGATGCACCCTTTTGAGTTCCATCTCCTCCAATTATGTATACCTAATCACATGAAATCGAGAATGTTATATGTACTAATTTGAAAATGTGAAAGAACATCAAGAACACTAATCTGATGATACCTGATTAATTCATGTGTCATGAATGCTGTCAACAATTCTGGAAGTGACATAGCAACCTCTTGATGATGTGCCGAGAAAAGTTCCACCCCATTTGTGGATGTTGTCAACAGTCTTTGGTGTCAGCGGAATTGTATTTCGAGAAAAGAATCCTTTGTAGCCACACTACATATACAAAATTTGCCCCGAATTCCATCAATTATTTAATCCATCATAGACAAATAAGCTTATAAGCAAAGAAACACAGATTTCCCTGTCAGAAAAATATCCGATTGTAATAACATGAGAATTCAATTCCCAGGATATTTTTGAAGCCATACATGTAATCCAAGCCACAAACCAATTCCCTGATCACAGTGTTAAGTCCAGGACATAGACCTCCACAAGTAACAATACATGTTGTAACTTCATCTGACTTATAATACACCTAAACCATGATTCATGAAATACAGTTAGCAGCCCAAATCATAGACTACCATATAACTTGCATTTTAATTTTCAGAAACTACACATATAGTATGAGTTTAGTACCTTTTGTCGAGGACCTTGTCGTCCAAAATGTATACCCCTTTGACCATTTTAATGTTAAACAGCCTATAAAATCAGAAGACCTACCCATCTGAATCTCATTTCCTATGATCACAAACTACTAATTACCAATATATATGTACTAATTTGAGCAAGTAAAAAAAATGCTCAATATATATATGCATATCCAAAACTTCTATAAAAACAAAAACTTTTGAAGACTCCAAGTAACATGGATGACAACCTTTTATAGAAAGTCATAGATTAATAGTAAAACGACTAACCTTTTGAATAACAGTGTCGTCAAAGTCCACAAAATATTGTCTGATAAAAAGACAGGAAATTGATTCCTTTAAAAAAAAAAGACAGGAAATTGAAATAAGTTAATTATAGTAAAGACAACGTGATGAGTCAATATTATATGCTCATGTTAGTTGATAATATTTCTATTATTATAACAAAGCAAAAAAAGCATTTCTCCAAATTAAAAAAAAAACACTAATAATTAAAAGAGTAAAACTGAAAACTTTGATGAATGATAAAATGATTATTGTTTCTTACTTGACTACTGAATATGATGGATTGTCTTGTAATGGATTCAGATATGTCTGCAAAATCAAAAAAAGCGTCGTCAGTACTGCGTCTAGAAATGATATAAGAACAATGAACTTACTGTTTATTTAAAGAGTAATTGTATCTTAGCTTGATATGTTACTTAAGTAAAATAATTCTTGTGATTCTCCTCTACTTTCTTTTATCATTTTGTACTTTTTCTTGAGTTATACGTACCCTGTTACTCTTGCTTCCTGCAACAATTAATCAATATTAAAAAATTTCAACACAAATTTAGATATATCAAATTAGTTGTTGCCCTTCAAAATAAATTAGTTGTTGGTTTTGCTTACTTTGGCTACGTTTCACCAATTTTCAAGTCAAGAATGAAAAAACAGAGAGTGGATCTGAGGATATTCAAGTCAGATTATGAAAAGATTTCAAAACAAAATTGCACCGGTCATTATTTTCGTCACTAATAAATACTGATTTGGTAAACCTCTCTCTCATCCCCCCAACCCCCCAAAAAAAACTTAATAAATTATTCCCTCTGTTTTTTTTATCCTTCTCACTTTCCTGTGCACGTCTCCCAATGCACATCTTTGAACTTAAATATCTTTTATTATATATTAATAAAAAATATAACAATTGAATATTAATAACGTACTAATTGAGACGAATCAAACAAGACCCCACATGACTATATTTTTTCTTATAAATTGAAAAGAATTGAGAAGATTCCCTCTAAATATGAATAGTGTCAAGATTCTAAGTGAGAAAGATAAAAAAAAACAGAGGGAGTATGTCTCAAGGAGGGAACGCGGATAAAGAATTGCTTGGATGGACATGCAAAAAATTACTGATTCCTATTTATTCGTATGAGCTTCCGTATGGAAATTGGAAGCATACAAACATCCATCTATTTTATAAGTCATGGAAGCATACAAACACCACAAAATGCTCTGCCTCTACCCTTGCTACTTTAAAGAAAGAATTCTAAGTCAAAAAATAATATAGCAAATACTATAAAAAAAAATACCTAAATAAAACAAATTGATCATAATGATACTCTCTCAAAACCTTGTAATCTCTCTCTCTCCTCTTCTAAGTATGTACCTGCGTAAGATTTCCTTCAACCTGCACTTGCGAAAATGATACTGAAAAACAAAAACAACAATTGTAATTCAATTTTTTTGATAAACTTATTACTAAAACCATAATTCAGCAACAAAGGAGGAGAGAAAAGAAAACCTCGTGATTGATATGACCCTTCTCAAACCTAATTCAGCAAGAAAGCAAGAAAACCTCGTGATTGAGATGAGAAGATAACCTTCTTCAAATTTGACATTGAGATGACGTTCTTTACTTCTTCGTCTCTGAATTCGCTGGTAATAAAATGTTCACAGTTGCAAATTGGAGAAGATTATCTTTTCCTAATATGTAAGGAGAAGATTTGCCTAAAATCATGGAAAATCCTAAATTTGCACCATGATTTAAGCAGTAATAATCTAGTTGAGCATTTCAACTATAGAGCATGCCACAAGACACAACTTCTCTAACTTAACGCCACGTGGCTTCAAGGATGTTGTTTTAGATATTTATATAGATGTCCAATTGGATTCTTAAAATTCCATTTTGATATACTTCATCCGTCCCATAATATAGTGCTTGATTCCGTTTTTTCACGGTAATTAAGGTAAATAGAATCTAAGAGGAAAGTACAGACTTTCTATTCATTTAAATAATTATTGCATGGAAAAAGGTGATTTTAGAGAGATAATAGAGAATAATTGGTGAAAGAGCATTAAATGTAACCCTTGAGTTGAAAAAACAAAGCAAAAAACTAATTTCAAGAAGCAAATAAATGATGATGACACATTTTTCTAGGCAAATCACAAAAAATATGGAATTAAAGATAGAACCAAGCACTATATTTTGGGACACCCAAAATGGAAATAAAGCACTATATTATGGGACGGATGGAGTATTTACATATGAATATTAGAAATTCAGAATAATACAATACTATATATAATAACAGCCAAAGTTTACTTTTATTTTCATTTAATAATGTAACTAATAAATAGCGTATTATTATTAGATATAATTAGGCAAGTAATTGTACTTTTTATATGATTTCGCATGCACAGCGTGCATATAAAGACTAATTTTACAATCGATGTAATAGGTGAGCAGATTAAAAAAACATATGCACGCTATTACAACTTCGTTATATGCACGCTTATAAGGACTAATTTTAGAAATCTCACAGATAACAACTTCGCACTCAAAGCGTGCATATAAGACTAGTTATGGGATGAAAGGAAGAGTAAAAGATAAACTTAATGAAGAGTAGGCCTTAAATTAAAAATAAAGGTGGCCTATTGGGCTTTAGTTTACCGTTTGAATCGCTCACCTCAAGTCCTCACTCCTCAACAAACGGAAAAAAGTTTCGCGGACTTTTTCCATTTGGACCGTTACAGTAAAAACCGCCCAAATGACATCAAAATCCATATTTTTAAAAACTACCACCACATATTCACTCTTCAGTCTTCAGCATTCTCGTCATTGTCGATATCTCCGAACTCTCTAGACTATAGATTCTCCTTCATCAACCGATTTCAACGCACTTGTGCACTACTTCTGTTATCAAAGCGTTCACATATTCCTTGTTTGAGTAACTAAATTAATCTATCAATAATCAATGGAAGACGAATTCGAGTTTCCGACAAGCTCGAAAGCAGTTGAAGATGAGATGGAGATGGAGATAAATGATGATTTTGTTGATGTTGATGAAATTCCGGTGCTAAGACTGGTGTGAAGAAGAAGCTCCTCGTTGATGGTCAAGGTTGGGAGAGACCTTCTTGTTTCGGTGTTGAAACGTTGGCGGACACAGAGTTGTCCGTCAGTATTTGAGTGGGTGTCCAGGACTGGAAGTCTGCAAGGAAGACAAACGTAAACTACCCTCGGGGGGGGGATGCGAGGAAACCCCCTCCGACGCTCAAGTCAGTATGTGTCCGATAAGGATTCTAGAGAGAGAGAGAGAGATAGAGAGAGAAAGTAGTGTTTAGTATGTGAGAGAATGTACCTGCAGAGTAGTACCATTTGGCTATTTATAGCAGTACTATTCATCTGACAGGGTGCGTAATCCTTTGACACGTGTATGACTGTGATGAGTCTGATTGGAGGGGAGATTCCTTGATTTGCTCTTTATAGTGGCCGGGATAACCATCTCGGCCTCGATCTTAGAGATGACTCGGATTCTCTCAGTGACATCGCGTCTTAAGTTATTCATGTCGGCCTCAAGTAATGTGTCCGAGAATGAACTTGGGAGTACCCATACAACTAGCCCCCTCAGCATCAATGGGAGTTGCGACCGGCATTGATGTTATAATATGGACGCGAAGGAACTTGTGAGTACCCGTTGGATAACTTTTCCGTGCTGCCACGTGTTGGTCTAGGGAGAAATGTGAATTTCGAAAAAGTGTAATCATTACTTTTTCCTAGAATCCCGCCCATTTTCTCTTTTATTTCATTTAGGGTTCGCTTGGGGATCGACACTTGGCATGCATTCAGCAGGGTAGTCGATGAGTCTTCTAATCCTGGCCGCTGAATTCCGCCTTTATAAAGCTATTATCTTTATTTTTCCCATTTTTTATTTACTCTTCATCTTCAACCTCAAACTCTCTGGTTTGCATGGTTGCTTCCGAAATTTCGACCCTTTTTTACTGGCCAAAATCTTAACTTTTTACAACCAAATCACTTCAAAAGCATTTTTGGGTTGTTGTTCGTTCGATTTGTTCGAAGAATTTCAGTATTTCTCACTCTTTTTTCATCTGGGTTTAGTCAAGGGTTTTCTTCAAAGATTTCACTTATCCGGTGCGCTTTTGGTTTCTCCGGCGCCAGTTGCTTCTGAAATCCTTCCTCCGCGCTTTCTTAGAAACTTTGTTGTGCTTTTTCGAGGGTTTGCTTGATTTTCAGATCAACTTTTTCGGCGATCCTTCTTCTTCTCTGGTATCTCCTCCGTTCTCCTTTTAGCTTTCTGTTTCATTTTTGCTTAAAATTATGTCGGACCACTCGGATAGTCAAAAGACCCTGAGTGAGAATTTTATGTCTGAAAGCGACCCATCCTCTCCCTCCTCCCTTGCCGGTGGAGACAGTTTATCCACCTCTAGCCCCAGGGAGGAAAGAATTCGTCTGATAACTGACCTGCCTTTAACTGTTGACCAAGATAAAGAATTTAGGTCTAAGTTTCTTAACGACCGTTCCACGTCCGAACAAGAAAACTTAACTTCCCAATATTTGTCCGCGAGGATGAGTGGCGACAAGCAAACTTTGGGAGAGCTGAGACACCAAATTCTAGCTCGTCGGACACTTAGGAACCCTCCACATGACACTGTTCCCGGACTCGAAGTCCAGCCACTAAGGGAACATGCTTGGCTGGATAATTTAGAGGATCCGGGGGTCGAGGTGGCAGAGGATTTTTAGGACTGTCTTGCTCGTGATATCGGCACTTCTCATCCTCCTGTTATTGATTTAGGTTCCGACAACGAATCTCTTGCTTCTATGGACGACTCACAAGACTTGGTTTACTCTCGCCGTGAGCGTGAAGCTGGAGCTACTACTTCTGGGCGAGTACAGAGTTCCCGTCCTGCTACTGAGATAGCCTTGGGTGAGAGCTCCAGGGCAATTCCTGACTCTCGGCCAGAGCCTGTTCCGGACCGGGATGATATCGAACATTCTGAGGTTTGGTTGCCGCCTGATTATAGTAGCGGTCCGCGAACAGTAACCATTTGTAAAGTATGGCGACAGCACGCCATTAACCATGAATATTGCCGGGTCGTAGAGAAACTTTATGTTTTCGCTGCCGAGTATAAACTGGTTATTCCGGATAAGGGGGCCAAAGTGACTGACTACCCGGCAGGCATATCGCTATTTACGCCCATCATCTGGAGTTTGGGCTGCGTTTTCCTTTGGATCTCACTTTTGTGAAAATTCTCAAGGCTTTTAACGTCTGCTTGGCCCAACTGACTCCCTTGGCCATCCGGAACTTGATTGCGTACATCTGGGTGTGCCGCTTTAAAGATTTTCCCGAAACATTAAACCTTTTCCGCCGGCTCCACTGGCTGAAGAAGAATGGATCTACCGAAAAAGGTTGGTGGTCTTTGACATCGGCCAAGAATAAAATCACTGTCTACCCAAAAGGTTAAAGGGTTGGCAGCTGGCTTTTTATTGGGTGAAGGTGATGTGATGGTTTAATATAGTGTTTTTCCCCCTGTATTTGAGCTAAAATGTGTATCAATGGTGCTCTTAGGAGCCATTTTATGCTAACTCTCTCCATCTAGTTGTGGTTTTCTGTTCTGTGTCTGATTGCAGGTTTTAGGGAGTTATCTCTCTATTCTCTACCACTATCTGACTATTTCACTGGACTGGAGAGATTCGAAGACATATTTGATGAGTTCCAAAGCCCTGAGGATACTTTTCGAGATCTCTGAGCGAAGAAGCATTGAAACCTTGGCGTTTGAAGCCAAGGAATGAGTATCGGACCTGAGCCAGATCGGGTCGGGCGCCACACGCCCGATCGGGCGGTCATCGTCAGGGGATACAGAAGATAAGAGTCGTTGCGGGCCCGATCGGGCAACGTTGCCCGATCGTTATTACGGTGAGGAGCCCGATCGGGCTGTTAGACCCGATCTCATCGGGCGTCCTTGGCATGTTCTGCGCCTGTCCCTGGAACCGTTGGTGTGCGGCCCGACTCCATCGGGTCGGCCCGATGTCATCGGGCGAGGTCCTGTTTTGATCCCAGCTGCTGCGTTTGAGCCCGATCTCATCGGGCTTAGTTGGCCCGATCGGGCGGCAGACTCCGCGCACTCATTTAATGATTTCGGGCACTAAGTATAAATAGAAAAGTTAGAACATTTTTTAGGGATCTTTGTTTTAGCTCTTATTTCTCATAGTTTCTCTCAAGAACCCTAGCTTTTCACTACTCTTCATTGTGATTCAAGATTGAACCTTTGGATTATTAGCAAGTTTAATATAGTTCATTAATTTGGTAATCTTCTTCCTTGTTCTTTTCATTATTATTTGTTTCTCTATTATTGATTAGATTAGTTTCTTAGTTATTTGCAATAGTTCAAAGTATGGATTTTTATATGGAATTCGTTATTGTTTTCTTAAGCATGAGTGAGTAGTTTTATTTCTAGGATTGTGGGGATCTATGTATGCAATGAAGGATTGATAGATTAGTATAATTACCTTTTATTTCAATTGTTTCCTGTGGTTGAATAGTTCATGCTAGATTTATGAATTAGGCCTGATTTGTATTTCTACTATCGCAATATTGAATCTGCTTCGAGAGGAGAGATTTCGTATAGGCTTTCAATCATTAGGCATAGTGATCCTTGACCATGCGAGAGCGGCTAGGTGATCTTTGAGGGAGGTAATGTTCGAGAGAAATTACATGTGCCCTAGATAAATTGACTTATTGGGTGATTATTATTCGTCTCTGATTTCCCGAATTGTATGCATAGTGATCCATAGTCCTAGTTCTTTATTAATTGATTCTTACCTTCATATTTAGTTCTATCATTTGCCTATTAGTTTAGTCACACACTCATCTTCATCTGATCTAGTTAGTATAATATTAGAATTCAGATACAATAGTATAACTTTCTCCCTGTGGATTCGATCCTGACTTTCCTGACTACTTGTTAGTGGACTTTAGGTTATTTTTGATAAGGTGATACGACTTTAGCCTGTCAAATTTTAGCGCCGTTGCCGGGGAGACGGTTTATTTTTATTTTGTCTGAATTATAGTATTACACTAACCTCTACTCTGAAGAACACCTGTTCTTTGGAGCATCTCACGTTTGTTTTAGTGTTTTTGGTGTATGAGCAGGAAATTGAAATCCTCAAATCTCATTCCATTTGATCCGGAGATTGAAAAGACTGCTCGTAGACTCAGAAAGCAAGCTAAGCAAGCGAAGTTGTCTGCAGGGACACCTTCCCAAAAGACAACTACTCCGCCATCTTCACCTATTACTGCTATCATGGGTGACGAAACTAAACCAACTTTCAGAGATTATGCACAACCTTCGCCTGACAATGTACCCACTGGGGTCCGGATGCCTACCATTGCTGCTACAAACTTTGAAATCAAGTCTCATGTTCTCGAATATGGTTCGGAATAATCGGTTTCTTTGGGTTACCATCTGAAGACCCAAATCAACATCTGCAGCGGTTTTTACAATGTTGTGCTACTCGAAACAAGCGGGTGTTACCGCCGATGATATGAAACTCATCCTATTTGGGTTCTCTCGCGCGACAAAGCTCTATTTTGGTATAATAAGCTGCCTTCCACCATCACCACCTGGGCGTAACTATCCAAAATCTTCCTCATCAAGTGGTATCCTTACCAAAAAGACTGAGATATGCGTCATGCCATAGTAACTTTCACCCAAGACCCCGGAGAATCATTATATGAAGCTTGGGAGAGGTTCAAGGATCTCGCAACGCCTTTGTCCTCATCATGGTTTAGACCAAGTGGTATTTGTGTCGATTTTCTACACTAGAGTTGATGCAGATACAAGGAGGGTAATTGATGGAGCCTCTGGTGGGTTTTTCATGGATAAAGCCATTGATGAGGGGTATGAACTTCTAGAGAAACTCGCTTCTAATCAAGCCTCTACCATTCATTCCTCCATGAAGAAGAAAGGGAAACATGATGTCGAAGCTATTTCTTTATTGTCCAGGCAACTAGCTGCTCTCAACCAGAAGATTGATTCCTTGAAGCTAGGTAATGACTCCTCCCATATGAGTGTTAATGCGATGGCTAGTGCTTCTAATTATATTGCTCCCATTTGTGATGCTTGTGGGATACCCGGGCACAGTGTCAAGAGTGCCCCGCGCTCTTATCTTCTAATGTCGGGAGCAATCGTGAGGCGGTTAATGCGTTTTAGTCACAACCTAGGGCCCAGTTCAATCCATATTCTAACACTTACAACCCCGGGTACGGAAATCACCCCAACCTCTCATATCGGAGCAATAATGTGTTGAATCCTCAACCTCAACAACCATATGTCCCACAGAATCAGGTTCAACAATATCAACCTCAACAACAAGCTCCTCCTGGCTTTCAGAGAAATCAAGCTCCACAACCACCTGCTCCTCCTACTGACCCAGCCATGACAGAGTTGAAGAATATGATGTTTCAAATGCAGAAAGGTTTTAATGCCTTTCAAGCCGACACAAAGGCTCAGTTGGAAAACTTGGGTACGCATAACAAGATGTTGGAGACTCAACTAGCTCAGTTGGCTAGTTCTTCTGCTAGTAGGCCACCCTGGATCATTACCTTCGCAGCCTATGCAACCAAGAGATATCGCAATGCCATCACTCTTAGGAGTGGAGCGCAATATGATAGTCGAGAGATGCCTAAAGATGATCCAGGTTAGCTCCGACAAGGATGAAGTCACACCGACAATTCTACAGCCTCCTAAGGATGTCAGCCATGCAGAGAAGCAGACAGTAGCTGAAAAAGTTTCACCTCCCACTCCTGTGATCAAGGTACCGTTCCCCAATAGACTATTGAAGACTAAGCTTGATCATCAGCTCGGTAAGTTTTTGGAGATAGTGAAACATCTGCAGGTAACTGTTCCTTTTACTGAACTTATTACTCAAGTTCCTGCATATGCTAAATTTTTGAAAGAAATTTTGACTAGGAAAAGAGCCTTTAATGAAATTGAGACTGTAGCTTTCACTGAAGAATGTAGTGGTTGGCGGGCGCGGATGTGTCGTTGTGCACCGCACCCGGCCAAAGATAAAATTTCTCCTACTCTCTTTTACAATAAACAAGTATAATGGAAGTAGGGGTCGTATCCACAGGGAAACAGGGACGAGTTTAGTACTTAGCGTGATTCGAAACCTAGATTAAGCTAAGGGCCGAGAAACCTAATAATAATAACAAAGGGGGGTTTCAAGTAGATTATAACTAAACTACAACTAACTAGCATATAAACAAAATGAGAAATCAATTATAGGAAGATCTTGAATCCGATTAACATCCACTTCAATTCATTATCGATCATTTAACCTCGACTCTAATTATTTCCATAATTATCTATTGTTGAGAATTAATCTCGCATTCTCCTTATTCTTAGTTGAATAGCACGATCAGCGTGACTATAAAACCCTAACTAAAGGATAACTTAGTCCGATCTCGCGTCTAAGTTCAATCCAATAGCAAGCAATAAACACGAGAGAACCAACGGACACCCGCTAACGTCATACTAGCGATAAACGTTCAACGAGTTGATTCAATTTCTCCAAGAAATAACCAAGACGATCTGCATCTAAATTACTCCCTAGTTTGCTACCAATTGATAAAAGAATAAAACAATCCGATTCTATTCTTAAATCTAGCATTAGATTAATTACACAATCAAACTAGTAATATTCCTAGCATAATCATGCAAAAATCATAGAAAGCAAGCACAGAAATTAAACCATAATCAAAGGAATTAAATAGAGGGGAAAGATCTCACAATAATGCTTGAAGCTCCATATTAATCTCGTTCAAGAACGGTTCAAGCTACAATCGGCATAGCATAAGCCAATCCCATAATTGAAATCTACAAAAACTAAATTAGAAAATAAAAACTAAAAAGAGAAGACAACAAGAGAGGAGTGGAGTTTTGGAAACTCCATCTCCTTGTGGCTGCTGCCCCCTAGGTCTAAAAACAAAGTTTAGTATTTATACTAAGGCTCAAAAGTCAGCCGACATTTAGACCGACCTAGGGGTCGCGAGGTGCGATACAGGTCGCACCGTGCGATGAGCTACTGCCTTCGCAACGAGCTGAAGAGCTGGGCCAAAACCACGCAGGTCGCACCGTGCGAGATTCCTCGCGAGGTGCGAGCAGGCTCGTCGCGAGGTGCGAGGAAGCTCGCGAGTCGCGAGCGCTGGGCGCTGGCGGCAGTGAGCTCTTTGGGCGATGCTTCGGGCCGGACAGCTTGGTCGAGGCCGCTGAGGCCGGGCGAGCGCCGGCCGGCTGGGCGGCAGGCGATGATGCTTGCGATGCTTGTGTTGGCTTGGCGATGATGCTTGGGCTTTTGGGCTTGCGGTGGAGTTTGATGCTTGGGCTTTGCTCGGCTCAAATGCACTTCACCTTGGAAGCTCGGAATGCATAACATTAACACAACTTATATCGCAAAACTCCGAACTTCCGCTAAGGATGATTTTATATGCAAACCTTAACAATTACGAACAAATCCCTTAGCAATGTGCACCTAAAATACCACAAGAACATCGTATAACTTGAGCGCATCAAATACCCCCTCACTTGAACTTTACTCGACCTCGAGTAAACTCAAAATGAGGATCACCAAATAAATCATCACCCAAACTAACGACACCAACCTACACTCCCCATCAACTACATCATCATCATCACATCTTAACAACATCCGCTCAAAAACCTAAACGTAAGGGAAGATGATTCCCCCACACTTAGATTCGAGCTCACCTGAAAAATAAAAAGACGCGACAACAATAATCACCAAACGACAACCAAAATGTGAGCTCAAATCCTGACGGATCTCAAAGGAATTGAACTCACTCCAACGCCACAATCAAAATGACAACTCGCCTAAAACCTCAATAGATAAACTAAAACTACTACTACTACAACTAATTTAGAATAGCAAGCCATGGAACAAAGACAAAAAGGGATAAATTTCATGCTTACTCCCAAAAACAATCAACCAAAAGAATGTGAAAGCCAACATAAATCTTCACAAAATCAAGGATGAAATAACCAACCCAACCCGAAAATGCTTTCCACCTTATGACACCATCTCCGGCAAATGAGTTTTCAAAGTGTATAATTCTCTCTTAATCTCTCATTTTGCCTAGGAGCCCTTTCGGGTTTTCATCCTAGCTTCTCACATTTTTTTTTATCTCACCATCTTACCCGCTCAATATAAGCCACTTTTTTGCATAAGTTGCCCTTTCGGGTTTTCAACCTATCCGGGCCCCCATTTTTGCCTGAGTCGCCCACCCTTGTGGGTTTTCAACTCAGCGGGTTTCATTTCATCACTTTTTTTTTTTTTTTATATTCTTTTTCATCATTTTTTTTTTTTTCATTTTTTTTTTTTCATTTTCATTTTTTTTCATTTCCATTTTTTTTTCAAATTGAAAGTAATATACACAACATAGATACATGAGAATGAGAATACCCTCCCCCCTACTTAAACTACACATTGTCCTCAATGTGTCGACAATTAGAAGAAAAGTAAACCGAAAATGGGGGAGAGAATCGAAAATCGGGTAAATCGAAGATCGAATGCTCAAAACTCATGACCAAACAATCCGTCAAACTCAAATTTCTTAACAACACCAACTCAAATCTCATAAATCAACTCACAACCCTCTCCCTCGAATCACTCAAACAAATGACAAGCTCAAAAGTTTTGAATTTGTGAGATTTGCACCTAGCTTAAGAGATCGAAAAGATACATTAACAATCTCAATCCTCTAGTGCACCAACTCCTAGCTATTGAAGTCCTCCCAACGGATTTTCTTTTGTGGATTTTGGTTCCAAGTGGATGAAGATTGGTTGTGGATCTTTTTAGTGGGTGGGTGGTGGGTGAAAGAAAATTTGTTGTGGTGGTGGAAATTTGATGAAAAATAAAGAGAAAGAAAGAAAATAAAGGGGTCTCGGGTTGCCTCCCGAGAAGCGCTGTTGTTTAAAGTCGTGAGCTCGACTTAATACCTTAAGCTTAATCATTGGGTTGTGCTCCATGTGTGACAATGGTGGTTCCATGTCAATCTCCACTTCAAGTACCTGCAAAATTGATTGAGAAGAACTCTTGCAATGCATCGTTAATACCTAGCTTACTACAATATGGATGAGCATATAACATCAGATTATATCCAAACCTAGCATTAAGTCAACAACAAACATCAACTAGTAGTACTCCTAGCTAATTCAAGTCATGACCATTAATATAAATGTTTAAAGCTAGACAATAACCAAGATATAAAGTATGAGTCAATCAACCATTCCCAAGAGAGTTTAAGCAACAAATTCCATGCTTCTTGTCCAACATACAAAAGTGAAATACATAGAGTTCAATGGAAGATGAAAATTGAAACTAAAAACAAAAAAGGAATTCTTTATATGAGTGGCCAACCAAAAACAAAGAGCACAAGCAATACCATTCAAAAATCACACTAAATACAAACAAGTAACACCGTTTCCCCGGCAACGGCGCCAAAATTTGGCGGGCGCGGATGTGTCGTTGTGCACCGCACCCGGCCAAAGATAAAATTTCTCCTACTCTCTTTTACAATAAACAAGTATAATGGAAGTAGGGGTCGTATCCACAGGGAAACAGGGACGAGTTTAGTACTTAGCGTGATTCGAAACCTAGATTAAGCTAAGGGCCGAGAAACCTAATAATAATAACAAAGGGGGGTTTCAAGTAGATTATAACTAAACTACAACTAACTAGCATATAAACAAAATGAGAAATCAATTATAGGAAGATCTTGAATCCGATTAACATCCACTTCAATTCATTATCGATCATTTAACCTCGACTCTAATTATTTCCATAATTATCTATTGTTGAGAATTAATCTCGCATTCTCCTTATTCTTAGTTGAATAGCACGATCAGCGTGACTATAAAACCCTAACTAAAGGATAACTTAGTCCGATCTGCGTCTAAGTTCAATCCAATAAGCAGCAATAAACACGAGAGAACCAACGGACACCGCTAACGTCATACTAGCGATAAACGTTCAACAGTTGATTCAATTTCTCCAAGAAATAACCAAGACGATCTGCATCTAAATTACTCCCTAGTTTGCTACCAATTGATAAAAGAATAAAACAATCCGATTCTATTCTTAAATCTAGCATTAGATTAATTACACAATCAAACTTGTAATATTCCTAGCATAATCATGCAAAAATCATAGAAAGCAAGCACAGAAATTAAACCATAATCAAAGGAATTAAATAGAGGGGAAAGATCTCACAATAATGCTTGAAGCTCCATATTAATCTCGTTCAAGAACGGTTCAAGCTACAATCGGCATAACATAAGCCAATCCCATAATTGAAATCTACAAAAACTAAATTAGAAAATAAAAACTAAAAAGAGAAGACAACAAGAGAGGAGTGGAGTTTTGGAAACTCCATCTCCTTGTGGCCGCTGCCCCTAGGTCTAAAAACAAAGTTTAGTATTTATACTAAGGCTCAAAAGTCGCCCGACATTTAGACCGACCTAGGGGTCGCGAGGTGCGATACTGTGTCGCACCGTGCGATGAGCTACCGCCTTCGCAACGAGCTGAAGAGCTGGGCCAAAACCACGCAGGTCGCACCGTGCGAGATTCCTCGCGAGGTGCGAGCAGGCTCGTCGCGAGGTGCGAGGAAGCTCGCGAGTCGCGAGCGCTGGGCGCTGGGCAGTGAGCTGCTGGGCGATGCCGGGCCGGGCAGCTTGGTCGAGGCCGCTGAGCGGCCGGGCGAGCGCCGGGCCGGGCGGCTTGGGCGATGATGCTTGCGATGCTTGTCTTGGCTTGGCGATGATGCTTGGGCTTGCGGTGGAGTTTGGGCTTGCGGTGGAGTTTGATGCTTGGGCTTTGCTCGGCTCAAATGCACTTCACCTTGGAAGCTCGGAATGCATAACATTAACACAACTTATATCGCAAAACTCCGAACTTCCGCTAAGGATGATTTTATATGCAAACCTTAACAATTACGAACAAATCCCTTAGCAATGTGCACCTAAAATACCACAAGAACATCGTATAACTTGAGCGCATCAGTGCTCTTTTGCAAAACCAATCCCCACCTAAACTGAAAGACCCGGGGAGTTTCTCTATCCCTTGTAACATTGGCACCATTTTTATCGATAAGGCTTTATGTGATTTGGGTGCTAGTGTTAGTGTCATGCCCCTTACTGTATGCAAAAAGCTTGACATGGGAGATTTAAAATGTACCAATATTACTCTTCAAATGGCTGACCGTTCTGTCAAATACCCCTTAGGTATCTTAGAGGACGTCTCTGTGAGAGTAGGTAAATTTTTTATTCCTGTGGATTTTGTTGTGCTTGGCATGGAAGAGGATACTCAGATCCCAATCATTTTAGGGAGACCATTTCTTCATACTGCTGGAGCTGTCATAGATGTCAAGAATGGTAAATTAACTTTGACTGTGGGGGATGACAAGGTGACCTTTAGTTTAACCAATGCCTTGAAAAGTCCCATGCTAGAGGAAGCCTGTTATAGAATTGATGTCATTGATGTGTTAGTTAACGATGACATGCCTCAATCCCTTCTGTGGGATCCTCTGGAGGCTTTGCTTTGTTTTGCATCTTCTACAGGTGATGGTAATCCCTTGAGTGCTGCCGCGGATGACTGGGAAGCGGTTCTAGCATGTGGAGAGCTTGACGGTATTACCACTCATGACCAGGAACGGTTAGTATATGATACTCAACCCGGTAGAGGTAAAGAAACCTGAACTGAAACCCCTTCCCTCTTCTCTCGCTATGCTTTTCTCGGATGAATCCGAAAACTATCCTGTGATTGTTAGTGCTTCATTGAATGATGGTCAAATGTCTCAACTTTTGTCTGTTTTGAAAAAACATAAACAAGCCATTGGATATAATATTGATGATTTGAAAGGCATAAGCCCTGACTTCTACATGCATAGAATTCACTTAGAGGATGATCATCGTCCTAGTATACAAGGCCAACGTCGTTTGAACCCCAATATGCAGGAAGTGGTTAAGAAAGAGGTCATGAAATTGCTTGATCTTTGGAATCATCTACCCCATTGCCGATTCTAAGTGGGTGAGTCTAGTTCAAGTGGTTCCTAAAATGGGAGGTACTACTTGTTGTTAAAAATGAAAAAAATGAATTAATTGCTACAAGAGTAGTAACTGGTTGGCGTATGTGCATTGACTATAGGAAATTAAATGTTGCCACCAAGAAGGATCACTTTCCCTCCCATTCATTGACCAAATGTTGGAAAGGCTAGCTTGTCATTCTTATTTCGTTATCTAGATGGGTATTCCGGTTTCTTCCAAATCCCTATCCACCCGGATGACCAGGAGAAGACCACATTTACCCGCCCTTATGGTACCTTTGCCTATCGAAGGATGCCATTTGGATTATGCAATGCCCCCGCCACCTTCCAACGTTGTATGATGGCCATTTTTTCGAGTTCATTGAGTCCATTATGGAAGTGTTTATGGATGACTTTAGCGTGTATGGAATTGATTTTGATGCATGTTTGCTAAATCTGGCTAAAGTTTTGAAAAGGTGTGAAGATGTCAATCTTGTCCCTGAATCGGGAGAAGTGCCACTTCATGGTTACTTGAAGGAGTGGTACTTGGTCATATTATCTCTCCGAACGTGGCATCCAGGTGGATAAAGCAAAAATACAAGTGATTGAGCAATTACCCCCTCCCGTGAATGTAAAAGGGGTGCGAGGTTTCCTTGGTCATGCGGGGTTTTATCGCCGCTTCATCAAGGAAATCTCTAAAATTGCTAAACCACTTACTCGGTTGCTCCTCAAGGATGCCCCGTTCTCTGTTCTCGATAACCTGTCTTATATCTTTCAACGGGATCAAGCAAGCTTTGATTCTTGCTCCAATCATTCGATCTCCGGATTGGAACCTTCCTTTTGAGATTATGTGTGATGCTAACGACTATGCCTTGTGGGAGCCGTGCTTGGTCGAGAGGAAGGGCAACATTCTCCATGCGATATACTACGCTAGTAAGACCCTAGATGAAGCTCAAGTTAACTATGCCACAACCGAGAAAGAGCTTCTAGCCGTGGTATATGCACCGGACAAGTTCGAACTTATTTGTTGGGGTCTAAGGTCATTGTTTATACCGACCATGCTGCATTGAAGTATCTCCTAGCCAAAAAGGAGGCCAAACCTAGACTCATTCGGTGGATTTTTTTGCTCCAAGAATTTGATTTAGAGATCGGGAGACAAAAAGGAGCAGAAAATGTAGTGGGCGATCATCTCGTCCCGATTGCAGTATGAAGACATGGAAGAAGGTCTACCCATTGATGACTCATTTCCCGATGATAAGCTCCCTGGCAGTCACTTCGTCACCCCGTGGTATGCCGACTTCGCCAACTTTTGTGTGAGTGGCCGGACTCCCCCGCAGCCGAGTTACCGCAGAGAGGAAGAAATTCCTCCATGAGGCTAAAAAGTATTTCGGGACGACCCTCTACCGTACAAGCTTTGCGGCGACACCATCTATAGGCGATGTATTCCCGGAATGGGAGGTGCATGACATTCTGAAGCACTCCCACTCCCTCGCCATGTGGAGGCCATGCTTGGGCCCTCCAAAACTGTTGCTAAGGTACTTCAATCTGGTTTTTATTGGCCTACTTTATTTCATGATGCTAGTACCTTTGTTAAGTCCTGTGATGCATGCCAACGAACGGGAAATATTTCCCGAAGACATGAGATGCCTCAAACCCCCATTTTGGAAGTTGAATTATTTGATGTATGGGGTATTGATTTTATGGGCCCCTTTCCCTCTTCCTCTCGGCAATAATTTCATACTTGTTCTTTGTTGATTATGTGTCTAAGTGGGTAGAAGCCCTTGCATCACCAACTAACGACTCTAAAGTCGTTATGAAAATGTTTAAAAAGATTATCTTTCCAAGGTTTGGGGTACCAAGGGTTGTCATAAGTGATGGTGGATCTCATTTTCATAAACGCACTTTCGAGGCTCGCTTAAGAAGTATGGTGTCTACCATAGGATCGGCCTAGCTTATCACCCTCGGACAAGTGGGCGAGGTAGAAGTGTCTAATCGTGAGATAAAGACTATCTTGGAGAAAGTGGTAGCTAAATCTAGGAAGGATTGGAGTGACAAATTAGATGACACTTTGTGGGCTTACGAAGCTGCTTTTAAGACCCCTATTGGCACCACCCCTTACAAGGTTAGTTTATGGGAAAGCATGTCACCTACCCGTTGAGCTAGAGTACAAGGCTTTTTGGGCCGTTAAGGAGCTGAATTTTGATGCTAAGTTAGCAAGAGAAAACGCCTTTTGCGGATTAATGAACTTGATGAACTCCGGCTGAATGCTTATGATAGTTCGCGTCTCTACAAAGAGCGCACTAAGAGATGGCACGATAAGAAAATTTTGAGTAGAGAGTTCTCAATTGGTGACAAGGTCTTATTGTACAACTCTAGATTAAAACTTTTTCCTGGTAAGTTGAAATCTAGGTGGTCTGGTCCATTTTCTGTCACTAATGTTAACAAGTTTGGTTCTATTGAGGTGATGAATGCAACAGGTGAAAAATTCAAGGTTAATGGACAACGCTTAAAGCTTTATCATACAAGAGCTCTTGCTGGATCTGTGGAGGAATTATACCTCCAACCCCCTTCCCCTTCTGTTTGAGGGATGCGGCATTATGGTCGTGCGGGACCCTCATAAACCAGCGCTAATCGGGAGGCAACCCGATTTTCCCTTTCCTTTTCTTCTTTTTAGTATAGTTTTGTTTTTAGTTTTTCTAGTTTTGTAGTTTAGGTGAGAGAGTGAGAGGGTATTGATCATTACATTGAGGTTATATGTGTGCAGGATTTTTAATTTCAGATGATAGCGAGGCTCGTTTTTTTTTTAATCTATGAACAATATTGCAAACCCGAAAAGTGGAAGTTTCGGCCTCCGCCCGATCGGGCCCGGGAAGAATTCATAAACGAAATCAAAAAGAGAAGCGCCCGATCCCATCGGGGCATTACGCCCGATCGGGCTTTCTACCGTCAACGAAACAACAATCCGCCCGACTGGATAGGGCTATTTCGCCCGATCGGGCAATACACCGTCAAGTTGTTGGAAGACAAAACAATGACGCCCGATTGCATCGGGCTGTTCTCACCCGATCGGGCCCGCAACTGAAAATCTGACCTGAAGAAAGAAAATCCCGCCCGATGAAATCGGGCTCCTCACGCCCGATCGGGCTTCCTGCCGGACTGTCATTAAACTCGGGATTTCCTCACTCCTTTTCCTCATTCACTCCCCATCTCTCTCTCTCTCTTCTTCAAGCCCTAATCCCAACTCTCTCATCTTCTTCCCCAAATTCTCCATCCACCATTAACAACCTCCAATCCAAGCTACTTGGCTCTCCACAAAATTCAATCCTCCCATCCTCCCTACCAATTACCCACTACATCCTCTTCATTTTTTTTTCTTTCACTCCATCTCTCTCATCCATCCTCTTCCACATCCATTCCACCATTGAAGTAAGAGAAAAGCCCCTTTCACAACATCCCCATTAAAGTGAGTGTGACATCTCTACATTTTTTTTCAAGCATCATGACTTCTAGGAGGCGTCGCGGATCCTGCACTGGGCCACCACAACCACCACCACCACCACGGGACGAGACTTTTCCGGATGTCATCTTTTCGTCGCCGGAGCAACGTGAACGGTTTCAGCGCCTAAAAGGGCGCGAGGTGAGACCTACCCATTTCCTTGATATTGAATTTTTAAATAAATTGGGTATTGCTTCTGAGTTCAAAGATTTCATGAAAATAATCGGCATGGAATCTTTCTTTTCCGTCCATGTTAATACCTATCTGTCTTGGTCTATGAATTTTATAGCGATCTTAAGGTTACCAAACCCCGAACTGGACTGTATCATATGTATCTTTTAGATCCTTTCAATCGGGATTTCCACCTCACTTTGCCGGAATTTGCACGGGTACTACGAGTACAATGTGGTGGGGAGATTGGGCACCCCCCTAACTACCATCATCGTAGCACGTATTTTGCCATCACAGGTGATGGTAATGACTTCACCCTACAACACTGCAAGGGTAAATTCATCCACCAACCCATCTTTAAAATGTGGGTTCGATTTATGTCGCAGACACTATTTGGGAGGGTGGAAGGACAATTAATAAAGGGGGATGAACTGTACCTAATTGGCAGCTACATGCTTAAAGGGACGCCCGACCATTTTCAATATAACATCCCTCATCATGTTGCGCTCCAGATGGAGCGTATTGCTACCACTTACCCCAAGAGGAGAGCGGACGGTACTTTGACCTCTCGGGCTATTGTAAATGGGGGGTTAGTGACTCTTTTTGCTAGGAAAATTCCTGGTTTTGATGAGTCTCGCTACCAGCCAGCCTAAGGACCCACCCTCCTAGATTATGCTTTCTTCGATCGCCTCCATTGGTTAGCGAGGGCTGGGGATAAATATCAATGGCGCATCAACGGGAGGCGCTCTATTGAGTTGCCTAGTCCCTTAGCCAAAATCCGACCAGGGCAGCCCCATTACCACCTTCCCATTGCTGGTTCCGACTTTCCCACCCCCATCCCCGAGATTCCCCAACGCACATTTCACCGTCGCCCCCTCATCCCGCCGATATTGCCTCTACTTCCGATGCTCCCCCTCCCCCATATTCTCTTGCTCTCCCGCTCCTTCTTTTGATTTTCGGGGAATGATGAGCATGCTCCGACGGATGGAGTCCGGTATCACTCGCCAACTCTACCGCTATTCGTAACATCGGTCGACGAGGTTGATGCCAACTCCGTCCTTCTCCGAGCCTCGGCCCGGCGTGTTGATACATTGGCCAATGATCAACACCTAGCTTTGTATCCCCTGTACGATGACTACTGCGGACAGCATACGATTGCAGAAACCGATGCCCACCCATCCCGGTACTCTTGGAACCCGAATTACACCGGCCCGGGGGTCCGGTAGTAGGGGTGGCGGCGGTGAGGATGATGGAGGTGAGGATGATGGAGGTGAGGATGATGGAGATGCGGATGATGATGGTGAGGACATTTCTATGGATGGGCGATATCCATGCGTTCCTTTCCCTTGTTGCACCGAGGCCATTGCCACGTTCGGCTGGGGGAGGACTTCTGTAAGTATTAGTATTATTTTTCTTTTTGTTTTTACTGCATTTTAGGATAGTTAAGGTAGGTTATTTGCTTTGAAAAAATGAAAAATCACAAAAAAATGAAATATTGCTGAAAAAAAAACACAAAAATACGAGTTGAATTCGAATAGTTTGATTGCTTCCCTGTGCCCCGAACTTTGCTTTGAAAAAAATGATTTAACTCATTATACTGGATAGTTGGGCATTTGTGATTGGGATGTTGTGATGTGATCTGTGATTGCCTTGATCTTGAGTGAATTTTGATGATAAAGTGCCTATTTTAACTGCATGCTTGAATTGGTTAGATGGTGAGGATTCATTCTAGCCCTCGGATTTATCTCTATATCCGATCTATTCTTGTGTGTTAGTTCCTCGTAGCATTCTTATCTTGGTTTTGGCATTGTACTCGTTGAGTTATGGTAACTTTAGGCATGTGCTGTGATAGAGGCGTTCATTTGTTTAATTTTAAGCCTCAGAGTTGTTTAATGAATTTTTCCCCCCTAGCCCCGCTGAGCCTAATGACTTCTTTTTGGATCTATATTAAACCACATTACACACCTTGAGCCTTTACATTGACTATTGTCCCAAGCCTAGCTTGGGGGAGCATTTGTTAAGTTTATATCATATTGTGTGGTTGATTCCGTAGGGCGGTTGGAAAATAATGATACGGTTGTACAAAGAAAGAAAGAAAAAAATTTGATAGTGAAAAATCTGAAAAATTTATATGATCTTCACTCGTTAACTTTCAAAAGTGTTGGAAATTATGTTGAAAATGACAATTATTGGTTGGTTCGTGAAACTTCAAAAGTTGGTTATTATCTTGGTTATGTTGCTGTTGCCATGGGAGTTGTTTCGACCACACTTATTCCTACTAGTGTTTTTTGCTCCCCTTTCTTGGCTTTTCCACCACATTTCCTAAATAATTTTCGTACCTTTACCCGAGCCCCATTACAACCCTGATAAAGACCTTTTGAGCACATGTTTGATTGTATATTGGAATAATACTGAGTCAATATGCCAAAGTTGAAGATTAAGTTTGTTATTTGAGTCGACCTGATTAGGATGAGCGATATTATACCTTTTTAAACACATGAGAGTGTGAGTGGGAAGGGCTATTATGGTTGGGTTGGTGAGCGATCGGGCACATATTTTGCCTGCCACAAAATTGAGAGGAGTGACACCTCGGTGAGCACCTTTTCAAGATTTGCATGATATATAGGGCGGCTACGTTTGATGGTTTACTTAAGTGATTGGTAGTCAGGTGATCTGAGCAACTGAACTTGAATTTTGCTTGCTTGAATGATTTTGAGTTGGAAATAATTGAGTTTAAACTTTTCCATCTGAGGGGTGAAGCAATCCTATTCTTATTCCTGTTGTGCTTTGCTTGAGGACAAGCAAAGGTTTAGCTTGGGGGAGTTTGATGTGATGGTTTAATATAGTGTTTTTCCCCCTGTATTTGAGCTAAAATGTGTATCAATGGTGCTCTTAGGAGCCATTTTATGCTAACTCTCTCCATCTAGTTGTGGTTTTTCGTTTCGTGTCTCGATTGCGGGTTTTGGGAGTTATCTCTCTATTCTCTACCACTATCTGACTATTTCACTGGACTGGAGAGATTCGAAGACATATTTGATGAGTTCCAAAGTCCTGAGGATACTTTTCGGGATCTCTGAGCGAAGAAGCATTGAAACCTTGGCGTTTGAAGCCAAGGAATGAGTATCGGACCTGAGCTCGATCGGGTCGGGCGCCACACGCCCGATCGGGCGGTCATCGTCAGGGGATACAGAAGATAAGAGTCGTTGCGGGCCCGATCGTTATTACGGTGAGGAGCCCGATCGGGCGGTTAGGCCCGATCTCATCGGGCGTCCTTGGCATGTTCTGCGCCTGTCCCTGGAACCGTTGGTGTGCGGCCCGACTCCATCGGGCGAGGTCCTGTTTTGATCTCAGCTGCTGCGTTTGAGCCCGATCTCATCGGGCTTAGTTGGCCCGATCGGGCGGCAGACTCCGCGCACTCATTTAATGATTTCGGGCACTAAGTATAAATAGAAAAGTTAGAACATTTATTAGGGATCTTTGTTTTAGCTCTTATTTCTCATAGTTTCTCTCAAGAACCCTAGCTTTTCACTACTCTTCATTGTGATTCAAGATTGAACCTTTGGATTATTAGCAAGTTTAATATAGTTCATTAATTTGGTAATCTTCTTCCTTGTTCTTTTCATTATTATTTGTTTCTCTATTATTGATTAGATTAGTTTCTTAGTTATTTGCAATAGTTCAAAGTATGGATTTTTATATGGAATTCGTTATTGGTTTCTTAAGCATGAGTGAGTAGTTTTATTTCTAGGATTGTGGGGATCTATGTATGCAATGAAGGATTGATAGATTAGTATAATTACCCTTTATTTCAATTGTTTCCTGTGGTTGAATCGTTCATGCTAGATTTATGAATTAGGCCTGATTTGTATTTCTACTATCGCAATATTGAATCTGCTTCGAGAGGAGAGATTTCGTATAGGCTTTCAATCATTAGGCATAGTGATCCTTGACCATGCGAGAGCGGCTAGGTGATCTTTGAGGGAGGTAATGTTCGAGAGAAATTACATGTGCCCTAGATAAATTGACTTATTGGGTGATTATTATTCGTCTCTGATTTCCCGAATTGTATGCATAGTGATCCATAGTCCTAGTTCTTTATTAATTGATTCTTACCTTCATATTTAGTTCTATCATTTGCCTATTAGTTTAATCACACACTCATCTTCATCTGATCTAGTTAGTATAATATTAGAATTCAGATACAATAGTATAACTTTCTCCCTGTGGATTCGATCCTGACTTTCCTGACTACTTGTTAGTGGACTTTAGGTTATTTTTGATAAGGTGATACGACTTTAGCCTGTCAGAAGGTTCCAGACAACTTCCCTCTTCATCGCCATTTTACCAAACCGGTCATCCGTATGGAAGACGTATCTTCTTACGGCCTATCAGTGGCCGAGCAAGCGGCTTTTGACTACTTTGAGTCCGAGCTTGGGACCGTTGTTGTTAATGGCGAGAAGGTCGAGGAGAGAATTCCTTGTACTTGGCTCCCCCATGCCAAGTACATTCTGGGAAATGAGCCCTTGTCGGCCTTATTTCTCTGCCATACTCACCCAGAAGGTGTGTACCTTGACTTGTGGTCCGACATAGGACTTGTTACATTGTTTTTCATAGTTTGTCATGATATTAATTGTTGTCGGCTTTATTTTCGCAGGTCCTAATAGCTTAGACCTTGAAGAGTTGGGGCTTGACGAGAACTTGAACCCAATGTCAAAAGCTCCTGAAGAGCCCGTTTTTTATTACGACACCGTTCATGGCCTTACTGGTGGCCTGCGCGGTGCTGATCGTGGACGGGGTGGCCGCAATGCTGGTCGGATCAGTGTCCGACGCGCTGGTCGCACTCTCGGTCGCACGCCTGGTCGTAATGCTGGGCGTGGAGAGCAGGGTTCTTCCTCTCCCGTAGTTCGCGTCCCGGTCCGCCGAGGTGGTGGGGAAGTTGGTCAAAGGCGACCTCGGGAGATCTCTAACGTGGAGGAGAGCCTTAGCAAGAGGCCAGCCCTAGACTTTAATATGGGATCCGCCATTAATATCCCGGATGAGAGTCCGGTTCGAGAGTCAGCACCAATCAGTAATCGTATTTCTCCTCTTAATGCTGCAATCGACAGTATTGGGACGGCACTGGGATCTGGCTCTTCCATGCACCAAAAAATTTATGATGTCCTCAGTGCTCCGAACTTTTTATCGAATCTGGGTTCAGGAATATTTTCTCGGATTCATGAGTGGATCGAGCACAAGGAGATAATCCTTAGTACCGCTGTGAAGGCTGCTTTTTCTCGTCCTCCTTCTGTTCCCGGGAAGATTTATCAGCCCAACTGGGACGTGAGGGAGGATGAATCTTTATACGCTGATATTCCAGTCAATGGTGGTACTCTTGGATATCGTCTTCTGAAGGGCCTCCAGTTGCCAATTGATTGCCCAGCCGACAAGCTGGTGGCTCCAGCGGCCCAACTTGCTCATGATCTTGCGGTGGTAAGGGTCTTTTCGCCATTTTTTTTGTTTTTTTTTTTGGTTTTAATCTCGTCTTTCTGATGCAGACTAACAATTCCGCCATCGAGCTCATTGAACAATTCGTCCATTACCAATCTCTGTCAGATAAGCAGAAACAATCCTTGGATGAGATTCAGGCCCAGCTTGATGCTGCCCGAGTTCATTCTAATGCTATACAACAGGAGCTTGATGCCGAGAAGGCGTCAAGGGCAGTGCTTGATGTTGAACTGACGGATTTGCGAGTCAAGGCTGGCAAGGTTGAGCAGGCTGAGAAGAGATCAGCGGAGCTTGAAGCTGCCCTGGAGTCCGCTAAGAACGAGATGGCCACCGCTATTTCTAAGGCCAAGGATGATGCCGGCTTTCAAGCTGATGCAAATTTCAAAAAATCTGAGGAGTTTGTCGGCTTGTTAGGAGAGAGATATGACGGCGGCTGGGTGGCTGCTAAAAGACGTGTTTGCCATTCTCACCCCACCTTCAACTCGGAGGAGATGGAAACCGCCTTTGCAGAAACATACACGCCCTCTTGAGGGTGAGCCCTTCATTTGCGAGGAGCATGTGATTGCCAACGTTCTCCCTGTCACCCAGGACGAAGAGGTGCCTCTCCCTTGATGTTTTTGGCGTCATCTCCAGGCTTTTCTGTTGATTCTAATAGCTATTAAATTTCTATTTTCCCGATATTTTATAAACTTTGAATTCGGCCCAATATGACATGTACTTTCAATAAGCTTACAATTACAATTACTGCTATAAATTTTTGATGCCTTTTTGATGGCTGCCCACATTTTCGCTTGTTGTTGGCCGCCATGCCAGTAATTAGTAATGAAGCTTAGTTTTTGTAAATTTTTGTTTTCCCCTCTGTTTTTGCTTTAGATTGAGGTAATTTATCTACCTGTCGTATCTCGGACATTGCTTCCCGTTATGAAAAAATCAATCGAGCGTATATTGTGCCTGTGAGTTGGCTTTGAATAATCTATTGTTTGATCCTTGAAGCATGTTGGTGGCCGGTTACAGGCATTGCCTGTTGCGTGGCTACGTTTAAGTTTAACCTGTTATGTGGTCGTTTAGGTACTTTGCCTGTTATATGGCCGCTTTTATATTTGACCTGTTATATGGTCGTTATTGTACTTGGACCTGTCATATGGTCGTTTTTGTACCTGACCTGTTATGTGGTCTTTTGTATTTGACCTGTTATATGGCCGTTATTGTACTTGGACCTGTCATATGGTTGTTTTTGTACCTGACCTGTTATGTGGTCTTTTAGGTACTTTGCCTGTTATATGGCCGCTTTTATATTTGACCTGTTATATGGTCGTTATTGTACTTGGACCTGTCATATGGTCGTTTTTGTACCTAACCTGTTATGTGGTCTTTTTGTATTTGACCTGTTATATGGCCGTTATGGATTCCTATAGCGTACATAAGATGTTAAATATAATCAAACAATTAATAGAACGCTAATGGAAGGTTATATTATTAAAAACGAGAAAGTAATGGCTCTTGGCCTTTTACATGAGATATCTAAACATAGTACTTCTTTTAAACACTTGTGTTCCAGCAATTCTTCAGTTCAGTGCCATCCATCGTTTTGAGCGCAAAAGAGCCGGGACCAATTTCTTTAGATATCTGATATGGTCCTTCCCAGTTGGCTGTTAGCTTTCCTTCAGTGTGAGCTTTTCCGGTGGCTGCCGTCCTTCGCAGTACTAGATCTCCCCGTGCTAATGGCCTTTCCAAAACTCTCTTGTTGTAGGCTTTACTGACACGATCTTTGTATGCAGCAGCTTTGAGTTCCGCTATTAACCTTGTTTCTGGTAAAAAATCTAGATTTTCTCTTTTAGCCTGATCATTGTTCTTTAGATCTTTGTGCTTGATCCGATAGGACGGTAAACCAACTTTTACTGGCAAGACTGCTTCTGTCCCAAAAGCTAGCTTGAATGGACTTTCTCCCGTTGCCTCGTTTTCCGTTGTTCTATTGGCCCATAATACTGATGGGACCATATCGGCCCAAGCTCCCTTGAACTCATCCAACTTCTTCTTCAGGACTGCGAGAATCTGTTTATTTGCGGCCTCAGCTTGCCCATTGCTCTGCGGGTGACATACGGCTGAAAATGCAAACTTTACCTTAAATTCAGACAGGAAATTCTTGATTGGTCGACAATCAAATTGCGCGCCGTGATCAAAGACTATTGCAGCTGGTATACCAAACCTTGTCATTATGTTTTGCCAAATGAACTTTTTGACTTGATTTGACTTTATCTTTGCTGTCGGCTCTGCTTCGATCCATTTTGTGAAATAGTCGATACCAACAATCAAGAATCTACGACGGCCAGTGGCCGTTGTGAACGGTCCGAGAATATCCAAACCCCACTGCGCAAATGGTATCGGACATATTATGGGCTGGAGGTCGTTCGCGAGCCTATTGATAATGGGAGTAAATTTTTGGCACTTGTCACATTTCTTGACATAACTTTGTGCGTCTGCCAACATGCTCGGCCAATAATATCTAGCTCTCAACGCTTTCAATGCCAGTGCTTTTCCTCCAATGTGATTCCCACAGATCCCTTCGTGTATTTCCTCCAATATCTTTCCGGATTCCCATGCCGTAGCATATTTTAGCAGCGGTAAGCCAAACGATTTTTTATAGAGCTCAATCTGGTAAATGACATACCAACTAGCCTGCCGTTTCAATTTCCTAGCTTCCATAGCATTTGAAGGGAGTGAGCCCGTAAGTTTGTACGCCACTAATTGGCTAAACCATTCGCCTTGTTGATTGATGGTATTCACAATCACGGTTTTTTCGGTGATGCTTTTTTCTTTCAAAACCTCCACCATAACGGATCTTTCTATGCTCAAAGAATCAGAGCTTGCCAGTTTGGAGAGTGCGTCCGCTTTAGTATTGTCGGCCCTAGGAATGGCTTGAACATCAAAGTGAGTCAACTGGGCTATCAATTCCCTGGCCTTCTCCACATACTTTTGCATATTAGCTTCTCGGACCTCAAACTCTCCTTTTAACTGCCCATTAACTAGTTGCGAATCCGTTTTCAGAGATACGCTCTTAGCCCCAGCGGATATGCACATCCTCAGTCCAGCGATTGCAGCCTCATACTCTGCCTCATTGTTTCAAGCCGGGAAGGTGAACTTGATGGCGTACTCAAAAGTGTTTCCTTCTGGGCTAGTCATTACAATGCCGGCCCCTGAGCCACTCGCTGCTGATGAGCCGTCCACTTCCAACATCCAAGTGCTATTTTCCGCTTGCTCTTCTTCTTCGTAGGATGCCTCCACGATAATATCCGCCAATGCTTGGGCTTTTATCGCGGTCCTAGGTTTGTACTGGATGTCGTACTCGGACAACTAAACTGCCCATTTCAAGAGGCGCCCTGAACTATCCATCCTTTGCAATGCTTTCTCCAGCGGCTGATTAGTTAAGACTTGAATGGCATGACAATCGAAATATGGTCTAAGCTTTCTGGCGACAATTATCACAGCCAACGCCATCTTCTCGACCAGTTGATAGCGGCTCTCTGGACCGTCCAAGCTATGGCTGACAAAGTATATCGGTCGCTGCCTCTTTTCCTTTACAACCAATAAAACAGCCGTGATGGTTTTCGGCGAGGCCGAGATATACAATTGTAGTGTGTCCCCCGAATCTGGCCTAGTAATGGTGGGCAGAGTCTTCAGGTGCTCTTTGACCGCGATGAAAGCTTGGCTTTGCTCCTCGCCCCATTCGAATTTTTTGTTTCCTCTCAATAGTGCGAAAAAGGGTAAGGCTTTGTCGGCCGACTTGGAGATGAAACAGGTTAACGCGGCCATTCTTCTGGTTAACCTTGGGACGTCTTTGACCCCTTTTGGCTCTGGCAAGTCCATAATAGCACGCACTTTGTCCGGGTTGGCATCAATCCCCCTCTTGCTGACCATAAACCCCAGACATTTTCCTGCTCTCACCCCGAATACACACTTTTTTGGGTTGAGTTTCATCTTGTATCTTCTTAAAGTACTGAAAGTCTCTTTTAAATCATCAATGTGCTCGCGGTCTGTTTTGCTCTTGACGATTGAATCGTCTACATAGACTTCGATGTTTCTTCCCTTCTGGTCGGCAAACACTTTGTCGACCAATTTTTGGTATGTGGCCCTGGCATTCCTCAGGCCGAAAGGCATTGCTTTATAATTGAAAACTCCACAGTCTGTGATAAAAGCAGCTTTCTTCCTATCAGTTTCCAGAAGACTGATTTGGTGGTACCCCGAAAATGCGTCCATAAAGCTCAATAGCGCATGTCCGCTAGTAGAATCAACCAGCTGGTCTATCCTTGGCAAGGGATAGCAGTCTTTTGGGCACGCTCTGTTGAGATATGTGAAATCGACACACATCCGCCATTAGCCATTTGCTTTTTTTACCATAACCACATTTGCTAACCATTCTGGGTAATCACAAACTTCGATAAAGTTAGCCGCCAGCAATTTATCAACTTCCTCCTTAACGGCCTTATTCTTTTCTATTGAAAAGTTTCTTTTCTTTTGCTTTACAGGACGAACCGAACTGTCGACATTCAGACGGTGGACCATCACGGTTGGGTCTATCCCTGGCATCTCATCCGCCGAGAACGCGAATACATCGGCGTTTTCTCATAGGAGAGTTATCATGTTGATCCCGACCTCTGGGTCCATATCCGTTCCGATAGCTACAGTCCTCTCCGGATCATCCGCCAACATTTCTAGCTTTGACTCCCCCTTAGGCTTGGGTCTTGGCAAATCCTGTGGCCGAGCTTCAAGCTCCTCTATGGCTACGTCCATAGCATCTCCATTCTTCTCAGATTGCTCTTCTTCTGCCAAGGCCTTCTTCTTAGCGCTTTTTTCCTTCCTTGTTGGCGGACATAATTCTTCAACAGGAACCCTTCTTGCCGGCTGTGTTAAAGCCGTTAAATAGCATGACTTTGCTGTTTCCTGATTTCCCCTGATCTTCGTTGTCGTACTCGAATTGGATACATACAGCATGGTCAAGTGATAAGTAGATACCACTCCCTGAACATCGTGAATTAGTGGTCAGCCTATTATTGCATTATATGCTCCCGGAACATCTACTACCAGGAATTCAACCATCACATCTCTGGCTTCACTGTTCTCGCCAACCCTGACCTGTAGCTTTATAATCCCTTCTGGTATTGCGGATGCTCCAGTGAATCCGATCACTGGGTATCGGACTGGCTGTAAGTGCTCCCGGCCTATCATTAACTTCTCGAAAGTAGATAGGAATAAGATATTAGCGGAACTTCCTCCATCCACCAAAATTCTATGAATCAAACAGTTTGCAACTTTCAATGTGACCACCAGTGGGTCGTCATGAGGGTAAATCACATGTCTTGCATCCTCTAATGAGAATGACATGGCTGGCATGGCTGGTGGCTTTCTCCACTGGCAACTCTCATTAAAGTTTACCTGATGCCGAAACTCCTTTAGACTTGCTTTCGCCCTACTCACACTTCCGCCATGGATTGGACCGCCACTAATCACATGAATTTCTCCTATCCGAGATTGAACATTCTGATCTCTAGATTTCATCAAATCACCTTCATTGGTCTGAGCTTTATATTGAGTGAAGTACCCTCTGCAGATAAGATCTTCCAGATTATCCTTCAGCTACCGGCAGTCTTCAGTTGCATGGATATGATCTCCGTGAAAATCACACCACTTAGTCTTATCACGGTTCTTGTGGAACATCTTTCTTGGTCTCTGCCATTTGTCACTTTCTTTGTTCATGGTGAATATTTGTGCCCGGGAAGTAGTGAGCTGGGTGTACGCGTCAAATCTATCTTTGCGTTCACTTTTTTCCCGGCCATCTCGCTCTCGGTCATTTCCTTTTTTGACCATATTAGATTCTTTTCTTTCATCCCGGCCACAATCAACTTCACGACTATTATCCCTCCGTGATTTATCCTTTTTCTTCTTGTCGGACTCACGATGTTGGCTGCTAACTGCCTTGTCAAATTCTTCTCCTCTTATGAAATCATTTGCTTTGCCAAGCACTGGCCCTAATGACGTGAAAGATTTTCGGCCGAGATAACTCCTGAACGCAGTTCCTTCTCTTAATCCCGTCATCAAGGCTAGGACTGCTACGTCTTGCTGCAGCCTAGGAATAGATACGGCCTCTACATTAAAACGCGTAATGTAATCCCGGAGAGATTCGGTTTCCCCCTGTCTGACTGACAATAATTCCCCAGTAGTGCGCTCACGTCGCCTATTGCTTACAAAGTGAGTACTGAGCATAGATGAAAGTTGAGAGAAACTGGACACATTACCATGTTTGAGACTCTTAAACCAAGTTTGAGCTATGCCAGTAAGAGTGGATGGGAAAACCTTGCACCAGATAGCGTCTACCTGCGTGTATAGATACATGTGCCCCTAGTAGGCTGCGACATGATCATCGGGATCTGAGCTGCCGTCAAATTTGCATGTTGGCATTTTGATTCTCGGCATTGGGTGATTCAGAACTTCCGGCACGAATGGGGAGAGTTTGGGCTTGATTAACAGATGTCCGCCAACAGAGTAGTTACTAACACCAGTGGTGTTGTACTCTCGGTATGAGCGGCTTTGATTCTCCTCTTCTGAATTATTAAGATCCTCAGTTTCCAAGGCAACTTCTTCATACTCTGGGTCATCAATTTGTCTTTCCATCTGGCGTTCCTCTTGCATTAACTACGCATCCTCCTTACTGGCATACCATCAACGTTTCTACCTGAGTTACATTACTGAGCCAAATTAAATGAGACGCCACCAGGGTTTACCTGAGTTACATTATTCTCAGGAGTGCGCTGATCGTTGTTGCTCTCGGGCACGTTGTTGTGGAACTGTGGTGCACCGATAGATCCGGTGATTGCAGGATGAGAAGATCCTTGACCGATCTCAAATCCCTGTGGACCACGACTTGTATCGTTTTCAGTATGTGTCCGATAAGGATTCTAGAGAGAGAGAGAAAGTAGTGTTTAGTATGTGAGAGAATGTACCTGCAGAGTAGTACCATTTGGCTATTTATAGCAGTACTATTAATCTGTAAGGGTGCGTAATCCTTGGACACGTGTATGACTGTGATGGGTTTGATTGGAGGGGAGATTCCTTGATTTGCTCTTTATAGTGGCCGGGATAACCATCTCGGCCTCGATCTTAGAGATGACTCGGATTCTCTCGGTGACATCGCGTCTTAAGTTATTCATGTCGGCCTCAAGTAATGTGTCTGAGAATGAACTTGGGAGTACCCATACACTTCTAATCTTTGAAGTGTAAAATTTTAAAAGGAAAGGAGGAGATGATGTTAGATTGATTTCCTCCAAGGAAGATGATGAAAATTGTAGGTATATTGATAATTGATGTATCTTGTGCTTGTCGGGGAAGAAAGGAAAATAGGTGAAAGACAAAGATGTATGGTCATTGGTCACTGGTGGTGGATTTGAGTGCTACGTATTGATAAATTAAAGATCTAATCTTCGTAAAAATAGGAAGCGGGCAGCATTACATTGACCTTATTTGATAAAAAGAGGTTTGGACGGGATCCGCTCGTGAGGCGGAGTAGGCGGGGCTCCCACTCAAGGCCCATAATCTGCAAATTTCGTCCAACTTATATTTAAAAAAAATAATAAAATGTATGCATTTTTCAAAGTGGTTAATCTTCTAAACTTCTTTTTTTGGTCCTCCAAACTTCCACAGTAAGGCTATGTTCTTTTCAACTTATTTAAGCACTTTAGTGCTTATTTTAAATTTGATCATATCAGAAAAAATCAGATTAGATCAGATCAGATCAAAAAAGTTCAGATCAAATCAGAAAAAATCAGATTAGATCAGATCAGATCAGAAAAAATCAGATCAGATCATATCAGAAAAGTTCAGATCATATTAGATCAGAAAAAGTCAGGCCTTGTCCCTAATTTTTTTTCTAAATATTACTACATCCGTCCCAAAATAGTCTGAACACTTTCCTTTTATGTTTGTCCCAAATTAGTTTGAACACTTCCATTCTTGGCATGAACCTACCATTAATATATTATTTCTTTTACATATCTTTGGCCCACACTATACCTTTTATCAATAAAATGTTACCCAACTTTCTCTCTCCTCTAATAAAAAATACTCCACCAACTCTTATCACATCTACTTTTTAAATAAAATAACATTTGATAACTACACCACAACTTATCACCTTAAACTACGTGTCCCAACAAGTGTTCAGATCTTTTTGGGACGGAGGGAGTATTATTATTATTATTATTATTATTATTATTATTATTATTATTATTATTATTATTATTATTATTATTATTATTATTATTATTATTATTATTATTATTATTATTATTATTATTATTATTATTATTATTATTATTATTATTATTATTATTATTATTATTATTATTATTATTATTATTATTATTATTATTATTATTATGTAAGAAATGACATGACACGACAATACGACCAGAACTCAACACGAAATAAATGGATTCAGGTCAAAGTTTGTGACACGTTTTAAGTAAATGGGTCAACATGACACGACTCGTTTATTAGATATGTGTGCCTATATTTTATATAAAAAATTAAAACTAAGTCATTAATTTAAAGATGCATTGCAAAATCACAATGCAAGTTGTCTTGAAGAGTTGAAGCCACCTAATTTATTTTTTTTCGTATGTTCTTTTTCCTTCTTTAATTGCAATTAATCTTGGTACCCAAATGCCAAAAAAAAAATATATATATTTGATTAGTATAAAATTTCATTTGCTTGTTGTGTGCTACTAAAAGCTTTTAATTTCGGTTTTTTTTTCTTATATAATTGCAAAGGAGCAACAAAATCGCTTAATGCATGCGTTTCTATTCTATTGTCTTCAAAGCCTATTTATACAAGGCAAGTATAAAGCTCATCATATCTTTTTTTTCTATCATAATAATAATAATAATAATAATAATAATAATAATAATAATAATAATAATAATAATAATAATAATAATAATAATAATAATAATTTATTGGACTTTAATAATAATAAGAATAATCGAACAGGAAAGTTCTAATCAGACCAAATCATAAATGTTCAGATCAGATCAGACCATATCAAAAAAGTTCAGATCAGATCAGACCAGATCAGAAAAGTTCAGATCAGATAAAAAAAAGTTCATATCAGATCAGATCAGATCAGACCAGACCAAATTATATTAGAAAAATTCAGATCAGACCAGACTAGATCATATCAGAAAAATTCAGATCAGACCAGACGAAAAGAACATAGCCTAACATGACTAATATATTTCCTTAACCTCCTCAGTAATTTATTCTTTAACTTCCTCATTAATTTCTTCCTTAACTTCCTTATTAATATTTGATTTTATTCCAATCTTGCCTCTTCCCAAATCATCTATACTAATATATTAAAAAGTGTTCATAATCAAGGAACGACGTCACGTGGCGCTCTCCTTTAGGTTGTTTTACTATACATGATCCATATACAACAAAAATAAGTAAATGCATTGTATAAGATTTGATCCCATGACTTCAAGTTTATATACTAAAGTCTTAACCACTAAACCAAATCATATTTGGTGATATCATTTGAAAGCAAAATATTAATATTGAAAACCATGAGCCTGACCCTCGAGTGTAGGAATTGACTGAACCAATTGCTCGAGTTTTTCGAACCTCAAATCTGTCTTGGACTTGATAGAAGGTGGTCGTGGTGGAGTGTCTTCCTCTTCTCATTCCTCATTTGTCAGTTTTTATCTCAGCGTCTTGATCTCTTTGTCTTGTTCCTCAAGACAAGAGTTCATCAGTTGAAGCTGAGCCATGATGGCACTGAGTTGTTCATTAGTGTCTCACATTTCAGATGACGATTCAGAAGTTTTGGAAGATTCGTCTGAAAAAGTGAGAATTCGTCAAACAAGTCTGCGAGTAGGTTAACCTTGTTTCCTATCTGTTGAATGTTCCCAAGTTATAACCTCACGCTGTCCTGAACAGAAATCAAATGGACCTTACTTATAAGTTTTAAGAAATGATTTTTGAAATAGGAATTGGAAATGGAAAATGAAAATGGGAAATGGAAATTAGAAATGGGTATGATACTGAATTAGCATGGGTTGGACCATGACGTGACATGGGCCTAACTATATGCATATACAGACATGGAGTGGATTGGACTGGACTATGCAATCATACTGGACTCAATGATTGGGCTATGCTGAATACTAGACTTTGAACTTATAGGTAGAATAGCAGACTAGACTCAAAGAAGATTGCCTATGTAGACTTTAGGGATACTAGACTTTGAATTTACGAGAGAGTAAGCAGGCTTGGTGATAGGGAAGGCTAGACTTTGAACTTACATTTAGAGTAGGCAGGCTAAACCTAAAGATGACTAGACTTTGAACTTACGTGTGAGTAAGCAGGCTAGCAATAAGGAAGGCTAGACTTTGAGCTTATATTTAGAATAAGCAGGCTAAACCTAAATGTGACTAGACTTTGAACTTACAGGTCATTAAGCAGGCTAAACCTAAAGGTGACTAGACTTTGAACTTACGGGTGATTAAGCAGGCTAGGCAATAAGGAAGGATAGACTTTAAACTTATATTTAGAATAAGCAGGCTAGATTTAAAACACCAGTTTTTGAAACAGTTTATTATTTATTTTATTAACTATATTATATATTTTAGTTTATTTAATAATTAAATTCATTTATCTTTAGGAATTACTTTGTAAATAATTTATATGGTTATAGTGGGACAAGTTTAGTGAGTAATTTAACTAATAATAGTAATAAGAGGGAATATGCTCACATATATGTAAAAAGGGGGGAAAGGAAAAATAGAACAAGAAAAGAAAAAGGAAAGAAAAAAAAAAGAACGACGTCCTCACTTATACGTTTCTTCCTCACAACCTCTTCACCATCTTCTTCTCTCAAAATCTTCAACATTCTTCCTTCACCACACAACCACCACCGTTGCCGACGACCGCAACCACAACCGCCACTAGAAGTGACATCATAGAAGTGGGCGGCGCAAGGGAGAGCAAAGGGGGTCGTCGCTGCTGTAATTTGGAGAGTTTAGGGCTCGTATTAGGGGCGTTTGCAAGTTATTTTTCATCCCCAATCTTCTATATTAGTGGGTAAGATGAATTTATCAACTAATTTAAGTTTTCTTTTAAAATTATGAAGTTAGGGTTTATGTTTATGAAATTGAATTGGGGGTTTTGATTTTAATTGTTTGGGTGTGGAAATGAATGAATAGAATGTTTATTTAGGTATTTAGTAGATAGTTTAGATTAATAGAATGTTAAGTAAACTTGTTGTTCGAAGAGAATTGTGGTGTAATTAGTATAAATTACTGTCAGTTTCGTAAAACGCAGTTTTAAGAATTTTCTGGGCATTTTTAGCAAAAATACCATTTAACAAAAGTTGTTCGTATTGAAATTTTATCCAAGATAGGCTCAAGAAACGCTTGATTTGGATCTTGAATGAGGAAGTTATGTCCATTTTAAGTTTCCGCTGAAATTGATAAAAAGTATAGTTAGTTTCGAATGTTTTAAGTTTCAATGTTTTCTTATGAATGTTTTTCTTATGGACTTTGAGTGTATAAAGTATAATAGGAATATGAATGTTGATTTAGTATAAACAAAGAGAGATTTTAGTATTGTTGGTATTAATTACTTTGATAATCAAAGGTAAATGGCGGTTTAAGTAAATAAGTTATGAGAATTAGTTATACTTACTTGAATATAAAAAAAGGGGGTTAATGTTATATAAAACTAAAGTTAATAAAAACTCATTAACTATATTAGCCAAATCTATTAATATTTATTAAGTACATGTATGTTTATATTGTAGATCCCGGTTTCATTGAGGAGCCGTATTGACTGAGCTAGTTGGTTTGATATAATTTAAAAGGTAAGATTCCTTACTCAAATCTTTAATAGTTATGAGAAAGGTCTACAAAAGATAAGATTTCAACTAAAACTTTCATATTTACGAGAAAAGATTATAAAGGTATGTATCTCTCTTGAGTTGAGATTGGTTTGAATAGGAGGATGTTCCTCCTAATATAGATAGTTTGTTTTCAAACCTTGAATTATAGAATAGTTACTGAAAAAGATTTATGGATAGTTTTATGTTTTTAAACTGGTTGGGATCGCATTTATGGTGTCTCAAAGAATAGGAACCTTGTCGGGCTCGTCTCGACATTACAGAATAGTTGAGGGGTACGTTGATCAGTACCTCGGACTTAGATCTTCTGCTACGGTTTGACTGTTTGTGGGGTGTGCACACTAGTGGTCTTTGTCTAATAGATATCCGAAGGGCCTAGCTAGCCCAATGGGAAATAAAGTTTGTTCCATTCCATAGATTTATGATTCTAAGATTCTGAAAGAAATTGGTTTAGCAAAGAAAATAGAAATGTATTTGGTTTGGAAAAGAAATGAAGAAAAAATGTTTTATAATGTTTTTATTTAGTATTGTGGTTCCAAAAGTAAATGATTTGTAGGATATAATTAATGCATCCTACCTGCATATGTATTTGGCTTTACAGTATTGAATCTTGCTCAGCCTGTTTGGCTGATACTACATGCTTGATATATGCAGGTACATGAAGGCTTAGAGCCGGGGTGTGGGCGGAGAGCAACGTCCACTAGTTTTGCGTAAATATAGTTATAATAGTTTTTTTTTGGTGCATTTCTTAAATATAATCAATAATTTTAAGACTTAGGGTTGTAAATATTAATCCACCTAAATCTTTATTTGGTTAGGTTGTAATAGTTTAAATTAAGCTTTAAAATAGTTTTGGTGCAGGTAGTTCTTCCTTAGCGATTATTCTCGTAATAATCGTGGGATAACACGTTAGGATTTCGAGTAATTAAACAGGAATTCCGTTGGTATTTGAGCTGGGTGGAGTTGTTGAGAATTTGGAATATGAATTGCTGATTTGTTGAAACAGGTTTATAATAATTCGGACGCCAGTCCTAAATTAAATTTTAGGCAGTCCATATTTCAATCGGAACTCTGCCGAATTTTCTATAGAATTTTACTGTTATTTAATTAAATTAAGCACTCGAAATTCAGGGGTGTTATACTAGACCTAAAGGTGACTAGACTTTTTGAACTTACGGGTCAATAAGCAGGCTATGCAATAAGGAAAGCTAGACTTTAACTTATATATATAATAAGTAGGCCAGACCTAAAGGTGGATAGACTTTGAACTAACAATTAGAGCAAGCAGGCTTGACCAAAAGATTAATGAGTGTAGAGTTTGGACTTCGTCCTATATGGGTTTGGAATTGGATTTAAGTAGGACTTACATAGAGATACAAACTAGACCTAGGAATGGGCTTTTATAGTCTGAAGACGTGACTAGGGCTTACATGGAGATGTAAACTAGACCTAGGGTATGAATTAGGCATTTATAGTCCTAAGACTTGACTAGCTAGGGCTTACATAGAGATGCAAATTAGACCTAGGGTTGGTCTTTTATAGTCTGAAGACTTGACTAGGACTTACATGAAGATGCAAACTAGACCTAGGGTATGAATTGGGCCAAATGAACCTAAGTTTTGGATTGGACTAGAATTAGACTTAGATTGGAGTGGCCTAGGAATAGACTAGGAGACACATGGGCTTGACATAGACTATGGTTCACATAAAGATGCAAATGGGCTTAGATTTTGGGATGAACTAAACTTATATGGGCCAAAGGTGGGCTCTAATGCTAGTGGGCCTAATATGAATGCAAAATAGATTCAAATTTAGATGGGCCTAGGATGAATGCAAATAGACTCTAATAATGCACATGGGACTGAAATGAATGCAAATGGATTGGAGCTATTTGGACTAGGCTTAGAATTTTCAAAATTCGGTTTCGAAAAGGACCCTTGTTTTTATCTTTTATTGGGAAAAGATGATGAATGAATTTTGAAAATATTTTTTCTTTGAATATGTGGTAGGTGATTAGTACATGTTTTCAAAAAAGATAGAATATAAGTGGGCGTAGGATTGCTTTTGAAAAAGAAATGTTTCTTTTAAATTGATTGAATATGATAAGATAAATATGATAGGGAAGATTTGTTGGATAGTAGGGAAAGATGAGAAGAGGTAGACATGCATGACGACTCTAACTCTACCATGATCACTTTTCTAGACGCACTTTTCAGGATAGACTCAACCTTAGGTGATATGTATGAAAAGATTGATTTTTATGTTTGAATTAGGTGAGTTTCATTTTATAGACAAAAAGGACTCCTAGAATGATCATGATTTTACGCGAACGCAGACGGAAAGAACACCGAATCGGCCACCACGACGACTAAATCGATAAAAACATGAGATGCACAGGATACGGGCCACGCAACATTGATGCGCACAACGCACAACCCGTGCGTCTGGCGCGAGAAGGGTGCGCCTGGCGCAACTTAATGCGTTTGGCGCACTGCTCCCCGACATGTTTTTTGGCAATTTAAGCGAGGTTTTGGCTAATTTTGACTATCTTTTTTTTGACGCGATTTTAGACGCAATGTATAAAAACGACAATTTGACAAGTTGATAACAGGCAAAAGTAGCAATCACAAGCAAATATCATATAACATGGATGCAAAAGTTCTCAACCTAAAGTCCAGTTCTACGTCTGAAACTATGGGCAGGATTAGGTTAAGGCTAAAAAGGCTCCATGACTAAGAAATTGATCAAACGCTTCGTATCTTTGCCTAAAAAGATGGGCACGTGTAAGATGCACTCCAGTTCTCAAGTTAGGAACTAGAGAATAATGCCATGGTTGGGTAGGTTTCCTTATGACTAAGATCCAACACTATCGCTCAAGAAGCTTTCGGAAGGACAAACCGCAAACCACCCGGGGGTGGCCTCACGCATAAAACATGCGCTAATGAGTCAAAGAAGATTATCCTTATGGTGGCTTGAACAATAGCTATGCATATGCAAAACTGTAATGTAATTCTAAGGCATAAAACAAGTATGAATCGTAGTTTCGAGTTTCACCAACTTATTTTAAAAAGTTAATTTTTTAAAATCCTCCCCAGTGGAGTCGCCAAATTGTAGGCGTGATTTTATTTTCGCCTACGCGGGATGAGGACGTATTTGACTACCTCATTGTACAGGTTTTGTTGAAAACGTTTTGAAATAGAGAGAAGTCGCCAACAACTACAAGTCTTTAAAGGAAGACTCATAAACCTAATTGGATATTGAGAAATCAATGGGACAACTTAGGGACTTATCAATGTAGATTTCTCCGTCATGACTCTATTGATGGTCAATGAACCACAGATTGAGTTCGGGGGTGAGGTTACAAACACGATCAGGAACCGCATTTGTCCATTGATGGCCTTTACTAGATATCGATTCATGTCAATTTTTATGCAAAAGAATAACCAAATAATATTTTCAAACACCCTAAAAATATTAGTATAAATTGGTTGATTAAACACATCAAAAGACAATTTTTTTAGTGACAAGTTATTAAGCAATCACAAATGTTGGGTTCCTACAGATTGTTGAAATTATTTGATTAATATTAGAACAGTTCTTTATGTCTTGATTAGCAAAAATAACATATGGGTGGTGAAAGCATAAACAGAACAATTTATATATATAAGAGAAGGAAATGTTAGAATATGCAAAAGAACGGTTTTTATATTAAAGATCTACATCATGAAAGAAAGAGTTAGTAACTTCAATATATAAATAAGAAATTTATTCAAGGACCCTCATGAATATACCAGTGCGGCTTAGGTCTGAGAGAGTGAGAACCTTAGGGACGAGCAATCGTGAAGCCTGAAGATCGGTTGAAATATGAGCGTGTGTGTGTGTGTGTTTGAAAGTATGTGTTTTTGTTTGTGTTTGAAGGCATGAGAGTGTGAGAGAATTCGTAAGTATTCGAGTGCAAAGAGTGCGTGAAAAAGTGTATGTGTAAAAGTGTTCTTTAGATACAGAAAACCATGGTGTATTTATAGGATAATACTAAAAATAGATTAAAGAAGTAGCCTGCACGTCGCGTAGAGAGTGCGCTAAGCGCACGTCTCTGTGTGATGTACAGAGACACGTGTCAGGCGTAGAGTGATGCGCTTGATGTAGCACAACTATTGTGCTGAGCGCACGTGGGGCGCCAGGCGCACCGCTTGCTTTAGACACGTCTTGACAACCTTTTTCTTAAACGCGTTTTTGAACGATTTTCTTTTATCCTTTAAATCCGAAAATCAATATTACGAGATAAAATCTGATTTCAATTTTAATAATATCTTTGAAAATATTTATTTATTTATGAAAATATTTTTTAAAACAATTAATTATCATTGAACAATTAATTGGGCTTTTTCAAAGGATTTGGCTTAAAATATTTTTATGGGCTCAAAATACAATTAATTATCATGAATAAATAATTAGACTTAGAAATAGGATTTAGATCATAAGTTTTTACACTTTAAAATAGTTTTGGGCCTGGCTCTTCGGACTGCTCTCCCCTTGGGTCGGACCAATTAAGACCGTGTTATGTTTCATCATTGGGTCCTTAAATGGGGAGACACGATTATGTGTATAAAGTCGAAAATTTCATGCTTCTTCATATATTGTCAATAGATTACAGAACTTATGCATTTTTTTAGGGGGGAGAATAGAAGATGTTGCAGGCACTACCGTAGAAGATATAATGGATGGGTCACGCCATTAGATTGCAAGATTGTTAATTTTTCACTCCTTGCAAAATTAAACTGTAATTTTTGCTTATTTGAAGATAATTATCACTTTGGTTTTTTACCCCGTAATGCATTCTTGGTACTATTTAATTGCTACTTTAACAGATGTTAAAAGAGGCAGGTTATAATCCCTTGGTGGAACAAGATTGTAGTTTATGTCCTCAATGGAAAAAAGAGGTATAGTTAAGTTCCTTAGTGAACAGTCAACTCTGTGTACATCCATACTGATTGTTGTACATTATTTTTTTTTTTTTTTTTTTTTTGATTAGGAGATTAAGTCAGCCCAAGGGCTAACCCCTACAAGGCTACTAGCCTGTAGGAAACACCAACACATTGGCTGGTAAGGCATGCATAGCATGCGAAAGAAACACCCCAGCATAATGCTGGGGATAAAGATCGAACCCCTGACCTCAGGGGCCAAGGGGGAGTGCTCTATCCACTTGAGCTAACTCCTATCCTTAAATATATTGTACATTATTGAATATGTTGTTTACTTTTTAGAAAGTTTCTTGGTGTGACAGTTTTTATGGGAGTTAAATTTTTGTTTTGTTTTATTCCTTGAAAGAATGAACAAAGAACGCGGTTATCTACTCCCCGGAACCCCGCTTCATAACTATAGAACTGCTCTCTCTTGCAGGATTGGAATTCCGTTTTTAATTCCTCCCCCTCATCAGATTCCACTAATCTTTTTCTCACCTTGTAATCCTCTAATTCGTCTGTTGAAAGGTAGTCCTTTTTTTTATACAAGACTCTTATGGCGCGGTCGCTATACTTTTTCCCTTATGGGATAGGACGACTGTGTTTTAATGTCAAAATAATTTCTTATGATGTTAATGTTCTCTTTTTCTTAATAAAAATTTATGGCTAAATGATATAAATGGACATGATTTTCATAATTAAAGAGTTTAGATTTGAAATGTTGTAATGGTTACAATTTTTTATAGCCACTTAAAGACCTTTCATTTTTAAATTTTTATAATTTTTATGATCGAAATTGTGCATTGATAAATGTAAAAGTGAAGTTGGAATATCTATTTAAAACAGAAGGAAGTGTAAGATACTAAGCTATGTCAATCTAGCAACATATGATCCCCACTACAATATACATACTTTCCAAACTTCGCATGCGATCCTTACCTACAACACTAACCGATCTGTTCTTTTATTATTTAACATATTGCACGATTTTAAATTTCACCTTTCTTTTCTTCCCTTTTATGAATTGGAAGATTATTTAACAACATATATACTTTCCTTTTTCTTTTTTACTTGCAATATTTTGACTTTTCTGCTTGGTGATATACAACTTTAACTATTAATATCTCTTATTATATATTTGTGAAAAAAAAATTAAAATCTTGTAAATATGAAGTATATTGGAATAAATTTAACAACACCTACATGCTAAAATTTGTATTGTATATTATTTGATCGAGACAATTGATCTTGTAGAATGCACAACACTGATAAAAAAACGTCGTAGATTAAATAATTTGAATGCATTATATTGATTAGCGATAGTGATGTTTCTTGTAGGATTGCGAATGAATAGACTCATCTCTAGTGTACTTTGTGAGATAGTTAGGTATAATCTTAATTTCATTTTTGATTACAGAGAGATTTAAACCAAACACTAGGTATGCGGACCATTTTATTCCAAAACTGAACCAAACACATGGTATTAGGAATCATGTTCCAACCTCATACCACCCTTATCTGATTCCTGATTTCAAACCCATACCAACCTACGAACCAAACGCCCCCTTATTGCAATGGTATCAATCCATCCCTATAATTAAAGCTTTTTATTGTTTTTCCTTCATCAAAAACAAGATAATTTAACCGTTGAATTGTTAAGGTAAAGTAAGATATAATTGTATAACTATATCTCTATAGATTATGAATAAGGATTAAATAGCAAATTTCAATTATTACTTTGAGAGTAGTACATGTTTCTTTTGTTTTTAAAGAAATCTGGAAGTTACCTTCACTCAAAAAATCTGGCAGTTACATTAGTGCTTTTCCATGACTTTTTTGCCCTCATTAACTTATTTGGAATAACAAATACATAAAGGGTATTTAAGATAATTCAGGTGGTTACCAAAGTCCTCAAGAATTCCTATATACTGCCTCCGTTTTCTTTTGTTGTTCCTATTTGTAATCTTTTTGTGAGAGAAAATTGGTCAAAATAGGAAGAACTTTTGGAAACGGAGGGAGTATAATAGAGATTGATTAGTTGTTTAATACATATATTAGTATGATTGTTGGTCATTTTATATAGCAACCACCAACTGCCAATAAATAGCTAATTTTACCAAATAATTTCATATCACGTGAATTTAATAGTAAAACATTCAATTAAAAAGTTAATCCAAATAGCCGGTCAATTGTCAAATTAGCCAAACAAAACAACGAACAACCAATTACCAAACACTTCTGTAGACACTAAAAATTTATTAGTGTTCTATATTAAAATAAGTTATTATTATTGAGCTAAAATAAATATAATTAGCCCAATTTAATTAATTTGCCCACCTAATTAAATTAAATATCCAAATTCAATCAAGCACATATAATTTGGGTTGTCAACTACTTGGGCCAGTCCATATTATAGTCCAAATAAAATGGTCAAATGACAAAGGTAAAAAAGACTTCCAAGTCGTAAACGACTAAACGGGCCCAAGTCCATAAACTATCAAATCCATGAAGGGATCTCCATTCCCTATAAATAGATATCAACTCCTTCAGTTGAAGGAACATGAAATTCATTATTTAAGAGCTCATAAAATTCTCTTCAAATTCTCTCTGCAAAAAGTCAGCAAGCATATATCCGTGCCGACTGTTCAGATATACTCAAACATATTCGATTGAGATTCAAGCTTTTGTCAGCCCTCATTCGAATACATACTCAAACAAAACTCAAACTCAAGTTAACGTTGACAAAATGTCATCCCACACTCAAACTCGGGTTGATGTTGACAAAATGTCATCCCACATACACTCAAACTCAAGTTAACGTTGGAAAAACGTCACCCTATACTCAACTCCACGTCGATATCAACACGTGTCATTCTCCAGCTACGGAACAGAATAAGAGCACTTAGTATATTTTCATTATAAACTGTCTAAAGAGATTGTACTCAATAAATTTATTGAAATAATATTTCTTTATTACTTTATTTCCTGTCTAATTTATTTTGACTCAAAATTTGTGTATACAACCTCATATAAACTCTTTAGCATGAAGTAAAATTCATTTAAAAGAAGTGGACTGGAACTTCACTAAATTTTTGGACTTGAACCTAGTTATAATTTTTATGTACTTGTTATTTCTTCCCATGACGCTTTGCCTAGTTCCTCCTTGGGAAAAAAAAAACTTATTCGTTAGGAACAAACATCTGTCATTTTAATTTGTTGTACAACATTACTAATTTCATCACATTTGTCATTTGTTACACACCTTTAGTACAATCTTAGAAAACATTTTGAGTAATATATAGTTGTTAACATGAAATAAAAAAAAAAATAATTCTCTACCCTCCAAAGTAGTGGCGGATCTTGAAATTTTTGTTATCGGGGGCCAATTACCTACTTTAGACTTTTAGTTGATATCTATTTACTTGGGTTGGTTACGGGTATCAGATACGCGTATGGATAAGAGTATCAGGGTATAAGTGACAAATACAGGTACTAGTATTGGGTACGAGTACAAATCCGAGTATCCGATATGACAAATCTAAAAATTATGGATACCAGGACACCATCCTAAAGTTGGACCTGGATATGAGGGTACAACTTTTTCTATATAGATATATGATATTTATTTAATTTTTAGACAATTTTCAGCTTTACAAAAAGACGAAACAGAAAAGTTCAAAGTTTTAAAGCATATATAAGAAAAATTGGATATGAATAAAAACGTTCAGATAACAATTGATGAAATAAAAGAAAAACCACTTAAAAAAACGAAAAAAAAGTAGAAGAAAATACAAAAACAGAAGAAACGTCATAAAAGTAGGAATGAAAAAGCATCATCTTCTTGTCAAACATCAGTAGTTTAGTACATCACCACTGACAAACTAACAGTTGTGAAGTAATTCAATTGTGGTCCCGGCTCTTTACCATTTATTCTTCCCCTTCATAACACACGGTAAGTACAGTATTTATTTTGCCATGTTCAGCAAATTTGGGCCTTTTTTCAGTGGGCCGAGCAAACTAGTAATACTGTAAAAAATTTCCTAAAATCTTTTAGGGGCCAGGCCCAGTCCTGCCCCTTAAAAGATCCGCCCCTGCTCCAAACCCTAAGTAAACCAAAGTCGCACTGAGCAGGTTGCTGGTGACCGGCCTGAGCGCGCGCTGCTCACCCAGTCGTCGGCGACATACTCCAACACCGTAGCTGAGTTGTTTCATCGGCCCACCATTTGTTCGTTTCGCTTGATTTTCTTGATTTTCGTTCGTTTGCTTCCACCATTCGTGGTGATGTCCTATCTCGCTCCTTTTCGTTTCTCATTCTTTCCCGCCGGTGTTTCTTATTTGGGTTTTTCGTCAGGTTCTGTCTGTTTCTCGTCGGTTTTTGGGAGGACCTACTGAGATCTAAGTTCACAAACTCGGCAGCCTCTCTCCAAAGTTTTACCAAACGCCACCGTCGATAAGCTCGCCGATAAAGGTAACGTTTCGGGTTAGGGTTTCTTGTTTGGGTTAGGAAGTGCTAAATTCGAGTTTTGTGGGTCTGTTTAGTTAGCGATCTTGGTAACCTTTTACCGGAGCTAACCTTGTCGCCACCGTCTTGTGGTTTAGGAGTGACCCCGATCTTGATGGTAAAGGTAAAGGCTAGGGTTTCTGTTTTGGTATTGGATCCTGTTCATTTGCCGCAATTCTGCATACCTGTTTGTTTGAGTATGAATATTGTTAGTTGTTACTGTTTGTTAATTTTACTTTGCCTTCTCGTTAGTTATTTTAGATGTATCCTTGTTAAGAGTGTTGTTTTCAGTGATAATGTGTGGAAACAGTTGGATTTAATGCATAGGCTAGAAGAGGTATTGTTAGTTGGTGTTTGTTCCTCCTCCGATGAATGGAGTTTGGCATTAGGAGGAGTTGTAATGTGGTATGGTGGGTTGTCAAGGAAAAAAGACTTGAGTGGAAGAGGGTTTAGGGTTTTCGGGGTCGGGTTTGTCAGTTTATGTGTGGAATTAAAGGAGGTTAATTCTCCGTCTCGGTTAGCGATGATATTGTTTTTCATCGCTCTCAAATTTTTTTTATCTGAACGATGCTCCTCATCTTCTGGGGGTTCATAGCATGCTTCCCGAGTCACTTGTAGCGACTCTTATGGCTTGTGCGAAAATCACAAGCCTATTATCAGTGTTACCGTCTCAAGTCTTTATACCCTTTCGGTTCTTTCCTTGCTTTCTAAAACCCCCAGGTTCTCAAGGGTTTATCCATCCAACTGGAGCTCAATCTCTTATATTACAATCACTATTGATGGCTTCGGCAAGTTTGACTGTTGTCAACCAAGACATCTCAACAATCAAGGATCCATTGCGGAAGCGCTTGTTACTCTATTACATATTAGATGCTACACTTTCCTAAATGGGATGTTTCAAATTAGATGCTACACTTTTTTTTCCTTATTTAATTTAGAAAGTTTTTACCAGCAAAATGACTTTTTTACCCTTACTTATAATATTAATCTACACTAATCTACCTTAACCTCATACTATTAGATTAATAAATGCTCCTAGTATATACACCTCAACCACCCTCTCTCTTCTCTCCCCCTCTTTTAAACCCCACCAGCCACCATTAAACCCACCATCTCAACTCCTCTAAGTTAATCGACATTCAACTGCCACAACTATGTACCACCTCCCAAAATTGCCACAACCACCAACCGCCTATCACAACCGCCACCACCATCAATCACCTACCACAAACGCCACCACCATCGACCGCCTAGAACAAGCGCCACCACCATCGACCGCGTAGAACAACCGCCACAACCCCCACCACCGTCGATCTCCTTCATTCTCTCTCTTTCGTTCTCCTTCTTTCTCTCTCCTTCGATCTCCTTCTTTCTCTCTCCTGCGATCTCCTTCGTCTTCATGTTCTCTCCTCCCTTATCTCCATCTTCATCTTCATTTTCTCTCTGCTGCGATCTCTTTCGTCTTCACGAAGATCTTTTCTCTCTCCTTCGATCTTCTTCTTTCCATTTTTTTTGTTTTTGTTTAGGGTTAGATCTATCTTCCCTATACTATTTTCACGAAGATTCTTTCTCTCTCCTTTGATCTCTGAATGTTTTGAATGAAGATCTTGGTGAATTTTCGTGAATTTTGCTCACATAGAAGTAGTGGGTAGAAGGATTTTGGTGAATTTTGGTGAATTTTGGTAGAAGGATAACAAGGATTTGAAAGAAATGGAAGATGGTGGTGGCGGGGTGGTTGTGGTGGTGGTTCTGATGGTGGTGGTGAGGTGGTTGTGGTGGTGGTGTTAGCAGGGTGGTGGCGGGATGGTTGTGGTGGTGGTGTTGGCGGGGTGGTTGTGGGGGTGGCAGGGTGGTTGTGGTGGTGATATTGATTGGGTACGGTGGTGCGTGGCGGCTGGCGGTGGTAGGGTGGTGCTGGTGGATCCCAAGTGTTAGTGTAATGTATTAATTGTATTATTAATTAATCTAATCACATACCCCTCTCCATCTAATTATACACTAAGAAAAATTGACTCGGAGTCCGCAATTCTCAAAGTGTAGCATCTAATATGAAACGGAGGAAGTATAGAACATTATTATTTCATCAAATAATATCAAGTTTACTTTTTTAACCTTTATTTAATTCTCTAACTAGTGTTTAGGCCCGGGCGATGCCCCGGGTTTTCGCTGTGCTACAATTTAGTAGTAGTTATATAAGTCATCTCATACTCATTTAAAAAAGTCATGTCATTCATTATATGGATTTTTCAAAAGTTTTCTTTTCATATATCATCATTAATTTTGATTAAATAAGCAATAATAGTATGGTGGAGTGATGGTTGAATCTCTTTCTTTCATACATGAGGTTGTGGGTTCGAATACTCACGTTCACAATGCTTCTTTTTTTTTTTTTTACTATATGAGAAAGGTGTGGATATAATGTTACTGAATGGGGGATGGTGACACGTGGCACATATACGTTCTTAGGAACGCTTTTTAATATATTAGACTGCTCTTCAAATGGTATCATGCATACATAATTAATTTTAATGAACATGCGAATTTATTTATTAATCTTTAAGGATGCAAGGGTTACGTTTAATAACATTAACTAATTACAACACATATATGTAATTTTGTGGAAACATGGATCACTAAAAGACGTTAGATTAGATGGTGATTCTTTGGAAATCCTTACATAAGGTCAGGGGTTCGAGCCCAGGCTTCAGCATATTTATTTTTTAAATAATGACTACTTGACTTTGTTGGTTAATATACATGTGGCGAAATTCTGGTGGGAGGAGGAGGGTGCCACGTGGCGCATAGACATTGTTAAGCACGCCTTTTAATATATTTGTATAGATGCCCTTGTTTACAATTCTACCGTTTCTAACTCCTCCTCTTTTAACTTCATTTTTTTTAACCTTTTTATTTTAATCTCTTTACCTTTTCTATTTTCTTTTCTCTCTCTTATTTATGGGTGTATAAATACCCTTAACTCAAATTTTTAAACCAAGTTTTATTATTCACCATTTTTAGTTTTTAGAAGAGTTTTTGGGTTTTAGGGAGGATTAACCTTCACAATTTAGGTAAAAGAGAAAAAGTGAAAAAACTTAAAAAAGAGATTGGAGATTTTGAATTCCAAGGGGTGACAACTTATATTGAATCTTCTACAACTAATCAATGAGAATTTTCTTACTCTTTGTCCTCTTTAGTGCTTACTTCTCTTGTTTTATTTTGTTTAGCTTTTCTTGAATAAATTATTCATGCTTAGTTAAATTATTTTTGATTTATTTTGTTTAGTTTATTGTTAGATTATTATTATTATTATCATGTTATTAGTGGTTAATTTCTCTAAAGTCCTCTTTTTTTGTTTCTATGGAGTAGTTAGTGACCTAGGGTTTGGGTGAAAACCCAACCATGATTGATTTGGGTGTTTGAATATGAAATTAGGGGTTTGATTAGGCTTCTTAATTGATAAATGACATGATTACTATTTGCTTGTATTCTAGTTGGCCACTTGGATGTTTGCTTTATTGATACCTTAATCAAGTTGAGAGAGGAGATTGACGTTGACATTTATGCTATTATCTTGCTTAATTACTCATGAGAGTGAGATTTGAGTGAGGGTCTTGTGGGTTTGACATTGCGATTATCCCTTGTTTGCATGTTTGAGACCAGGAGAGTGGCTTAATTAAGGTAGTTTTATACACCCTTGACAGATGGCTTAGAGCTAGTTAAGAGTCAATAACCTCAATTAGTTGCTTGGTTTTCTTTCCTCCATGTTTCACCCTTCTAATTGCCAAAATCATGAATGGGTTGTGTTGGGTTCATTTCCCTAGTCCTATTTGATCTTTGGTAGTTACTAGTTAGTTTGGTTTAATAGACTTTAGTTAGTTGACACCATCGACTTGATACCGGCCTATCTTATTGTTTAATTAACACATTTTGGTGTTCCTTAGTACTTATGGAAGAATGACCCTTGCTTACCACTTACTTAGTTTAATGTTTTAGTTAGGTAGTTTGAATTAATAACGACTTAGTTTTTCTTATGTCAAATATCCACGTGATATTTATTATTTACTCCATCTGTCCCATAATATAGTACTCGCGTTTCTTTTTGGGTGTCCCAAAATGTTGTGCCTATTTTCTCTTTTATCAATCTGCTTGGATTAAATTATCCTCAATTTCTACATAAAAATTTCCAAAATACCCCTACTTTTCTTTCAAAGTATGTTCCCCTATTTATTATTTTGCACCATTCTAAGAAACATTCATTGCTTTTTGATTTTTTTTAAAGGAAAAAGAAACTAAAGAGCTAGTTGCAAGATAGAAGTACCAAAAAAAGCACTTTTTTTTTTATAGAAATCCTACTAGTACTCCTTCCATTTTGCTTAATTCCCGTAAAAATTGAGAGGTGAGCATTATATTATGGGACGAAGGGAGTAAATAATTAACACTGTTTTACTATTGCTTTTTTTTGTGAATTGGCTAAAAGATTATAGTAATAAATAATGGCTTATACACCCAATTCTTCTCGCCCTTCTTATATTCTCCAAAATTTCTGAAAGATTGTGACAATGACTATTTTGGAAGACACATTATGACTTTTGCACTAAATACGGATACACTTTAAATTAATTTACTACATTTATTATTTATTAGTTGCAACTAAGTTGTTTGTAACGCAGTTTTAAAAGCATATGATAAACAAGGTAAATAAGTTAATTTTTCCAATCACTCCTCTTAGAGTCTTAGTGTTGAATCCATTCTATGATTGAGGGACTATTAACTTTTTATAATTTTTAGTACTGAATTGTTAAATAAGTCAGTGATAAGAGTTGCACTCTGACTTTATTGTTGCAATTTTGAAAAACTAGAGAGTATCTTGAGATAACTTTTGAACAACAAGCCGACTAATTTCTAACACAAAAGAGGAGATTTCATTCAAGGGATGATAAACATCTAACAGATAGATGTGTTATATACAAGTTATCGTGTAACAAATTTTATTTCTGTATATAACAGTTTAGGTATATAAAAATATTGTTTGTGTTGTTTTCTCCTTATTTGTTATACGAAATACAAATAATATTTTTACAAACACAAACAATATTTGTTACACAAAAACTTGTATTAGATACATCTAACTACTAGAGATTCATCAAACCTAGAATTCATTCATTCATATGCTTAAAAGCCACAAGGAAATAATTTGGGGTTGGCAAATTATTAACCATTATTTATAAGACATCGTCTATGACAAACGAAACAACAAAACTAAAGGAACAAGTGATCAAAGGGAGTAAGCAAATTCTTTCATTTTACACAACCTTTGAACGAGTTTTTGATCTCAACTCATCCAGGAAGGCTATTAAGTTAGCCTGAGATGAACCACCACTTTGAATAGATCTTCTAGCACCCTCACTGAGCTCCTTCGCCCTCCGCTTCATCTCCGCCGCGCCCTCGCTATCATCCATTAACGATCGAACCGCAACCTCCACTTTCTCTCTGCTTATAATCTCTTTTCCAGCTTCATCTACATTGCACCATACAGTCATCCCTACAGCAACTCCAATCTTGAGCACATCCACCACCAACCTCTCATTGTAAAATTGCTCCGCAAACAATGGCCATGTTATGAGTGGTATTCCACCAATGCTGACCGCTTCTAGTATCGTGTTCCACCCACAATGTGTCACCATCCCTCCTACAGCTTGGTGCTCTAAGATCGACAACTGTGGTGCCCAATCTTCTATTATCAACCCCTTGTTACTTTTCTCAACTTTTTTCCTGAATTCTTCAGTTGAAAATTTTCGTTCATCCTCCTCCATTGTTTCCTCTTTTTTCTTTTTCCTTACAACCCAAATGAAGTCATGACCCGAGGCTTCTAACCCGGCCGCAATCTCTCGGAGCTGATCATCTGGGAATCGGGTCAAGCTACCAAAGCTGACATACAACACTGAGTTGGGTTTCTTTTGGTCTAACCATTTGAGGCAATCCATCCAATAAGAAGACTCTACCTTGTCCTCTTTGCGGTTAACCCTAAGACAATGAGGGCCAATGTTCCAAATCTTGAGCCCGGTTAGTTTGTAGTAATACTCTTCATACTCTTTTTCCTCATCACAAAAGGTGTTAGACAACACCCCAAAGCATTTGAGCTCGGCCTCTCGAACCGCTTCAATCAAACGGGTATACTCGCTTGGAACACGAACCCATCGAGGGAGTTGGGATTTCTTCATCTCTATTTTATGAGGCAAAGAAGGGATTAGCAATGTATCATCATCCTTCTCTACTAACTCATGTGGTGCATAATGGAGTGTAACACTATATGCACAACATTTATTAAAGATGCTGGAGTGATGAAGTACCCTTGGGACTTGGATTTCAACGGCTAGATCCGAAGTCCAGGGGAAAAACATGTCAGAAACAATGCAATCTAGCGGTAATAATTCTTTTATCAAATCTTCAGTTGGTTTACGAAGCATAGAAATGGCGTGATAAAGATTGGCTCTCATCTCATTAGAGTTTGCAGAGCGAAAGTTTTCGACGCCGGCGTCAAGGCCTGCAGATGGCCTTGGTAAGTCGAGGGTATGGACTGTCATAGGTGGGTTGTTGGCGGAGGTTTGAAATATATGTGCGTTTCCAGGGGTGGTGATAATGTGGCATTCAACACCATGAGAAGCCAAAGTTATGGCAAGGTCTGCCATATAAAGCATGTGGCCTGGTGTTGGAAATGGGAGGAAGATGATTTTCAGGGGACTTTCGCTTTCTGACTCCATGTTATTTTTGTATGTGTTTTCTTGTTGAATTTATGTTTTCAGCGAAGTTTTGTCGAGATTTATATACACGGTTTTAGTGTACAACGTTGTTCTTCTGTTAAATATGGGCCTGGGCCGCACCCATCACAAGGAGAGAGAGTCCACTTCACAACACAAAGGAGGTTCCACCCTTCTTTAATCAATGTGGGACACTCACATGTGGGTGTGAGCTATACATAACAGCTTATACCATGTTAAATATGGGCCTGGGCCGCACCCATCACAAGGAGAGAGAGTCCACTTCACAACACAAAGAAGGTTTAACCTTAAAACCATATGGCAATAAGAGGAGTAGCCCCTTTGCATTATAAAGTGAATTCATCTCTCTTCTTTAATCAATGTGGGACACTCATATGTGGGTGTGCGCTATACATAACAGCTTCAACATCTTCTTTCGTGCAAAGTTTTAGTGTACAATGTAGGAAGGTAAGGAAACATAGTGGAAGTATTTTATCAGGGTCCTGTGAACGAGAACCACGAGGAGCAATGGTTGAAAAGTTAGTTTCGTAGAAGTATCAGTAAGTAGTTTAGTGGTATTATTTATTAAATAATTTGGTCCTTGATTACGCCTCCATGTGCATTAATAGGAGGCGTTTGGGGTTTCGACATTAGCGCCAAGATACAATATTATAAGCGCCAAGCGGATTAGATCAGGCTTTTCCTTTCTTTTTTCAGTTTGTTTTGATCTTGGAGAGTTTTTTAGTGACTTTTTGGTTGATTAAGACAATGAATTATCCGTAATTTTGTATTGGATTATGCACAATTAATTAAGTAAGAATAATTAAACAATTAATTTGGAAATTCTATTGTCTTGATCACAATAGGAGTTGGTTTTTGACGGATGTGATATTTCAATAAAAAGCATGAATGTCTTTATGGGAATAAGGAGTTGGATTTTGATGCTACGCTTAATGTCTCTTTTTCGTGAATCCACGGGAATAGGTATGTATGCACGATTAGGGAAGCCATAGAGACTCAGGAGAGGTTTATGGTACTTTAATGAGCATTGCTCCTCGTGAACATTAATCTGATTATATTTGGGGTAGGATTTATTATTATGTTGATTCATACTAGTGGGGATACTTAACTAGAGCTTTTATTCATTATATTATTTTTAGATTGGGTGTAACATGTTACACCATAAGTTTTGGTGTAACAAAGACTTATACGTACAAACAAAAAGGGCAAAAACACGTGCTTCATTTAGTACCGAATAAAAAACACGAAATTTCACACATCACCCCTGTATAAGGCTATGTTTAGTTCACCTGAAATTTTTTGATCTGAACTTATCTGATCTGATCTGAACTTATTTTTTCTAATCTGATATGATCTGATCTGATCTGAACTGATCTGATCTGATCTGATCTGATCTGAACTTATCTTTTAAAAAACATATTATTACTAATATTATTATTACTTTGTATTTCATTACTAGTATTACTATTACTATCATTTTATTACTATGTACAACTTTCAATAATAATAATAATAATAATAATAATAATAATAATAATAATAATAATAATAATAATAATAATAATAATAATAATAATATAATAATAATAATTTTATAATAATAATAATATAAATAATATTATAATAATAACAATAATACCAACAACAATAATAATAATAATAACAATAATAATAATAATAATAATAATTATTATTATTATTATTATTATTATTATTATTATAATCATAGCGTAATTAATTTTTTTTTTTTTGAAAAAGAGCACATTAGTATATGAACATACAATTAAAAATAAAAGACTAAGGACTCTTGGGTCCAATGGTATGGCTTCTTACCTCCCACATGGGAGACCGAGGTTCAAATCTTGGTAGAAGCATATATTTCAATATTGTTGTGGGTGAGGGAGGGGGGTTGGGGTTTGTTGGGTCTTTAGGTGAGTGACGATGTGCGAGGACAGCCTAGAGAAAATTCATCTTACCACGGGATTTCCGAAAGGGGCCCAAAATAATTAAAAATAAAAGAACACTCATGGTCAAGGTCCGTTAATAATAAGAATTTAGGTAGTAATGAAAAGAACATATAATGATATTAAAAAAAGAACATATACTGAAAGAGCATACAAGATCTATTTAAAGAACACATTTTAAAAATAAAAGATAGATGTTATTTTTATATTGATGATATGTTTGGATTTAACTAACAACATGTTCTTTGTTATATCAATAAATTGTTCTTTTTTATTATAAATAAACCTATAAATATATATAATCATATGATCTTGAACAAAATGGTTATATATTCTTATTCTATCGTTGTCTTGTTCTATATAAACTTTGTTTTTAATGATAAGTTGAAATCTTTTGTAGGAAAATTTTGAACGTGATGACAACACCATTATGTTATCCCATGCTACTCATGTTTTATATAGACTAGTAATATATAATTTATATTATTCTACCAAAATTGTTTTAAAAAATAAACATCATATACTATTGTCATGTTCGTTACATGTATAACATCAAAAAGAACATCACATATCAAAATTATTAATTAGAATAAATATAAAAAAGAACACTTACAAATGCCAAAAGAACATTCTTCTTCTTGAACACAAATAGCTTCAAATAGTGATATCAATGACATTTATAATAATAGCAACGACATTAATAATAATTACCAATATTAATAATTAATAAGTACAACAACGACAATAATAATAATCTTTTTGAACAAATGTACTAGTAAATAGTAATATTAATAGTAATAGTAATTGTATAAAGTAATATTAATAATAATAGTAATAATAATAATAATAATAATAATAATAATAATAATAATAATAATAATAATAATAATAATAATAATAATAATAATAATAATAATAATAATAATAATAATAATAATAATAATACTCCCTCCGTCCCAGAAAGATCTGAACACTTGTTGGGACACGTAGTTTAAGGTGATAAGTTGTGGTGTGGTTATCAAATGTTATTTTATTTAAAAAGTAGATGTGATAGGAGTTGGTAGGCTATTTTTTATTAGAGGAGAGAGAAAGTTGGGTAACTTTTTATTGATAAAAGGTAGAATGTGGGTTAAAGATGTGTAAAAGAAATAATATATTAATGGTGGGACCTTGCCAAAAATGGAAGTGTTCAAACTAATTTGGGACAAACATAAAAGAAAAGTGTTCAGACTATTCTGGGACGGAGGTAGTAATAATTATTACAATAACAATAATAGCATTAGTAATACTAATAATCATAATAATCATGATGATGATGATGATAATAATAATAATAATAATAATAATAATAATAATAATAATAATAATAATAATAATAATAATAATAATAATAATAATAATAATAATAATAATAATAATAATAATAATAATAATAATAATAAGTTTTTAAATATAAGCATAATCTGAACTTATCTGATCTGAACTTATCTGATCTAATCTGATCTGAACTTATCTGATATGATCTGATCTGAACTTATTTTTTTTGATCTGATCTGTTCTGATCTGATCTGATCTAATCTGAAATAAGCAAAAATAAGGTGAACTGAACATAGCCTAACTCGGAAAACCTAAACCTAGCTCAACAATGGCGGAAAAACACGATGAATCAGAGAATTCAGCTCAAATCTTCGCGAAAAGCTGGAATCTACATCAGGTCTGAGAGGAAGATGATTTTCAGTGGACTTTCACTTTCTGACTTCATGTTGTTTTGTTGTTCATTTAATGTTCTCACATAAGTTTTGTCGAGATTCTATACACGCTTTTAGTGTACGTGGGAAATATCTGGTAGATTTCCATTGGTGCTCATCGAAGTCTAGAGTCTTTTCTCTCTAGTTCTACTAGAGCCTTTTTTTCCTTGCAGGTTAGAAAGCCTATAGCTAAAATTTTCACCACAAAAATCTCAGAATCCCTCGCCCTTCACAAATCTCTACCACCACTCTTAAAAAATTCCTCTTCTTCCAAACACAATCTTTCATCACAACCCTCATCTTCCTGTTGCCCAAGGTGGCATACTTCTTTATATTTCTTACCATGAAAAGTTATGAGTTTGACATCAAAGATGCACTGGCTGGAGAATTAAAAAGAATGGGGCCAAAAGTTTTTTTCCAAGTAGGGGATATGGTCCCATCAGATGTGGTCTTTCCAATGGCAGTTTTAGGAAGATTCAAAGACAAAAGAAACTTCTCAACAGTCCAAATTCAAAACTGGATCAGCTCAAGTTGGATAACAAACGAAGAGATAAAAGTAGAAAAAACTGGTAATACTTTTTTCTTTTTCTGCACTCATATTGATGACCGAGATAATATCCTAGCCAGAGGAAATGCATTCTTTCAAGGAGCACTAATAGTGTTCAAATGTTGGTACCCAAGTGCTTCAATTAGTAATTTTAACTTCTCATCGGTTCCATTATGGGTCAAAGTAGAGGGTATTCCTCTCGCGTCAAACCACTCCCATGTTGCTAGAAGGGCCTTGGAGAAATTAGGGAGATTAGTACGGTTTGATGAGAACTCGCTAAAGGACGGACCAAAGGAGTTCATAAGAGCAAAAGTTTACGTAGAACTCGACAAACCGATCATTCCAGGTTTTTTTTATGAGTATAATCCAAATTGTTTCAAATGGGTGGATTTCTGCTACGAAGGAATATTCATTTTCTGCAAGAACTGTGGTAGAATTGGACACAAGACAGGAAATTGTAATTTGTCCAGGGAAGAAGCTAAACGAATATTTGGAAAAAGAATGGGAGAAATTTGTAATTCTCATTCAAATTTCATGATTGAGCACCCCCTCACCCCCTGTTTTACCAATAAAATTATTGGGTTGCGAAGAATTGAAGCTCTTAGAACCTCCAAACTGAATCTTACAGAGTTCCCATCAAATGAAAGCCCCTATGATGGAAACTATTATGAGTCCTCTTCACAATCAGATCCCTCGAGCCCTTCAGATAATTCTTCAGATAATTCTGAAAACAATGGAAAAAAGCCGAGAGGAGACCAGGAGGGGTGTTCTTATAAAAGAAAAAGGAATTACAGCTCATCTTCTAGTGATGATTACAAAGACAGAAACAAGAAGCCACTCTGGCTTAAAAGAAAGATGGCTGAGCTAGGAAAACTTTGCACAAACTTTCCTCAGTCATGTTCTATTGGACAAGATCAGCAAATTCAACACGGCCATGAAGTTAGAGGTAAGTCTCGTCCAAATTTACAAAATTCCATCCTTGTTAATCGGAAAAGATCTTCTTGCCATGATTCTTGGCTGCACAATGCTAAGCGTCGGAAAACCTGCCTTCTGCCGGATTTCTGTTGGCCCTGCAAAAACTGGTTTAAGTTTAATGCAGAGTTGAAACTGGTGGGTGATTTTGTCCCCAAAGTCTCACCCTATAACCCTGAGCTACTCAAGACTTTTTACCCATTTTCTGATTTTCATGGATTTAAGGGTTCTGAATGGTGGTTCGAAAAGTCCAACTTCTCTGGTATTCTCGTAGTTCAAAGTGACCTTAGTAATGGCAAAGTCTTAGCGACTCCTGCTGAAGAGCCTCTTTTCCTGAGTAATCTCCCCAACCATTATGCATTTATGGAAAACTTTAAAGGGAGGGACTTTGAGGCTAGTTGTACTGAAAAAAACCCAAAAATAATCTTCTCTTTATCTTGGTCAAAGTGCAGCTCTTTAATGACAAGCCGTTATTTTCAGTTTATGCACCCCACTTTAGGAGTTGAATTTATGACATTCCATTCCTCTTCCAGTCCAAAATTCCCCCCCTTTTTCAGGAACCTCTATAAAAACCTTCCTCTCTCCCCTTTGACAAATCACTTTCAAACATATACATCTTTCTTAATTCCACCAAACACAAAAAATCCGGCAAAGTGGAAAAGTATGGAGGAGAGTCAAAATGCTGAGTTGGAACTAAATATAGGAGATGGGCATTGGATAACTATTTTTGATACGGATCGTTTAATCCTTCCAGCCAACACACTCCAAGACCCATTCATCCCCCCTGCTGAAATAGCCCAGCTACAAAATGACCATTATCTTCTCTCGCTGAGAGTCCAAACACCATCAAGCCCAAGCCCAATAATCTCAATGACCGACTCAAGTGAAGATTCTTCCGAATCCTTCTCCTTCCCAACAGCTGAGCCCAACCTCCAACTACAAACTATTCCTAAACCTGCACATCTCTCAATTCCAAGCCAAATAACTTTGACCAAAGGCCAGATTACTTGTAGTAAACTGAACCAGAGTTTCTGTTTTGAGCCTACACCTGAGGATTCTTTGGGCCCAATAAATCCTTTGTTGGATGAGGTGTATTACTCGGCAGATTCAGAATTGGCCAAGTTGGATTTGGGAAAAATGGTTGTGTCAAGTCCGAGAATGAATACTAAAAACTCATGGCCAGAGGACTCCTCTGACCAGACCTCTGAATTAATGAGTTCTAAAAAGCCTAAGAAGAAGGATTTGGAGAAAGTTAAAAGGGAAAGAAGGGATCGAATGAAGAAGACGGGTTTAGTTTTTTCAAGCAACAAGAAGATGGGGAAGGTATGGGGAAATATTCAAATCACAAAGACAAAGAATAAGAGAGGAGCAGACTCTCTAGGATCAGAGGAGGAAATTGACAAGGACCCCAACATTGTATGTGTCCCGGTAAAAAAAACGAAACAAAGTCCAAAAATGTTTCAGAGGAAAATTCTATTTCAAGTTTGGCCTCAGTGAAGGGGATAGCTCTTTCCCCAGCTCAGATAACTATTCTTCAAGCTTGGGTGTGGCGGCTGGCCTTGTTCAGCCCCCACTAAAGATATGAAAGCCGGTGCCTGGAATTGTAGAGGACTTAAGTCTGCCAACTCCTCTACAATTCCCTTCCTAAAGTGGCTTGTTGGCAGCGAAGCTCTTGATTTTCTATTTTTATCGGAGACTAAAAGTGATGTAAATTCATTAGAATCTGTAATGTCTAGCTTAGGCTTTGCTAGTTGGTTAGGACATGACTCGGTTGGCCTCTCCGGGGGTCTAATTTTGTGCTGGGTAAAAAGAATTAGTGTTGATGTCCTGTTTATTTCTGCTAATTATGTATGTTGTAAGGTTAATGATGAATGTAACTTAAGTTATTATGTGGTGTGTGTTTATTAAGCTCCTGTTGTTAAGAACAGGGGAGAAGTGTGGGACACTTTAAAAGCATTCCTTTGGTCACATCCTGGGAAACATGTTATGTTAGGGGATTTTAATCAAGTTGAAACACCCTCACAAAAATTAGGATGCTCAATTTCGATCCCAGGAGCAACTTCTTTTAGCAATTGGAAACTAGAGTGTAAGCTCATGGATATCCCTTTTCATGGAGTGCAATTTACGTGGTCAAATAATCGAGAGGAAAATGAGGTAATATGTGAAAGAATTGATAGAGCTTATTGCAATGATGAATGGAGGAGTGATTTTCCGGAGGCCATTATCATTAACTATCCCATTTTTATCTCGGATCATGGACCCATTGTTTTGGATTGTAAGCCTACTATGCAAAAGAGGAAGAGGAATTACAAAATTGAGAATTGGTGTTTAAGCTTTGAAGAAGTTTCAGCGGGAATAAAAAGCATTTGGAATGAAAATGTACAAGGCTCAAAAATGTTTGTTGTTCAAAGAAAGTTAGAATCTACTAACAAATGGTGCAAAAACTGGTGTTTGAATTACAAAAAGGAGAACGAAATTCAATGGGATATGATAAAAAGAGATCTTATGGAGGATCAAGGAATGATTCAAAACCAGGAAATGGCCAGTGAGAGTTCAAAGAAAGTAAGAGAGATTCGTGCTTCAACGGACATCAAACTTGATTATTGGAAGCAAAGAGCAAGACAAAATTGGGACACGTTGGGTGATCAGTCTACAAGGTTCTTCTATAAATGTGTAAAATCAAGACAAGCCTCGAATTTCATTCGAGCGATTAAGAATCAGGAAGGAGAATGGATCTCAAATCCAGAGGACATTAAGCATACTTTTGTAGAATATTACTCAAACCTCTTTCAAGATACAAGGCTACATAATCAAGATAGCATGGAAATCAACAATTGGCTCGAGGATTTTCCGAGTCTTTCAGGAGAGCACCTCTCACACCTACAACAAAAATTCACAATGAAGGAAATAAAGGAGGCAATGTTTGACATGAAGGCTATTAAGTCTCCAGGACCGGATGGTGCACCGCCGGGATTTCTACAAAACAATTGGGATGTTTGTGGAGAAGACCTCTGTAATGCCACTCTCAAATTCCTCGAAGGAGGATTCATGTTGAAAGAAACGAACAGTACCTTCATCACGCTAATTCCAAAGGTGGATAGGCCGGAGCAGGTGAGTCAATTCAGACCAATTAGTTTATGCAACTCGGCATACAAGCTTATCTCAAAAGTTTTGGTTAAGAGGTTGCAACCGATTCTTAGAGACATCATTGGTCCCTTTCAAAGTGCCTTCATCAAAGGAAGGTCAATTAATGATAATTGTCTTCTGGCACATGAGATGTTAAATCTTATTAAGAAGAAAAAGAAAGGTAAAGAGTACTCTCTAACTCTGAATTTGGATTTAAACAAAGCATATGATAGAGTTAATTGGAATTTTGTGGAGAAGATACTTGGGAAATTAGGAATGCCTCCCAATTGGGTTCGCATCATCATGCAATGTATTACAACAGTGACCTACTCAATTCTAATTAACGGGGAGCCTTCTAAGAAGATTATTCCAAAAGCCGGATTAAGACAAGGGGACCCTCTTTCCCCTTATATATTTATATTGTGCATGGAAACTCTTTCAAGAAAGTTAGTCCGTGCTCAGGAAGATAAAAGTATTAGAGGGTTAAAACTAGCAAGGAAAGCTCCGCTAGTCAACCACATGTTTTTTGCTGATGATGCTTTATTCTTCTTGAAAGGTACTATGGATAACTGTTGGAACATGAAAAAAATTTTGGATCAATTCTGTTTGGTGTCAGGAGAGATGGTGAACTCAGAAAAATCATTCACGGTATTTAGCAAGAACACCCCAAAAAAATTTGTGAGAATACTTTCGAAAAGGTTAGGTGTGGGGTCAAAAATGGCGTTGGGCAAATATCTTGGGTGTCCAATGGAAGTGGATGGAAGATCCTTAAGTGTTTTTCATGATCTAAATCAAAAGGTGGTGAATACTCTATCTTCTTGGAAGTTCATAAATTTGAACCAGGCAGGTAAGCTAATTCTAATCAATAGCATTCTAATTGCCTTTGCTGCTCATATTATGGCCACCTTTCTATTTCCGAAAAAAGCCTTACAAAAAACAACGTCTTGTTTGCTAAAATTCTGGTGGGCTTCTAGTAAGGATAGAAAACCAATTTATTGGAGGAAAAGAGAGATATTGGAAAGACACAAAGTGGAAGGGGGTTTGGGATTACGAAATTTGGAAGCAATGAATATAGCCACCCTCTTCAAACAGGCCTGGAGAATAAACTCAAATCAGTCCCTTCTAATTAGCAAGGTGTTCAATGCCAAATATTCATCTGAGTGGTTCTCTAACAGTATGAAAGGCAAGATTAAAAGAAATTGTACCTGGGGGGGTAGAAGCATTATGCGAAGTGTGCAGGCTTTGGCCGAAGGTGTTGGGAAAACAATTGGAGATGGAAAGACTACTCTTATTAGGGAGGACATTTGGAAAGGTGACTTTAAACCTGTAGTGTTTAAAGAAACAGCTCTCGAGGAGGATACTGCTAATCACAGGTGGGTTTGTGAGTTGATGAATGAGGATAGGACTTGGAACATGGAAAATTTGAGAAAGCTTTTTGATGAGAACTCGATAAAATTGATCCAAGCCATCTATATCCCTATGGAGCAGGAGCAGGATGCAATATCTTGGCTGTATACAGGTCATGGGGGATACAGTATAAAGTCAGGCTACTGGTATTACCTTAAGAAAGGAAAAACTGACATCGAAGAGTCAAGTTTTTGGAAATTATTTTGGAAGCAAAAAATTTGCCCAAAATGGAAATTATTCTGTTGGAAGCTATTAAATGGTGCATTAGCCACCGGAGTAAACCTTAGGAAAAGGAAAATCCTAAGCGAGAGACCTTGCGTTCTATGTAATGATTGTGAGGAATCGGATACTCATTTGTTCAGAAATTGTAAGATTGTAAGAAAACTCTGGAACTGCTCTCAACTAGGAATCAAAAGTCAGCCTTTTGAGAACTCGGATATTTATTCATGGGTAAGAAATTGGATGTGGTTCTTAATGAATCTAGATAAGGACCCAGAAAAGTGTGTGTTTGAATTTGTAGCAGTACTTTGGGGAGTTTGGATTCTCAGAAATAACAACATTTTTAGAACCCCGAATTCGGTGAACGAAAGAATTTTTTTCACACAGATTAATAGTTGGAGGGCAAGATGGAAAGATTCGTTCAATATCCGAGATGGAGATCAGCATCACGTTGGGACGAAACTCAAGAGCACTAGCAATTCTTCCATTCTTCATATGTCTAGGAACTGGTGGAATATTGCTCATGACATCTTTACTCTTATAGTTGATGGTGCTTGGAAGGGAGAGGAAAAGGAAGGTAGACAAGAGTGGAAGGCAGCGTTTGGATGGGTACTAGTACAAGATTCAGCTGTGATCGAGTTAGGTAAAGGAAGAAGTTTCTCTATGACGGCGGGGCAAGCGGAGACCTATGCTCTACTTAGAGGATTATTGGCTATAAAAGAGCGACCTATTGATAATATCAAAATTCTAACTGATTCAATCGAATTAGTCAGAAGTTTGAGGAAACCAAGCGAGTCACATAAGCTTTCTAGACATATAGTAAAGGATATTCTAAGTCTTTTAAGTAGGTATAAAGGTTTTTGTATTGTTAAAGTTAATAGGCAAGAAGTTGTCAAAGCTCATGATCTAGCCTGTGTTGCTAGAGAAGAGCGTCAACGCTAGACCTTTTTTCCGGTTTGTTTACCTTTGTCAAAAAAAAAAAAAAAAAAAAAAGTGTACGTGGGAAGTTAAGGGAACATAATATTTTTCTAAACTCTAAAGGGTCCCGTAAATGAGAGCTACGAGGAGCAATTGTTGAAAAGATGCTGGAAAGATGAGCATATGTTTTGAGTTTTCTTTTACTAATATAGTAGTTAGATTGTAGAAGTATCAATAAGTAGTTTAGTGGTATTACTTATTAAGCAATTTGGTCTTTAAATAGGCCTCCATGTGCATTGATAGGAGGCTTTTGGGGTTGACTTTAGTGAGATCATAATTTGAAATCGTTGTTGACTATTTCAAAATACGATACCACAAGCGCCAAGCGGATAAGGATCAAGCTTTATTTCTTCGGTTTGTTTTGATATTGGAGAATTTGGCAAATGTCTTTTGGTTGGCTTTTTGGTTAACTATTGGTTTTTGGCTTTTTTAACTAGTTAAACAGCTCAAAAGCTTGATTTGGCAAATGACTTTTAAATTGGTTGAAAACTGGCTTGTAAGCCAAAATCAAATGGCTGCTTGGAGCAGCTTTTGGAAGTTGGATTTCTTGTTGGCATAATTAACATTTGATAGTTGACAACTAAAAATTAATTAATACTTACATTCTTCATCTTCGTTTTTTCTTTCTAGTTTGACTTTATTTTGTTTCACGAAAAGATTCGAAATAGAACGAACAAATTAAAAGAGATTGTAAAGAGTAATGATTAATAATGAATGATAAATGATGAATGATTTATAATTAACAATCTATAATCAATAACTAGTTTGTATTCCCGAGGTAAACCCCTGGTAATTATAATTTTCATTTATTAATATTTTACTCTAACATTATAACAACAAATATTACTTGGTTTAATGGTTAGAACTTTAGTATATAAGTTTGAAGCCATGTGATCAAATCTTATAGCATGCATTTTCTAATTTTTTTTTATTATATGTGGAGTACATGAAGTAAAACACTCTAAGACAGAGCGCCACATGGCACAGTTGTTTGTTTAGGAACACCTTTTAATAAATTAGTATAGATTGACAATCAACAATTAAAAAATAAATAATGAACAATAACTAACAATTAATAAATAATCATTAACAATTAAGAACTATTAATTAATGATTAACAACTACTCACTCTGAAACTAAATACTTTGCCCACTTTTTTTTGTGCATATGCCAATGTAATTCTTGAACTTTAAATTTTTTTTTGTATATTAATAAAAATTATAACGATTGAATATTATCTAAAGTACTCATTAAGACGAATCAAACAAGACTCCATATGACTATAATTTTTCTTATATATTCAGAAAAACTTAGAAGATAATCTCTAATATTGAATAGTGTGAAAATTCCAAGTGAGTAAAATTGAAAAAAATACAGAGTGAGTACTAATCTTTAATTATTAGTATTTTTTGCATGCGATGTATGCGTGACATCGCGTGTGTGTGATTTTGTGGAAATTTTTAATTTAATCCTCATGCATTATTTTTGGTTAAAAATTTGCTTTAAATGTAATTATACAAATAGGTGTATAACTATACATCTACGAAAAAGGCTTGATAATTTTTTGTGAAAACCTACTCGTAAGATATAATTGTATAACTATATCTCTATAGATTATGAATAAGGATTAAATAGAAAATTTCAATTATTACTTTGAGAGAAGTACATGTTTCTTTTGTTTTTAAAGAAATCTGGAAGTTACCTTCACTCAAAAAATCTGGCAGTTACATTAGTGTTTTCCATGACTTTTTTGCCCTCATTAACTGATTTGGAATAACAAATACATAAAGGGTATTTAAGATAATTCAGGTGGTTACCAAAGTCCTCAAGAGTTCACATATACTGCCTCTGTTTTCTTTTGTTGTTCCCATTTGTAATCTTTTAGTGAGATAAAATTGGTCAAAGTAGGAAGAACTTTTGGAAACGGAGGGAGTATAATAGAGATTGATTAGTTGTTTAATACATATATTAGTATGTTTGTTGGTCATTTTATATAGCAACCACCAACTGCCAATAAATAGCTAATTTTACCAAATAATTTCATATCGCGCGAATTTAATAGTAAAACATTCAATTAAAAAGTTAATCCAAATAGCCGGTCAATTGTCAAATTAGCCAAACAAAACAACGAACAACCAATTACCAAACGCCTCTGTAGACACGAAAAATTTATTAGTGTATTATATTAAAATAATTTATTATTATTGAGCTAAAATAAATATAATTAGCCCAATTTAATTAATTTGCCACCTAATTTAATTAAATATCCAAATTAAATCAAACAAATATAATTTGGGTTGTCAACTATTTGGGCCAGTCCATATTATAGTCCAAATAAAATGGTAAAATGACAAAGGTAAAAAAGACTTTCAAGTCGTAACGACTAAACAGGCCCAAGTCCATAAACTATCAAGTCCATGAAGGGATCTCCATTCCCTATAAATAGATCTCAACTCCTTCAGTTGAAGGAACAGGAAATTCATTATTCTAGAGAGCTCATAAAATTCTCTTCGAATTCTCTCTGCAAAAAGTCAGCAAGCACATCAAATCCGTGCTGACTGTTCAGATACACTCAAACATATTCGATTGAGATTCAAGCTTTTGTCAGCCCTCATTCGAATACATACCCAAACAAAACTCAAACTCAAGTTAACGTTGACAAAATGTCATCCCACACTTAAACTCGGGTTGATGTTGACAAAATGTCATCCCACATACACTCAAATTCAGGTTGACGTTGGAAAAACGTCACCCTATACTCAACTACACATCGATATCAACATGTGTCATTCTCCAGCTACAAAACAGAATAAGAGCACGTATATTGTCATTATAAATTGTCTACAGATATTGTACTCAATAATTTATTGAAATAATATTTCTTTGTTACTTTATTTCCTGTCTTATTTATTTTGACTCAAAATTTGTGTATACAACCTCATATAAACTCTTTAGCATGAAGTAAAATTCATTTAAAAGAAGTGGACTGGAACTTCACTAAATTTTTGGACTTGAACCTAGTTATAATTTTTATGTACTTGTTATTTCTTCCCATGACGCTTTGCCTAGTTCCTCCTTGGGAAAAAAACTTATTCATTAGGAACAAACATCTGTCATTTTGTTGTACAACATTACTAATTTCATCACATTTGTCATTTGTTACACACCTTTAGTACAATCTTAGAAAACATTTTGAGTAATATATAGTTGTTAACATGAAATAATAAAAAAAATTCTCTCTACCCTCCATACCCTAAGTAAACCAAAGTCGCACTGAACAGGCTGCTAGTGACCGGCCTGAGCGTGTGCTGCTCACCCAGTCTCCGGCGACCTGCTCCAACACCGTAGCTGAGTCGTTTCATCGGCCTACCGTTTGTTCGTTTCGCCTGATTTTCGTTCGTCTGCTTCCACCATCTGAGAAGAAGAACAGGAGGATCTTCGTGGCGGTGTCCTATCTCACCTCCTTTTCGTTTTTCATTCTTTCTCGCCGGTGTTTCTTATTTGGGTTTTTCGTCAGTTTCTGTCTGTTTCTCGTCAGTTTTTGGGAGGACCTACTCAGATCTAAGTTCACAAACTCGGCAGCCTCTCTCCAACGTTTCCCAAACGCCACCGTCTATAATCTCGCCGGTAAAGGTAAAGGTAAAGTTTTGGGTTAGGGTTTCTTGTTTGGGTTAGGAAGTGTTAAATTCGAGTTTTGTGGATCTGTTTAGTTAGCGATCTTGGCAACCTTTTACCGGAGCTAACCTTTTCGCCACCGTCTTGTGGTTTCGGATTGACCCCGATCTTGATGGTAAAGGTAATGATTAGGTAAGGGTTTTTGTTTTGGTATTGGGTCTTGTTCATTTGCCGCAATTCTGCATTCTTGTTTGTTTGAGTATGAATACTATTAGTTGTTACTGTTTGTTAATTTTGCTTTGCCTTCTCGTTAGTTATCTTAGATGTATCCTTGCTAAGAGTGTTGTTTTCAATGATAACGTGTGGAAACAGTTGGATTTAATGCATCGGCTAGAAGAGGTATTCTTAGTTGGTGTTTGTTCCTCCTCCGATGAATGGAGTTTGGCATTCGGAGGAGTTGTAATGTGGTATGGTGGGTTGTCAAGGAAAAAAGACTTGAGTGGAAGAGGTTTCGGGTTTGTCAGTTTATGTCTGGAATTAAAGGAGGTTAATTCTCCGTCTCGATTAGCGATGATAATGTTTTTCATCGCTCTCAAATTTTTTTATCTGAACGATGCTCCTCATCTTATGGGGGTTCATAGCATGCTTCCCGAGTCACTTGTAACGACTCTTATGGCTTGTGCGAAAATCACAAGCCTATTGTCAGTGTTACCGGCTCAAGTCTTTATACCCTTTCGGTTCATTCCTTGGTTTCTAAATCCCCCAGGTTCTCAAGGGTTTATCCATCCATCTGGAGCTCAATCTCTTATATTACAATCACTATTGATGGCTTTGGCAAGTTTGACTGATGTCAACCAAGTCATCTCAACAATCAAGGATCCATTGCAGAAGCGCTTGTTACTCTATTACATATTAGATGCTACACTTTCCTAACTGGGATGTTTCAAATTAGATGCTACAATTTTTTTTCCTTATTTAATTTAGAAAGTTTTTACCAGCAAAATGACTTTTTTTACCCTTACTTATAATATTAATCTACACTCATCTACCTTAACCTCATACTATTAGATTAATAAACGCTCCTTGTATATACACCTCAACCACCCTCTCTCTTCTGTCCTCCCCTCCTTTAAACCCCACCAGCCACCATTAAACCCACCATCTCAACTCCTCTAAGTTAATCGACATTCAACCGCCACAACTACGTACCACCTCCCAGAATTGCCACAACCACCAACCGCCTACCACAACCGCTGCCACCATCAACCACCTACCACAAACGCCATCACCATCGACCGCCTAGAGCAACCGCCACAACCCTCACCACCGTCGATCTCCTTCTTTCTCTCTCCTTCATTCTCCTTCTTTCTCTCTCCTTCGATCTCCTTCTTTCTCTCTCCTGCGATCTCCTTCGTCTTCATGTCCTCTCCTCCCTTATCTCCACCTTCATCTTCATTTTCTCTCTCCTGCTGTAACACCCCGTAATTTTCACCCTTTATTTTTGGTGTTAGTTTATTTTAAAATGATATTTTTTTCGTAAAAATAAATAATTTATTATTTAAATTATTTTGGAATGTGTTGTGAAAATGTGTATATATATTTATATATTGTGATATATTTATATATATATTTATTTTAAGTTGTTAGTTATTTATTTTAAAGGTTATATTAGTTTCGTTTTTTATTTAGGAGTTTAGGATGCAGTTTTGCCGCATAGCATTTTTGTAACGTTGTTGGACCGACTGGAGTGATGAAATGGTACATCACGTGTGGCGGTTTATGCTGGCCGAAAATCAGCATTTTGGAGTGGAGGATGAAGAATTTTGGTGCTTATTAAGCTAACCTTTGGATCTCTTGTAACCGCTCTTTTAATCCCTCATTAACATTCTCCTAAACCCTTCATTTTTCCTTGTCATAAAATTCTGATTTTTAATAAGAGAAGTTCAGCATCATTGTCATTTAACCCACGCTGTTTTCAAGAAAAGAAAGAGAGAAAAGGAAGAGGAAAAGAAGAGACAGGTTCAACCCGGTTTTTCCTGTCACACCTTCACGAAATTAACCATATCTGGAGATCTAACCGTTGGATCATTCTCAAATTTAGGCAGCACGTTTATAACATCTTGATCTTCACTTTGACTGGAGCGATTGTGAATACGATCTTTCAATCGCTGGGAATCATGGTCGGAACAGAGCAGTACGAAATAAGAGTTTTCAGCGTTCAAGAAGAAAACGCCTAGTGACTTGTTGCTACAATTATCGTTCATTGTACTTTGGGGTTAGAAGAGGAATTGGATTGTATGTGTAACTCTTAACTATATATTTAGACTCAGCTCTCCTCCCGACGTTCCAGGTAACTAGTAGTTATCTTAAAACGATAGAGATTAGAGTATTTTTCGGTATTAGATTATTGCGCAAGGAAATTGTTTAAAATACTTTTTGTATGAAATTATGGATGAAATATATGTGAATGTTCTTGATGTATGCTGTGTGAATATTATGTGCAGCAAAATAATTTTCGTTTGATTTTTACTATTTATTTGATTTATTTGGTAATTTATGCGTTTATGGATTATTTGCAAAATAAATAGTGAACGAATATTATAATTACTGAAATTATTTTTAGTGAAGCATGTTATATGTTTTATATGTATTTCATGCCTTGGAATAATTTTTGTCTACTGTTTACAAGTTTATTTAATTGGTTTATCTGTTTTTACATTTTCGTGTATGTCATTATATAAATCGTGAAAATTATTTCTGGAAGCCGAAAAATTCATTTCTTTGCATATTATGTATTACTGTGAGTTTATACATGTTATGTGAATTTTTGGGCGTTTATTTCTATTTTTAATTATTATATTGGCTTTATTGAGTATTCTGTAAATTAATGTTTAAAAATACTTATAGAGTCCGAAAATTATAAATAAAATTTGTACCATGTCAGTGGGGCCATAATGGTCGTAAGATAATTTTTTTGTTATTTTACTTATTGTACTTATTAGTTTAATAATTATTATCGTGTTTTTGTTGTGAATTTGAGGATATTCTTTTTAATTATTTGAGAGCTTGTTAATCAGAAATAATTTGTGATCTTTTATATTCTTGGATGCTGGTGTTTAGTAAGTTGCTGTAAGTATTTTTTAGTGTCATTATGTTTATGTTTGATTTATGTAAAAATGATTAATTGTTACTATTCATTTATTTGATAAGCCTTGGAGTTAATTGGTGATGTATTTTTGATTGAATTGTTAGTGCTGTAAAAACTAGTTTAATATCATTGTTGATGCTTGGTGGGACGCGGTCGTACGCGCTACCAAAGATAAAAGTTTATTTTCCTTCTTTCCAATACAAATAAATGTAAGTGGCAAGTAGGGTCGAATCCACAGAGACTTGGGGACTAACTCGTGCTTATAATAGATCAAATGGGGGTTTTGGGATTAAAGAATTGAATAACTAAATATGAAGAACTAAAGAACAATTAAAAAGTAATGTAATCAAGAAGAGAAGAATCTTGAGTTCGGTTAATGGCCACTTCGATTCAGACTATTTATCATTGGTTTCTCAAATGTGTAACTTTACTCTTAATTACTCAAAGTTGGAAATCAAATTCCTTTCCCTCAAAAGTACCATTAAACAATCACAATCAGATGATCATAAAACTTGAACTAAAGATTAATCTAATCTAATCAGAGATTAAATTCAAATCAATAGAACATCAACGAACTAGGAAACAATGAGCCAATTAACAAATTGCTAGCACAACATATTCAAATTGGAACTTGTGATTTCTCTAGTGATTAATCAAGAATAATCAGATTCATTAATCAAACCCTAGATTGCTACTCATGAAAGAAGAACAGATGAATCGGCATCAATTCTAAATCCTAGCAAATGATAAATCGAATGTATAAACTAGTAGTACTCCTAGCAATACATACCACAATCATAGATTAAAATCAAGAAATCACAATTATAATTAAGAAAAAGTTAACAAAGAGAAACCTCACAATAATAGACCGAAGCTTGATTAACCGTTCTCAAGACTAGATTTAGGCTACAATCGACATAGCATCCATCAAGCAAATCTTCAAAACTAATTATTCGAAACTCAAAAAGGGAGAAAAATAGGGATTAGGGTTCTTCTCTCTATCCTCTCTAATTCAGTCCAGAAATTCCAAGACATCCTCAAAACAACGTTTTTTTCTAATTAATAACACCTAAGGAAAGCTGAAAACTGCCGAAGAGTCGTAGCCACGTCGAAGTACGCAAGTCGGGCCTTCGCTCCTGCCCAAAAATCCTGCCTTCGCTCGAAGTGCGCGACTCGCGCGATGCTGGTGCGCGGCTCGGGCCTCTGCTGCTGCCAAGCTTCAACCTTCGCTCGAAGCGCGCGAGTCGGGCATGTCTTGCGCGCGAGTCGGGCACTCGATACTGTCTCGCAGCTGCTTCCGCTCGATATGCGCGAGTCGTGCGTGTGTGGTGCCCAGCTCAGACACTCGCTACTGCCCAGCATCCAACCTTCTCCACAAAAGCTCGAGGAAGGCTCTTCAACGCCCATGGTGGGCAAACAATGCCGTGGAGCCACAGATAGGATGAACTTGGATGCTTCCACCATATAACTCTAGACTCCAAGGAACTTTGTGAGCTTAATCCACCTGTAAATAATCAAAAGCATATGGAACCACAAAATATCCTTAAATCTCCTCTAATACTGCAAATTCATCATAACTCCCTCTTCTCCACACTAAGGTTTAGATGAGTCAAACTCTCCTTCTTAAACCTTAAACCTTAGTAAAATGGACTTCTCAACACTCTATAATCGCATATAACTTGGTCACATCAATGCTTAGAGATGTTCAAGGTGTTTATTGTTGGAGACATTTGTTGTAAGTTTGTAAGTTATTATTTTTGAGGAATTATGAAGAGTTGTTTTTGATGAATTATGGGTATAAGGCCGGGTGGCATCCCTTTTGACGAATATTTTTGAGATGAATGATACTTTGATGATATGTATGATTTTTATTTTGAGATAAGAATATCCGGTGGGATAGATGTAGTCCCCGGTGAAGAACATGCCAACCACCTGGTTTGCGAACTAGGGGTACACCTGGGTTAATTATATTGTTGTCGTCCGAGAGGTCAGGGAGTTCTGCGTGTTCTACCCTGCATCGGGAGTTTGGCCATTCTTAGACACATGCAGTGGGGAACGTAAGCCCATAGACTGACCTGGAGATTGCGATCTGACAAAAAATTGCGATTCACTGGCGTTCGGTTTCTGACTCAATAACTTGTTGTACTTTTTATTATTATTTAAGTATTCTAGAGTTGATTTACTCACTATATCTTGCTTACTTGATGTTGATGATCACTTGTATGACATATAAGCTTTATGGTTTTTAAATGCATGTTATTGTTAACATGATTTTATGCTTTCCTTTCTTGGTAATCTATGTCTGAATCATGCTTTGATTTCTTTTGTTCTGGAAGAACTGCTAGTTACTCCCCACTGATTGTGGATGTTTGTTGATATATTTTGCAGGTGATGTTGATGGGAATCTTCTTTGGTTTTGGGCTTGGGTTGAGATGTGAGCATTAAGATGTTAGATGTTTTAAGCCTAGACTTTTAGTTAGGTGAAGAGTTAGTTTTATCTTTTGAATATTACTCTAATTAACTTAATTTATTTATACTATCTACTTATGTTGGTTTATCACTTAGTTATTTAAACGCATTTCTTGTAGTAGTGACATTCCCAGAAGACGATGTTTCCGCCATCGTCCTTTAATACTATTATTATTTCTTTCTTTTCCGCTTCGAAATTCTGGGGTGTTACACCTGCGATCTCTTTCGTCTTCACGAAGATCCTTTCTCTCTCCTTCGATCTTTTTCTTTCCATTTTTTTTTTTGTTTTTGTTTAGGGTTAGATCTATCTTCCCTATACTATTTTCACGAAGATTCTTTCTCTCTCCTTCGATCTCTGAATGTTTTGAATGAAGATCTTGGTGAATTTTCGTGAATTTTGCCAACATAGAAGCATTGGGTAGAAGGATTTTGGTGAATTTTCGTGAATTTTGGTAGAAGGATAACAAGGATTTGAAAAAAATGGAAGATGGTGGTGGCGGGGTGGTTGTGGTGGTGGTTCTGATGGTGGTGGCGAGGTGGTTGTGGTGGTTGCGGTGGTGGTGTTAGCGGGGTGGTTGTGGTGGTGGTTCGATGGTGGTAGCGAGGTGGTTGTGGTGGTGGTGTTAGCGGGGTGGTGGCGGGATGGTTGTGGTAGTGGTGTTGGCGGGGTGGTTGTGGCGGTGGTGTGGGGGGGTCGCAGAGTGGTTGTGGTGGTGATATTGGCGGGGTATGGTGGTGGCGGCTGGCGTTGGTAGGGTGGTGCTGGTGGATCCCAAGTGTTGGTGTAATGTATTAGTTGTATTATTAATTAATCTAATCACATCCCTTTCAACTAATTATACACTAAGAAAAATTGACTCGTAGTCCGCAATTCTCAAAGTGTAGCATCTTATAACACCCCTGAATTTCGAGTTACTATCTAAATTAAATGATATTAAAATCTATAGAAAAATCGGCAGAGCTCCGTCTGAAATATGGACTGCCTAAAATTTAATTTAGGACTCGCGTCCACTTATAAACCTCCTTCAATAAAACCAGCACTCCAAATTCTCAATAATCCTTATCCAGCTCAAAAGGATCCACATCCATGCATAATTACCCAAAATTCCAAAAGTGTTATTCCACAGTTATTGCGAGAATAACCGTTAAGGATAGCTACGTGGACTGAATCTAAGTCAAAGCAAAACTTAACTAAATTATTACAGTCCAGTCACGTAAAGGTTTAGGTGAATTAATATTTACAACCTTAAGTCCCAAAATGATAATATGTATACATAAACAGTGCAGCGGATAAAGAACTACTATAACTTTAACTAGTAAAAATTGGTGGAACGTTGCTCTCAGCCCACACCCCACACCCAACATGTAAGATCTTCATGTACCTGCACATATCGGGCATGTAGTATCAGCCAAACTGGCTGAGCAAGATTCATACAGTAAAGCCAAACATATATGCAGGTAGGATAATAATATATCCTACAAATCATCTTCTTTTGAATCAAAATAATAAGCAGCAAGCTTTATAAAACCTTTTCTTGTATTCATTTCTAAATCAAATCCTTTATTTTTCCTTAAAACAAATCCTTCCTTTCCTTTACCTTCACAAAGAGCAAGTTATAAAACCTATGGAATGGAACAAACTTTCCTTGCCTTTGAGCTAGCTAGGCCCTCCGGATAAATTATAGACGAAGACCTCTAGTGTGCACACCCCACAAACGGCCAAACCGTAGCAGAAGATCTAAGTCCGAGGTACTGATCAACGTACCCCCCAACTATTCTGAAATGTCGAGACTATCCCGACAAGGTTCCAATTCCTTGAGACGCCACAAAGGCAATCCCAACCGTTTCAAAAACATAAAACTATCCATAAATCTTTTCCTGTAACTATTCTATAATTCAAGGTTTGAAAACAAACTATTTGTATTAGCAGGAACATCCTCCTATTCAAACCAATCTCATCTCAAGAGAGATACATACCTTGATAATCTTTTCTCGTAACTATGAAAGTTTTAGTTGAAATATTATCTTTTGTAGACCTTTCTCGTAACTATTAAAGATTTGAGTAAGGAATCTTACCTTTTAAACTATAGCAAACCAACTAGCTCAGTCAATACGGCTCCCCAATGAAACCGGGATCTACAATATAACATACATGTACTTAATAAATATTAATAGATTTGGCTAAACAAATAGTTAATGAGTTTTTATTAACTTTAGTTTTATAAAACATCAACCCCTTTTTTTTATATTCAAGTAAGTATAACTAATTCTCATAACTTATTTACTTAAACCGTCATTTACCTTTGGTTTTCAAAGTAATTAATAGCAATAATACTAAAATCTCTCTTTGTTTATACTAAATCAACATTAATATTCCTATTATACTTTAGACACTCAAAGTCCATTAATAAAACATTCATAAGAAAACATTGAAACTTAAAACATTCGAAACTAACTATACTTTTTATCAATTTCAGCAGAAACTTAAAATTTTGTGTTTCAAATCAAGCGTTTCTTGAGCCTATCATGGATAAAATTTCAATACGAACAACTTTTATGAAATAGTATTTTTGCTAAAAATGCACAGAAACTGCTTAAAACTGCATTTTACGAACTGATAGGTAATTCATACGAAATACACCACAAATTTCTTTGAACAACAAGTTTACTTAACATTCCATTAATCTAAACTAACTACTACACACCTAAATAAACATTCTATTCATTCAATTCCATACTCAAACAATTAAAATCAAAACCCCCAATTCAATTTATCACAAGAACCCTAATTTGACAAAACCCCAAATTCATAAAAAAAACAACCAAATACGAAATTAAACTTAAGATTATAACTTACTTGAATAAGGAAAGTAATAGAGTGAAATTACTCTATAAAAAGAACCCCAAATTAAAACCACTCCTTGGTTCGATTTTCGACCCGAAACCGCAAACCTAAGAACCACTATCTTCCTTCGATAAACCCACAAAACTGGGAACAATTGAAGATGGATGAATCATTGTTGGTGTATGATGATGATTGATGGCAACTTTGTAGTATAAATGATTTCTTTGGTTGAAGCAAGAAGTAGAGAGAAAGGAAGAAAATGATGAGATGAGGTCTCGTGAAGTCGGTTTTGGTGTTTTGGAAACTAAAAACTAGGAAGCAGTAACTCTCCTCCTTTTCTTTTACTTTCCTTTCTTTTTTTTTTTTTTATTAACATAATAAGTAGTTGGCCAAGTTGGGTACTTAACCTAGGAAATCTAGGAGTTAGCTTTTGACTCTTTCTAAGGTAAAGTCCATAAGTGGGAAGTAAAACATATTTAATAAAAGAATATTTTAATTTTTTTTTTTAGAAACTATAATAATATAAATAATTACTAAACAGGTATAAAAATACGGGGTGTTACAATCTACCCCCCTTAAAATAAGTTTCGTCCCGAAACTTAAAGTATTACTCAAAAGATCAAACTTATACTCTTGTAACTGAAAACAGCTCATTAACTCTATAAGTTAGCCAACTACTATCACTCTGGATAACATCTCCAACAACCAAATCATTTTGGAGAACATCTCCGACAACTAATTCACTTTCTCATTAATCAATTCTATTGATCACCTTTATAACCAAACAATCACTCCATCAAATATATTCATACCATAATAATGAGAACCAACACCTCATAGATCAATTCATTTGATCACCCTTGTAGACATACAACCATTTCAACTAAAAATGTTCAAACTATAAGAAGTAAAATATGCAACATATTACAAGATTTACCATAAAACTTTACCATAAAACTTCTAATCATACACGAATTATGTATACTTTGGACATTAAGGTATACATCACATATGAAATCATAACAACTTTTAGCACCAAACACCCAATTGGCACGAAATCTACCCCCCTAAAAAGGAAGTTACGCCCTCGTAACTAACAATAACATGAACCAGAGATGGGGACACATAAAACACATGACTTCCTCGTTCTTACGAGTAGTTCCTCGGTGTCGTGGTTTGACCATAAAACCTTTACTATCCATTTCTCAACCCTACGGGTCTTACAGATCCATTGGTCTAGAGTCTCAACTAGAATTCCAACTATCACCATGTGAAGAGTGACTAATACGATGTTATAACTAAGAAACATGGAATACATTACAAACACAATCAGCTATCCTTTCAAAGATTACATATGGACCGATAAACTTGGGAATCAACTCCCTTACCGTCACACTCGATGGACTATGTCGTAGAGTGTGGAATTGAATTCATAACTACACTATGGTTCACAAGCGCTTTAAATAATAACCTAGGATTTTCTAAAAAATCCGGCGGAGTTTCCTTTGTAAATGGACAACTCGAAATGAGAAAAGGTGTTCTAAACCTGTTACAATCACAATACATAAAAGCATTTCCAAATCCAGTACTCAACGCTTTCGCGGAGCAACAACTAACCCGAACCGAGAGTATTATCTCTCTTCTAAAAATAGAAGTAAAGACTCGTACCATATGAACTCCCCATTACATGGTTGGGCGTACTCGCCTAAAAACGTAAAACAATTCACAACTTGACGTCTAGAACTTCAACTTCAAGTTATTATAACACTCACAATACGCAGGGCCTACCACAAATGGAAAAACAAAATACTGTAACGGTCGCATCAACATTGGGCTGAGTCCTAACCCATAAACATTCATAGCACGTATTTTGGAGTTTATGACTCCCACGTAATTAATGACACCACGACAATCACATCAAAGCACACTAAGCACTTTCATCCAAAGAGTACTTAAATAACCTTACGCTTGAATATGGACACAACCAATTTCTTGCTTTCAAAATGATTCTTTATTGGAAATCCAACAATAAATAACCCTTAATGTCGTTTTGCAGAAACTTGATACCATTATAGAACTCTCGTTTTGCAGAAACTTTGCTCAATCATTCTTACTGTCACAACAGTCTCTTAGACACGAAGTAACAATGTGCTAAGCTCTATCGCTTCAAACAATTTCTTGACGAGATCCAATCAATCCAAATAATAAGGCATATATTTTCGATACTAGGGTGATGAGGCTTGAAACCTCTGACAATGGGGTCGAACATAACCCTAAAGTTTAAAAACTCCGGCATTGGTTTGACTTATAGTCCTGACAGTGGGAGGCATGGGGACTTGAAACCTCCACAATGGGGCCGGCCATCCAACTATTCCCTTTACTTGGATCGAAATCCAGACAAGTTTTAAGCACATATCACGATTTCAAATATTCTTTACTAAACACCAAATCTCCTATTACTTGGTAACACTCAAAATACATCATAAAACGGTAGAAAGCTCCATTTAGAGACCTTCAAGACTCACAATCCGTGGAAGACTTGCCCCCTTTCAAAACTTTTTCAAAAACGTGTTCTTAACTTTTCCAAAATTCACTCAAATCGTTGTAGAAAAACCATTTCTAGATCTATTCGAGAATGAATCCACAACCTTAATTGAAACGTTTCTAAATCACTTTCACATGCTACACAAACAAATTGAATAATCTCATATAGTCTTTGGTAGGGTAACTTACTCGTTGACCAAACAGGGCCAAATCGAGCTACTAAGGTACTACAGAAAATGATATGCTCTATTTACATGAAACTAAAGCTTACTTTATACGAAACTCCTTTTTAGACCATGTCTCAAAACTAACACACATTCATAACACATCATAAACCGTTCACACACTATAGTTTCACGAAATAAAATTTCAAGTCATGCAAGGATACGTGAATCACATAAACTAACGACTCCATCAACATTAATGGTGGTATTACCCTTGCATACCGATACTCAACACTCCAAACATAGCAATCAAGAGCTAACTTAAACTCACTTCTCAAGGTTCATGAAATAGATATGGTCCAGTATACTTCCGTAGTTTCTATGAAATTCATTAGTTTCAACTCAAACAACTAGTCATAGACTTGCAACATGATAAACTTAACCCTTACTCACTTAAAACTTAATCAAATTAATCAATTGCACACTTGGACCACTATAATAATTTAGTCTCATTCTTCGGACACTCAAGTAAATTGAGTTTGCACACATTAAACCATTCCTAATGACCTCTAGGTCATTCATGACGATTTGTTCAACTTTAAGTGGGCGCCTAACACCCCAGGGCAGCACAAAGGAGAGCTTGTTATAAGTTATAACCAAGTTATCTCGGGGTTCTTAACCAATTAACATGGTACAACTATAACTCCACAACTACAGTCATTTCATTAGACAAGTGCAAGAAATTGTGGAACTTGTAGCTTGTCATTTAAGATTAGTGACTAGCAATCAAAAACTTTGCAATGACTTTAAACCAAAGAGTTAGATTACTTCAACTTATACTCCTAACATTAAACTCAATGAGAAGAAACTCTCTTCGTTAAACCAATCTATATTAGACTCGCTAACCATTTTAGTGTTATTAGACTTTGATCACTACTAAACAAATCACACAACGGGGACCTACGCATCCCACCATCGACATGACTCGATTTGACATTATGCCTTGCGTATGTCACCACTCCATAGCCTTACTAGATACATGACAGTTGCTAATTGTTCTATAATGGTCTCACCACCAACGAATAAACAGTAATACTTTACCAGGGTGAAACGGTTGACCCTTAACACGTTATGAGCTGACTTTGACTAGTCACATGTTTGCTACGAGAAACCGACCTACTTGGACTAATTCCTTTTTCCTTTAGCTATACACTATGAATACTCCATGAAAGTCAATAGAACACGATAACTTACAGTAGATAGTCATATCATGACTCGCTAGACGACTTTAACCTCACATAAACAAGGTCTATAGGCATGACCAAGAGAGCTAATAACTCGAGTTTCAACTCTTGTTATAGCCTCAACACACAATCATACACTAACAAGTCAATTCATAGCACTTAATCAACAAGACTAGCATATCCAAGACATAACCAAACCATTCCCTGTAAGGTTTTCAATTAACAATTCACACCAACTACAATTCATATATGCCATCACGCAACTCAATCAGTTTGCAATTCAAGAATCAAGTAGTTAATCACTAAACATTCTCAAGGCCAAAAGATGGACAAAGTACGGGAGGTGGGTGGGTCTAACACCACAACACACACAAGGACAAAAAATAAAAGGAAGTGCCACTTTGAATGGAATAAGGCTCCCCCTTATCCACAATAATAGTTCGTCCTAATGCGAACATAAAAACCAACAAGCTAGATACTTAAATGAAATAGGTGACGATAAAATTAACATCAAGACGGAATGTCACCCTAGAGTTCCCGTAAACAAATGGAACTAAATTTCGCATTATGCGACTCAATCTTGAACTTATAGCACACTCTCGGCTATGCGCCAACATAAAATCACAACCAAACAAAGATATACTCGAAATGGTTTGCCTTTACTAACCAATCATACCAAACATGGAAGCAAGCACAACTTAACTTGAATCAAACATAGAACTCAACTAGTTCCACACTTACCAAACTCATTGACGTTATCAAGTCAAACATCCACATAAGAGGGATCTACAACAACTACCATACACAACAACCACATGTAATCCCTTACTTCCCATATCTCAATCTTACCTCGGCTTTTCAAATTTTAATACCTCATTTATTTAGTCTTACTTAAGGTTACAACCTCAAGGTTACAACTCTAGGCACACCCTACTAAGTCACAAAAATCTACCTCAAGGTAGGGATGGATCCAACTTCGAATCAAAACAATGATTAAAACTTTCGCACATTATTCTTCATCATTAACACGCACCCCGGCCGCTGGTGGTCTTAATGGTGATGAACAATCCATGTAGGGAGAGGTACTTTCTCCTAAAAACATATTTTCAAAATAACAAAGGAATTTGGAGATCCCGACAGGTTCTAAACCGATGGTCACAACTCTAGGTCTCAATCCTAGGCCACAACTCAAGGATAACATCTAGGGCCAACCTAAGGCCCCACACCTTGGGCTCTAAACTGGTGGCTCATCCTCTAGACCACTCTAAGCTCAACTCTAGGCTCTAGCCCTAAACTCGAACTGTTGGCGTTGATACCAACTATAACACCCCTGAATTTTGAGTTACTATCTAAATTAAATGATATTAAAATCTATAGAAAAATCGGCAGAGCTCAGTCTGAAATATGGACTGCCTAAAATTTAATTTAGGACGCGCGTCCACTTATAAACCTTCTTCAATAAAACCACCACTCCGAATTCTCAATAATCCTTATCCAACTCAAAAGGATCCACATCCATGCATAATTACCCGAAATTCCAAAAGTGTTATTCCACAGTTATTGCGAGAATAACCGTCAAGGATAGCTACGTGGACTGAATCTAAGTCAAAGCAAAACTTAACTAAACTATTATAGTCCAGTCATGTAAAGGTTTAGGTGAATTAATATTTACAACCTTAAGTCCCAAAATGATAATATGTATACATAAACAGTGTAGCGGATAAAGAACTACTATAACTTTAACTAGTAAAAGTTGGTGGAACGTTGCTCTCAGCCCACACCCCACACCCAACATGTAAGATCTTCATATGTACCTGCACATATCGGGCATGTAGTATCAGCCAAACTGGCTGAGCAAGATTCATACAGTAAAGCCAAACATATATGCAGGTAGGATAATAATATATCCTACAAATCATCTTCTTTTGAATCAAAATAATAAGTAGCAAGCTTTATAAAACCTTTTCTTGTATTCATTTCTAAATCAAATCCTTTATTTTTCCTTAAAACAAATCCTTCCTTTCCTTTACCTTCACAAAGAGCAAGTTATAAAACCTATGGAATGGAACAAACTTTCCTTGCCTTTGGGCTAGCTAGGCCCTCCGGATAACTTACAGACGAAGACCCCTAGTGTGCACACCCCACAAACGGCCAAACCGTAGCAGAAGATCTAAGTCCGAGGTACTGATCAACGTACCCCCCAACTATTCTGAAATGTCGAGACCATCCCGACAAGGTTCCAATTCCTTGAGACGCCACAAAGGCAATCCCAACCGTTTCAAAAACATAAAACTATCCATAAATCTTTTCATGTAACTATTCTATAATTCAAGGTTTGAAAACAAACTATTTGTATTAGGAGGAACATCCTCCTATTCAAACCAATCTCATCTCAAGAGAGATACATACCTTTATAATCTTTTCTCGTAACTATGAAAGTTTTAGTTGAAATCTTATCTTTTGTAGACCTTTCTCGTAACTATTAAAGATTTGAGTAAGGAATCTTACCTTTTAAACTATAGCAAACCAACTAGCTCAGTCAATACGGCTCCCCAATGAAACCGGGATCTACAATATAACATACATGTACTTAATAAATATTAATAGATTTGGCTAAAAAATAGTTAATGAGTTTTTATTAACTTTAGTTTTATAAAACATCAACCCCTTTTTTTTATATTCAAGTAAGTATAACTAATTCTTATATTTTATTTACTTAAACTGTCATTTACCTTTGATTATCAAAGTAATTAATACCAATGTTACTAAAATCTCTCTTTGTTTATACTAAATCAACATTAATATTCCTATTATACTTTAGACACTCAAAGTCCATTAATAAAACATTCATAAGAAAACATTGAAACTTAAAACATTCGAAACTAACTATACTTTTTATCAATTTCAGCAGAAACTTAAAATGGGCATAACTTCCTCATTCGAGATCCAAATCAAGCGTTTCTTGAGCCTATCTTAGATTAAATTTTAATACGAACAACTTTTGTGAAATAGTATTTTTGCTAAAAATGCACAGAAACTGCTTAAAACTGCATTTTACGAACTGACAGGTAATTCATACGAAATACACCACAAATTTCTTTGAACAACAAGTTTACTTAACATTCCATTAATCTAAACTAACTACTACACACCTAAATAAACATTCTATTCATTCAATTCCATACTCAAACAATTAAAATCAAAACCCCCAATTCAATTTATCACAAGAACCCTAATTTGACAAAACCCCAAATTCATAAAAAAAACAACCAAATACGAAATTAAACTTAAGATTATAACTTACTTGATTAAGGAAAGTAATAGAGTGAAATTACTCTATAAAAAGAACCCCAAATTAAATCCGCTCCTTGGTTCGATTTTCGACCCGAAACCGCAAACCCAAGAACCACTATCTTCCTTCGATAAACCCACAAAACTGAGAACTATTGAAGATGGATGAATCATTGTTGGTGTATGATGATGATTGATGGCAACTTTGTAGTATAAATGATTTCTTTGGTTGAAGCAAGAAGTAGAGAGAAAGGAAGAAAATGATGAGATGAGGTCTCGTGAAGTCGGTTTTGGTGTTTTGGAAACTAAAAACTAGGAAGCAGTAACTCTCCTCCTTTTCTTTTACTTTCCTTTCTTTTAATTTTCTTTTTTTTTTATTAACATAATAGGTAGTTGGTCAAGTTGGGTACTTAACCTAGGAAATCTAGGAGTTAGCTTTTGACTCTTTCTAAGGTAAAGTCCATAAGTGGGAAGTAAAACATATTTAATAAAAGAATATTTTAATTTTTTTTTTAGAAACTATAATAATATAAATAATTACTAAACAGGTATAAAAATACGAGGTGTTACACATCTAATATGAAACGGAGGAAGTATAGAACATTATTATTTCATCAAACAATATCAAGTTTACTTTTTTAACCTTTATTTAATTCTCTAATGCCCTTATTTACAATTCTACCGTTTCTAACTCCTCTTTTAACTTTCATTTTCTTTGTCCTTTTTATTTTAATCTCTCTACCTTTTCTATTTTCTATTTTCTTTTTTATTTTCTTTTCTCTCTCTTGTTTATGGGTGTATAAATACCCTTAACTCAAATTTTTAAACCAAGTTTTATTTTATTCACCATTTTTAGTTTGTAGAAGAGTTTTTGGGTTTCAGGGAAGATTAACCTTCACAATTTAGGTCAAAGAGAAAAAGTGAAAAAACTTAAAAAAGATATTGGAGATTTTGAAATCCAAGGGGTGACAACTTGTATTGAATCTTATACAACTAATTAATGAGAATTTTCTTACTCTTTGTCCTCTTTAGTGCTTACTTCTCTTGTTTTATTTTGTTTAGCTTTTCTTGAATATTCTTATTTTCTCTCGAACCATAGTAATATTTTACAAAATTGATCATATCTTTGAATCATTTATTTCTCTTGAAATCTCTTCAATTCTTATTTCTACACGCGTCTTTTTTTAGGAGGCCTATGTAGATCCTAGGTGGAAATTCTAATTGGTCAATAAAAATAGATTTCAATGCTATTTTTTTTTTGTTTTTCCTTAGTTCAGCCATGCTTAGTTAAATTATTTTTGATTTATTTTGTTTAGTTTATTGTTACTTGTTAGGTTATTATTATTATCTTGTTATTAGTGGTTAATTTCTCTAAAGTCCTCTTTTTTGTTTCTATGAGTAGTTAGTGACCTAGGGTTTGGGTGAAAACCCAACCATGATTGATTTGAGTGTTTGAATATGAAATTAGGGGTTTGATTAGGCTTCTTAATTGATTAATGACATGCTTACAGTTGGCCACTTGGATGTTTGCCTTATTGATACCTTAATCAAGTTGAGAAAGGAGATTGACGTTGACATTTATGCTATTAATTATCTTGCTTAATTATTCATGAGAGAAAGATTTGTGTGAGGGTCTTGTAGTTTGACATTGTGATTATCCCTTGTTTGCATGGTTGAGACCAGGAGAGTGGCTTAATTAAGGTAGTTTTATGCACCCTTGACAGAGGGCTTAGAGCTAGTTAATTAAGAGTCAATAACCTCAATTAGTTGCTTGGTTTTCTTTCCTCCATGTTTCACCCTTCTAATTGCCTAAATCATTAATGGGCTGTGTTGGGTTCATTTCCCTAGTCCTATTTGATCTTTGGTAGTTACTAGTTAGTTTGGTTTAATAGACTTTAGTTGATAGTTGACACCATGCATCCGACTTCATACCGGCCTATCTTATTGTTTAATTAACACATTTTGGTGTTCCTTAGTACTTATGGAAGAATTACCCTTGCTTACCACTTACTTAGTTTAGTGGTTTAGTTAGGTAGTTTGACTTTAGGAGATTAGTAACGACCTAGTTTTTCTTATGTCAAATATCCACGTGATATTTATTATTTACTCCCTCTGTCCCATAATATAGTGCTCGCATTTCTTTTTGGGTGTCCCAAAATGTTGTGCCTATTTTCTCTTTTATCAATCTGCTTGGATTAAATTATCCTCAATTTCTACATAAAAATTTCCAAAATACCCCTACTTTTCTTTCAAAGTATGTTCCCCTATTTATTATTTTGCACCATTCTAAGAAAAATTCATTGCTTTTTGTTTTTTTTAAGGAAAAAGAAACTAAAGTGCTAGTTGCAAGACAGAAGTACCAAAAAAAACACTTTTTTTTTAGAAATCCTACTAGTACTGCTTCCATTTTGCTTAATTCCCGTGAAAATTGAGAGGTGAGCATTATATTATGGGACGGAGAGAGTAAATAATTACACTGTTTTACTATTGCTTTATTTTTATGAATTGGATAAAAGATTATAGTATTAAATAATGGCTTATACACCCACTTCTTCTCGCCCTTCTTATATTCTCCAAAATTTCTGAAAGATTGTGACAATGACTATTTTGGAAGACACATTATGACTTTTGCACTATGTTGGAACACAAGGTGACACTCAAGAAAGGGGGGGTTGAATTGAGTGGTTAAATCTAATCGATTTTCGCAAAAACACCATTAAGGCACAGTGTCGTGCACTGTGTTATTCACTCGTAAAATCTCCGATATATGTTTTTGCTCGAACGAAAATGAATCAAACACTAAAACAATTAAATAAAATAATAAACACAGGAATTTAACATGGTTCAATCTCACCTCTGAGATCTACGTCCACACAAACTACTCTTTTATTACTTGAATCGTAAAATATCAAACTCTCGATACAATTCGATTCCCCCACTACTAACTCTAGTAGTGCTCCCCAATACTTAACCCTAAGTGTTGCTACTCTCTATAATATAGGAAATTACATAAAGAAAGATTCCTCACAAGCGTGCTTCTTATTCAAGCAAATAGAGGATCGTTACAATCGTTGTTTAGAGACCTTAACTTACTAGAACTCTGTGCCGTACACTGTGCTGTGGGAGTCCATTTTCAGCTCTCAAAATCTTTTTCTCTCCAAATCTGAAAACGTATTTTGCTATAATGATTTCTATCCCTTATATAATTCCATCAATTGAATAAGAATCCTTCTCCAAGATGTATTATCTTTTTGAACAATTTTTATTCCTAAAATTAAGGGATAGAATTATTTTCCTACTCAAAAACCAATTTTATCTTTTATAAAAAACTGATTTCCTTTACTCTTTGTAAGATAACGATTCCTCCATATCTTATGCCAACTCTAAATCAGATTTTAAATCAGTTTTTATCTAAACAAACTTTATAAAAATCAGTTTTTCTCATTTTATAAACAATCTTTTTCGAAAATCTTTTAAAGAAATGTTTTCTTTAAAATCAGTTTTTTTATTAAACCTCTTCTTTTTCTTTTTTTCGAAAATCTTTATCAAAATCTTGTTCTTAAAACTCAGATTTTTTAAAACTCTTTTTTTTCGAAAATATTTTTAAAGAAACGTTTTCTTTAAAATCAGTTTTTACAAAACTCTTTATCCGAAAATCTTTGTAAAAAATATTTTCCTTTCAAAACTAATTTTCAAAATTAAAAACTCCCCTTTTTATATTCTTTAAATATAGAAACATGAAATTAATATAATTACCTATTTTCTTAACTCTAAGAAAATAGTTAACCATCCTAATTTCATATTTCTAGTTTAGCACAAAGTTCCAATACGTTAATTACATTGCATAAACATGACTAAGAACATAACTACACCTAAGCTTCCATATCTTCAAGTTCTTGATCTTTCATGAACATCCAATCTTGATAGCTTTCTTAGATCACTGTTACACACATACATGTTATAGCATAGAGTGTTTATCATCATCAAAATAACATTGACTTAGAGTCACAATAAATTCCCCCTTTTTGATGATGACAAACAAATAGTACTTCCCCCTTAAAATATGCACCATTATTCACATTAGGGAAAAATAACTCAACATCATTCACAAGTAACATGGTATCCAAGATAACCAATTCATTAGTCTAAGTATTATACCCATCTTCCCCCTTTTGACATTATCAAAAAGGAGAGCATCAACATGTTTCGCGAGTCAAAGTGAGATATAGTCAGTAAAATAATGCAAGTAGCTCAAGCAATAAATACTAAGGATGCTGGTGTTATGTCATAATCCAACTCACAATCCGAAGTCATTAAGTAAAAAATAATCCAACTCACAATCCGAAATTATGAAGCAAGAAATAATCATGAAGGATCATGGCTAATAGCTAAGAAAGTAAAATAAAGAAAAGTAATGCAAGCATGAAGATTTGAAATGGCAATTGGCTCAACAAGTGCTTAAACCTTTCTTTAAAGATTTTCAACTTCCGCAAATAAGCATCATAGGACTTTCTTCACTGTGGCACTGTGTGTGTTTCTGTGCCAGAGAACAATCTATTCCCTTCCAAATATAACTAATGTTCGGAATACTGGAATCCAAAATAATGATCTTCAAAACTTTGATAATTGTCTTCACATTTGAATTGAACTATAGGACTTATCTAAAATAAGTGTCTTACTCTCCTTTTCTTTTCTTTTCTTTTTTTTTCTTTTTTTTCTTGTTTGAAGGAAAAACAGACCATACAATATTACTAGAGTCAATCAATAAGAAATCAAAGATAATAAGTTAATTCGGACCTCATTTTCTTTTTGATGCATCTCCTGGCACTGTGCCTTGCACAGTGTGAATTAGTACCTTTCACTCTTTCACGTATTTGTGTTTCATTCCAACCTTTTCATGTTCCCCCTTAATTGATGCGTCTTTTTCTTCCATCATCTTATCAAGATGTTCTTGCCCCATACATTATCATTAATCAAGATTAAAAGCACTTGTTGAACTTTGGATCAATGGGTGAGGAAAAGAAGGAATATAATAGGGAAATGAAGATGAGGAGAGACATATGAATGAAAGAAATAATGAAGCACAAATGTCAAACTCATAAATAGAAAATCAGATTATTGGGATAAAGATTAAGCTTGCTATAGGAGAAAGAAGTTACATTTCATAGCTCAAAAAGTCGGCAACTTAGGATAATATAGCTAATTAGTTCGGCAACTTAGGATCATGACATTAGAAGCATCATTAGACCATTACGAGTCCTTTTTATATCAAGTAGACCTTTACTCAAAATGCTTCACAAAGACATGCATCAACACTCTAATTAACATATTTAAAGGAGGACAACAAGCATAATACTCAACTAATTTCCATAAATTAATCCCAAAGCCACAAATTATCTTGTAAAATATTCATACATGAATTTCAACATAATTACCTTGATCACACAATTGTGGTATGCTTAACAAACTGTTTTTCAAACCACTTACCAACATCACATTCTCTATGGAGTGTGTTAGGGATTTACCGACGTTTCAAATACCACTTTTTTATCCCTTTTTGTTATCGTCAAATGTAACACACCCTCCATGGTAGGCTACTAATGAGAGGAATTAAGATTTATCACTAGTCATGTGCATTAAGCAGCCGTTGTCGAGATACCATAGGCTGTGTCCTCTCACGTTTGCCTGCAAAAAGATCACTTGTTAATTTTAGGAACCCAAATCTGTTTGGGTCCCTTTTTCTTTCGTTGAGCTTCTAATAAGTCTTTTTTAACCCATATTTGAGTTACATACTTTACATTTTTCGCAACACTCTTTTTATTGACATTACAATTATCCATAAGATGTCCATTCTTTCCACATAAGTTGCAACTCAAATATTCAGGTAGATCGACATATTTTCTTTTACGAAAGTCTCTTTCAAAATTTTTGGCATTGTGCCTTACACTGTGCCTTTGGTCTGTATATCCTAAACCAGTTATGTTTTGATTGCTAGTTGTACTGGAGATATAGTCTAGGGCTTTTTGACCATCTAACCATTTTTCATACATTTTCCGAGCAATAGTCAATTGTGATTCTAAGAATTCAACAGAAGTGTTTAGATCGCTATTTCTTTTTCTTGAAATTTCCAAATCTCTTTTAGCTTTATCAAGTTCATCACTTAATTTAGCATCATGAGGCAGCATAAGTGGAACAATTATGGATCTTTGTCTTGATTCTTTTAACTCAGTTAACTCATGTTTTAACGATTCAATTTGATTTTCAAGATCCGAATTTTTAGCCTCTAGCACAGTGTATGGCACAGTGTTATTAACAACTTCTTTTGCGATAGACTTTTCGCACCTTAAAGCATTTAACTCAACATTTTTCTCTTCAATAGTTTTTTCAAGTTCATCATTCTTTTTCATCAATTCTTTACAATCCTTTAATAAATCCTTATATTCCAATTCCAACCCAATCTTTTGCTTAGTTAAATTTTTCACCTCTTTTCTCATGTTTGAAAAATCATCATTCATTTCTTGACAATCATCAATGATATTTCCCAGCAAAGTAACAAGTTGGGTTTTTGAAAAAAGATGTATTGAAGGTTTTAGAGAAAGAAGACTTACCTCACTGTCTTCAGTTTCATCTTGGGAGTTCGAACTTTTCGCCATTATACACAAGTGAGAGTAGTCCTGGCACTGTGCCCTTCTCTGATATGTCTGTACAGCATTCAGACATAATTTTTCTTCATGGCACTGTGCCTCTGACTGTTCTTCATTAGAATCCGAATCTCCCCAAATGGCAGCAATCATTGCTTTCTTGAACTCCTTCTTTGTTTGATCCCTTTTTTCTTTAGGCTTCTCATCATTCCATAAAGGACGCTCCTTTATCCTGTGATTTAACTCTCCACACTTGAAACAACCCGAATTAGTAGCACTTTTCTTAAAGTTAGATGTAGTGCTCTTACCTTTGAAATTTTCATCTTTTCTAGGATTGTTGTTTTTGTTCTTTTTGAGAAAATTTTTAAATCTTCTAGTAAGAAAATCAATATCATCATCACTATCACTATTTTCAATTTCCAATTCAGTTCTCAAGGCTATACCTTTACTTTTTGGTTCATTAATTTTAGAATCTAAGACAAGTTCATGAGTCATTAATGAACCAATAAGTTATTCTAGTGAAAGTTTAGTCAAATCTTTAGCTTCTTGAATAGTGGTTATTTTTGGGAGCCATCGATTTGTTAAACTTCTTAACACCTTTCTCACTAAATCTTCAGAAGTATATGTTTTGCCTAGAGAACATAATTCATTAGTGATTAGTGTAAATCTAGTGAACATCTCTTTAATAGATTCGTCCTTATTCATAGTACACAATTCATATTGTTGGACAAGCAAATCTATTCTAGATTGTTTTACCTCATTCGTACCTTCGTGGGCTAACTCCCGCGTGTCCCATATTTCTTTTGCTGTAGTACAAGCCGAGATCCTTGAGTATTCATCAGGTCCAATTCCATATTGGAGAATACTCATAGCTTTGATGTTTTTTTCGGCTTTTGCATAGTCAACCGAATTATAGTCGTCTTCATCCTTGTCGACCATCTTTCCTTCAGCATTTTTGGCTTGGATAAGGATTGGTCCTTTCCTTATGACTTTCCAGCATTCATAGTCCAATCCTTGGATGTAGATCCTCATCCTAGCCTTCCACCATCCGTAGTCTTTTCCGTTGAAAATCGGACACTTGGTGTGTCTATCTCGAGAGTCATCTTGCATGTTTATGACTTCTATTCTCTAGGGATGAGCCTTTCGAGAATAGCCTGCTCTGATACCATTTGTTGGAACACAAGGTGACACTCAAGAAAGGGGGTGTTGAATTGAGTGGCTAAATCTAATCGATTTTCGCAAAAACACCCTTATGCCACAGTGCCTTGCACTGTGTTATTCACTCGTAAAATCTCCAATTGATGTTTCTGCTCGAAGAAAATGAATCAAACACTAAAACAATTAAATAAAATAATAAACACAGGAATTTAACATGGTTCAATCTCACCTCTGAGATCTACGTCCACACAAACTACTCTTTTATTACTTGCATCGTAAAATATCAAACTCTCGATACAATTCGATTCCCCCACTACTAACTCTAGTAGTGCTCCCCAACACTTAACCCTAAGTGTTGCTACTCTCTATAATATAGGAAATTACAGAAAGAAAGATTCCTCACAAGCGTGCTTCTTATTCAAGCAAATAGAGGATCGTTACAATCGTTGTTTAGAGACCTTAATTTACTAGAACTCTGTGTCGTACACTGTGCTGTGGGAGTCCGTTTTCAGCTCTCAAAATCTTTTTCTCTCCAAATCTGAAAACATGTTTTGCTATAATGATTTCTATCCCTTATATAATTCCATCAACTGAATAAGAATCCTTCTCCAAGATGTATTATCTTTTTGAACAATTTTTATTCCTAAATAAAGGGATAGAATTCTTTTTCTACTCAAAAACCAATTTTATCTTTTATAAAAAACTGATTTCCTTTACTCCTTGTAAGATAACGATTCCTCCATATCTTATGCCAAATCTAAATCAGATTTTAAATTAGTTTTTATCTAAACAAACTTTATAAAAATCGTTATCATTAAAAATCAGTTTTTCTCTTTTTATAAACAATCTTTTTCGAAAATCTTTTACAGAAATGTTTTCTTTAAAATCAGTTTTTTTATTAAAACTCTTCTTTTTCTTTTTTTCGAAAATCTTTATCAAAATCTTGTTCTTAAAACTCAGATTTTTTAAAACTCTTTTTTTTCGAAAATATTTTTAAAGAAACGTTTTCTTTTAAAATCAGTTTTTACAAAACTCTTTATCCGAAAATCTTTGTAAAAAATATTTTCCTTTCAAAACTAATTTTCAAAATTAAAAACTCCCCTTTTTATATTCTTTAAATATAGAAACATGAAATTAATATAATTACCTATTTTCTTAACTCTAAGAAAATAGTTAACCATCCTAATTTCATATTTCTAGTTTAGCACAAAGTTCCAATACGTTAATTACATTGCATAAACATGACTAAGAACATAACTACACCTAAGCTTCCATATCTTCAAGTTCTTGATCTTTCATGAACATCCAATCTTGATAGCTTTCTTAGATCACTGTTACACACATACATGTTATAGCATATAGTGTTTATCATCATCAAAATAATATTGACTTAAAGTCACAACACACTAAATACGGATACACTTTAAATTAATTTACTACATTTATTATTTATTAGTTGCAACTAAGTTGTTTGTAACGCAGTTTTAAAAGCATATGATAAACAAGGTAAATAAGTTAATTTTTCCAATCACTCCTCTTAGAGTCTTAGTGTTGAATCCATTCTATGATTGAGGGACTATTAACTTTTTATAATTTTTACTACTGAATTGTTAAATAAGTCAGTGATAAGAGTTGCACTCTGACTTTATTGTTGCAATTTTAAAAAACTAGAGAGTATCTTGAGATAACTTTCGAACAACAAGCCGACTAATTTCTAACACAAATAGAGGAGATTTCATTCAAGGGATGTGTTGGAACTCAAGGTGACACTCAAGAAGGGCGGGGTTGAATTGATTGGCTAAAACTGATCGATTTTCGCAAAAACACTCTTATGGCACAGTGCCGTGCACTGTGTTATTCACTCGTAAAATCTCCGATTAACGTTTTTGCTCGAACGAAATTGTATCAAACAATAAAACAATGAAATCAAATAATAAAATCCTTAAACCAAACAATAAGACACAGGAATTTAACGTGGTTCAATCTCACCTCTGAGATCTACGTCCACACACAAACTTCTCTTTTATTATTTGAATCGTAAAATACCAAACTCTCGATACAATTCGATTCCCCCACTACTAACTCTAGTAGTGCTCCCCAACACTTAACCCTAAGTGTTGCTACTCTCCTATAATATAAGAATTACAGAAAGAAAGATTCCTCAAAGACGTGCTTCTTATTCAAGCAAATAGAGGACAATTACAAACGTTGTTTAGTTTCCTAATCTGACTAGAACTCTGTGCTATACTCTGTGCCTTAGGAAACTGTTTTCAGCTCTTAATATCTCCGATTTTCTCTCTCTGAAAACGTGAGTTATAAAACTGAGTTGCAATCCCTTATATATCTTGGTGAACTGAATAAAAATCCTTCTCCAAGATATATTATCTTTTGAACAATTTTTATTCCTAAAATAAAGGGATAAAATTCTTTTCCTATTCAAAAACCAATTTTATCTTTTAAAAAAAACTGATTTTCCTTTTCCTTATAGGATAAGGATTTCTCCATATCTTATATTAACTAGATCAATTCTTTAAATCAGATTTCTTATCATACAAACTTGATCACATCAGTTTTTATCATATATTTCGAAAATTCTTTTCCTCAAAACTATATCCGAAAATCTGATTTTTTATAAAAACTTTTCATAAACAGTTTTTCTCAAAACGTTATTATTTTCTTTAACAAACTTGATTTTCGAATTTCTATTTTCTTTTATATAGATATATAAAATTAACATAATTATTTATTTCCTTAACTCTAAGAAAATAATAATTATCCTAATATTATATTTCTATATTTGGCACATAATATATCATCTAGTTCTAGCATATTACATTTTGCATATAGTAACTAAATTTGGAATACAATATAAACTTAGACTTCCATCTTGATTCTTCACTTCTTCAAAGTCTTCATTTACTTATTCCTTTCTCAACCATCTGTAACAAACTTTCAGACTATAACATATTATATTATCTTTCATCATCAAAACTTAACATGCACAACAGGATGATAAACATCTAACAGATATATGTGTTATATACAAGTTTTCGTGTAACAAATTTTATTTGTGTATATAACAAATATTGTTTATGTATATAAAAATATTGTTTGTGTTGTTTTCTCCTTATTTGTTATACGAAATACAAATAATATTTTTACATACACAAACAATATTTGTTACACAAAAACTTGTGTTAGATACATCTAACTGCTAGAGATTCATCCATCCTAGATTTCATTCATTCATATGCTTAAAAGCCACAAGGAAATAATTTGGGGTTGGCAAATTATTAACCATTATTTATAAGACATCGTCTATGACAAACGAAACAACAAAACTAAAGGAACAAGTGATCAAATGGAGTAAGCAAATTCTTTCATTTTACACAACCTTTGAACGAGTTTTTGTTCTCAACTCATCCAGGAAGGCTACTAAGTTAGCCTGAGATGAACCACCACTTTGAATAGATCTTTTAGCACCCTCACTGAGCTCCTTCGCCCTCCGCTTCATCTCCGCCGCGCCCTCGCCATCATCCATTAACGATCGCACCGCAACCTCCACTTTCTCTCTGCTTATAATCTCTTTTCCAGCTTCATCTACATTGCACCATACAGTCACCCCTGCAGCAACTCCAATCTTAAGCACATCCACCACCAACCTCTCATTGTAAAATTGCTCAGCAAACAATGGCCATGTTATGAGTGGTATTCCACCAATGCTGATAGCTTCTAGTATCGTGTTCCACCCACAATGTGTCACCATCCCTCCTATAGCTTGGTGCTCTAAGATCGACAACTGTGGTGCCCAATCTTCTATTATTAACCCCTTGTTACTTTTCTCCACTTTTTTTCTGAATTCTTCAGTTGAGAAATTTCGTTCATCCTCCATTGTTTCCTCTTCTTTCTTTTTCCTTACAACCCAAATGAAGTCATGACCCGAGGCTTCTAACCCCGCCGCAATCTCTCGGAGCTGATCATCTGGGAATCGGGTCAAGCTACCAAAGCTAACATACAACACTGAGTTGGGTTTCTTTTGTTCTAACCATTTGAGGCAATCTATCCAATAAGAAGACTCAACCTTCTCCTCTTTGCGGTTAACCCTAAGACAATGCGGGCCAATGTTCCAAATCTTGAGCCCGGTTAGTTTGTAGTAATACTCTTCATACTCCTTTTCCTCATCACAAAAGGTGTTAGACAACACCCCATAGCACTTGAGCTCGGCCTCTCGAACCGCTTCAATCAAACGGGTATAGTCGCTTGGAACTCGAGCCCATCGAGGGAGTTGGGATTTCTTCATCTCTATTTTATGAGGCAAAGAAGGGATTAGCAATGTATCATCATCCTTCTCTACTAACTCATGTGGTGCATAATGGAGTGTAACACTGTATGCACAACATTTATTAAAGATGCTGGAGTGATGAAGTACCCTTGGGACTTGGATTTTAACGGCTAGATCAGAAGTCCAGGGGAAAAACATGTCAGAAACAATGCAATCTAGAGGTAATAGTTCTTTTATCAAATCTTCAGTTGGTTTACGAAGCATAGAAATGGCGTAATATAGATTGACTCTCATCTCATTAGAGGTTGTAGAGCGAAAGCTTTCAACACCGGCGCCAAGGCCTACAGATGGGCTTGGTAAGTTGAGGGTATGGACTGTCATAGGTGGGATGTTGTTGGCGGAGGTTTGAAAGAGATGTGCGTTTCCAGGGGTGGTGATAATGTGGCAATCAACACCATGAGAAGCCAAAGTCATGGCAAGGTCTGCCATAGAAAGCATGTGGCCTGGTGTTAGAAATGGGAGGAAGATAAATTTCAATGGACTTTCACTTTCTGACTTCATCTTCTTCTTCTTATTTTTTTCTGTGTGTGTTTGTTTTTGTTGATTTTATGTTTTGAGGTGAGTTTTGTCGAGATTTATATGCACGATTTTAGTGTACAACGTTGTTCTTCTTTAGTGCAAAGTTTTAGTGTACAACGTGGGAAGGTAAGGAGACATAGTGGAAGTATTTTATAAACTCTACAGGGTCCCGTGAACGAGAACCTCGAGGAGCAATGGTTGAAAAGATGTTGGAAAGATAAGCATATGTTTGAGTTTTCTTTTACAATAAATTTTTCTTTTAGTACATAAAGTTAGGACACCCTTCTCTCAAGGGAGTTTACTAATACTAATATAGTTAGGAGTTCGTACTTACCCTAAAAAAATATATATATAGTATCGTTGTTAGTAGTTACCCTAAGAAAAGAGAATGAGGGAGTGGAAGGGTTGTAAGCCCTTTCATCTTCCACCCGCAGGTTGTGGGTTTGATTCTCATTAGGGGGGATTTGGGGGGCTTCGGGGTAGGTTGTATTTAGGTGCCCTGTGAGAGGGTTTTAAGCCCTTTCATCTTCCACCCGCAGGTTGTGGGTTCTATTCTCATCAAGGGGGATTTGGGGGGCTTTGGGGTAGGTTGTATTTAGGTGTCCTGTGAGAGGGTTTTAATGTAATTTATCAGTTAGTTTTGTAGAAGTATCAATAAGTAGTTTAGTGGTATTATTATTTAATAAATTTGGTCCTTGATCACGCCTCCAATCTCCATATACATTAATAGGACGTTTTTGGGGTTTTGTTTTTAGGCTCTGTTTGACAATACATTTAAGTCACCTTAAATGAGTAGGTGCTAAAAAGTTTAAGTCACCTAAAATAAATAGTCGTGTTTGGAGTAAGGGCTTAAATAAAATTTAAGCTCAAAATTTGACTGAAATTGAATTGCTATAAAATATACAATTTCAATTAAAGGTGCTGAAATTTTCAACTACCTTATCAGTTTAGCTTCTTTTAGCTACCTTATCAGTTTCAGCTTTATTTCAGCTTACGTTCCCAAACATAGTGATATCTATTTCGAAATGGTCATTGACTATTCAAGATACAATACCACAAATGCCAAGAGTATTAGGATCGAGCTTTTTCGTTTTTCAGTTTGTTTTGATCTTGGAGAGTTTGGCAAATGTCTTTTAGTGCCTTTTTTATTGATCAAGACAATGAATTATCCCCAATCTATTATTAGAATATGCATAATTAATTCAGTAATAATAATTAAACAATTAATCTGGGAATTCCATTGTCTTGATCACAACAGGAGTTGGATTTGACGGATTTGAATTTTTCAATTAAGAGCATGAATATCTTTATGGGAATTGTATATTGGATTGCTAGGAGTTTAATTGTGATGCTATGCTTAATGTCTCTTTTTGCGTGAATCCACGGAATAGGTATGAATGCACGTTTAGGGAAGTCAGGTTTATGGTACTTTGAGCGCGCATTGCTCATTGTAAATATTAGTCTGATTTGATTTGGGGTAGGATTTATTTTGATTCATACTAGTGGGATACTTAACTAGAGCTTTTATTGATTATATTATTTTTAGAACCCGTCTTAGGTGTAACGTGTTACACCATGAGTTATGGTGCAACAAACAACTTACACATGCAAACAAAAAGGACAAAAACACGTGCTGCATTTAGTACCGAATAAAAAGCATGGAGTTTCACATCACCCTAATATAACTTAAAAACCTAAACCTAGCTCAACAATGGCGGAAAACGTGATGAATCGGAGAATCCAGCTCAAATCTTCGCGAAAAGCTGGAAATTATATCAATTTCGAGAGGAAGATGATTTTAAGTGGATTTTTACTTTCTGACTCCATGTTGTTTTTTTTTATGTGTTTTGTTGTTCATTATATATTCTCACGTAAGTTTTGTCGAGATTTTATACACGGTATTAGTGTACATCGTGGGAAGTTAAGGAAACCTAATATTTTCTAAACTCTAAAGGATCTCGTAAACCAGAGCTACGAGGAGCAATTGTTGAAATGATGCTGGAAAGATGAGCATATGTTTTTATTTTTATTTTACTACTATAGTATTGTAGTTGGTTTGTAGAAGTACCAATAAGTAGTTTAGTAGTATACTTGTTAAACAATTTGGTCCGCTTTTGCGGCTCGACTTTAGTCGTATCGTATTTCGAAATCGTTGTTGACAATTTCGAAATACGATACCACAAGCGCCAATCTGTAATCAATAATTTACCATCAACAATTAGAAAATAAATAATGAACAACTAACAATTAAAAAATAATCATTAATAATTAAGAACTATTAATTAATGATTAACAACTACTCACTCTGTAACTAAATACTTTACCCTTTTTTTTTTTGCGTGTTTGGCAATACACTTCTTGGACCTTAAATATTTTTTCTTGCATATTACTAAAAATTATAACGATTGAATATTATTTAAAGTATTCATTAAGACGAATCAAATAAGACCTCACATGATTATATTTTTCTTATATATTCAAAAAAAATTAAAAGATAATCTCTAATTGTGAATAGTGTGAAGATTCCAAGTGAGTAAAATAAAAAATACAGAGGAAGTGTTAATCATCAATTACTAGTATTACAGAGGAAGTACTAATCATTAGTCACTAGTATCTTTTGCATGCGATGCGTGCGTGACATCCGTGTGTGTAACTTTATGGAAATTTTCAATATATATATATATATATATATATATATATATATATATATATATATATATATATATATATATATTGTGTGTGTGTGTGTGTGTGTGTGTGTGTGTGTGTGTGTGTGTTATATGTGTGTGTGTGTGTGTGTGTGTGTGTGTGTATATATATATGTGTGTGTGTGTGTGTGTGTGTGTGTGTGTATATATATATATATGTGTGTGTGTGTGTATATATATATATATATGTGTGTGTGTGTGTGTGTGTGTGTGTGTGTGTGTGTGTGTGTGTGTGTGTATATATATATATATGTGTGTGTGTGTGTATATATATGTATATATATATGTGTATATATATGTATATAGTGGCAGATTCAGGAATTTATGGATGGTGGGTCACTACTAATTATCGACCATGTTTTTGTCCATTTCATGAATTTTTGAAAAAGCATTTCAAAACTAATAATTCATACTACAACGTTAAAATATTCGGCTTAGCAACAAACAATTAACATTAACATTAAGATTTAGGTATTGAGATAATCTATGCAGCATCTGGACGGATATGAGAACGGATACCATAACGGAAAAACGGCGAAAGCAAAATTTCAAAAAACGGATACGACATTCAGCCAATAAATATGTTTCACTTATTTCATAACGGAGAAAATATATTTAAGGCACTACCACATATGAGGTGTTGGATAATTAAATATAATGTCTTGAAGAATATGAATAATTACACATTCACATAATTCACATAACAAAAAAAGTACACCAAACTACTCGTAGTATTTACTCCCTAAGATATTAAAAACCATTATCTACTCTCACACTAAAAAAGAGAAAAGAAAAAAAAAAGAAAGGGAGAGAGAGAAATGGCTTCCTCGGCAAGTCGGCACAGTGCAATTCCTCACCATTGTTTACTAATCCACCTACAAACAGTACAAACCCTCTTTCTTTCTTTCCTTCTTCCTCCTTATTTCTACCCTCATTCTATCTCCTCCCTCAACTTTATATATATAGAAATTAATCTAATTTCTAACTTGGGGATTTCCCATTTTATTCAAGAAATCAAAATCTAAAAAAGATATTAAAAAAGAAAGTAAAAGATGGGTCTTTTAATTTTTATCTACAAAAGCGGAGATGACGGTGAAGAACCAAAGGAAAGAACTCAGAAAATTCATGGCAAGATCCCAGCAGCTTCACACTACTGTAGTTCTGCTAATTGTAAATTTTTTTTTTGGGAATGGTGGGTCACTTTGTTGTGTTTGAACCTTGCATATTTTGATGATGATAAACACCCTATGCTATAACATGAAGATTTGAGTGGATGATTAAAGACAAGAAGCTTAGGTCTAGTTATATTCATGTATATGCAATGTAATGAACATATTAGAACTTTGTGCTATAAATAGAAATGTGAAATTAGAATGGTTATTATTTTTGTTAGAGTTAAGAAAATAGATAATCATATTAATTTCATATATCTATATAAAAAGGGAAGTTTAGTTTTAAAATAAAAAGGATTTTATAAAAACTGATTTTGATAAAACGTTTTGTATATAAAAGATAAAAGTTTTTTTTTCGAAAAAAAACATCATAAAAACGTTTTAAAGAATTTTAGCAAGAAGGAGAAAAACTGATTTTTAAATGTGATTAGGTTTGTTTAATAAAAAAACTGATTTAAGAGTTGATCTAGTTAATATAAGATATGGAGAAATCCTTATCCTACAAGGAAAAGAAAAATCAGTTTTTATAAAAGATAAAATTGGTTTTTGAATAGGAAAAGAATTTTATCCCTTTATTTTAGGAATAAAAATTGTTCAAAAAGATAATACATCTTGGAGAAGGATTTTTATTCAGTTCACTAAGATATATAGGGGATAGAAATCAATATACAATCACACGTTTTCAGAGTTGTGAGATTAAGATTTTTGAGAGTTGAAAACAATCTTCCACAGCACAGTGTACGGCACAGAGTTCTAGTAGGTTAAGGTCTCTAAATAAAGTTTGTAACGATCCTCTATATTCTTGAATAAGAAGCACACTTTTGAGGGATTATTCTTTCTGTAATTTCTTATATTATAGAGAGTAGCAACACTTAGAGTTAAGTGTTAGGGACCACTACTAGAGTTAATAGTGGGGGAATCGAATTGTATCGAGAGTTTGATATTTTACGATTCAAGTAATAAAAGAGTAGTTTGTGTGGACGTAGATCTCAGATGTGAGATTGAACCACATTAAATTCCTGTGTTTATTATTTGATTTAATTGTTTTAGTGTTTGATTCATTTTCGTTCGAGCAAAAACATCAATCGGAGATTTTACGAGTGAATAACACAGTGCACGGCACTGTGCCATAAGGGTGTTATTGCGAAAATCGATTAGATTTAGCCACTCAATTCAACCCCCCCTTCTTGAGTGTCACCTTGTGTTCCAACACACTTGACCCACCATGACTAACAGTGTGTATATATATAAGGCTTGATAATTTTTTTGTGAAAACCTACTCGTAAGATATAAGTGTATAACTATATCTCTATAGATAATGAATATGGATTAGATAGAAATTTTCAATTATTACTTTGAGAGTTGTACATGTTTATTTTGTTTTTAAAAATCTGGAAGTTATCTTCACTTGGCTGTTACATTATTATTTTTGGAATAACAAATACATACAGGGTGTTTCAGAAAGTTAGATGGACACCAAAGTTCTCAAGAGTTCTCATATGTAATAGAGATCAATTAATTGTTTAATACATATAGTAGTATGATTGGTGGTCATTTTATATAGCAACCACCAACTGCCAATAACTAATTTTACCAAATAATTTCATATTGAATTTAATAGTAAAACATTCAATTAAAAAGCCAATCCAAACAGTCGGTCAATTGTCAAATTAGCCAAACAAAAAAATGAACAACCAATTGCCAAACACCTCATATAAACTCTTTAACATGAAGTAAAATTCATTTAGAAGAATTAGACTGAAACTTCACTAAATCATTGGACTTAAACCTAGTTATAATTTTTATGTACTTGTTATTTCTTCCCATGAAGCTTTGCCTAGTTCCTCTTTGGGAAGAAAACTTGTTCATCAAGAACAAACATTTGTCATATTGTTGTACAACACTAGTAATTTCATATACAACATTTGTCATTTGTTACCCAACTTTCATACATACTTAGAAAACATATTGTTATTTTATACTACATTCGTTCTTTTTCTATTGCAACAATAGAGTTTTCACGCTTGCCAATGCACAACTTTAACTATTAATATAGTTGATTACTTTTTAGTAAAAATTATACAAATTTGATATTTTGAAAGTATAAATCAAGACGAATCTAACAAGATCCCACATGACTATATTTTTCTTATGTGAAAATCACAAGAGATAGTAAAAGAGTGGTGAGTGAATAGTGTAAAAATTTCATTGTTGCAATAAAAAAAGAACGGGGAAGTATATAACATTATTATTTCATCAAACAATATCAAAATTACTTTTTTAAACCTTTATTTAATTCTTTAAATGCCCTTATTTACAGTATTACCACCAATATCAACGTTTATTGTTCCACCCATAGAGGAATTAAGATTTTCTGCTTCCCATGCACTATAATTTATGGATTTCATTAATATTTTCATCTGGGGCAAATTTCTTGATTGATCTTAATCATAGAGGTGGAAAGTACGCTATTCGGGAGTCGGGACCGGTACACAGAGGCGGATCTTTTAAGATGGAGGAGTGGGCCTGACCCCTAAAAGATTTTGGACAAAATAAAATTATTACAAATAGCCAAACAAACAAAGGCCCAGATAGAACATCACATAGCAGAAAATGTATTCGTTAAAGGGAAAGAAGAGATTGGAAACAGGGACCCACAGCCACACGTTAGGAGTGAGGAAATGGTGAAATGAGAAAATGGGGAAAGGGGGACCACAAAATTGTTCTACTTTTTTCACGTACAATTATTTCTATCTCTTTTTTTTTTTTTTTTGAAGGGCTTTCTTCTTAGTACTCCACTACTTTATTTCATTAGTTACTATTTTTTTTAATCTAATATTTTGTACATGTTTTACTATATGTTATTTAAAACTTATAATTTTGACTTTTCTATTTCATCTTTTTGCAAAGTTTAAAATTATTCAAAAAATTAAATTAATATCATAAATCTATAAAGGTGTCCCCGTATCCGTAATTTTTACAATTTGGACTTGAAAATAATATTCTTATGTTTTAATAGATTTAGACTTTCATATATACTCCTATTACTGTGAAATTATATGGGCCCCTATATTAAATGTTTCAAATTCCGTCACTGCCGGTACGAGTCTGTTTTGGGTATGTTGATTTACAGATGGAACTAGGTTAGGCTCCGGCCAACTAAAATCGGGTTCCTAGTCAAGCTAATATTTGAGTTGAAAATATACTCTTAAAATAAATAGTACCAAAAATAGGTTATTTAAGTCAATTTTTACAAATCATAGATGTGATATAATATCTAAGTAGATATATAAGAACAATCCGTCTTACGTGGACCCGGTTCACATTAAAAATAGTGTGGACCAGGCCTAGACACGTGCCCCACTACAAACTAGTCACTTCCACTTTCCAAAATCCGTGCGATTTTCTCTCTATTCAATAAGATTCTCTCGCTCTAAAATTTTAACAAAAACAGTTGTTCAGAACAAACATAGACTATATCATTTTAAAATACACTATATCATGTCAAAATACACTATCATGTCAAACACTATAACGATCGATTATGATAATTTTGTGTAATATATAAATAAACTACACTATAACATTTCAAAATACACTATATCAAGTCAAAACACACTATATCATGCAACACTATCATGTCAAAAAACACATCAAAACACTATCATGTCAAAATACACTATATCATTTCAAAATACACTATATCATACCAATATACACTATATCATGCAACACTATCATGCCAAAAAACACAGCAAAACACTATCATGTCAAAATACACTATATCATTTTAAAATACACTATATTATTTTAAAATACACTATATCATTTCAAAAATACACTATCAGGAGAGAGAAATTATCAGAGGAGAGAGAAATTATCAGGAGAGTGAAAAAGAGTGGAAGACTGAACGCGGCAAAAACAAAAAGTTGTAATCATTAAAACTCATGTGAGATGGATCAGGTGCACACTAAGTTAGTGTGCACCGGGTTCATATTAGTTTTTTTAATATAAGAAAGTATTAAAATAATACAAAATCAATCTTTGGTTCATTTTTTTTTTAATTAAGAAAGATAATTGGTCCGAAGACCAACCCCTACAAGACTACTAGCCGAAGTAAATATCGAACATATTGTTGAAATAAAGATTTGAACCTTGAGCAATTCCTTTTTAATAGTTACACTTACACACTTTTCACTCATGCCGATGCACCATTTTGAGCCTTTATATCTCTAATTTTGTATTCGTAAAAAATATAAAAAGTGATATTCTAAAAGTACATATTGAGACGAATCAAACAAGACCCCACATAAATATATTTTTTCTTAACTATAAATCACAAATGATAGTCAAAGGGAAATTTATAAATAGTGTCAAAAGTGAAAGTGTAACTATAAAAAAGGAACGTAGGTAGTACTAGTTGGTATAGTTCAACTGTTCAAGTAGAGTCCTATCAGGTCCGATCATATACGGATCTGCCTAATTCAAGTCGGATGTTGGGTTGCCATCTTTGGATCTGGTTAGGGTGATATCGGACCAATTCTCACGGTCACTCTCTCGGTCTCTCATTAGTAAGTCATTCCTGTATCCCTCTACTCCACCCATCAATTTGTCATTCATGGAGGATATTACAGCCTACTACGGCGCACCACCTCCACCACCACCATCCGATATTCCTTCCTTCTATAATACTCATTACCACCACCCTCCTCCTCCGCCTCAACCGTCGCTTCCTCCGCATCACTCTCACCACCTCCCTCCTTCACCGCACTTGCAGTCTCACGACGAAGTTCGCACCCTTTTTGTCGCCGGACTTCCCGAAGATGTCAAACCTCGTGAAGTTCACAACCTCTTTCGCGACTTTCCTGGCTACCTCTCCTCCAATCTTCGCTCTCCTTCTAAAAGTTCTCAGGTTCTTTAATTTTCTAATTTTCCAATTCTATTTACTACTTTTTGTTGGAGTGTATGATGCTGTTCACGTTAATTTGAATGGACCTTACTTTTGCAATTTCGCTTAGGGTTTTGAATAGTATTATTAATATTGCGGTCAAGTAATTTTCCAATTCTAGTATACTGGAGAACAAAGATTAATTCAAGGACCGCAAATCAGTACTCATTTCAGCAGCAATTTTGGCATTGATTTGTAATCCCTTAAAATTGGTTTAGCTGCATTGTAGTAAAATTTAATTGAAGTAATTTTCAATTTTAGTATATTGAGGACCGCAAATTAGTATAAATTTCAGCTACAGTTTTACTTATGATTTGTGAATTCTAAGGTTGGATGAGCAGCATTGTAGTAAGACTTAATTTGAGCTCTAACATTACTTATTATTTGGTGGCAGCCATTTGCTTTTGCAGAGTTTTTAGATCAACACTCAGCGGTCACTGCAATGCACGCGTTGAATGTAAGATTGTTGCTTTTAGCTTTTTTGTCACTGCTAGTGCTGTGCACAGATATATACATTTTATCTTGTTGAGGGATTTCATTAACGCAGAGATATCTGTTGATTGTGAATTGTGATAAGTAGAGTCTTTCACATGGAAAGATGAGTGATTTAAGCGTAACTGCTGCAGGTTTAAAGAGTTAGGAACATAAGGCACCTGCTTGAATAAAAGAAGAACAGGAAACTAGGAGAGTTTTTATAATGAAGTAACTAGAAAACCCCGATGCTGTTAAAAGGTAGAAGCTTTGATTTACATCCTCTCATAGTTTAGTTTGTACAATTATATTGTATGTTCCTAAGGTGCCCGTCAAAAAAAAAAATTAACAATGTTCCTAAGGTGCCTAAGGTGTAAGGCATTTAAATTCTCTAAGAAATCATTGTTTAGTCAAAAACTGTTTCAAGTCCTCTTCCATTTGTGTAGTTGTAAGTTTAGTAAGTGCTCACCTCGCTTCTAACGTAGTTTTAAAGATTCTTTGAAGATTGAAGCAAATGTGTCTTGTCTGGTTGGGAGCCTTTGAGCTTCAGTGCGCCTGCGCCTTTAAAAATTAAGCTTGACCCCAGAATTTTCGGATTTTCCATATTGAAGGCTCCTAGGTTATCTATATTGTGGGAATCCTATAATACTTAAGCGCAGTAAGGTTTGTCTTGAATGCCGTGAACTGTTTGATTTCTAATAAAAGATGCCCAATACAGCAAAAACTTTAGAGAGGTAAAACAACAATTTGACTTGTTTACCCTAAAAAATAGACGACATCTCTTTGGACTGCATGTCTGAACTCTGAAGTTAAGTGTTAATACTTAATATACAGTTGACTAGTGTGTATGAATTACTGCTACTGAGAGCTCTTGTCTCTTGCTTGTGTTAGGGCATGGTTTTTGATCTAGAAAAAGGGTCGAGCTTATACATTGACCTTGCTAAATCTAATTCACGATCTAAGCGTCAGAGGGCAGGTATGTAGTGACTATAACCCCTTTTTTAATCTTGGCTTCAGACTTTTGATAATTGAAATCCTGCAGCAATTGAGTTGGTTTAGGAAAAATCTAACTGTTTGGTTTGGTGACCAGATGATGCAGGACCTGTTTCAGATAAGAAGCATAAGGGATCTCCTGCTTTTGCAAGAGGCAGTGTCGAGTTGGGTAAGACAGTTATATAGATAGTTTTGGGTCAATATTTCTTTTATTTGCACAATGCTCTATAAGTTAGTGGATGCACCCCATTATTTTGGACATATTTCACTGCCACACTATAGTAAGAAGGAATCTAAAAATGTAAATAATGAGTTCCGTGTCTTTCCATATTTTTGTTTCACAATTTTTGTTCCTCTTTACACAAGCAAATTAGTCACATGAGAGCACTCTCATCTTCAATCTCACTTTGCACATGTTTTTTCACGCTTGGGCACTAGCAGGTATTGGCAGCTTTCACATTCCTGGAATGGGTAATTCTGCTTACAACACGATTGGTTATCCTTCTGCACAAAGGTCATTTGCACTACTGCACATCTTATTACTTGGATCCAATATGCTCTGACTAAGCACATTTCCGTTGCTTGCCTTTGTAATTTATCTTTTAAGTTTTGGGACTCAACTTGCTTGCTTAATGAAATTAATTTGTGTCCTGAAGTTAAAGTATCTCTCACTCTCTTTCTTTTTTTCCGGTGAAGTTAACGTATCTTGATTCTTGCTTTTGGGTCTGTTTCTGACCCTCATTTTATCTTTCTGACCTTTGTGTGTGTAGTCATTGGAGCTATACCAGCAGAGGCACCAGTGAAGCAAATGCGCCGAAATCTGTAAGACATGTGCTTGGACTTTTTGCTTGCTGTTGGGTCTTGCTTCTTCTGTGCTTTTGTTATGGTTTTGTTATTGCTCCGTGAAGGTCCTTGTCATTTAAACTCTGATCTGCCAAGAGGGATCCCCTATTTACCCTTTTTTTTGGCGAAGTCACTTGAAAATTTGTGGTTCACTGAACTTATTTTGTCGCATCATTTTCTTCCTTCGGATACTAGAAGCACTGCAATTATAAAGAAAGATGATTTGTTTATTCATTTCTAATGCATTAACATGACTAATCGAAGCTATATGTGCAATTTTGCTGCTTTGGCTCTCTTGATTATGAAACCCTTTATGAATATTAGATGACTATTTTTTTCCTGAGATCTGGAGTTATGGTTCTATGCTTTTAAAACAACAGCGATAGATTGCTTTCTTGGTTTCCCAATATAGTGCTTTTTGAGAACAATTTGGTTATAGTCTTCTTAAAGGGACTTTATATGTCGGAAACACAATGTTTAAGTGTATATGATGATTTTTCAATTCTCATGCTTGGTATCCTCAAGACAACTTCCTTGGCCTCTATTTTTTGCTGAGCCCCTTTATAATTGTCCTCTGGTTTATTAAGTAGACCAACTAAGAGTAGACCAACTAGGAATGCTACCTACTAATTTGGTTATTACTTTTTTTTTTGAATTTAAGATCATAGTTTCTTGAAATAGAATAGATGAAGGAAACTGATGTCCTTGCTTAGTATACACCAATAAATGATGACAAGGGTCTTAGAGATTACATTCTGACTTATGCACTTCTTCAGTTTTACCTCACTAGCTAACACTTAACATACCCACCAAAGGCCCCAATACCATTCGCCTATGAGAGGTGCTACGAGAAGGGTAATTTGGACGATGCATCTTGATATAGTTAGCCAGGACTTGTGACGTGGGATGAGTTTGTTAGGAGTGAGCAATAATCATCTAGTGACACTAGAAATAACAGAGATGAGGGAAGAGAGAGTCATTCAGAAAACGATTCTCTCTTTTGTGTTGGTTGTGATCCAGGTACTCAAAAGCTGTGGATGTTACAATTTCTGGGTCATCATCATCAATATAATCATATTATTTTCAATTTCCCATCATCTTCTTTTCTTCTTCTGTAATTAATCTCCATCTATGGACCTGATGACAGTTCATTGCATAAGACTAGTGGGTTGCCTATGCATGAGAAAATTTGCAGTTTGCGGTTTGCATAAGACTAGTATTGTGTAACCTCAAGTTTAATTTCCTCTTCTGTTCCAAGTGACTTTGACATTGTCTCCTTTCTTTATGCAGAGCCACAGTTCAGCTTCTCATGTACCGCAAGATAACCCTCCATGTCCAACAATTTTTGTGGCCAACTTAAGCCCCAAGTGTTCAGAGCAAGAGCTGATTCAAGTTTTTTCAAGGTCTATAGCAGTCACTGGCTATACTATTGCATTATTTGCTACTTAAGTTCTCTTCTTCCTTCCCTCTCCTCCTTTGGGTTATTACTATTATTGTGGTGCTGGGTTGTGAGTATGTGCTGGCAACTTCTCTACAGATGTCGAGGATTCTTAAAGCTAAAGATCCAGAGCACATATGGGGCTCCTGTTGCCTTTGTTGACTTCCAGGTACTTCTAATAATAATGCCTGTTTCCTTTGTACTATGTCTCAACTCATGTATTTTTGTTGATGTTGATATATCTGGTGCTGGTTGAGTGCTGGCTGGCAATGGCTAGTATATAGATCAAGTTATTGTAAATTCGATTTTAGTCAGTTTCTGGTCCATAAATATATGAACCACAGGCCTTGATTAAAACTATATTTAAAGTCAAGCATATGATTCTCGGTATGGAGCATATGACTAAAATAGGCTTTAGCTAGAGGATGGAAATATTGTATTCCAGGGGTCTCAAAGGTTTCTTATTTATATATTTTGCCTGAAGTTTTTGTCCTCGGTGTCTCATTGTCAAAAAATAGAAGTATTTGTCAATATCTGTAATTTCCTATCTTACTGGGCTAAGTTCGTTTGGTGCAGGATACTGCCTGTTCAACTGAGGCTTTGGGTCAACTGCAAGGCACAGTTCTTTTCTCGGATCCAGCTGGCGACGGCATGCGTTTGGAGTATCCTTTTGTTTCAGTTTTTCTCTTTGCTGTTTCTTGTGATTGCTTAATAATTTCTCCAGTCATTGTATGTTTTGCTTAACAAAGTTCAGATATGCAAAATCAAGGATGGGAAAGCGAAGAAAGACAAAGTAGGTTGAATTTAATTAAACCATCTAGAGTGGAGATTCTGAAGAAAATGCTTGTATAATATAACTAATGCTTTTAAGGATATAGGACGTGTATTTAATCTTGAAACTTTGGGAGTCCATGAGCATTATTTTGCTGATTCTGCCCGTGGTTTTAATTTAACCACCCTAGTTTTGCCTGCTTTGAAGCCTTCTATTTTGTCATCTAATCTAAATGTGGGCCTTATAATAGCGGAGATCCAACATGATCAATCCATTTCTGAATCCAATGTGTAGTAAAACTGGAGATTGTTGGATTATCAAAGAAAAGGAAGAAAAAAAGATAAGCAAGAAATTCGTAAGAGATCATTTCTAATTCTTAACATTAGGATTTTGGTTAAAAGTAGTAATAGGTGATGATAACAAATAGGAAATTGGCTGCAACATAAATTGTGAGATTGGGGTATTAGGATCTATTTTTGTTAGGACTCTATTTAGGTTATGTATTAGGATTAGGTTTGTTAATCCTAATTATTGATGAAGTAGGACTCTACTTATAGGTTGTATAAATATATGCGATTGATGAATGAGAAGGATGACGGAAATTGAACCTAATTTAAGATGGTATCAAGAGCTAGAGATTAAAAAAATTTTCTCTCTACCCAAACCTGACAACTGAAACATTGAACCAAGTCTCGATTTTTTTCGAGTCTCTATTTGAATAAACCGAACCAAATTTGAATCCCAAGCTTCGATTTTTTCGAATCCCAATTACTGTGGTAATGCATGACAAGAACTTTTCCCAAATTAATTGGAAATTGATTTGCAGATACCACCACACAATGAGGTATACGAACAAAATCAAATTGAACAACGCAACCTCAAACCATGACTGGCAAAATATTCGCCGCGGCCGTGGAAGGGGTGGCAGCACCCAGGCTCGGGAGCACAAAACCACGACTAGTGGTGTCCACGGCCACCAGGGTGGCTCGGCAGCATCAGTGCCGACGTGAGATCAAGACGCATCACATGATGATGGATTTCAGGCCATTGATTTCGAGCGATATAAAGCGGCGGTGCCGGAGTTGATGAAGGCAGTCGCACAAATAGTTCGCATTAACAAGGCAAACGCAGAAGAAGAAGAAAAGATGCAGAAGATGACTCAGATTGCAGAGGAGAGAGAACGTACTAGAAGTTTGAAGAAAAGTCAAGTTGTGCCCTCCACAACGATTCAGAAGCTGCATAGTTGTGATTTATTCAACTTTTGTAGAATTAATAAAGCCGTCACTGGTCTTTGTACCTCTGACCGGTCGACCTATGGCGGACAGCAGCCCCAAGATCCTGATGTCGAGGGCCTTGCGGGGATTACACTAGCACAATGGCAAACTTTGTTAGAGTTATTGAATCTCCCTCAACCTACACATAGGTTTCATGGTAAATTATTATGGATTTTAGATACTGGTGCCACTCATCATGTCACCGGCACGTTCTCTCACTTGTGCGAGCCCCGAAGAATTAATGGTTGTCCAGTTGGATTGCCTGATGGTAGTACTGTAGATGCTACACATGAGGGAGATGTGGTTCTTCCTGGAAACTTGAAAATTACTAATGTTCTATTTGTGCCTAATCTTGATTGTAACTTGATTTCTATTCCACAATTGCTGGATTCTGCAAATTGTATCGTCCACTTCACTAAAACATTGTGTGTATTACAGGATCGCAGTACGAGGACGTTGATTGGAGCGGGTGAACAAAAAGATGGACTTTTCTTTTTCCGGGGTGTTCCAAAGGTAAATATAATGGGTGTTGATGGCATGGCCTCGATGGATATATGGCATAAGCGTTTGGGTCATCCTTCGGAGAAAGTTCTGCGACATTTACCTTGTGTGAGTCCCTCTACTATTACTAGCTGCAACAAAGATGGGTGTGATGTCTGTTTCCGTGCCCATCAACCTAGAACTAGTTTTCCTAAGAGTAATAGTAGAGCCAGTAGAATTTTTGAGTTAATTCATTGTGATTTATGGGGGCCATATCGAACTAAGTCAAGTTGTGGTGCTTCATATTTTCTGACTATAGTGGATGATTTTTCTCGTACTGTTTGGACGTATTTATTATATAATAAATTGGAAGTTCAGATTATGTTTATGCATTCTGTGGCTTTGATTGATCGCCAATTTGAACAGAAAATCAAACGTGTGCGGAGTGATAATGGAACTGAATTTAATTGCCTGAAACCATACTTTGTGCAACAGGGTATTATTTTTGAAACTTCTTGTGTTAAAACTCCACAACATAATGGTAGAGTTGAGAGAAAACATGGCCATATTTTAAATGTTGCACGTGCTTTGAGGTTCCAGGCTAATCTACCTTTGAAATTTTGGGGGAATTGTGTGCAGGCAGCTTGCCATTTGATAAATAGAACTCCCTCTGTTGTTCTTGATTACACGACCCCATATGAGTGTTTGTTTGGTAAGCCACCTACAATGACAGATATCAAGATTTTTGGTTGTTTGTGTTATGCCTATAATATTTCTCATGGGGGTGATAAATTTGCTAGTAGGAGCCGACGTTGTGTCTTTGTTGGTTATTCTTATACTCAAAAGGGATGGAAACTATATGATTTAGAGACCAAGAAATATTTTGTCTCCCGGGATGTGAAATTTATTGAACATAAGTACCCCTTTGGTGCGTCTGACCCATTGCCAGTCTCGAATGATGCCTCTCATATTGAGGAATTGTAACGCCCCGACTTCTAAGAATCATTAATTCATTAATTAACTCTTGATTAGCAGCGAAAGACTTATCTTAATCGGTGCGTTACTGCCGTACTTTCCATTCGGGAAAAATACAAGGCAACATAAGTTCGTTAAAGAACATAACATTATAAATATGAAACTTCATATCTAACTTTGAAATGCATAAATAACTAGGTGAAGCATAATTAAGGTTGATAAACTAATGTTCTTAAGCTTAGAATACATAATAATAAGAGTCTGCATAATTTAAGTAGTAATTATTCCTCACTGCTACGCCATTCCGTCATCCCCGTCATTACCTAAAACAGAGAAACAAAACGTCATGAGCCGAAGCTCAGTAACATACTACTTTAACATCGTAAATTCATTTCAATTCATTTTAGTTGTAAACAGGGAGGATAGAATAAAGTAAAAACATTTCATAAATATTTTATGTAAACATGAATTCATTATTAACCTTTTATCATGTTCATCATCATAATTATCTTATTGGTAACTTGGCGAGTATAACATAAGGGACGTCTCCCATAAAACATCGTCATCATAATCATAGGGCAATAGCCACCAGGGACATTGTCCCTAACCAGAAGGTGGCATAAAGCCATGCATAGTGCGGTGCCACCAGGGACAATTGCCCCTAACCAGAAGGTGGCGTTTCCGCCATAGAACAGAATGGTACGTGCACGACCAACATAACATCGTACTGCCAAGAACCATCTTTCACTTGAATTTATCATGTTTCATATCTTTTAAGTATATCAATTCATAATCATCATGATATAACATATTGTTTTCTTTGCATCCATAAAATAACATCATCATATTTTCATAACGTCATTAATTATTTCATATCATCATATTCATCACAAAATATTCCATATCCCGCAATCCATATACAAAAGAATACTTTTAACGTAAACATTATTATAAAACCTACTTTGAAGGGGAATGCGGGTGTTAGCAGTAGACGTTACCTGAATTCCTGCTTAATAATCTTGATAGCCGGGGGAGGCTTGTAATATCCTCTATCTTCTTTAATCTATTCAAGAATAATTTTATTAATGAACGTTTCGTTATTTAGCTTTTAAGCCTAAATATTAGCTAGCGCTTATTAAAGTCATAACGTTCCTTATAACGTCGTAAAGGCCTCATTAAAGGTCGTTATTATTTTAGTCGTTAATAACTTCTTAAGGTGACTCTTAAGCAACTAATTAGGTGAAATAATTCCTTTAGTTATACTTTTAGAATTATCGAAACCTTAAAGTTATATTAATACATAACCTATAACCATTCGAAAATATATTATTATTCGAGTTCATAGTTAATCATCCATTAATCGTCTATCATTAAACTAATTAAGTTTATTGCTATACTATATCCATTAACATTATTTTAATATTATTTAATCACTTAAAACTAATAATTTAAGCTATCCTCTTATAAGGATTAATGGAGTAATCATAACTTAAATTCATAATATAAATAACTAGCTTACTGGTTTTTAATTAGTTTTAAACAACTCAACTAGTTTAGTAATCAAAAATATAACCCAATAATAGTTTTTAGGAGTCAAGTTAAGTGGTTTAATTAAACTAACCAAATCAGTCCATAGAATAAGTTCAAACATATTTTTAGCCCATCATAATAAAATTCAGATTATAAATACTTAAGTTTAGTTCAACTCGGGTTCTCCTAGGCCCAAAACTATCCTAAATAGAAAAGGAACTAAACTGGGCTTGGGTTAAAACACAAAAAAAAAAAAAAAAAAGAATCAGAATTTCTTGTAAATAAAACAGAGGAATGCCGTTACCTCTGCTTCTTAGAGCAGGGACGACAGTGCAGCGAGGCAGGGGGATTCCGGCTCCGGTGGACGGCAGCGAGCAGCGGCGTCGGCGGCGAGAATGACGGAGCGACGGCGGAACGATGTGGGGCGAAGGTCGCCGGTGGTGCTGCGCGGTACAACGACGCGCGAAGAAGAGGAGTGTACTAAGGGAGTGCTGGTGGTCGGCAAAGCTCCGGCGAGTGACGGCAGAGGCAGGATGATCGCGGCGCAGGTGTCGCGCGAGCCGGCGGCAGTCGGTGGTGGTGGTGCTTGAAGCCCGAAACAGAGGAGAGAGAGAGAGAGAAAATTGGGGTTTTCTTTTTGGGTTTCTTTGGGTCGCGTTTTCCGGCGAGTTGTTGACTGAAAAATTCTGATTAGTTCTTAGGTGGTGGTGAGGTGAGATGAAAGGATGAAAATTGTTGGTGATGGTGTTGTGGTCGTGGCGTTGGTGGCTGTATTACAGCAAGTTCTTCAAAAAAAACAGAGAGGAAATAGGAGAGAGAGAAAGTGTGATTTTTGGAACATTTGGTGAGTAATTAGTTTTTGGTTTTTGCTTGAGTTCTTGAATGGTAATTGTCTGGGTATTTATAGAGCTGAAAATGGGTTAAAACTTCACCATTGTTCATGAAAAATCTACTTAGTCAAGGTGTTCATTAATGGAGGAGATACGGTGATCTTCGTTTGAGATTTTTTGTTGGCTCAAGGAGTTGTTTTTTGCTGACTTTGGGCTTAAAATGGGAGGCTACTGACAAGAGCATAGAAAAATTTTGTAGAGTTGTAATTGTTTTCTTCAACTAATTCATGGATATGAGATTGATGAGAGGAGACACGGTGAGAGGAAGAAGGAGGGCTAGAGTTCTAGACCATAGGGGTATTTTTTGTAAATTTTGGCTATATTTAGCTTTTCATCTTTTTAGTATATACTTGTTGTTCCTATTGTCCATAGTCAAGTTTAACAAGTTATTATACTTTCTATTATCTATAACTCTTGTTTTTTGTTAGTTTAGAAAGATTTAATTTATAAATAATCCGACAATTAGTATTACTTAGATATGGGATATTACATCCTCACCCCCTTAGAAAAAGTTTCGTCCTCGAAACTTAGTAAGTCAATATAAGGTCATGCAGTTCTTATCTAAAATCACTACTTCATGCTTGAACATAAAACATATTCATATTTCAGATAATACATATATATGAAGATCAGACATGATAAACATACATGAAAATCTAAGCAAATAGATGGGGGTATTTCGCTTTCATTTGATCTTCAACTTCCCAAGTTGCTTCACTCGACGAATGGTTAGCCCATAAAACTTTTACCATGGAAATTACTTTGTTTCTGAGCTGCTTTTCCCTACGATCAAGGATTTCAATCGGTTTTTCTTCGTAGGTCAAGTCATTCCTCAGTTGTAAAGGTTCATGCCTAATCACATGGCTTTGATCAGGTATGTACTTCCGTAACATCGATATATGGAAGACATTATGCACCTTATCTAAGTCTGTCGGTAGCGCCAATCGGTAAGCCACTTCATTCACTCGCTCAAGAATTTCATATGGGCCGATATATCGTGGACTTAACTTGCCAGATTGACCAAATCTCATGACACCTTTAGTAGGTGAGACTTTCAAAAAGACATGATCACCCACTATGAACTCTAGTGGTCTCCTTCGTCGATCCGCATAACTCTTCTGTCGACTCTGAGCAGTCTTGATCCTGGTCTGGATTAATCTTACTTTTTCTGTCGTTTCTTGTATCAAGTCGGGTCTGATCATTCGAGCTTCGTCAATATCACTCCAACAAAGGGGTGTTCTACATCTTCTTCCATAGAGAGCTTCATATGGTGCCATCTTAATGCTAGCTTGATAGCTGTTGTTGTAAGAAAATTCTACCAGTGGCAAGTATCTCTCCCAACTTCCTTGAAAGTCTAATATGCATGCTCTTAGCATATCTTCAAGAGTCCGGATTGTCCGTTCTGTCCGACCATCGGTTCTTTGGGTGAAAAGTCATCTTGAAATCAAGTCTAGTGCCAAGAGCTTTCTGCAATTCTTTCCAAAACTTTGCCTGGAATCTTGAGTCACGATCAGATACAATTGAACTCGGAACTCCATGTAGTCTGACAATTGTGTTTACATACAACTCAGCTAGCTTGTCCAAACTCCAATTATTTCTTATAGCCAAGAAATGTGCGGATTTTGTCAATCTATCCACAATCACCCAGATAGAGTTCATGCCTCGAGTTGACGGTGGTAGTCCCATTATGAAATCCATTGAGATCGAATCCCATTTCCAAGTAGGGACATCCAAAGGTTGTAGGAGTCCCGCAGTCTCTCGGTGCTCTATCTTGATCTTTTGACAAGTCAAACATCTTGCCACAAATTCAGCGACTTCTTGCTTCATGTTGCTCCACCAGAATGTTTGTTTCAAATCTTTGTATAACTTGTTTCCTCCAGGGTGTACTGAGAAAGGACTGTTATGAGCCTCTTCTAAAATCTTCTTCTTTAATGTCTCATTATTAGGGACACATAACCTTCCTTGAAATCTCAAAGTACCATCTTCTTGGACCACGAATCCCGGTGACTTCCCCTTTTTCACATCATTCTTTATTTTCTCTAACTCCGAGTCTTCACCTTGTGCCTCCTTTATTTCACCCAACAATGTTGGCCTCAACTCTAATGCATTCAAGCATGCACCTTCTTTTCTCTGAATGATCTCCACTTTCATTTTCCAAAGGTCATTGCTTATGGCTTTGGGTAGGGTCAAGGTTGTGTTTAGGTGAGCTTTTCGGCTTAGGGCATCAGCTACGACATTTGCTTTTCCAGGATGGTACTGAATGTCAAGGTCGTAATCTTTTAGGAGTTCTAGCCATCTACGTTGTCTTAGGTTCAACTCTTTTTGGGTAAAGATGTATTTGAGACTTTTATGGTCGGTAAATATTTTACATGGAACACCATACAAATAGTGTCGCCAAATTTTGAGGGCAAATACGACAGCGGCTAGTTCAAGATCATGGGTTGGGTAATTTTGTTCATGAGGTTTAAGTTGTCGAGAAGCATATGCTATGACTTTCTCATTTTGCATCAACACACATCCTAATCCATGCTTGGAGGCATCACTATACACAACAAAGCCATCTGTACTAGAAGGGAGGGTTAGAACAGGGGCAGAGGTAAGACGTTTCTTTAACTCCTGAAAAGCTTCTTCACATTCATCACTCCATTCAAACTTGACCGACTTCTTCACCAATCGCGTTATAGGCATAGCTATCTTTGAGAAGTCTTGAACAAATCTTCGATAGTATCCAGCTAAACCCATAAAACTTCGAATTTCAGGGACATTGGTGGGTCTAGGCCACTCCATTATGGCTTTAATCTTCTGGGGATCAACATAGACTCCATTCTCCGAAATGACGTGCCCTAAGAAGGCAACTTCTTTTAACCAAAACTCACATTTCTTCAATTTTGCATACAACTTCCTTTCTCTTAGTACTTCCAACACCTTTCTCAAGTGTTCTTCATGCTCACTTGAGTTTCTTGAAAATACCAAGATGTCATCAATGAATACCACAACAAACTTGTCGAGATAGGGCTTGAAAACTCGGTTCATTAGATCCATGAAAACGGCTGGGGCATTGGTTAACCCAAAGGGCATCACTATGAATTCATAATGGCCATATCGGGTCCTGAAGGCGGTTTTTGAGATATCTTCTGGTTTAATGCGAAGCTGGTGATATCCAGATCTCAAATCTATCTTGGAGAAAGTGGATGCACCTCGAAGCTGATCGAAGAGATCGTCAATGCGGGGTAAAGGATATCTGTTTTTGATGGTAATCTTATTTAACTCTCGATAATCGATGCACATCCTCATACTTCCATCTTTCTTCTTTACAAACAAGACTGGTGCACCCCAAGGTGAAACACTAGGTCGTATGTACCCTTTCTCGAGCAATTCATCCAGTTGCTTCTTCAGTTCTTGCAATTCAGCTGGTGCCATTCTATATGGTGCTTTTGAAATAGGAGCAGCTCCCGGAATAAGGTCGATGCTAAAATCTATTTCTCTTTGTGGAGGCATACCAGGTATCTCTTCAGGAAACACGTCAGGATACTCTTTGACTATAGGGATGTTGGACAAAGAGTCTTCAGGTCTTGTTAGGTCTGTCACATTGCAAAGGTATCCGTAACAACCCTTTGCAAGTAGCTTGAAAGCTTTTGAGGTTGAGATAATACTGGGTTTGGCTTTTCTTCTTCGATAAGAAACCCTACACCCGTTAGGCCTTCTAAGGGTTATCTCATGGTTAAGGCAATTAATGTCGGCTTTGTACTTGGATAACCAATCCATTCCCAAGATGACATCAAAGTTGGTTAATTCAAATTGAACTAGGTCGACTAGAAATTCACATCCTCCTATCAGGATAGGGCAGTTTCTATACATGACATCACATGAGATGGATTCACCATTTGGGATGGAAACAGACATGGCAGAGAATTCAGGGCATGGTTTTGCATTCAAGGTTCTAGAAAATGCGGTAGATATAAATGAATGCGAAGCTCCAGAATAAAAAAGAACATAAGCAGGTATAGAATAGACAAGGAAAGTACCAGTGATGACGGTATTATCAACTTCAGCTTCTTCTCTTTGCATCATGAACACCCTTCCTGCTTGTGGAGGCCTTCTCGGAGGATTACGATTGTTGTTTGCATTGCCGCTATAAGTGGAGTTTTGCCCATTCCCTTGATTCCTTGTGGAGCCATGGTTGTTCACGTTGTGGCCTCGTTGCTCTTGGACGAGACAATCTTTCACCATGTGGCCTTGTTTACCACATCGATAACATTGGTCGGTACCTTTACGACAGTCCCTTGCCCAATGACCTTGTTTGTTGCACTTGTTGCACCGAGGAACTTGTCTTTGATTACGGCTTTCCTCAATGTTCCCAGTATTCAGCTTCTTGTTGAAACTGTTGCTTGACTGACCTTCTTGAGGCTTTCCTTTCCTCTTACCATTCTCAAACACTTCTTTTCTAAGCTTTGTCTTCCGTTCAACATTGATGGCTCTATCATACAATTCCTGGTAAGATTTGCTCATATGTGCTGCTAGTTTCTCCTGAAGGTCAACGTTCAAACCTCCTTCGAAACGGTTCATCCGTTGGCGATCAGTGGACACCAAGTCTGGAGCGAATCGAGCAAGTTCATTGAATTTCACAGCATACTCCAAGACCGTCATATTCCTCTGTTTCAGATGAATAAACTCCGACTCCATTTGGAGTTGTAAAGACTGAGGATAAAACTGGTTACGCATGGCCTCCTTTAGATGTTCCCATCCAAATCCAGGTTGTTGTTGCATATCCTTGGCAGTTTTCCACCAAAGATTGGCTTGTCCTTTCAGATAAAAGACTGCAAAGTTAACTTTCCATTTGTCGGGACACTGGGTAGCATCGAACAATTTTTCCATGCCGTTGAGCCATTCTTCAAACTCGGTGGGATCTGGCTTCCCATCATAAGTTGGGGGCTTATGAGCAGAAAACCTTTTGAACATATTGGAGCATTCTTCCTGCTCTGTCTTAGCCCTTGGTCGGTTTCCTTGCAAGAATTCCATCATCAGCTTCATTATATCCACCTGATTTCCATTAGCATTTTCAGGCGTTTCTTCAAAAACAGGGTCACTTCGCAAAGAATCTAGCCTTGCCCTCATTTCTTCAAGTGTGACTTCAGACCCATGAGTTCCATTTCCTCCGTTGGTAGGTCCACTTTCACTTGTTGCCATGTTCTAAACATCACATATTGCATGTGCATAACATGTTAAACGAGGCATAACTATCACCGTAAAAATCATATAAAAACAATCCCATCCCCGATCCTAACACTCACACTCATTTTCATTTTTAAGCACTTATTAACTACACATTTATTATTCATTATATTATAAATCTTGTAACTTATGGTGATGACTCTCATTTTACATGATTGACGTGTTATTTACTAATTTAAGTAAAACCTTTAAGATTTTACTTGTGGCACCGAGAACCGTTGCTCTGATACCATTATGTAACGCCCCGACTTCTAAGAATCATTAATTCATTAATTAACTCTTGATTAGCAGCGAAAGACTTATCTTAATCGGTGCGTTACTGCCGTACTTTCCATTCGGGAAAAATACAAGGCAACATAAGTTCGTTAAAGAACATAACATTATAAATATGAAACTTCATATCTAACTTTGAAATGCATAAATAACTAGGTGAAGCATAATTAAGGTTGATAAACTAATGTTCTTAAGCTTAGAATACATAATAATAAGAGTCTGCATAATTTAAGTAATAATTATTCATCACTGCTACGCCATTCCGTCATCCCCGTCATTACCTAAAACAGAGAAACAAAACGTCATGAGCCGAAGCTCAGTAACATACTACTCTAACATCGTAAATTCATTTCAATTCATTTTAGTTGTAAACAAGGAGGATAGAATAAAGTAAAAACATTTCATAAATATTTTATGTAAACATGAATTCATTATTAACCTTTTATCATGTTCATCATCATAATTATCTTATTGGTAACTTGGCGAGTATAACATAAGGGACGTCTCCCATAAAACATCGTCATCATAATCATAGGGCAATAGCCATCAGGGACATTGTCCCTAACCAGAAGGTGGCATAAAGCCATGCATAGTGCGGTGCCACCAGGGACAATTGCCCCTAACCAGAAGGTGGCGTTTCCGCCATAGAACAGAATGGTACGTGCACGACCAACATAACATCGTACTGCCAATAACCATCTTTCACTTGAATTTATCATGTTTCATATCTTTTAAGTATATCAATTCATAATCATCATGATATAACATATTGTTTTCTTTGCATCCATAAAATAACATCATCATATTTTCATAACGTCATTAATTATTTCATACCATCATATTCATCACAAAATATTCCATATCCCGCAATCCATATACAAAAGAATACTTTTAACGTAAACATTATTATAAAACCTACTTTGAAGGGGAATGCGGGTGTTAGCAGTAGACGTTACCTGAATTCCTGCTTAATAATCTTGATAGCCGGGGGAGGCTTGTAATATCCTCTATCTTCTTTAATCTATTCAAGAATAATTTTATTAATGAACGTTTCGTTATTTAGCTTTTAAGCCTAAATATTAGCTAGCGCTTATTAAAGTCATAACGTTCCTTATAACGTCGTAAAGGCCTCATTAAAGGTCGTTATTATTTTAGTCGTTAATAACTTCTTAAGGTGACTCTTAAGCAACTAATTAGGTGAAATAATTCCTTTAGTTATACTTTTAGAATTATCGAAACCTTAAAGTTATATTAATACATAACCTATAACCATTCGAAAATATATTATTATTCGAGTTCATAGTTAATCATCCATTAATCGTCTATCATTAAACTAATTAAGTTTATTGCTATACTATATCCATTAACATTATTTTAATATTATTTAATCACTTAAAACTAATAATTTAAGCTATCCTCTTATAAGGATTAATGGAGTAATCATAACTTAAATTCATAATATAAATAACTAGCTTACTGGTTTTTAATTAGTTTTAAACAACTCAACTAGTTTAGTAATCAAAAATATAACCCAATAATAGTTTTTAGGAGTCAAGTTAAGTGGTTTAATTAAACTAACCAAATCAGTCCATAGAATAAGTTCAAACATATTTTTAGCCCATCATAATAAAATTCAGATTATAAATACTTAAGTTTAGTTCAACTCGGGTTCTCCTAGGCCCAAAACTATCCTAAATAGAAAAGGAACTAAACTGGGCTTGGGTTAAAACACAAAAAAAAAAAAAAAAAAAGAATCGGAATTTCTTGTAAATAAAATGAGGAATGCCGTTACCTCGCTTCTTAGAGCAGGGACGACAGTGCAGCAGCGAGGCAGCGGGGATTCCGGCTCCGGTGGACGGCAGCAGCAGCGGCGGCGTCGGCGAGAATGACGGAGCGACGGCGGAACGATGTGGGGCGAAGGTCGCCGGTGGTGCTGCGCGGTACAACGACGCGCGAAGAAGAGGAGTGTACTAAGGGAGTGCTGGTGGTCGGCAAAGCTCCGGCGAGTGACGGCAGAGGCAGGATGATCGCGGCGCAGGTGTCGCGCGAGCCGGCGGCAGCCGGTGGTGGTGGTGCTTGAAGCCCGAAACAGAGGAGAGAGAGAGAGAAAATTGGGGTTTTCTTTTTGGGTTTCTTTGGGTCGCGTTTTCCGGCGAGTTGTTGACTGAAAAATTCTGATTAGTTCTTAGGTGGTGGTGAGGTGAGATGAAAGGATGAAAATTGTTGGTGATGGTGTTGTGGTCGTGGCGTTGGTGGCTGTATTACAGCAAGTTCTTAAAAAAAAACAGAGAGGAAATAGGAGAGAGAGAAAGTGTGATTTTTGGAACATTTGGTGAGTAATTAGTTTTTGGTTTTTGCTTGAGTTCTTGAATGGTAATTGTCCGGGTATTTATAGAGCTGAAAATGGGTTAAAACTTCACCATTGTTCATGAAAAATCTACTTAGTCAAGGTGTTCATTAATGGAGGAGATACGGTGATCTTCGTTTGAGATTTTTTGTTGGCTCAAGGAGTTGTTCTTTGCTGACTTTGGGCTTAAAATGGGAGGCTACTGACAAGAGCATAGAAAAATTTTGTAGAGTTGTAATTGTTTTCTTCAACTAATTCATGGATATGAGATTGATGAGAGGAGACACGGTGAGAGGAAGAAGGAGGGCTAGAGTTCTAGACCATAGGGGTATTTTTTGTAAATTTTGGCTATATTTAGCTTTTCATCTTTTTAGTATATACTTGTTGTTCCTATTGTCCATAGTCAAGTTTAACAAGTTATTATACTTTCTATTATCTATAACTCTTGTTTTTTGTTAGTTTAGAAAGATTTAATTTATAAATAATCCGACAATTAGTATTACTTAGATATGGGATATTACAAGAATATTGTGAGGAGGAGATGCCTATGCCCCTTGTTGAAGTTCCCGTGACGGTTGAAGGGGGACTTGGTGCACGGGGGGTGGGGCCCATGATGTGGAGGTGATTGTGGGTCCAGATGATGGCCCACAACGTGCAGTCGAAGGGGCAGCCGAGGCAATGGTGCCTCGTGTGACGCCAGGCGTGACCCCGGGCCATAGGGCGCCGAGTGGGGCGCCGCCTAGTGGGGCGCAGATGACGGAAGGAAGTAGAGAGGCAAGTGTTGAGATGTTGGGAAGGGGGAAACAAACCAAAATCCCCAATAAAACGTTGCAAGATTTTGTGACTCATACTGTAGTGAAAAAGAAAAGTTCATCAACTCAGGCACCTGTTTCAACATCGTCCTCAGGTACTCCCTATCCTATTACACATTATGTTAGTTGTGACAAGTTTTCTGATAAACATCGCAGATTTATAGCAGCAATAACTGCAGGGCACCCTCCAAAGTCCTTTAAAGAAGCAATGAAGCATGAAGGGTGGCGTGAAGCCATGGGAGCTGAGATTAAAGCTCTAAAGGATCAAGGCACATGGGAATTGCAACCTCTTCCTCCAGGCAAGAAGGCCTTGGGGAGTAAGTGGGTGTATACAGAAAAATATGATGAGCAGGGAAAACTGCAGCGCGGTTGAAGGCTAGATTGGTTATATTTGGTCATCATCAGGTAGAAGGAATAGATTATAATGAAACTTTTGCTCCTGTAGCAAAAATGACAACAGTTCGCACTTTCCTGGCTATTGCAGCAGTGAAGAAATGGGATATTCATCAGATGGATGTCCACAATGCATTTTTACATGGTGATTTGGAGGAAGAAGTGTATATGAAAATTCCTTTTGGTTTTCAGGGAGGGAATATTAACTTGGTGTGCAGGATGAAAAAATCATTGTATGGTGTGAAGCAGACACCTAGGTGTTGGTTTGCCAAATTGGCCACTGCTTTGAAAGCCTATGGGTTTAAGCAGTCTTATTCTGACTATTCCTTGTTTACTCTGACCAGGAAAAATAGTCAGCTGAACGTTCTCATCTATGTGGATGATATGATTATTGCAGGGAATGATCAGGAAGCTTTACTGAACTTCAAAGCTTACCTTGGAAAATGTTTCAAAATGAAGGATTTAGGTGCTCTGAAAAATATTTCCTAGGCCTTGAGATTGCCAGGGGGCCGCAGGGAATTTTTATGAGTCAACGGAAGTATGCCTTGGATATTATTTCTGAGGCCGGGTTGCTCGGTGCCAAACCGGTTGAGTTCCATATGGAGCAGCACCATCGGCTCTTTTTGGCTGACAGTCCTTTGTTTGATGATCCAGAGAAGTATCGCAGATTGATGGGCAGGTTGATTTATCTTGCTGTTACTATACCTGATCTGGCATATTCTGTTCACATTTTGTCACAGTTTATGCAGGCTCCTAAGATGGTTCATTGGGAGGCCGCTTTGAGAGTGGTGAGATACTTGAAGAAAAATATAGGACAGGGAATATTATTTCGTTCTAATAGTGATTTCCGCCTGAAGGGGTGGTGTGATTCTGATTGGGCTAGTTGTCCTGTTACTCGGAGATCCCTGAGTGGGTGGTTTGTATTGTTGGGATATTCTCCTGTTTCCTGGAAGACTAAGATGCAGCCTACAGTGTCACGGTCGTCTGCAGAGGCAGAGTATCGTTCTATGGCTGCTACAGTTTGTGAATTAAAATGGTTAAAGCAGTTACTAGGTGATCTTGGAGTTCAGCATCCTGCAGGGATGAGATTATACTGTGATAGTCAATCTGCGTTATATATTGCCAAGAATCCGGTATTTCATGAACGTACTAAACATATTGAGGCAGATTGCCATTTTGTTCGTGATGCCGTGACTGAAGGTCTTGTGAGTCCATCATATGTTCCTACTAAGTTTCAATTGGCAGATATTTTTACTAAAGCACTTGATAGGACTCAGTTTGAATTTTTGTTGTCCAAGTTGGGCGTGCGTGATTTGCACGCTCCAGCTTGAGGGAGGGTGTTAGGACTCTATTTAGGTTATGTATTAGGATTAGGTTTGTTAATCCTAATTATTGATGAAGTAGGACTCCACTTATAGATTGTATAAATATATGCGATTGATGAATGAGAAGGATGACGGAAATTGAACCTAATTTAACAATTTTTTACGTTATGCTGGAACATAGAAAAAATTTCACTCTAAGCTTTTGTGATAATTCTAATTATTCCCAGTACTTTCTCAAATAAATCGTTTATTGAGTTAGCGATTTCATTTGGTTCTTCGCTAGCGAGATTTGTGACTAACTTTAGTAAATTGCTAGTCAAAAATCGATTTTGCACCCTTTCTTCTCTCTGTATATGCGGTTCTCCTTCCGAATTCTCTCTCTTGTTTAATTTTCTTCTCAATCCCCCATTTTTAGGAAAGCGCTAGATTTCTTCAATTCTTCCCTCTACAACTGTCCTCCTCCTTACCTACTCTCTTTCTTATCTGATTTCCTTCATTATCCACCATTTTCAGGATTGAAGTAAATTTTGTTCTGCCTTGCTCACTTTGTTGTAGAAGAGCACAACAAGAAAGAAGCTCATTAGGATTTTGAAATGCTTTACAGACTAAGTATGCAAGTTCTTTTTACAAGGCAAAATAATACATGGAAAAGTAGTCTTCTAAAGGCAACACAAAACACATACAAACAGGTTGTGGAAGACATTGTAAGGCAATGTAAAGGAGCACAATAACCTAGGTTTTATCTCTAGCATATCAAGCCCTCAGAAAGATCTTTGATAAAACAAAGTCGAGAGGTTCGAAAAAGTCAATAAATAACCCTCATATAAACAAATTTGAAGGTTATAATACACGCTTTTAGCCTTTCTCGAGACTTCGACAATAGACCGCATAAGAAACATCCTAGGGCCATGCTAGACCATATAAAATATACTCATGCTTAAAACGGGCATATGGTGGCTTTTGGAGCTTTTCAGGATTGAATTAGAAAAACGGAGTTTAAGGTGTGGAAGTTTTTAGGCAACACAGAGGGTCCGGACCACATAACCACCTGAGATTCAACATCCCCATACTCTCGGTTGGTCCTGAATAATAAATATTGTCTAATCGGACTAGTCGAGAAAAACCCCAAAATAGACAAATTGAAGGTCGTATATACACTTAACGATCATTTCCCGGACCTAGGAACTTGACTCCATGGGATTGTATCTTGGATTCATAGGAGGGCATTTGCAAATATATACTCATGCCTTAAAACAGGCCCATGGTGGCCTTCAAAAGTATTTTAGGTATGAACATCAAATACGTAAAACAAGTAGTGAAAGACATGTTAATTAAGGTAATGTAAAGGGCGCCAACTAAGCAAAATTCATCCCAAGTAATCTCTAAGCACTCATGAAGGTCCTAGATAAAAAAACATAGCGGGGCCCAAATTAGTTATTATATAAAGCATTTCAAAGGTCATAGTACATGCTTTTAGACATTTTTGGAGATTGGACAAAGACCCCATGAGATACATCTTAGGGCATAGGAGACCATATCAAAAGCGTATCCTTGCCTAAGAACAGGCATATGGTGTTTAAGCTATTTCGAGCTTTAGTAGGAAAAGATGCAAATTAAGCCGTGAAAGGAATAATAAGACAATATTGAAAGTCCTAACTATCCGAAATTCATCCCAAGACATCCCAAGCCCTCGGAAAGGTCCCATATCTAATATATTGTCGGGTTTTAAAAAGTCCGTAATTAGCCCTAAAATAGTCAAATTTTAAAGATTATAATACGCCCTTACGGACACTTTCGGTTCAAAGAACTTGACCCTCTTGGTTTCATCTTCGAATCATACGAGACCATTTGAAAGAATACCCATGCCTTGAACGGAAATATGATAGCCTTTAAAATTATTTCAAGGTTGAACATGACTCAACAAAATAAGCTAACCCATGGAAGACATTTAAGGCAATGTAAAGGGCATCAACACTCCAGGAGTCATCCCAAGGTATCTCGAGTCCTTAGGGAAGGTTTTAGATATAAAATACATCGACAATCCAAATAACCAATTTTGAAGGTTAAAATACACGTTTTTTAACATTTAGAGAATCGAGACCATACCCAATAGGATGCATCATGGGGTCATATAGGAGGTTATTTGAAAGCATATTCATTCCTTGGAAAGGACATATAGTGGCCTTTAAAGTTATATCGGGGTTGAAAATGATGTATAAAAAATAAGATTTGGAAGACAGTTTCAGGGGGTCTAAGAAATCCCAAAGATCTCACAAAGGTCTTTGAGAACTAACGTTTGGTGGGCCTTAAAAGGTCGAGAAATATCCCCTATATAACAATAAGTTGAAGGTTATAGTACATGCTTCCAGATAATTCCGGTGCCTAGGCACCAAACCTCATGTAATATATCTTGGGGTCATGAGAGACCATTTGAAAGCATACTCGTGCCTTTTAATGTAGAGTGTGCTAACAACTTAAGAGTCTGCTGAAAGCATCTTGAGGAACTTAGAAAGCTCCCGGATAGAAAATCCTCAAATGGCTCGAAAAAGTAAAGAAATTGCCACAAAATAACCAATTTGAAAGTTGTAATACTTGCTTTTGGACATTTTCGAGGTTTCAACAACATAACCAATGAGAATCATCATAGGGTTATAAGGGACCATTTGAAAAACTATTTATGCTTAATAATCACATATAGTAGCTTTTAGAACTATATCGGGGTTGAATTGGAAAGATGCAAATTAAGTTGTGGAAGACAATATAAAGTAACGTAGAAGTGTACAACAACCCAAGAGTACTTATCCCAAGAATTATTGAGACCCATAGACTGGTTCCAGATTTCAAATATTATTGAGCTGGAAAATTTCCACAAAGACACACTTTTAGACATTTGTAAGTCCAAGAACTTGACCCAATAGGACGCATACTAAAGTTATATTAGGCTATTTGAAAATATAACCATGCCTTGATGCCTTAGAAGAAATTTATGGTGGCCGCTAGAGCTATTATAGGGTTGAACGTGCATGAAATATACAAAACAAGCTGTAAAAGTCCTTTGTTAAGGCACAACTAAGTGAGAGTCACTACAAGACATCTCGATTCCCTGAGGAAGGTTTTCGAGAAAAAATGTTGGCGAGCTTGGAATAGTCTAGATAAAGCCCCTAAAAAGCCAACATTTAAAGGCTTTAATACACGCTTTTGGATATACCTCGGTTCAAAGTACCAGACCCTATGGGATGCATCTAGGGGTCATAGGAGATCATCTAGAAGCATACCCATGCATTTTAACGAACTTCTGGTGACTTTCAAAGCTATTTTAGGGTTGAACATGAAGTTTACAAAATAAGTCGTGAATGACATTTTAAGGAAATATAAAGGGTGCCAAAAACTCAAAGGTCATTCCAAGGTTTCTAAGGCCGCCAGAAAGCTCCCAGATTTATAATATCGCCAGGCCTGAAAAAGTTCATAGATGACCCAAAAATAGCCAAATTTGACTGTTATAATACACGTTTCCTGGCATTTCAAAGGCTCGGGAAACTTACTTTATGAGAATCATCTGAGGTCCATAAAAGACCATTTGAAAGCATATCCAAGTGTAAGAACGAGCATGTGGCGCCTTTCAGAGCTATTTTAGGGTCGAATTGGAAAAAATTGCAAGCTAATTCTTGAATGACATTTAAGACAATGTAGAGGGTCTCAACCACTTGTGAGTCACCCTAAGGCCACTCGAGACCCTCGAGATGGTCCTAGATAAATAAAACGGGGATTGGAGGTGTCATATATTTTCAGTCAAGAAAGGGGGAAGATTTTTCATATAGTGGATTTCGGGTACTCGTCGTTTGTGGATTTTTTTTCTTGATTTTTCCCACATAAAATATTGTGTATTCACTTTTATTACTTTCTTGCCATATTTCAACTCTATTTATTCTGCTCAATTTCTACATATTAATTTGCTTTCGCTATGCACTCACAACCCTAACAAGTAGTATCCGAGCTAAGGCTGGTTAGAGTGTTTTCACATTAAAGATATCTTTGGTTACAAAGTTCGAGATTGAGAAATTTGATGACAAGATTAGTTTTAGAAACTAGAGAGTCCATTTGAAGGTCGTTCTCACCAAAAGCGGATTAGAACGGACACTTGATGGCAGGAGTTGGATGAGAAAGCATTATCAATTTATCAATGATTCAACTATGTCTAACCAAGGAGGTACCATGAGAGGTAGTACACAAGGAGACTGCTTCAGGGCTATGGTTGAAGCTCGAGTCCCGCAACATAACCAAAAGTCTATCTAATAATCTCCTATTAAAGGACTTTGTCTAATATTTAGTATGTTCTTGAATTAAGGCAGAGCATCATTTTTTTGGGCACTCTTAATTCTAAAAGGTGCAAGACTTCGAGTTAAAGGTGGAGTAGTTAAAGTCTCCAGAGGTGCACATGAACTTTTGAAGGCCGTTAGACATAGAAATCTTTGTGTTACAAGTGTCTTCAATTATGGCTTCTTCCCATACAACCCTGATTTGGATCAAAACTATCATAAAACGGGCTCCATCATATCACATTTTTCTAAGTCAAATTTACGATTGGGCCATAAGAGCATATCTACATTATACCTTTCGGAGTTCACACGACGAGTACACAAAAATTTTATTCAAAGTGGAGATTGTCGGATTATATGGCCCAAATTCATAGCCGAAATTCTACCACCACATATATATGTCGGTAGGGCAAAGAAGCCAAGAAGGGTTTTCTATGATCTATGATCTATGATCTATGATCAATGATCTCATAGACTCATAGTCACTCCTTATCTTTCTAGAATTTGCTCGAGGTGAGGTCGGCAAATCAAAGTTCTAATAATATTAAAATATTCTACAATTTGGTAAAAAAATGTTTTGCCGACGTACCTTTTTTTAGCCGACATGCTTTGCTGTATAAATATGGTATTGGGCACAAATAAAGTAATCCTTTTTTTTGACCTAGCCTCCCCCTCTATCTTTTTCTCTCAAACCCTAGCCTACCTGAGGACTGATAAAATACTATCAGTTAGAGGGCACCTTGCCCACTATCAGGGACAATATTGTAATTTATAAACCCATGTTTGTGTATCAAAAACACTCGTTTGTGTTTAACCAACCCATGTTTATGTGTTTGTGTAATATCCTGAAAATTTAAACATGCTTAATTATCTAACTAGTTGTTGTTTTACTAATTATGTTATCAATGAAATTCTAATTAAACTATTATAAGCTATTAAGGTATTTTATTTCTAAAATAAATAAAAGAGTAGAATGTAATTTTTATTAAGTAGTTATGAATTATAATTAGCTTAACAAGTAAGTAATTAAAAATCACAATATGCATAACTTCTCTTTTAATATGAATTATCCAAAGTGAAATTATTTTAGTATTAATAATAATAATAATAATAATAATAATAATAATAATAATAATAATAGAAGCAAAAGAAAAGAAGAATAGGTAATTGAAGGAAGTGGAAAAATAAAAATCAAACTTGACTTTTCCCACCAATTTCCTTCTTCATACTTCCTCCTTCTTCCACCTCCTCCTTTTTCTTACATGGCAACCCAAGGTAAAACTCATCTTCAACCTTCTAATTGCTGCCACAAACAAGAAAACAAGACTTACTCAAATTCTCTTACACTCCATGTTTATCTTCAAAGCTTTCTAGAAGCTTGACAATGGTTATAAATAGCCATGTCCACCAAGCATCACACCACACCACTCTCTCCTTCTCCTTTGTTTTTGGGCTGATACCCACGCCACCACTGCACGACTGCCGAACCACCATATCAACATCACCCCGCTCGACCACCAACACGCCAGCCAGCCACCCCTCCCTCGCTCGCACCATCCTCCCTCTCGCTGCTCTCTCTTGCTCGCTGTTGTGCCGCGTCGCGCACCACCAGCACTGAACCCAGCTTCGCCGGCGCACCCACTGTCCGCCGGAGTCGGAAATCCGACCTCCTGCTGCACCGGTCGTACCCCCACGCTCCCTCCTGTTTCTTTGTTTTTCGTCCAAAGTCAGGTATGTCAACATATGTTCTAATTACTTGTGATAGTATGGGCTAATAATTTATAGATAATGTTGGGCTTAGTTTCTAATTAGGTTAATAGTTGGTGTTTAGGCTTAACTAAATATGGTGGTTTCATTTGTTGAGTTGTTAATATTAGGCTAATAGCATATAGTATGTTTCTAGGAACTAATATATATAGCTTATTCATATAAACTATATTTTATCACTTGCTAATATTGTTTAGTTTTATAAATATGCTCTTTGCTAGAAACTTAATATTATTCATGGATTAATTAATTAAAGGATTCTAATAAGCTTGGTTAATAATATAATTTTAGAATGAATTATAATTATATTTACACACCTAATAATACTGATTATGCACCACTAATATTCATATCCACTTATAATGTTTAGTTAAATTGTTTCATCAATACGATATGACTAAATAAATAATACAATTATTAGTTGGCTAAATTTTAATAAGTTTGCGTAATAAGAAATACAATTTAAACAACTATTAATGGGCCTATTTATAACTCAGATCGAGTAACACGTATGACTTTATAATCAGGATAATGACGATATATATAACTATAACTTTACTAGTAGTAAGCTCTAATTAATACTAAGACGTAAAGGTTAAATACTAAATATTTATTTATATCATAATTCTTGGTTAGATTAAAAGGAAAAAGGATATTACAAGCCTCACCCGGCTACCAAACTCACTACGCAGGATTTCAGGTAACGTCTACTGCTAACACCCGCACTCCCCTTCCAACTATGTTTCATATGATGCTTATATGAAATGTTTATAATGTTATATTTTATATGGTGTGCGGGATATGATATGTGTGTCTATGTAAACAATATTTATTAAATGATTTGATGTTATGAAGTATGACGACTTTGATATGATTATGATTACGATTACGTGTTAAGATTACGGTTACAATTATGTAATGTGATTATGATTCATAAAAGAAATGAAACACGATAAAGTTAAGATAAAGAGTCGGGTCGTGCACGTACCTTCTAGCGGCAACGGTACCTTCTGATGGGGGACAACGTCCTCGGTGGCACCCGCAATATGGTTATGCCACCTTCTGATGGGGGACAATGTCCTCGGTGGCTCTGCCTTCTGTTACTATTGGCATTATATGCCACCTTCTGATGGGGGATGAATATCCTCGGTGGCTTTTGCCTTCTGTTATGATTTATGGCATTATATGCCACCTTCTGATGGAGGACTTATGTCCTCGGTGGTTTTGCCTTCCGTTGAACTCAAATAACTAATGAAAGTTTCCTGATAATGATTATGTTAATGAATGATGATAATGATAATGATAATAATAATGACAACCTGAGTGGTTCTTAAATTCCTGATTTGAAGTGCATGTTTATGAAATGGTTTGACTATATTCTCTTCTTCCTGTTTGCAACTAAAATGAATTGAAATGCTTTTACGATGTTAGAGTAGTATGTTACTGAGCCTCGGCTCATGACGTTTTGTTTTTCTGTTTTAGGTACTGATGGTGCTAATGGGATGACGTAGCAGTGAGGAGTAGTTTAGTATTTAAGCTTACGTAAACATTTATGGTTATAATTTAAGTTAATGCCAGACTATGTACAGTAACTAAGTTTCAACTTAAGTTTTTATAATAGATAATTATGATTTCTAGTTATAATATGTTTAAGCTTATGAAATCATGTTTGCCTTGTGCTTTCCAAATAGAAAAGTACGGCAGTAACGCACCGGCTTTCTAGGTTCCGCTGCTAATAACTCATTGATTAAACTAATGATGTTGGTTAGTAGCCGGGGCGTTACAGTTTGAGACACTTGTTACTTACAAAACAACCCTTGTTGGTGTGAATTTCAGTGTAACTTTTGTCAAAAAGTCAGACTGTGGTTTCTGACAAAAAGTAAAAGTTGTCTCGATTTGCGCGTTTTTGCCAGCTTTTTCCTCGAAAAAATGCAACCTTATTTTTATGAAAACACATGTTTGTGTGCTTAAAACACTTGTTATCTATACATCAACACATGTTTGTGTATCTTATACACTTGTTATTTACAATTCAACCCCTGTTTGTATTTGTTAATATGCCAAAATTACAACCTTATCCCTGATAGTGGGCAAGGTGCCCTCTAACTGATAGATGTTTATCACTCCTCTAGCCTCCCCTACCCATTCTTCATCAGTTAGGGGCTGCCATGGATGATTTCATCCATGGTAAGCCCATTTTCCCCTTTTATTTTCAGTTTTTAATTCGTTTTCTTGTTTTGTTTAATAAATTAATATCTCTTTATGAGATCTTTTCAAACCCTGTTATGGGGTTTTTAGTTTCTATTTTGGAAATCTCCTTCTCCCCTATGGGAGTTGTGAGTATGATTTTTTTTTGTTTTTAGATATGAGAAATTGTTTTCATTGGTTGAAGTTCGAGACTCAACATGAAGGTATTAGAATCTCGGATGCGGTCAACATGACTCGGTCAAGAATGTTCTTCCCAAACTACATCAGAATGATAGACTTCCTCATCAATAGCTGCTTGATTCAGCAAATACAAGGGGGTTGCGCTGTATTGCTCGATCTGGTTCATTGTAGTTCTTCCGAAGATGAATTTAATTTAGCCTTGTTTAATTGTATCTTGTTTTTCTTTAATACCTATTGTAGATGCCGTTTGGCCTTCAATTAATGAATTTTCTCTTTCAAAAAAAATGGTATTGGGCACAAATTTGTTTTAGAAAAAACAAGGCATGCAGATAAGAAAATCATACATTCCTACAAGCCGTTTACAATAGCCTTTCTTATCACCTATTTTACTAATCACTATCCCTCTTTATATTACTCCTTAGTGAGTTTATTTTTTTAATGGTGAGAGTTTCATTGTTTATTCATCCTTATATTTAGGGTTCTTGAACTCTCTTATTTTTATATAGTGGATTTCCTAGTACTCGTCGTCCGTACATTTTTTCTTGATTTTTCCTACATAAAACGTTATATGTCTATATTTATTACTCTTCTTGCCGTTTTTTAACTCTACTTGTATTGCTCAGTCTCTACACTTTAAATTTGCTTACACTAGGTGCTCACAACCCTAACCATAAGAATTAATTATCTCTCAAACCATGTGAAAATGGGCAAAGGTCAACATTCAAACACCGTACCAGTGAAGGACCGAAATTAAGAGCTCAAGAAAAAAGAGAAAAAGTCCGACACACAACGGCAATACTGTCTTCATTAATCCACACAAATAATAATAGGTTTAACAACTTTAATACTTCCTTTGTTTCTTTTTACTTGCAACCATTTGACTTACACACTTGTCAATGCATAAATTCAACCATTAATATCTTTAATTATCCATAATTAAAAATTATGAAAAGTAGATATTAAAAAAATATACATTGAGATGAATTTATCAAGATGCTACATAAATATGTTTTTCCTTAAGTATAAATCACCAAATATAAACTAAGTAGAGTTGGTGCATAATAAAAAAGTGAAATTGTTGCAAGTAAAAAGAAATGGAGGGAGTAATCATTAGGTTACCCCACTTTATTACATAATCATAAATTATAGACTAGTTCACATGAATGGAGACTAGAGTGGTGTATAGTACACACATTTTTCGAATTGCACGAGTCTTTCACACGATAGTTGGGTGATAAGAAGTCGCTAAGCTAAGTTTAGCAACGGAAATTACACTCGCAGACTCTGCGAGTAAAGCCAGCATCGTCAGTGCAACGACCAAATCTGCCTCTTGAATCGGTAACAGTTCGCGGCCGCCTGTTCAGGCAATTGTCATTGCACCTGTTGTCGCAAAGGAATCTAAATAAAGTACCAATACTAAGCCATCCGCACGTAGGCCGCCTCTGTGCTTCTGCAGTTTGGATTTCTAGCAAAAATAAAGCATGTAAATTCGATCAAACTAGTTAATCGGGTTTTTTAACCTATGTACCTAGTACAAAGGTTAAGTCTTATCTATTAAACAAATTGATTAATTAAAATAGAATATATTCCCTATAATTATGCTAAATAGTTAGTTTCCTTATTAATATATATTTTATCTTTTCTTTTAATCAAACCAAAATTGTCATTAATATATATTTAGCATAATTGTAGGGAGAATATTCTAGTTTAGTTAGTTAATTTATTAAATAGATTAGGCTTATCCTTTGCACTAGGTGCATAGGTTAAAAAACCCCTAGTTAATTAGCGGGACAAATTGTTACATACTAAGTATCTCTCACCTTTTCCTTTTTAATACCGTACATTACATTCCATTTTGACACAAGATTTTAAGCAGGTACTTACAAGGATGTTAGGAGCCACAACTTTAATAGTATATGAGAAATTGCACCAAAAAAAGTATATGAGAAAAGAAGGGTTAATTATAGATAGAAATAAACTTTTCAAAAAAAAAAATTATAGATAGAAATAAATGGGTGAATGACAAAAAATAATATAAACCAAGTACTTCCTCCGTTCCGAATTAAATGCAACAAATTCACTTTTTCACTATTTACACTTTTCACTTTGACTAAGATTTGTGATTTATACATAATGAAAAATATAGTCAAGTAGGATCTTGTTATATTCGCCTCGTGGCATACTTTCATAAAATATAATTTTTATAATTTTTACTTATATGTAATTATAGATATTTGTGGTCAAAATAATGGCTCGGCATGCGTTAAAGTGGATTTGTTGCATTTAATTTGGAAAGGAGGAAGTATAAATAATATGGGAAGGACCTCAAAAAAAATAGAATGTAGCTATTATAAATGCTAATATTTTTTTTGAACTTTATATAGAATAGGAGCGGGGTTGATGAATTTTGATGACGAAAAATCAAATGTTGCATTTAGTTTTTTTGAGGTAAAAATTAGCTTGCAATTAATTTAGGACAAAAAATGTATCTCGTGTTTAGCGATGTATTTTGCAACTTAGTATATTCTATCGTAATATATACATGCTTTCCACACGGGTCTTAATTACTAACTCTACTATAAGGGGGTTTAATTGAGAGACAAGCGGGGATAAAAAGAAAGGTTTAAGATGCTCAAACTCCTTCATTCTCGGTCCTTTTCAAATTGCAAATACAACCTTCTTCATTCTCACTCCTTTCAACTTCCCAATTAAAACTTCCAATCAAAAAATTCAGTATCCTAAAAATCCTCTGTATTAATTATAATCTCATCTTTAAGATATTTTTTTTATTCCATAACTTCTTTCCTGATTAATCTCCAAAGTCCAAACAGATCTCCAATATATTTCAAGATGAACTCAAACGGTCTTCTCAAAATTCGATTTTCAACGGGATTAAGAACTTTAATTTTACATATAAATAAGTCTCCTTCAATTGTTAAAGGTTATAGAATCAAAGATTCAAGGTTATATATCACTCTTAACTCTTTTGAGTTTCCGAATTTTATTTATTTTGCTGCTGTATTGGTGTTGCTTCTTGATTTGAATTTTGTTTGCCTGAAGTTCTGCAATTGTCGACTTGTCGTTCTTGCTGTTGTATACTTGTATGGAATTTTGATGTTTCTTGGTTGATGTTTTGCATGAGTGTGGTGTTAAATGAATAAATTTCTATTTTTTTGTATCTTAGTCTACGTTTTTATTAGATTGTTTGTTAAGTATAATAAAAATTGTCATTTACATATATAACTTTTTTTACTTATTTGCATACCCTTGAAGTTAAACTCTATTTTACTTTTCGATTAGGGCACAATTTTTGATTTCGCCCTTAGGCCACCGTATACTCAGAAACGGGGCTGAGAAGAACTATTGTGTTTGCTTAAGGGGGTGAGGATATAAAAGGGAGGATAAGGATAGGGATTAAAGTTCCTCTTAGTCCACAAAAATAATACCTAACTAGAAGGAGTGGTATAAGAGGAGGGATAAGAAAGGTGAAGTGAAGTCAGATTTTACTCATACTAGGAAGCAAGAAGGGAGGAGAGAAGGTCGGAGCTTGTATGGGTATCTTGGATACTTTGGTTTTGATCACACTTTTACACAAATAGCTAATACAACAAGTTATTTTTAAATGATAAGAAAAATAACATTAGGAGATCCTTTACTCGAGGGGAACTAAGATATTCAGACTCATAACATCAATACACAAATAACTATCAATTACTACCATCTAACCTCTAATTAATAAACAAGACCTATATATAATTTTGAGATGATCTTATATAAATTTTTTAAATATATTATTGTATGTTAGTATGGTTAAAATAAAGTGTTAGCCAGTTAGCCGTAGCTTACGCAAACAATATTCCCCCTTCCCCCATCAAAACTAATAAAAGGACTAATAGGAAGAAAAAAAACAGAAGCAAAATGCTACGAGATGCAAATATGAAGGGGTGGATTAGTTCTTACCAGTGTTCGCAATTAAAAGCACCATAAGGCATATGGCAATAAGGCCGAAATTAGTGGTTTTGGCCATTTTTTTCAATTTTGTTTTACTTTTGTACTTGCGATAACTTTTTTTGATGGGAAGTACTTGTGAGTTGTGAGAATTTGGTTAAGGTTCCTAGTATTTATAATACGAATTATTCCATTACATTTACCACTTGGAAGATAAAAGTTAAATAATTAAGCAGTCAATTGTCAACCCCACCATAGCCTGACTTTTTGAATATATATTGCATAGTTGAGCTGTTCCTGAAAACTTAATTGTTTAACAAATAACGGAAGCACCATAAAAAATACATAAAAAACAAAGAATTGAAGCAATTTTTTAAATTGTTATACTAGAGTTTTTTTTGACAGGAAGAAAAATGATTTCATTCATAATAGATATTCAAACGGTACTTACAATTAATTCCTGAAAAATCGAAAATTCCAACACAAGTATATAACACCTTAGAACTAGATACATAGCAGATTTGATTAAAAATAGCCTTTATAAAAAACTTTATCCGAAGCAATACAATATGTGAGTTCGCTCTGATTCGGCTTAATTTCCACTGATGCATAGTCGTTTTGGTGAAAATACTTCCGTGGTCTTCTAGATTCTTTCTCCTTCATCAGACGAACAAAAAAAGAAATTGAACACCCTAAAATGAATACCATCTAGTTAAGTATGGGAGATACTTATTGGAAGTAATTAAAGGAGTTTTTGTGGCTCACTACCGGTACAAACACCAGTGGAAACCCCTACAAAGATTCACAATTGAGGCCAAGAAGAAAAGAGATGAAAGAGAAAGAGAAAGAAGGGTAAACAATGAAGGAAAAACCTTCAAAAAAGAAGAAAAACCTAGCAATGGAGACTAGGAGAAACACTAGAAAGAAAAAATCCTCCCAAGGAGAAACCCTAGCGGGAACTTACTGGAATTCATTATCCAGCTTATAAAATGAGAAAATGTAATACCAGTTCATCTTTTGTTCTGGTATTTTTTTTTTTAATTTGTAGTAGATGAATTCTAAATCAATAAAAAAAGGAAAAAGTATCTATAATAGAACATGTCCTTAATTAGGGTACAATTTCCTCTCCTCTGCCTCTCTAATTCTCTTTCTAGGATTTTTTAATTTTCTTGGCCTCCTAGCCATAAATAGTCTAATTACTTAATAGTCTAATTTATAAGAAATTAGAATATTTTCGACCCTTTTCCTTCGTTTTTAGGGTTATTATCTTCTTTACAGCTTATTACTCTTTAAAAACCTAATTTTCCCCTAAACCTAGTTTTCTCTCTAGCCCCCCCCTTCTTGTCACCTACCCCTTCTTCATCAGTTAGGGGCTGCCATGGATGATTTTATCCACGGTAAGCCCCTTTTCCTCTCTTATTTTCCAGTTTTTAGTTTTATTTCTTGTTTTGTTGAATAAATTAGTCTCTCATTATGAGAGTTTCTCGAACCCTGCTATGGGGATTTTAGTCTATGTTGTGGAGATTTCCTTCTCCCTTATGAGAGTTGTGAGTCTGGTTTATTTGTCTTTAGGTATGGGAAATTGTTATCATTGGTTGAAGTTCAAGACTAGCAACATGAAGGTATTGGAAACTCATATTCGGTCAACATGGCCCGATCAAGAACGCTCTTCCCCAAACTATATCAGAATGATATATAGAATTCCTCATGAATAGCTGCTTGATTCAACAACTACAAAGGGGCTGCATTGTATCGCTTGATCTGGTTCATTATAGTTTCTCCGAAGATGAATTTGATTTGTTGTTGTTTGATTGTATCTTGTTTTTCTTTAATACCTATTGTAGATGCCGTTTGGCCTTCAATTAATGACATTTCTCTTTCAAAAAAAAAAATTTCTTTACTGCTTTCTTTTGTTTTGTTCTCTCCCTCTGTGAGAGTTTTTCTCCCCCTTTTTAGTGGGTTATTTCTCATCTTTGTATAAGCTTTCTTGTTTTCATGGTGTTCGTACATTTGGAATATGATCTGGATCTATGAGGGTTTAGGTTCTTTCAACAATTCTTCACTGAGAACAATTATATCATAGAATTAGATTGTGAAAGTCTCCACTTGGAAAGATGCAAAGACATTGAAATACACTGCTCGTGTCAAGCTTAAAGCGGTGGAGGTGGAGTTGTGCTTGAGTATGCTTAAAATTAATTGGTTCCATTGTGAAAATTATTGTGATTTGCTAAATTTGTATTTTTCATATCATAATTATTAGTGTATGTATTGTATGGCTTATTATTAATGATAATTTTTCTTCCCGTGAAAAATAGTTAGGTAGAATAGCACCAAAAAATTTAACTCTTCATACTCATTTTTATTGGGTAATTTTTTTTGGCTAGTTACGAAATCAAAAGAGATCCCAAGTTGTAGACAGTAAGAATTGTTTTCAAGACCTCCCGTACCGAAAGAGAAGCTTATACCAACTTAGCTATGAGTTAGTACTTAGTATAAGTGTGATGAACTGGTGGAGCCAGTTTATAATACTTCTTTTAGACATTTGTAAGTCCAAGAACTTGATTCAATAGGATGCATACTAAAGCTATAAAAGGCTATTTGAATGTATAACCATGCCTAAGAACGAACTTATGGTGGCCGCTAGAGCTATTATAGGGTTGAACATGAAATATACAAAACAAGCTGTGAAAGTCCTTTGTTAAGGCAATGTAGTAGGCGCCAACTAAGTGTGAGTCATTACAAGGCATCTCGATGCCCCGAGGAAGGTTTTCGAGAAAAAAATGTTGGCGGGCTTGGAATAGTTCGAATATAGCCCCTAAAAAGCCTAAATTTGAAGGATTTAATACACGCTTTTAGATATACCTGGGTTCCAAGTACCGCGGATCCTATGGGATGCATCTAGCTGGTCATAGGAGGAGATCATCGATCTAATAGCATACCCATGCATTTTAACGAACTTGTGGTGACTTTCAAAGCTATTTTACGGTTGAACATGAAGTATACAAAATAAGTCGTGAATGACATTTTAAAGAAATGTAAAGGGTGCCAAAAACCCAAAAGTACTCATTCCAAGGCTTCCAAGGCCACCAGAAAGCTCCCAGATATATAATGTCGCAGACCCGAAAAAGTTCATAAATGACCCAAAAATAGCCAAGTTTGACAGTTATAATTCACGTTTGCGGGCATTTCAAAGGCTCGGAAACTTACCCATTGAGAATCATCTGAAGTCCATAAAAGACCATTTGAAAGTATATCCAACCCTAAGAGCGAGCATGTGGCGCCTTTCAGAGCTATTTCAGGGTCGAATTGGAAAAATTGCAAGTTGATTCGTGAATGACATTAAATGACATTTCAAGACAATGTAGAGGGTCTCAACCACTTGAGTCACCCTAAGGCCACTTGAGACCCTTGAGATGGTCCTAGATAAAAAAAAAAAGGGGCTCGGAGGAGTCATATCTACTTAACAAATTAAAGGGGAAGATTTTTCATATAGTGGATTTCGGGTACTTGTCGTTTGCGGAATTTTTTTTCTTAATTTTTCCCACGTTGAATATTGTGTGTTCACTTTTATTACTTTTCTTGCCATATTTCAACTCTATTTATTCTGCTCAATTTCTACATATTAATTTGCTTTCTGTATTCACTCACAACCCTAACAAGTGGTATCCGAGTTAAGGTTGGTTAGAGTGTTTTCACATTAAAGATGTCTTCAGTTAAGAAGTTCGAGATTAAGAAATTTGATGACAAGATTAGTTTCAGAAACTGGAGAGTACAAATGAAGGTCGTCTAAACCAAAGCGGATTAGAACGGGCACTTGATGCCAAGCTGAAAAAGCCATCTACTATGACTGACGAGCATTGACAAGAGCTAAATGAGAAAGCACTATCAATGATTCAACTATGTCTAACCAAGTAGGTACTATGGGATCGGAGGTAATACACGAGGAGTCTGCTTCAGGGATATGGTTGAAGCTCGAATCCCTCAACATGACCAAAAGTATATATAGTTATCACCGATTAAAGGAAAGACTTTGTACAATAATTCGGATGGTCGAAGGTACTTCTATCCAAACTTGTCTTGATGAATTTGATTAAATTATTATTGATCTTAAAAATTCAAATTTCAATATTGAAGATGAGGATAAATATGTGTTATTACTTGTCTCCCTACCTCCTTCGTACAAATACTTTAAGGAAATCATGTTATAGGATAACAATGATACTTTATTATCTTTTGTAGATGTTAAATCTCTTTTACTCTCAAAAAGAAATTTGACCCTAAAGTGCATTCTAATGATAATTCCGAAAGATTTAATATCGGAAGGAGATAATAGAAATAAGTATCGTAAATCGTTCCATATCTAAAGGGCATAAATTTAAGAATGTATACAGATATTGTAAAATGCATGGGAATGATGTTTCAGATTACTTAATATTAAAGGAAAACTTGAAAGAGAGGATAATTAAAGAGAAAAAAAGTTGAGGAAATTGATGAAGCCGATTTTAATTTGGTGAAATAGAATCTGATCATATATTTTTGGCTACTTCTCCTGGAAGAAAGTGGGTGCTTGATTCGGGTTGCCCCTACCATGTTTGTTCTGATCAAAAGGATCACTTTATAGATTATAAATCTGTGACAAATATATGCGTTTATCTGGGTAACGATTTTTGTTGCGAAGTTCATGGTATTGGCTCCATTCATATCAAGACACATGATGATAAGATCAGGGTTGTGTCCAATGTTTAGTATGTTCCTTATTTAAAGTAAAGCATCATCTCTTTGGGTACTCTTAATTCTAAAGGGTGCAAGATTTCGACTCAAGGGTGGAGAAGTTAAAGTTTCCAAAGGTGCACATGAACTTTTGAAGGCCATCAGATATAGAAATCTTTGTGTTGCAAGTGTCTTCAATAATGGCTTCTTCCTATACAATCATGTTTTGGCATCAAAGCTGTCATAAAACGGGTTCCATCATGTAGCATTTTTCTAAGCCTAATTTACGATTGGATCATGGTGACATATTTACATAATACCCTCACTAGTTCACAAGATGAATACACAAAATTTGGTTCAAGATGGAGATTGCTGGATTATATGGCTCAAATTCATAGCCGAAATTCTACTACTATCTATATGTCGATAGGACAAAGAAGGGTATTCCGTGATCTGCCTATGATCTCAATATTGGTAATCCTACAAGTATTTTACGTTTTTACGTAAATGGAAATTTACTGATTTCATCTTTTACGAATTTGTCTTTGACTGTACAAGAATATATGGAGCTCAGCATGTCTGGAAGCACAAGAGAACGTTCTTTTGCGGAAAGAAATGGTTGAAACTTGAATGCATCTCTCAAGTACTCTTTATCTCTCCTAGAGTTTGCACGAGGTGAGGTCGGCAAATTAAAGTTCTAAATAATTTTAAAATTTTCTACAATTTGGTAGAAGAATGTTTTGCCGACGTGCTTGATGCTTTGCTATAAGCCTATAAATATGGTATTTCGACACAAAATTGTTTCATAAAAAACAAAACATGCAGAGAAGAAAATCATACATTCCTACAAGCCTTTCACAGTAGCTTTCCTTGTCTATAGTCCACCTATTTTACTAATCCACTATTCCTCTTTAGATTGCTCAGTGAGTTTGTTTTCTTAATGTTGAGAGTTTCATTGTTTCTTCACCCTTATATTTAGGGTTCTTGTACTCTCCTATATTTATATAGTGGATTTTCTAGTACTCGTCGTCTGTGCAATTTTTCTTGATTTTTCCCACATAAAACGTTGTGTCTGCTTTTATTACTTTTCTTATCCTTTTTTTTTTAACTCTACTTAATTATATTGCTCAATCTCTACATTTTAAATTTGCTTACGCTATGTACTGTTGGAAATAATTATTATGATTGAAATATTCATGAAAAACAATCAAATAAATAATATTGACAAACAATATTATATAAATGTCCGGCTTTAATACACACTTTCAGACATTTCTAGGGCTTCGCTAACGGGCCCTGTGCAATGCATCTTGGTGTCATACGAGGCCATTTAAAAGCATTTCCACACTTTCGAATAAACATATAGTGGCTTTTGAAGATATTTCGGGGTTGAAAATGAAGTATACAAAACAAGTCACAAAAGACATTTTAATGCAATGTAGAGGAAGACAACAACTCGAGAGTCATCCTAAGGCATCTGGAGCCGTAGAGGAGATTCGGGAATAGTTTTCAAAGAGACAAATTTTGATGGCTTTAATATCCGAGAGTCATATGATTGTGTCGGGAGGCTTCCAGAGACTGGAAGTAATAAACGAGATTAAGTGCAAGCGAGGGGAAGAAATATATATATATATATATATATATATATATATATATATATATATATATATATATATATATATATATATATATATAGGGGCAGGATCACATGAGAATATCTCCTTACATGAGTAATGAGAATAAATCTCAACCACACGATTGGATTAGAGTTACAACACTTGTTCATTAGAGTTATACCCCCGAAAAAACTTCGAGTCTTCGATTTTTTTTTCTTCTAAATATATGTTTTTTGGAATTATATCATTTGTTCATTAGAGTTATAGCGCGTAAAATCCATTCTCATTTCTCATGTGAGTATGCATTCTCATATGAACTCACTTATATATATATACATATATATATATATATATATATATATGGACACACACACACACACATATTAGACATATTAGGTCAATATAGAAGATCCCAACTACCCAAGAGTTATCCCAAGGTATCACGGGACCCATGTAAATCTCCCCGATCAAAAGTATTGTCGTGTCTGGAAGTGAAATCCTATATTAACCCTTTTTAAATAATACACACTTTTAGGACCTTCAGGATAAGAATACCTTAAAGAATGCATTATAGGAGAATAAGAGACCATATGTAAACATATCCTAAAGTCATCGGTGGTAAGAGGGAACCTTTAAAGCAATTTCGATTTAAGCAATAGATTCAAATACACGCAATGCGTGCTTCAAATTATAAAAAAAAAGTACAATAGTCATAGTATATTAACATCAAATTGTAACATGTTTTTTAAAAAATAAAGAGTATTTAAGATATTTCAAGTGGACACCAAACTCCTTATGAGTTGCCTAATAAAATAGAGATACAGTGATTGATACATAGTTTATTATTGTGCTCTACCCTTAAAAGACAAGTTTAAAAAATAAACACGTTTTCTTGTTATATAAGCAAGTTCATATTCTATTAAGAAAGGGTTGAACATAACCTAAGCAATACATCTCAATCCCACTAAAAGGTGGGGCATTATCACAAATTTTGGCACATGAAATCTTCCAAAATGCTACATATTACATCCTCAAACTCTTAGGAGCTCCATAAATGTGTTTTCCCCATGAAATATTTTATAACATGTTCCCTATTTTTTTTTCCCCAACCCAAATTTTTATAATTTTTAGAATATCTTATTATAAAAGAGATTACCAAAAATAAATATATGCCATTATACATATCATTTCCAAGGAAAAAATTAGCCACTCAGAGCCGACTATTAGGGGGAGCAACCTGAGCGATGGCTCAAGGCCCCCCTTTTCGATGGACCCCACTTTTTTGAAAAACTCTAGAAAATAAATTATTAAAAAAAGTTTTGGAAGGTTGTGCTTTTCTTCTAATTAAACTCCCCCCATCTTCAACTTTTTCTCTCATTTTATTTAGTTCTCAACTTTTCAATAGCTATGGCTCATAATATTCATAATGTTAATCATTTTTTCCTGTTTATTCTTCCTAGTTAAACCAACAACATGCCAACAATTTATATCTTGCCCTCTCCCTTTTCTCCCATATTAAGTTATTGTGGTGGCCGGCGTGTTGTACGGTGGACAGAAAAAAATTCCGACAATTTAAATTAGTTTCCAACAATATATTAAGGGGCAAAATTCCAATAATATCAAACGCAAATTTCGGCAAATATGTCTCTACATTTTAGGGGCCGTTCTTTTAGTTTTCGCTCCGGGCCCCGAAAATGTCCGAGACGGCACTGTAGCCACTATTATATCATTTTTAAAATTTGTGCTTCATTATTTGTTTTTGAGTACTTTAAAGCCTTCTATTTTAGTGATCTAAATGGGCCTTACGGCCGAGAAACAATCCAATCAATCGAGTTTCGAGTCTAATTCGTAGTCCAACGGAAGATTGTTCGATTCTGAAAGAAAAGAAAAGGAAAATAAAAAGATAAACAAGAAAAAGGGTATTAAGAAATTTGTGCACCTATTCGAATTAGAACTAACTAATTCCCAGATCCACCTATCCACCCATAACCATAACAAAGATCATTACCCTTCAAAAAAAAAATTTAACAAAGATCATTAAAAAGTGTTGGTATGTTAGTAAAATGGGAACAACATAAACTGCACAGTAAGTCATTAATTCTATTCTTTTTTTTTTTTGCAAAAACAAATTTCCAAACTCTCAATATGATCACAAAGTTTTAATAATGTTACCATATGGATGGTAGTCAATATTACAAAATTACATTCGCATTCCTTTTAGAAAAAATTTACTTTGACATTCTTCACTTCATATACTGCACTGCACCTTAATTTGATATTTAACATGACCTCTTATTATTAAGCGGACATAGTGAGCTCATAGAGATCAGTATGAGCCTATGAGGGGGTGTTCAAGGAATGAGCTTGTAATTTGTATGCTTCGAGTTGGTTTTGAGTTTTGACATGTGGTTCAGGATTGATTTTTACAGTCCAACTCAAAACTTATTAACTTCCTTGATACGCAACACAAAGATGCAGCAAACACAAATATGAAAACTTGTCTACCAACACGAAATTCAAATCTTTTAAGGTCTGAATATCTATAAAATAATGACAAGTCGGGGAGAGTAAATCACACTGCAGTAAATATTAAGATGTGCTGCTACCAAGTGGTTCACTTATTTCAAGTAGTTCATTTGTAAGGCCAGTAAATACCATAGAATCAGTCTCAATTGGCTTGAATTTTACCAAAGCAGAAGGGACCAAATCTTCTTCCTCAAGTGTTGATGCTCTCTTCCCCAGTGCAGGAAAACATGGGATCACTCGTCGTTTGACTGGCACTGGATGAATCAACTCAAATTCCAATCCCTGTTGTTTCAGTGCCGAGCTCACAAACTCGTAGAGAGCACTAGTTGGCTCCTTGGGCAAGAAGACACCTTGAAGAACGACACCATCAGGAAACTGGACCCTGATTATAGTTTTGGTATATCTCTTCCGAGCTGCTTGAGCCTGCTTTTCCTTGAAGGACTTGGGGATCAGAAGCTGAGATTCAGCTAATTTTTTCTTCCTCATCTCGGCTTCTCTTCTCACCTCTTCAGCAGACCGCTTATAGAAAGAGTCTGGTAACTCAATCCTTGCTGCAAGACTTTCAGAAACTGAAAAGAAGACCTTGATTTGTCGGTCAATTATCTTAGGCTCACTCTCTTTATCCTTCTTCTCCAGTTCAGACTTCTCATCTACCTTTACTAAAGATGCAGATGACAAACTTCCAGCATATTTTGCTTGTTCCAACAACTTTACCGAGTCTTTGAGCATCAGAATGCACTCTTCTGAAGGCGTATCCATCACAGCCCACATCTCTTCTCCCTCTTCTTTCAGTTCAAATCCAACAACTTCCAGCAACTCGATACCTCCTGCTACCTCTCCAATGGCCTCCCTTATCTTGGGATTGCCCATCCTGATCCTGTGGAACTTAGGATTCTCTGGTTCCTTAACTATGTTTCTTAACAACCTCAATATAACATCAATTGAGCTTTCTGATGGGTTTCCTGAAAAATACATACCAACACAAGCTTCCAATTTGCCCGCTGTCTCAGCCTTATTTTGAGCATCACCCACTCCCAATGAACCCAAATCCAAATCAACCCCATCAACATCACCACTAGCACCACCACCACTACCAGCACCGCCGTTCTTGCTTGTCTTATCAATACAAGATTCAATGTGCAATGACACATCCTCTTCAGAAGTGAAACCGGAACCACAAACCGGGCATTCAAACACATTAAGTGAGTATCCATTCTTATTCCGATTCCCTGATGTCATCAATGATTCAAACGGATCGAACCCATCTTTAGATGGCTGATTTTGGTTAGAATTTGGAATTGCATTTGAGATTGGGATTGAAGCCTTTGAATCTTCAAATGAGGTGGGTTTACTCACAGAGATATCAGCACTTGGTGGCTTCTGAGATAAGGGCTTTGAGTGAGCAGGAGAAGGTGGGTTATAGTTCTTATTTGTATTAGCAAATTGTGAACCTGAAGAAGGCCGATTAAGATTTAGATTTGGATTTGGATTAGTGGGTCCTGAAGATGAAGAAGAAGAACCCAAAACCCTGCCTTGCCCCTTAAATTTGCCAGAAGAAGAGGATGTCATTTGAGTATTCACCTTTTTCATGAAACCTTTAAACTTGTCTTTCATGTCATCCATCTCTATATTATATGGTATAGATATCTAAACAACCAAATGAAAATAGAACCAACAACAGCTTTCGCGTGTGCAAATTGGTAGTCAAAGAATCAAAACAAGAAAAATCAGATGCTTATTTGCACAAATGAAATAGTTCTGCAGATCTAATTTGTTTTTGGGGTATAGAATTCAAATATACATATATATATAGAGAGAGAGATATAGAGGAGAGAGACGAACCAGGTGATGTTAGATGAAGAAAAGAGAACACATCAAATTCGTAAGTGCGCACAGAATCAGATGAGATGAGGAACAATCAAAAAGGTCCGCGTACACATAATAACAATATATGCTGATTTATGATTTCTTTCTTCTCTTTCCCACGGAAAGAATTCAGACAACGTATTTTGGGTTCCTCGCTAAGTAATTGGAACTCCGGGTGCCCTGAAATTTCAATGCCATGGAATTTGGATTGATTTGATACTTGAAATAGGAATTCGTTGACTTAATCTTAATTATTTCTACAGGGAAATCCTTTAAATATTTTCGAACATTAATTTAATATCTTGACCCACATACCACAGAAAATACCAATAGCTTGGACTTGGAAGAGTGAAAAATAGATTGAAGGGAAAAAGGTTGGAATTATTATTAATCAAAAGAGATATTAATAGTAGATCATATAAAACCTAACTTAGATAGAATTAGGAAAACATATCCTAAACTAAATATAATGCCAAGAAATATTATCTCTAAATAAACACTTCTTGATATGTCTAGGTAAACACTTCTAGATAGATAGATTTAGAAAATACTCCTAAATCTATCCTAACACCCTCCCGCAATCGCAATGGCAGTAACACGAACGTTACGATTGGAAAAGTATAATATTGTCTATTTGAGCACCAGATTCGGATGAACTGGAACTTCTTCGTCTTTAATTTGTTGGAGTCGAGATGCACAAAAACTGGTGATGTCGCTTTTTCGGACCTGCAAGTTTTTCTTTGTTTTCTTGATGAGAACGTCACTCTTTTCAAACTCGCCAAATAGTTTAAAAAAACGAGAACGCCCTTCTTTTCGAACACTTCATGTTCATGTTTTCCTTTCACCTCACAAACTCTTGTAAAGTTTTTTTTTTTTTTGGCTCAATTGTAAAGTTTCTCTCTTGATGAAAACACAATTGTTGTCAATCTCGTCATATATCGAACGGGAACACCATTCTTTTCAAACCCTTTAATTTTTAGTAGAGTGGAACACCATTCTTTTCGAACCCACAATTATCTCTAAATAAACGGGAACGCTATTCTTTTCGAACCCAAAAAATATATCATATGAAATTGAAGAAAATTTTGGATTCCACCTTCAAACTCTCGAAGGCATGAACGTTATATTGTATCATCTTCTTTCAAATCTCCCATCTACCAAATCTAGTAGATAAAAAAAATATATTGTCAAATCTCCCATCTTTTCGAACACTTCATGTTCATGTTTTCCTTTCACCTCACAAACTCTTGTAAAGTTTTTTTTTTTTTTTTTTGGCTCAATTGTAAAGTTTCTCTCTTGATGAAAACACAATTGTTGTCAAGCTCGCCATATATCGAACGGGAACGCCATTCTTTTCAAACCCTTTAATTTTTAGTAGAGTGGAACGCCATTCTTTTCGAACCCACAATTATCTCTAAATAAACGGGAACGCCATTCTTTTCGAACCCAAAAAAATATATCATATGAAGTTGAAGAAAATTTTGGATCCCACCTTCAAACTAAGTTTGAAGGCATGAACGTTATATTGTATCATCTTCTTTCAAATCTCCCATCTACCAAATCTAGTAGATAAAAAAAATATATTGTCAAATCTCCCATCTTCTTTTTGTTTTGGAATAAATTGTGTGATAAAGTTTCTATGCATATCACACAGAGACAAGGTAATATATACAAGTCAAATTTCTTGGCTATTATCCCTTGTCGCCAATTCACGCTATAATCAAAATAATAAGTTTTGTTTATAAAAGCACTCACAATTTATGGTTTATCTCTTTCTTTCACTTTTCTTCTATTTCCCTCCCGTGATTCAAGACCTCTCTTTGAATCGTGAGTTTTTCAGTTTTATGATCGCAATGGTAGTGAGCAAAAAAAAATCCAACCGCTGGGTAACTCTATCCATTATTAGGGAAAATCTGAATTTTACGAGAACATGTATTGTCCGGCCGGTGGGTTTGAAACACGAACCCACCGGCAGGAGAGAATAATATTTTAAAGTGTCGACCCAAGATCTCAACCTGGCTCTTGATATCATGACAAAATAGATTGATGGGGAAAAGGTTGGAATTATCTATACAAATATATTAAAAGGCATTCCTAAACAAGGAACAGTACCACGTGGCGCTCTCCCTAAGGGCGCTCCTAAACAAGAATGTGATTACTAAATGAATTAAATTGGCCGATACATAGATTAAATTAGTCAATATATTTAAAAAGGTAGTACGCTCTCTTTTTAATATTGGGCTTGAACAGTTGCCTAATTTTAAATTAAAAATAGGTGGTATCTTACAAAATCAATATTAGACTTAATTATCAAAATATAAAACAACTATGTATTTAATTCCAAGAAGAAAAATGAACCAAGTTTTTTTTTTGGTGTGAATGAGCAACTAAGACCAGTAATGTAGACAGAATTTGATCTTAGGCTTTGGATATCATCTGTCCACTCCTACAAAACTTTACCAACTAAGGGCCCGTTTGATTCAACTTATCTTATCTTATCTTATTTTTTCTGAAATAGGTGAAGATAAGTTGAACAGTTATCTTATCTTAGCTGAACTTATCTTATATGATATTATCTTATCTGACCTTATCTGAACTTATCTTATCTGATCTTATCTTATTTTTTCTAAAATAAGTTAAAATAAGTTGAACAGAACAAAGTTTAAGGTAGATGACATAAAAAAAAAAAATAGTAATGTCATGTAAAATTGCTAATCACTTCATCACACAAACTACCAATAAAAGATTAGTTGATGACAATAACAAATCTAAACTTAGTTGGCTACCATATTTCAAAATCAAAATTAAATAACTTATACATGTTATTTTATGATGAGAGATGAACAGAAATTTTATACTTGTATAATGTATACTTCTGTGATTAGTATAAGAAAGCAACATCGCTGGTTGCCTGTTTATGCTTGGAAGTCACCAGGTAGACAACTTCTCTACTTTCATAATCATAGGTCTAAACATCGTTAACCCACGCTCTAGCGGTTGTCCCCTTCCAGTGCTTATACAAATTGAAACATGAGATAGATGACGACCAACAATAATGGATTTTCCATCGTACTTTTAACTGAATATGCAACTGGAGATCCAGAAATAAAAAAGAAAAGCAGTTGGAAACTTGGAGATTTATGGTTGATTTTTACAGATTTCGATTCTCTATATCAATAAATTGTCATCGTAGTATGCTGTGTATTAAACTATTAATGTACCAAGTCGCGGCTAGTTGATACGAAATAGAGAGAGGATTGAAAAGACTGCTTCCACAACTATCTCAGCAACTTGCTAAAATGAAGAATGGTAAGTTACTTAAAATGTCCGATCTCTTCCTTCTCCATTTATGTTGGCAAAAAGGAATTCACTTCAAAAGTCATCGACGAAGCAAGGAAAGAAACAAAATATATTTTTTCTTTTCCATTACTCCAATCATGCAAAAAAATGGCAGCTCATCTCCTAGAGAAGCAAACAAGCCAGTATGAAGAATAGCATTGCTTCTACACGTAAATTTACAAATATGGATTTACTATGGATGTAAAAGAACTGTGGAAGTCTAACTAATCTTTATCAGAATGATCCACAGTCGTTTATGTACACTTACTGAACTAATAATATGTACATATATGCCTCTTATTGTTTCAGGAAGGGGTCAATAGTCCACCTCACCCTTACATGAAGACTATTCTGTAGTATCGCCTCCATGCCTGCAAAGAAACAAAATGAAAATCTTGATTAAAAAATCGACCCGAAAAATTGCAGGATAAAATATAAATAATGAGAGTTCCACTGTAAACATTTGCATGTTATTGCTTTAGGGGAACTGCAGTAATGTGAATATTGAAGGCCGACATTAGCAAACAACCATATATCCAGTGGGACATGAGGGACCTTAATGGTTAGAATGCGTTTAGGGGTAAAAATTTTGTTTAAAGGGGTGGGGGGTTTGAATTTTTTTTTTGTTGGCGCAGGTGTCATAATTGAAGGATAGAAAATGGAGAAAAATAACAGAGAGGACCCTAATACCGATTTCATGTCACTATATTCCCATGGTGAGTGTACATGAGCTGAAAAGGGAAATCTTGCAAACAGATAAAAAAATGAACAAAAGCATCAAGAAAGATAAAGCTGTCTATTATTACCTTTCTGGATAGCAAGTGCATGTACAGGAGCGTCAGAAAATTCGAGAGCTCCAACATAATATTACATATTGATGGTGTATGTTTTGCACGTAAGCTAGAATAAATTCCACTTTTTATTCTTAGCTCGGGCTACTGCCAAATAGTGACCTTGTTGTAGGAACTAATGCTGGAAATTGTCCCGGAGACCACACACTAACTCCTTCCTTGGGGTCTGCCATTGGGGAATAAGGTCTTGTAATCTTTTTGAGGAGTGCCTGATAACACAAAATATATATGAACATTATTTATTATATGATAGCCACTCGAACATTCTACAGCTACTTTGTGAGAAAATGTAAGCTTAGTTGCTAAACAAAGCAGGTGAACTTTTTTTTTAGGGAAAGGGCAATTGCTTAATCCCCCCCAAGAAAGTTGGGATAATTTGCTCCGATATGCTGGTCATTTATTACACATTCCTTTTCTTTTTGTTGTGGCAAAAGAAAAAAATTGACCACAAAAAGAGACAGCGAGAAGTACAGAAGGGAGTTTGTGCCCAACACAGTTTTTGTCCACTACGAGTGGAGCCCTGGAGCAACTCAAGCCTTTTGACACCCTTAAGCAGGCCATGGCTAAGGCCTCAACTGTTTTTTAAGTATGTCAAAAGGGCATTGCTACTGTTAGAAATGATGTGAATTTTAAGAATAAAAATGTTGACGCCAATCCTAAAACCATACTCTCTTTCTTCCCGTCTACACCTCACATGCTTCTACAATCTGTCTGCTAGGTAATAGAAAATGCAGCTATAAGCAAATTTGGGGCCCACATTAGTCCTTTGACGTAAATTACCCTGAATGTGCCAAGCCAACAGCTTCTAGTTGAGCGAAAACTGTGCAAGTTCATATTTATTCTTTTGCTGGGTGCACGTATTATATATTAAGGTAAGCAAAAATTGACCCATGACTCCGATAAAAAGACACAACAAAAAGTAAAATTTGAAAATTATGCTGCTAGAAAGACATTACTCATCCTCACCTTTGACTGGTTAGGTCCATAGGTGCTCATTGCTTGCTCTATTGCAGCATAAACCTTAAAAGCCTGATTAGAATCACGGTTGCATTTGACAGTACGAACTTGATCCTTGCTCTCTGTTGACTTGGTTTGGAGATATAGGAGGACACGTGAAGGCAGTGCATTGGGTTGGTCTTTCTTTCCATGAGTCACCTCCATAGTTACCAGGTCATCCCACAACACATCCCACAAAACCGAACATGGATCTTTGGCTGCACTGAATTTTCTTTGATGTGAAATAATGTTCAAGGGTTGCTGAAATTTAAGATATATCCAGTGTCAAATGGGAATTACCAGTCAATTTCGCACTAGCAGATGTACCTAAAAGTAAACCTTCCGCAAAAAAAAAAAAAGGATAACCAAGCATTGCGCTTTATTGTACATTGTCCACTTACTTGCAGAAGTACAACTCTACGGTGGGTGACTACAAAGACTCTTCCTTTGGGAAGCATAAAATGATCTTCATAGGCATCTGATAAAGCGAATTTTCCACGCACTTTAAACAAATCAACTTGGCCAAGAAAAGATCCCGATTCCGCCAGCTGTAGTATAACCTTTATGATGAAAAAAGAATACATGTAAATGCACTTGTATTTTACATGGTTGTTCAAAATATAAGGTAAAAGATTACAGATGTCATAGGAAATCAAGCAACTCTTGGTATCTATATATCTATGGTTATATACAAAGTTGATTGTCAATATTTAAAATGCACATCTTGAGTTAATAAAATTAGGGTTAACAAGAAAGTATCTCCATTAGGAACCTCTTCTAATTCAAAATAAATATCTAAACCATTAACATCAAATACCTGTCCTTGTGCTTTATATTCATCATAAGGTTTAAGCAGATTATCACCACTAATTACTCGTGGCAATCTTCTTCGTAGAAGTTGTTCTTCAGAAGTTAGAGCAGCTTGTATCTTCATTCTCATGGCATTGGCACCCTCAGTAGTTTTTGACAAAAGATCCAGCACACCACTCACTGGTTGTGCAGCTGCACCTATTATTCCTTTCCCTACACCTTGGACAAAACCCTCAACACCAGATGATTTTGCCCCCTCAAAAGGCTTTGTTACAATCCCCGTGACACCTCTGAAAAAACCTTTAGCTAATGCTCCACCTCCGTCTCTGATGACATCACCGAAGGCTCCTACTTTTTCCTGCAATAAACATAAATTAAGATGAGGCTATTGCTTCTGGACATGTAGGTTGGCAATCAATTTCATGATCAGAATATTTGTCTCATATGAATGCTGAAGCCTTAAAGCAGAACAGTCTCTTTTCTTTAGGGACTAGAAAGGAAGCTAGAAAATTATACACCTGTAAAAGCAAATATGAATAGAGAATAAACAGTGATTTCATTACTATAAATCAGTCCTAAGCCCTAACTCCTATGTCCTAACTCTGATCAATCATGAACTTCCGTGTCAGTTCCATATAAAAGCTTGTCTTTGTCAGAGTTGAAAGCAGGACATGCTCATAGCTTAACTGGTTGATTCAACCTTCAATGTTCCAACAGCTGCAGTCAGACTCATACTGAGTATGTTGATTTTTTAACGATTACTTTGTATGATTCTAAACTAACAAGAATTAAGGAACTTCAAGACTTCCACAGAAATCTAGGTTTTTCAGTTTATTTTGCATCAACAATTGGATATACCATCATGTTTGGTACATCAAATCCTCTGGCTGCCCTCTCTTAAGGCCTACCCTGAGGCCCAACTTCATCTAGCATACTCCTTTCCTTCCTCCCCCCCTACTTCTGGTGAGATTCAAACCCGGGGCATGCCCTGGGAGATGGCCAGCTACCGTCAGGCTACCCCCCGACCCTAACATATTATAGCACCGGGTCCATGATCTATATTATGTAACCAGAGAATTAGACAGTAGGGGTGCGTTCTCTTCACCTAGACTTATAATTTTACCTTATATTTACACAGGATCAAACCTAATAAGACCTAAAACGTATTTCTTTTTTTTGAGGTGAAGAGAATGCACCCTAAGTCAACTATACTCATGATTTTACAGCAAAAATTACAAGCAAGGAAACAGATCTCTTGAATTTCTGCAGTAGACCACGTTAATGACGTTAAAAAGAAAACGCCAGTGAAAAAAATCTGAAATATGAGCAAGAAACCTGTCTTTGTCGGCCTTGGATAAATTTCTTATCCATTGATAATGCTGCAACACCTTTGCTCATGTGTTCGAGAGCACTGCTTGCATTCCCAAGTATATCAACGCCAGAAAGCAGCTGAAGAGGTTGGCTTAGCAGATCCTTCTGTACATTTGAGGTAGCATTGCTGATAATAGCACTCTGTCGCATAGACACATTTTCCACAAACCGCTGCTGTATCCTCACCTAATTATTACAAGAAAAAGTTTCGATTAAAGTTGCATTCTTATTTTCAAAAATCTTAAAAGTGGTATAAACGACATCAAAAATAGAAGAGTAGAGACTCCATATACAAGTTTCCAGAAAAGGCATGCATAATACGTGGAATGAAGGCATCGTTCATGGATGTAATATCAAACCAAAAACAAATAGAAGAGAACACATAAATCAAATAAAGACAATCTTCAAAAGAAAATGCCATGCATCAAAAGACATGCAGCACATTATCCCTACACCTCACAAAGTAAACATAAGTAGGATATAAGGAGTTTCTGAGAGAAAAAATAGCTTTAAGTTGAAATGACGAGAAATCAATTAGACTATACTGGAAGGAAAACAAGGCTTTAAACCTCGGTTGCAGTCACAGTAGCCTATTGCAGAAGCGTAATTTATCGTGATGTCGCGATAGAGTCACTGCTGTCGTGGAGTAAATTTTTATTAGCTGTAACGACCTTGATATCACCCATTACAGACAAGTAAAGGCCCTTGAGAATGCAGGCAATATCGGTTCAGCAAGCTCCAAGACCATTATGGCATTACATATTTAAAACCATGAGATAAACTCTAATAAAGCCAACAATAACAAAGGAGACGTATCTTACTGGCATATTTTCCATATTCCCCAGTGCTGTCATCAAGGATGCCCAGAAACCAAGCACACCCTTAGGTCGCTGAGTTGGTGACATGACCATTGATACCTTCAGCCGTACTTCCGAGATGTCAAGAACTCTACAATTTCAAAAAGATTCTCTGAGTAAGTAGCCATACAATCATAAGTACCGGAAGCATGATCCAATTATTCAGTTCAAATCAGACAGCCCATACCCAATTTGGATAATCGGATCTATAGAAACAGCATTTGTGTCTGTAGCATTGAACCTATTAAGGTTAATCTGTTGAATCATCTCATGAAGGCGCCATATGATTGGCTCGTGAACGTTTATCAAAAAGGTAGAGTTGTCAGGCCCCTATTGAAGCAGAAAAAGGCTTTAAGAATCAGAAATATTGGTAACAAGGAAGAAAAAATACGTCCTTTTTATCCCACCAGCAACAAAAAGGGAAAAAAAATCCAAGTAAGCTAATCAAAATTTGAAAGAGGTTGAATTAAAAAATTACATGGAATCCTATATAAGGATAGACACACAAATCTAGTGACCCATTTGATTGCGATGTCACAGAGAATTTTAAGATGTAGTCTATCTCCTCATTGACTCTGTGCGGTCTGAAAAGAACTGGCATGGGAGACAACGGAAGCTGATTGTCCACTTGGACTCCACGCATTTTCAATTTTAGTCTGAAGAGAAAGAAAACCAATCGTCACCAATAATTTATTGTGCAACCCAGCTGTTTAGTTCACAAAAGACAAAACATATGAAACATTGACTATGTTGAGATTAAAAAAATTAGAGGAGAACATAGTTCACAGTAAACCTCTAAGAACAGTTAAGTAATAGATATATTGATTTCCTCAAGTTGATAAGCGTGGCTGGAGAAAGTATAAAATTAAATTGTGGTTGACAAGTAACAAGACAATAAATTGAAGCGACACCATGGGGACAACCCATGTACAGAAGGGAGTGTTACAGCAATTATGTCAGGACCCCAAGCAATCATGTACCCATATATATCCCTCAATGACCAATCACATAGATTAAGAAAGGCAATTAATAATGTGCAGTCTAACTTGACAAAATTAGCATTGTGTAGTTAATTAACATTGCACCCTACATTTCATAGGGTTTTTCCTACTTGACTCTCCACAAAGATCTAAGGATAGAAGAAAAAACTAATAAGAATAGAATAAGGAGAACACTGTTTTAAAAAGGGAGCGTATGGATATTTAATGCTATGATACAATTAAATGAAGGGCATGCTCGTATGAAAATAGATAAGTAGATCGAATATACCCCTAACTAATGATTAGAAACATCACTAGGAAAATTCAAAATTGGAAGTTGAAATATTTACACGGGACAGAGGGAGTTGCTTGAATCTCTAAATTCAAGAAAGGTCTAAATTTATGTTACTCGTGTTCAACACAGGCTCAACTGCAATGTAAGACTCAGCTAGGATATGAAAACTAACCATGATTTTGGTCCAGAAAATAACTATAGTGTTCATACCCATACCAAAGTGTCGAGGGCCTGAAATGGGTACTAGAGGTGAGATGAGGAGTCCAAGAAACATAGTCTAGCATCGTTCATAAACTAAAATTTCACTCCAAAATACATGTCTCAAGACTTGAATCCCCCATGCAAGTAAGCACTACCCTTAAGATCTATATTTCTTTCGGCCCAAAAAAGAAAAGAAGTAGACCTTGTAAACAGAATCCTAGAAGAAAGATTCTCGACTTCTTAGTTTGAATTATGCTTGTACATGGATGAAAATTGTAATAGTTCCGAGCCATTGGTAGTAAGCAAGCCAGTAGAGTATGACCTACCTACTAGTCCCAGAGCCCAAGCCTGTAGAATGTGATAAAAGAAGATTCTGTACTGACATATAGAGCATCTCTTCTGGTGTATGGTCAATAATGGACAAACCAAGCTCCGAAAGCTCAACAATAACATGAAATTCGGCACTTGACGTAGATGGAGGACATTCATACTCAGGCTCAGCTATAGGAAGAGGTGACACAGATGGCGAAGTTCTTTTCCGTGCACCTGGTACAAGGTCATCTTGAGGCATCCAATCACTAATTTTAACTACATTCATCTTCTCTTCTTTAACTATGGCCACACGTATAGCTCTAGCTGGTCCACTGCCAACATTCATAGGCTGATGATCATATACCTCATCGATGTTGTATTTCACTGCTCTCTGTGGATCAGATCCATCTACAAATAGCTCCAACAAACGCCGCCTTCCAACATCTTCCCATGAATATGAAGTGGCTGCATTTGGAGGAAGACACCTCCACGAATCACTCGCTCCATCGACTTGGCGGAAGTGAATGGGAAGAAACATAGAACGATTCTCAATCCTGACAAGAGATAGCTATTAGTAATTTGAGCCCATAAACACCAGGAACAAATATGAAAATTAAGCACAGGCCAGGGATGTGACAATTTCCAAAAGATCAATCTGATTGTCACATTTATTGCATCTCCCTTTCCCATATTTTGTTCAAAGTTAAAAGTCTCATAAATTTAGATTTATAAGTACTGATCCAAAGTGAAAAAGTAAGGATGAATTTGGACATATCCCAAAGCTTTATATCCAGCTTTACAAAAAGAAGTTTGCATTTGCATACTACAGGAGTACAGGGAAAGATCTAGAAACAAAAAAGGACTATCAAGAGCCCCTTTATAATTTATTGCACAACCCCAGAATAGTACTTGACTCGATCACTAACACTGGCTGCAGCTAATATGCAAAATGGAACAGATGTAAACATAATTATTATAAATGAGTCATGATCTCATAATTCAGAATTCAAGTCTGGTCAATAAAACTGGAGTCGGAGCTGAATCAGACTTCTACATTAGCTGCAGCTAAAAATGGAACAGATGAAAACATATTAATGAGTCATGATCTCATGATTCAAATTCAAGTATTGTAAATAAAACTGGAGTTGGAACTGAATTAAACCTGTATGGACTTGACAATGAATTTGGACGGAATATAACTTCATAGCGTGAATATCCAGAGCCAGTTCTCACTGCTACTCTTATAATCATATTACTGCCACCTGAATCACTTTCCAGTACAATTGACATCATCCCTTCAGACCCCACACTAAATGGTCTACTCCACTTATATCCATTCACTCGCATCTGAAGCAAACAAGAAATGTCAATAAGCTCAGAGAAAGGTAATAATGATTTTTGAGTCAACTTCATTAGTGAGGGATCAATTTGCTTTATATACCCTTAACATTTCAACTTTGGATGAAGAGTGCCATCGGATGGATTTTGGAGGCTCTGTGGGGCATATGTGCTCCATAGATGTAGTACTGCACTGCTGAATATACACACTAAAACCAACCCTATTTATATACAACGTGCGTGGCTGAAAACGAATAACCTGAAAGTTTGAATTACACATTATGATTGCAACAAAAAGTCTTGAACAACAATTGACAAAACAAAGCTACCAACGTCAGTAGAACAACGAAAAGAATTAACGTTCTAAACCAAAACACCTTTTTCAACATAGAGAAAATTGCATCAAATAAAGGATCTGGCATATACACCTGTTTTCCACATAATTTTAGCTTCTGCTACGCGCCTCTTACCCTAAAACTGTTATACTTGTTCAGTTCAACACAATTTGAAATAGCATTAAATATTTTATCAACATTGTTATTTCATACAGGATTATCTGTTGACAACTACCTAATATATGTCACTCTTTGAAAGCAACTACCTAATAAAACTTATATGAACTTTACCGATATATCCACTACCTAATTGCATCAAACTTTAGCATTATTCATATACTAAGTTTGATCAATATAGAGAACAAAATTTAGTGAGTAAGATGTTGAATTTATCTCAATGGATATTTGCAAAAAATCAACGTTTTATAATCTACACCACTAGATGATAAAAAATATTGATGGTCAAAATTGTGCGCCGCAAGTGTGAAAGTCAAAGAGTTGCAAACTTGCAACTGATAACAAATCGGAGGAAGTATGAGATGAAAGTTACGTACATAATGTGAGTATCTTGATTGGATTTGATTATATCATGCTTAAAAGACACCAAACGTTGTTCTATTTAACGAGTAATGCTAGTATGATATGATTTGTTCGCAAGTTTATTCATTTATTAGTTGGATAGCAAGACAACTAATTTTTTCTCGACAGAATTGAAACAAGTAAAGCTCTGTTTGATGCATTGAAGAATCTAACATTTTGGATAATAGAAGGAGAAAGAAGCTAAATTGCATCTAATTTCATTGGATCAACTCAAACATAAGTGTCCAGGGCTAAAGTGACCTATGCTAAACCGAATGCAAACAATGACCCAAGCCAAACCTGATTTGGCCGACTCGAAATGATATGCTCACTCTGTTCTTTTTGATGGTTGCACTTTGCATTTTGTACTTGAAGTTAGAACACATTGACAACTATGTATCGAAAAAAAATATCAATATATTATCATGTTGAATATTGTTAGATTTGTTTCAATGTTAATTGTCGAAACATAAACTATTTGAATTTTTACTAATATGCAATCAAAGATATTAAATGTCAAATGTGTGCATTTTAGACAGTGATAAAGCAAGTGTAAAAATGGTATTAAAACTCTCTCGGTCCGTTACAGAATGGCATGATTTTAGATTTGCCGTTTCGTGAAATCCCGTTATAGAACGCCACAATAAAAAGCACATACTTTTCGCCGTGTTGTCCGTTTCAGAACGCGAACTCGCCGCGTCAAAACGATTTTATCCCCGTTACATATGTTCTTTTCGAAATTAAAACATTGGCCAAAGTGTTTATGAATCAATTTTATAGCGGATGAAATATGATATTATCATAAATTCGATTATATCTTGTTGTAATAATGCTTCATAAACTAAAACAACGCAAATAAGCTTAAAACATATTAATGTGAATTTTTCAAAAAAATTCACGCCGCTATCCGTTACAAGCCGTTTCAGCGACAACACAAACGTTATCGCGATCAAGACCGCATCTGCGAATTTTTTCCTTGAGTGTAACCATCAAAATAGAATGGAGGACAGACATAAACTTCTCAAGAACACGTCATAAAGCATCCTAAAAGTTTCAAAATCCGGCAAAATGATTAGACAGACTTCCATCCAGGACAGACAAATTTCATGCTAGCTCAACATAAGATATAGAGTATCTCCAAACACCCAGGTCATGTCTACAAGTCGACAGTTCATGTAAGGTTACAAAATTAGCTAGGAAAATATCAAATACATAAACCATAGCGAAATCAAAACAGAACGCCTAGGCCAATATACAAATCTCCGGAACTTACAAAGAAATGGAAGTCAAAGTCATACCTTTGTTCTATCTGAAGTCATGTTGAGCTGTGCTGAAAGCTTATAGTAAGATCCATCTGAGCTGAAGGCTTTAATATCAACACGCCCCTGGAAATTAGTTCAAGTTGTTGGCACAAGATTAAATAATGCTTTTATCAGCAATGGAAACAATAAAAACTAAATCATTAAAAGAGCAAAAAGGATCCTGTCTTCACTACCTTCTTCTCAAGCTCAACAAGTGAAATACCAGGACTGTAATTTTCTGAATCATGTATAGCTACAGAAATTCCGACTTTAGGTGACAGATATGTATCATTATGAGATGTGAAAAGATGAACACCACCACGTCCAACATAATCTTGGGGTGAGAGCATGCTGGGTGTAGGACTAGTATCCCCAATCACATCCAAGACCTGTACATTTTTCCTGGGGACAGAATATTTTACAGACTTAAGAATGCTATTGTCTCCACCATCAAGAGACTCGATCTCCACAACTCGATAAGCTAGAGGCAGAGAGGAATCATTAACAATCCAGTATGGGACAAAAAATCTGATTATTTTGGGTGCTGCCATGGTGCCTCCCAAATCGCGTTCAATGCTCACTCGTAACCTCCTGTAGATCAAAAAGAAAAAACAAAATGACAGGATCCTGTTAACATCAAGCAGAGTAAGCACCTTAAAATTATTTTATTTTTCTTTAGAGAAGATATTACGAGAGGATTTATTAATGAGAGGAGAATGTATGGGGAAAACAAATCATCCTCCAAGCCATGTAAAAGATCTGTCAGCAATTATAGACATTCACTATAGGCGTTTTTGCCCATTGGAAGTTCAGTCTCTACTTAAATGATGGCGGCAAGACAAAATCAGTGTGTGAAGCAATAGTTAGAACAACCATCAAATATGGATTCCACCAACAATAGGTTCTAGCGCCCAATCTCATTCCTAACCAATTAAGTCTAGTACAGAGATGAGGTAATAGTACATGCAGCTCTTTTTCGCACTTCAGAGAGCAGTGAACACACTGTTCCGGAACTGAAACAGTTTCCAGACTCCACTTCTGAGGGAGAGGGTTATTAAAAAGATGAGAAGGAAAGGCAAATACAAACCACATCTGCCAAACCATGCAAAAGCAAAGAAGGGCGAAAAAAAAAGACATGGCCCATAAAAGCTTTGATTAAAATTCCATTTTTCTTTTTTTTAGGAGGAAGAAGTCATTTTGGATTTGCATGCAAGGCTGCAAGCTGCAAAATACAAGTACAAATAGGCACGTGGTCCATAAAATCCCCCAGGCCCCCCACCCACTTATACCACTTTCTTCTACCTCGCTTTCTCTCTCCTCTGCCTTCTCCGATAACACAAATATATCTGAGAAGGAAGCAAAACAAGTTGTGGGATGCTAGTATGATGAAACGGATCACGAAGTTCAGCGATTTGGACCGCGTTACGCCCACGATTCGAAACATGCGATCCCGTTCGCTGTACGGCAGTCCAACCCGCGATCCGGGTAACAATGTTCACACACAATATAAAAACTAGGAATAGTATTTAAGGAAATTTTGCAAAGCAGTCTCAGTGCATGTGGAAGTTCAGATTCTTCTATACCAGGCTGAATGTTGACATCAAGAAAAATTAGTGTGAGACCATAATCAACCATCACCCAATATGGATTCCCACCAACATTACGCTCTGGTGCCAAGAGTTATTCCTAATCAATCTAGACTCGTAGAGAGATGAGGCAATCAACAGCTTATAATGTTTTAGAACTTCAGAGAGCAGTAAGCACTCTGCTCCAGAACAGAAACAGTTTCCAGGCTCCACTCCCAAACACTTCCAAAGACAAAAGAAAAAAGCTGAGGAGGTGCAAAACAAAAATACGAAAGGGTAGACCAACACATTATTAATTTTAGAGTTGGATTAGTTTACTGTAGCTCCATAAAGCTCCCTATGGATATGTACTTGCAAAGGATTAAATTTCAGATAAGCTCTCTATTCAACATTTGATAGCAGACTAGCAGTGGTCCAGTACACATTAGAATATTTTAAAAAACAGAAGATTTAAAAGTGCACCTTTTAGTGTGCTGGTGAACCATCCAAAATGAGGAAACAAGATCATTTGAGGACAGGTCCAAGATGACAACAGGGTCCTGTTACATATGTAGTAGATTGTTACGAAAAAGAGCAAGGGGGGAAAGAACCTGCTGATATCCACTGGTATAGTGTTTGAGCTACGAACTACGTACCTTCTCCATAGTCCAACCACTCTGAACAAACAACGAAAGATATATGGGTTTCCTGGGATCAGCAGCATGTATTTGAGCGGTTCTCCGCGACAAAATTTTACCCTGTTGTAGCTCCATGCTCTTTCCATCTTTTGTCCTTTGCCAGATTGTGAATTCAGCTGGACAAGGAAGTCGATTCTCCAACTTCAGTGGGGAGTTTATGGAAATTTTCCAATCATAAACAGGTGCATTCAATTCTGTATGATGAACTAATGCATCTGTACCAACGCTAAGCCAAAATTGTTGATTCTGCACGCTAGGTTTGCAACATAAAAGGACATCTTTTTTCTCAAGTTCATTCAGCTTGAATGTTGAGAAAGTCATATTGTTTACAGGCTTCATTGTACTTTGCCTGGAGAGCAGACCCTGTTCTGAAGAGAGCTGCTCCTTTCCACCAGTAAAAGTAAATCCTAGAGTAGCTGTAAGACCCCAAGAGTAAGATGAACCAGACAAATCGCAGTAAGGACGAACACGGAGACATTCTTCAGAATCCCCGGATAAGCATCTCCAAGGTAAAATATAATCTGATCCAGGATCTAATGTCAAAATATTCTCCATTCCTTGACGAGTATCTCCAGTCCTTGTATCAATCGTAGATAAAGGACACACAGACAAATCTAATTTAGCATTGGTCTCATTCACAACAGTTGCAAGACCTCTAAAAATAGCATGTTTTTTCCCGTTTCTTGTAATGACTTCCATGGCAAGCAGATTGTCTTCCAAGCTTTTCGGAAAAACTGATAGTGGAAGAAAGGACCGAGAACTCTCCCAAGGACCATCAGGACGGAGTGCTATCCAGAAACCCACATCAGAGTCAACTTCACTCTCGTTAATTGTATCCTTCTGCAGATCTACAACTAGCTTCCTTTCAAAATAAGATGAAGAAACCAGCAGAGAACCAATATTCTTCTCTTCACGCTCATTTACTTCCTGATCCTGATGTCGGATTCACACATTATGAACTAGGTATAAGCATATAAACACAAATTAAGTCAGATATAGATTGTACTGACCCTTCTCCTGAGCGGATATGAAGCTATATTTTTAAAAGCATGTTGCTGATGCAACATCCTCGAGGAAGCTATCTTTGTGAGAGTACTTGTGCCATGTCCTACAGGAAAGGATGACGCTCCAACAACTTCGCCTGTGTAAAGGTGTACATACTAATTGATTATTAAAACAGGACGTAAAATGAACAAAATATTCTCGGCACGAGAAAGCTAGATCCTGCCGAACTAAAATTCCCACATAAAAAAAAACCAATAAATGCCTTCAGCTGTCCAGTCAGTGGAAAGGCATCAACAAGAGAGAGTGAGAGACCAGGATAAATTAGGGCTCAGAGAGAAACACAAGTCTGATGGGGACATTGTTGAGCTGTCATGAAAAACAACAGAAATACATGAGTTCATATCATAGGCTATCTTCCCTCAGAGAGGATGGTGTGCAACTAAGTAATGCAGCTCCACTTAAGCCACCAGGCTGTAAAACCTTCCACCAAGAAACCTATTGTCCTCAAAATTCAACAAAAGATAAAACCAGATATTCTTCATTCCAGCAAGTACTACTTCTTTTTGGTTACTCAAGGAGGTGTCTCCCATTTAGTGTCAAGTATCTTTCGGGGGTTGATACTATGATGTAGCTGACAGGTTAGTTGCATCCAACTAACAGAAGAACCATGTTACTTTTCATCCTGAATACACACTAACCACTATTACTATAAGTCTCAGCTGTCAACATTGCAGCTAACACTTTGAGGAAATCATTAAAAAATTCCAATAACACAAGATATGATAGGAGCTAGCAGAAAGCCTGACTTCATGCAAGGTCAGACACATCATAGAGGACTCTGAAGGATACAAATAAATTGTTACTCACCCCCCCTCCCCAAAAGAAAAAAAGTAAATTAACAACTACCACAAATCCACCATCTTATAAGCGTACAACAGATGGTTTAAAATATGGTTTTGGTCACGATCATGGAAACGGTTGTGGTTTTGTGGGAACGAAACGGATACGTTCAGCACGGACCGCACCAAGGCTTATCATACTGTTAATTGCATTATATATTAAAAAATTAACTTATATAGCATTTGTTTTCCCCCTTAAAACCACCATAGATTAAGCGATTGTTGTTTGCTTGCCTCTTCTTCTCTCTATCTATATCTTTTTATGTTGATTTATGTCATATTGAAGGGAGGTATAGGGAGCAATGGGAATCTCTTGAAAGTAACTCTGAAAAGTAGCGTCTTGATATGGAAAATACGGGAAATGCGGGAAAAATTGCCTTGTCAGTTGTCACGGTTGATTCGGCCGAAATTTCGGCTTATTAATCCACCGGTTTGGAATGGTCAAATTCGGTTTGCCAAAGTTGAAACCGTTCCAATATGAGTATATGACCGACCAAAATCGATCTGGCCGTGTTTTTAAACCATCTACAAGACTACAACCCCAATAATACAACTGATAAACTTCTACAGATATATAAAGAGAACAGTTAATAGCTAAGTTACACAAAACATTAAAGAAAAAAAAAAGATTCAACATGCCTTTTCCAGCTTTGGCAGCAAGGTTGGTGACCTCCACTTCCAGTTTAGCAGTACCCTGCAAATTGCGAGTTTGATAAAGAAACAAACGATATAAAAAATTGCCCCTCTTAATTTTCCCAAGTAAATATTGGTATTCAAAAAAAAGGGGGTATCACCAATATGCAAAAAATCAGGCTAAGGACAAAAAGAAAGTCATTCTCTCGAACCATTGTGATGCAATTCATCTACATTTAGCAGCACGTGTGAGAGAGCATTAGGACAAGTAATAGGGTATTTTTGGGGAGCATCACGTATGATTTTGAGGTTTTTCCTTCTTTCCTATTTTGGTTTTTTGCAGCTTGATATGTTTGGATAACCATATCAAAAATTCGATTGTTTGTTTCTTACGCACTTTCTAGTACTTCTGTATGCATAACATTCCGGGTAAACATAACCCCCTCAGCTTTCCGTGCTTAGTAGGTACTTATCATCTCAAAGGCCAGATTCAGAAATAATTTATTGGCTACAGAGGGAGGACCTATAATTTATCAGCTCTCCAAGGAACTGCTAGGAGGTATTTATATAGCTGCTAAGACTTCATCTCTATAGTTAAAAACATCGGTACAAGTTATAATATGGGGATACAAATAGTACGGGGAAAGTTTATTTTGAGTTATTCTAGGAGTTGAAGCTTTACATTTACATTTGAATATCTAAGCTTAAACTGCTCCAGTCAATAAGATTTCACAAGAGGATGCACATGCTATCGTACAAGGAAAAAACACGGCTAGTAAGCACTGAACTTCATTTTGCACAATAGGCAAGTGAAAACGCACAATATCATACATGAGTAATGACAATTTGCAAAGATACCTTTTGCGGAACTTCAAAGATGAATAGCTCATCCCACTTGGCAGTGCCCACATCGGCATCCTCAACTTTTGTTAATAATGGTTTAACACATTTAGTCCGCGCACTCTGAGGGAAAATCTTCTGTTGATCAGTTGGTGGGTTGTCCACAACAAGCCGCAAAGCACAGAAGAAGTTATGGCTATTGCCGTCATCAACCATGGGTATATCCTACAATATTTCAGAACAAAGTCAGATCTTTAAATGATTGGGGAACTGTGAAGGATGTGGTTATAGTATGTCAAAAATCAAAACTAGTAAATTTGCGAGACTACAATACCTTTGCTTCCGATACTCTGACAGCAATGTAATAACGAGCTTCCCCATTTTTGTCTGTGACATTTAATCTATCTGAAAACCTAGGAGGTGGAAGCCAGACGGCAGTGGAGCCATTATCTTGTAGAAGTTCAACTGTGTCGGAGTTTTGCTCAAGCTTCTTGACATAAATATCACACCCAAGCTTATTTTCTATGACTACAGTCTGGAAATCATCTTCATCTAATGCCGAAAGAGTTGAATCATCTTTGTCTCTCTGATGAAGAGCAACTTCCTGCGAGAGGCTGAGCCATAAGATTTCCATTAACAGCCACTACACACAATCTCTAGCTATTATCTTACCTCATTTAACTTTGATGCTTTCTGATCAAGTTCTCTCTGCCTTTTCCAAGAAACAACAGCCTCTGCAAAACTATCAAGACCGGCAGCACTAACATTCAGATTTAAGATGGTGGTTGCTGCGATGCGCAGTGTCTTCCCAAGTCCCGAAGTTTGATGACTACTGGTATCGTAAGTGTCAAACCTTCAAGGCAGAGAAATAAAGGTCAGCTCCGAACTGAGGTTGACAATTATCAAGAAATCAAAAGGCATCAAGTAAAATCAGTAAAAAGATGAATATCTTTGTAGTTGACCACAGTAGATCAAATATAAAGTAAACATGAGTCGAACAATAAATTGAAACCACAAACTATTACTTGAAGATTCCATCAAATGGCTCCACAAGGGGTTCCCAAGCCTCCAACTGTGTATTGAATGTTGATGCCGCCATTGAACAAACAAGAACCGAACTCATCCCTTCAAAACGGCCATGGGCTACAAGCTTGATAGTGGTGAAGGTCATGTCCAGAAATGGTGTCATCTGAAAGATAATGATGAATCGCAATCAAGATAGATACATATGGAAGAAACACAATCTATTATATAGTGCTTCAGAATATCTCAGCTGACCATTCCACCCAAGCTATCTAGAATAGTGAGAGATAAACATCCCAGCTTCATCTCAGATGTCACATTCTCCCGTGCCTTTGGCTTCACTGAATCACCAATCGAGAGTGCCAAGCGACTTGATGGCTTTTTCAGATCAGAACGTGCCAGAAATGTTGAAGCCTAACCATAAAAACAGTGATAAAAAATGAAATCTATACAGATTCAGCACCCTTAGTTATTACAAGAATCAACAGATAGAAATAAGCAGTAAGAAGAAAAACTCAAATGAAGGAATGAAAAAACAATATATTTTACCTGATTCTCAACTTTCCAAATACTCCAACACTGCGATGTTTTTAGACTTGAAGATCTAGAAACAGGCACCTCAATTATACTGGCAGGACCAACAAGATCTATTCTAGGACAGCAAAATGATTCAACTCTTGGTGGCTCATCTGTTCTAGTGACAATGCATCCCATTGCAGCATAGCCTGGGGGAGCAATTGGATACCAAAAGAAAGCTTCATCTACACCTTTGCCAAAAACATGAGAAACTTTCGTGAATTTGACTGGCTTTGCAGAGATTTCCGGATTGTCAGCCAAGAAGATAATCCCAAGAGTAGGTGGCTCTAACCTGAGAAGACAAGTATAATATATATAAACATCTATGATATCATTGACCAAATTAGTATATGGAGGGTTAGGGAAACAGACCCGTCAGTTATGCAATCACCCAAAATGGCATAACCAGGTCGAGGTATAGGCCTCCAAATTGACACTGCCCGTCTAAACTCCCCACCTTTGTCCCACCAGATCCTTTCAAAGTTTGGGACTGACATGAAACATTTGTGTGAAACTCGAGATCTCAGGATGTCCCATCCACTGGAGCTTGAATTTTGCCTGTTTCCCAGAGAAACTGCAGGTTCATCGTCATGGCAGAGTTGTGAGGCAGGCTTTGAAGATGAAGGACGGTGTCGAAACGCCCTCCATTTAAGACAAGGAATCAGGTCGTAGCAAAATTCTTTGGAAGGACAGTCAACAGAAGGATGAGAATAAAAAGAGCCAAGAATGTTATCTAGACGCCAAATGCTAAAACCAGATGGTGAAGAAGGATTGGATGGCATATTAAACAAACATTCTGAATATGTTGTCGACACTACAAGATCAGACCGTATGCAGTAAACAGCATAATTTGGTGGGGGTTGGTCTCCTACATTAACTGCACAACCTAAGGCTGTGTAACCTGGAGGTGCGATTGGAAACCATAGAGAACATTCACTCTTTCCATCTACAGCGTCTTCAGTTTCATTCATTTCTAAAATTTTAGAAAGCAATCCAATCAATTGGAAACCCAGTGGTTTCCTAACACGTCCATAAGTATTGCACACTGCCATCATTGCTTGTGAAGGAGGAATTGACCTGAAAATACATCACAATTTACCATGATTAGGGATGTGCATACAGTCAAAAACAGTTAACACCGGCCACTGATTTCAGTCCCCACACTTATCTGGTGATGTTTAAAGAAGCCTTATTGCATGAGAAGAAAGTACAATTCAGGGAAAAATGAGAATTCCATGGAAATGTCAATTAATCGAGGCTTATTTTTTAATCTTCTTGTAGACCTTCTGAATAGTTTTTTGGTCGTGAAAACCAAAGAGAACAATGACTTTGGGTTGTACCAAGTCTGAAACCAAGTGGATTTATTTTTTGTCCCATATTATTCCATCATACTTACTTTAAAAAATTAACTGTTAACGATAGTCAACATTATAAAAATGTAAGCAAGAACATCAAGAGAACAGGAAAGAGTTTTGAAAGGATAGGCAAGCAGGACCAGAGGATACAGATCAGGACCACAAAATACGGATCACAATGCTAGCCACTTTGCCAGTACAAGGTTAAAAAGGACAAGGTAAAAAAAGCTAAGATGCAAAAATAGTCAACAGTATAAGGTCAATAAGAAGGCTAACAGAAAAGACAAGGAAAGTTATGTGGTAGTTAGCTTTTTTGCCACCGTTTGGATAATTACAATGGAGCTGAACAATAGAAACTTTCAAAATCAGGCATCTTACTAAATCTTTTTTGGCAGAGTAGTTTTTCTAGCTTTACTCTAGGATAATGCTCATAGGGTTTTCCAAGGGTTCTCCTTGTCTGATACACAAAGTGGCAGGAATTTTTCTTTTTTTTCTGTATTGTTAGCATCTGGAAGACAGCTGGTCCTCCGGAACAACCATAATCTTCATTAGCAGAAAATCGTTCCTTAATTCAAAATCAGTGCTAAAGAGAAATCTCCAAACACAAAAAAAGTGTGCTAGACACTCTAAAATGCACAAAAACGAATATTAAGATGCAATTGGAAACATGTCATGTCCAACGCTTCAAAAACAAATCCATTTCATTTCATTACCTTGATGTGACACAATCTCCCAGGATGACATAATTTGAAGGAGCACGAGGCCTCCAAAATGTGAGGCTACACTGAGATCCGTTATCTGTAAAAATAAGCAGTGGGCTTAAAAAAGCAAAACATATGACCTTCTAACTAACTATAAAGCTGACATGAAATAATTGACAGAAAGTCATGACCACATAAAAAATATGGGTTCAGTTCAAATACCTTTAGGAGACACCCATAAACGTTCAAAGTTAGTACAGGGTGCCAAAGGATTAGCTCCTCCAAACTGTAGTGCACCAGCTACCTGATTTTGGAGGTTCAGTAAGAGAGATATGACACTAAGAGAAAGATGTAAGTGTATATCCGTGGATGAGAGAGACATATTGGTTTTGTCTTTCACAGAGGTATAACCTCCTGAAACATCTACAGGTGTAAGAACAATAAGTCCTGATCCAGCCTCGATAGTTAAGTCTTTTAGCAGAGCACGAATCCATGTACCATCTTCCTGTGATGCGTACCTGAGCAGAAAGAATTGTCAACGAATAAGTAAACATCACAAAGAATTAATGTTGAAGAAAGTTACAAATGGCAGTGAATAAACAATCATGTGAGAGCTGAAAGACTGAAAAGCAATTGGGAAATTTTAGGTGTTGTCCCTCTTAATCTGACATTATATTTGGCAATTGGTATGCATCACAATGAGCACACCGTCAAATATTTTGTGAAGAAAGAACTCATTTTGCATCACGGAAAAAGGTTATATTGAGACCAATCTGTAGGTCATATAAAAAAAAGGCAGTCTGCACTAAGGAAATGTAAGGGAAAACATTGATAACAAACCATGTTAGCAAAATTCGATTTAGTAATACAGGAGTTGTGATTTCAAATGTCTAAACTATAAAGTCCCAGATAAAATATGAAAAGAGCTTTCTGGTTGAATCTTCTCCCTCGACATCACTAAAAAATATTTTCTCATTCATATTAGTGGTTTACAAGCATAAAATTCTGACTTATACATCACTATATCTTTTTTTGTTGACATAGTTCATTGCTCAATCCTTTTTTCGTCCGTTTCCATGATTTAGTCTACTTTTGTTTGATGATGAATAGTCTAATTTAATAAACAAGTTTAACATTCATAAGTTTCTGATATTTCGCTAAATCCTCAAAAGCTATAACAATGGCGGTGCTCCAAACCCAAACCTAACAACACAGCACAACCTCATAATCCATTGCTTCTTACATTCTGAATATAGTGATACAGTTTGTTGGCTACCTCAGTTTTACACCTTAACCAAATTTGTCCTCTCAATCTTGAACTCCAATCCAATGTACTAAAAAGCCCAGACACCTTGAGGCAATAGGGATCCTAGTGCATCTAGGTGCCTAAGAAGTGCCTCATTGAAGTGGCGCAACTAGGGAAAATTTAAAATGTAAAAGTAATTGTGTGGCTCGGTGTGCCTCGGTCCGCTTTGCTATGCACCTAGATGCATCTTTTTGCGCCTCGGTGCGCTTTTCTCCACCTCAAGTGCGCGTCTCTGAAACCGCCTCGGCTAACACAAAATAAGTGCTTGACATCAATCGCCTGGCGTCTGCGCGCTTTTTTATACACTACTCCCATCTCCAAGTGTTCTTCCGCGATTGAAAATTGAAATCAATCCTCTAAAAAAAAAAATTCTTTCATGATTGAAATCCACCCTCTTAAATTTATTAACTTCTTTTGCACCACAATCTGGCATTGTTAGATTTTTTCACCCCCTCGGAGGCTAGCCACCAGCAACTTTCATGGCAGTCGCCACAAATTCAATTTCTCCTTTATTCCCCTATTCTAAGAAGCCCGAAATCAGGGAAATTGTTCTAAGAGGGCACCACCTCATATATCAAACTAAAAAGGACAAAAGGAGAAAAGTGAAAAGAAGGCTACTGGTTCTGTTTCTGTTTGACAAAACATGTGTACGGATCATGGTTCATGTGACTGATCCCACACAAAATTTGAGGAAAGACTAGCCTTGAAGATAGTCTCTTTGAAAGCCACTCGCATACTCTTGTTGCATGAGACCCTTTGTCCTTGGGGTTATCTTTGTGGCTTAAACTTTAGGTCCTTGATGATTGTCACATTCATCCACACAATGCATAAGATGTGTTCGACTGTTAGCAGCAATGAAGAAAAGGCTCAAGGATATATGGATTAGTGAACTGTGGAAAATGGTTGAGTTAGCAATTTGGCGGTGCATGAGGACAGCAGGCCTTGACAGTTCTGGTGATGGCTTAGTGAGTCAAGCCATGCTTTCAAGTAGACTTTTGTGGCTTCTTCATAGATAGAGTCACACAGTTCATTTTGGCATCTATATATGTTAAAACAAAATCATCAATGATTGTCTACCTTGAGGTTATGATTGTTAAATTGTTTCCGTCCCCGGTCTCCATGCTTGAGTGTTTGAAATAGATTAAGGGCTCAATGAGATAAAGCTTAGTGCAAGCAATAAGACAGCATCTGATGATTCATGGCTAGCATAATTAAATAATATTGTACAGGCAGTTCCCTACGGAATAGAAGCAAGGCAGACCTGGCAATTTGAGTAGACAGATGATATTCATGTTTGATTTCGCATGGATTTCGGGTTGTCCACAAAAGATATCAAAATAGTAACTTGTAGGGTAATTGCATAACATAACAGATGGATCACTGTATTAGAAATTTATACAGCAAAAAAACGTTCAGACAAGAATTTCAACTAACATGGATATTACACATAAATCTTATACCACTGTAACGTAATGCGTGCATTGTGCTCTCAGGAGCACAATGAGAACAATGCGCCCACAATATAAAATAGAACATTTACGAATACAAAAGCGAACATTTTACTGTTGAAATGGAACATTACAGAAATTCACTTACGAAAACGAACATGTTACTGTTGAGATGAAACACTACAAAAATTCACTTGTGAAAACGAACATTTTATTGTTGAAATGGAACATTACAAGAATGCATTTACGAAAACGAACATTTTACCGTTGAAGTGGAACATTACTAGAATCCAATTACGAAAATGAACATTTTATTGTTGAAGTGAAACATTACTAGAATTCAGTTACTTAAATAGAACATTTGCTTATCAAATATAGAACATATTTTCAGGAAAATAGAACAATTCTTTTTGCTGGAAAATAAGCTTTAAAATAACATTTTTTTTTAAATAGAACATTTGTTCGTCGAAAATAGAACAAATTTTCTGCTGAAAAATACTTAAAACGAACATTTGTTGAAATAGAACATTTGCTTATTGAAAATAGAACATTTTTTACGGAAAATAGAACATATCTTTCTGCTGAAAAATAAGCTTAAAACGAACATTTGTTGAAATAGAACATTTGCTTATTGAAAATAGAACATTTTTTACGGAAAATAGAACATATTTTTTTGCTGAAAAATATGCTAAAACGAACATTACTCATCGGAAATGGAACAAATTCACTGGGTGCATGGTGCGTACCGTGCTCCTGGGAGCACAATAGAATTTTCAACTGTAACGTTTATAAACACCTACCAAGTAGATAAGGGACAGATCTTCAGAATGACACCCAGAAGACTGTAGATAAGGGACAGATCTTCAGAATGACACCCAGAAGACTGAAACACAACATGGCACTGAAGAGGAGGTTATTTCCAGCCACCATAAATTTTTGGAGTTCAAAAAGGCACTACTGCTATGGACCTAAATTCTACTTCATTTGGGCAGGAAAAGGAAGCTTCCAGGAAGGATTACATCTTATTATATGCTATCTGAGTAGACAAAATACTTGTACAATGGTAGTCGACCTCGTGGCTATACTACCTAATGCCGGCTCATTGACTACCCAAGCAACCAAAAATTTACCACAGATGTTAATCCTCATCCACATCAGTAGCGTATATTTCTTGTTTCCATTTTTAGCAAGCTACTATATACAGAAATAAAACCACTAGGCTGATCAGGGTACTGTGTTGATGGAAGGAGAGAATGCTTATTGATGGGAAAAGATATATATATATATATATCCAGCCTGCGAGCTGTTACTCGCATCCTGTTGGAACTTGAAACCTTGTTCGCATTTGATGCACCTCACTGAATAGAAGAGTTAGATTTTAGCTTGGAGAGCCCAATCCGACCTTAAATTTGTATTGAGTTCAAGTGTCCTTTCATCCAATTCAATCGAGAGATTTTTTAATCTTAAAATTCATTTGTACCACAGAATATTACTTCTTCCACTCACTTTTTGGGGTAGCCAACGCAAATGGATTAAGTATGTAAGAGGAAGTGGGAAAGCAAGAGAGAGAGAATGTAAAAGTAGGTGAGAGAGTGCTGAAAGCAAGAGAGAGAATGTCAAAATCATTGGGCCATAATACCTAGATAGGAAAAAATAAGAGTGTAGCTATTAAAAAAAAACGGCTCAAAAAGAAAGAGTAACTATTTATAAAAGAAAGGAGGGAGTATATATTTCTTGTCCTGTCTCATTGGTAGTTGCAAGCATTTTGATGCCTCATCTTGTTGCATTTCTAGACTTACATTGCGAAATCCAATGGGACATTAATTCCACGCATGGATTGGGAAATGGAAAAATGAACGATGCGGAGGGCAGCAGAGATATGAACCAGGAAAACGTTGTACTTGGACATTAGAGGTTTGACCAAAAAAAAACAAGAAAAAAAGAACTTCAGGAAACGTAAATCACGTAGCCAAAAAATATGAAACAGCATAAAAAGTTTCGTAAACCAAACTTTTTAACACTTCAAACATAGCATTCTGAGTTCTGAAATAACAAGATTCATAATATTTAATATATAGAAAAAGACAAATACTCACATAAAGCTAAGATCAAATTTTGCGCGGACTAGCTTCTCGATATATGGCGAATCATCTAAAGATGACTTGGTACCATCATAGAAAGTCAATTCAGGAGAAACAACCTGGACATAGTAGCAACAATAATTTTACATTAGTAGCAGAAGCATTATACTGACAAACCAAATAGCAACATAGTTTCATGGAACGCAGAGTCATAAGGAGAAGATTGGGCAACTGACAGTTTTTTTTTCTTTTAGGACAAGTAATACAGTATTAACAAAGAAAGACACCAAAAGGGGTGGTCGCCCATTTACATAAAGAGGGCTAATGCTAACAAGAAAGATACATTATCGAACATCACTTTCTAAGCTTACATAGGAAAACACATATACCAAGCAAGAATTCAAGAATATGACATATGGATAAACAGAAGGAAAAATAAAGTACAACAGCATATGCAAGCATCAGACAGTAGATAATTTACAGAACAGTACCTGAGCCTCAAAGGTAAAGCTTTGTACAGACTTAGATCCACCATCTCCACAAGTAGAGAAGTGTGATATGTGAGACGATTCATCCACCCTATCTAAATTGTTATTCTCATCACACAGATTACTCTCAAGAAACTTAATGTCAACACCATCGTCTGGAGATACTGAATAGCTGCTGTCATTACTCAAATAAGTATACTTCCTCAAGAGCGAGCCATGCTGACAACTCACATGCGAAAATAGTCAGCTTGGAGATATATACATGTGAGCCAAAGTATACATATGAATATATAAAAAAATATAAAGGAGAAATCAATTAGATGTGAAGAGCTGCTGCCAAATACAAGAGGGGGAGTAGCTACTCACAGATTGCAGTAACAACAAAACGCAGGACAGGCTATCATATCCTACATATTTTATAGCAAGTCGTCTCACAGATAATAATTTTACAACAAACAGGTCTGTAATTACCTCAATTTTTACATTCACAAACCGCAACCGCTTTCCACGACCAATAATAACAATTGGTTGAAATCCAGACAACTGACTCTCAATCAGATCATTGTCTTCTTTCAAACATATTGTCCTCCCACAACCATCATATAAATAGTCATCAACCCCTGGAGCATCTGCAATCAATTGTTGACTTGGCGACAGTTGAATGACCTCAACTTGCTGCTTGTAAACAGCAGAATTAAGTACAATGCTGTGGTTCTTACGGATGGGATCATTATCAGGATCCATCAATTCCTCCCTTCCAGTTATAGCTCCTAAAGATGGGACAAAAAATTCCGCAACAGCAATCAGAAAATCTGGCACAACCAAAACTCTTGGTTGCTGGACCCGCACTACTGATGATTGGGCTGTTGTTCTCCATCGGTAGTCCAACAGAAACATTGTTGATGTAGGCATATCGGAGGCAGAGGAAACTCTTGATTGTGTTCTTGTAAGATTACCACTTGAGGTAGAGGGAACACTGCCAGAAGCAGAAGCCTGTCTGCAAACTTCAGATGATGGCCCAAGCATCAGCCGCATTTCAGGTTTTGCATCAGGACGGACATCCACAATAGAAAATTTGGGGATAGTAACATAGAGGTCTGCTTCAGACAAAGAAGTCATTCTGTACGACACCCAAAGACCTTCCAACTGGCAACATGGAGAGAATACATAAAATGAGAAGCATGCGCAAACAACAGTATGGTTAGCTAGTTAAAGAGGAAACAGATCCCCTAAAGGCATGCTTGGATTGGTAGCAATGAGTTAATGGTGAGTAATGGAAGAAAATTTACAGAGAATAAAGGTGAATGAGGTGGTGAATGGTTATAGATGGAAGAAGGTGGTGATTGTGTAAGGAGGACGAATGGGGAAATTATTAGCCTCATTTTCGAGGACATAGTTACCCACCACCCCCCTAGGGTAATGTATTACCCCCAAACCGAGAATAATAATCCCCCCCCCCTTTCCCTCCCTCCTTGCACTATCACTACCTCATTTCAACACCACCTTAAGTCATTTTCATTCTCTTTATTCTGTCTTCATTACCCCTATAATTCCTACCCCCAATCAAAGCATGCCCTAAAAAGTTGACATAAGTTTGATACTGACGCTGATATGTGCCAAGGTTGACTCTTCATGGATCCCATTGCATAATTCTAGCAGAGCATAATTAATTTCAACAGCCACAATGGATACAGTCCGGGATAAGAAATTTTGACTGTTCACATTGACCCTATCAACCAGCAATTTCATTGTATCTTCAGGATCAGACTTGCAAGCACGAAAGCTCGGAGGAAGTCTTGGTTCCTCGGATATATTTGCATAAGCACAGTTCAATATGACATTATACTCTCTATCTGACATGACACCATGCAATGAATCAACCTGTTGTCAAGAGATAAGTAAGTCATACAGAAATGGCAAAACATAAAGGATCATTAAACATAAAAACTTAATTTGCAACCAAAAAACTTCCCTTTTCCGTAATTACCCCAGCCCAAAGGAAAAGAATTGGTGGCTCATTAAGACATGTCACAGTAGATGCTATCTCCAAGAAGCACAACTTTACAGTTCACAAATACTGTGGTTACAGGGACCTACGTTTTACTCCCCAAATACTTGGTCTAACAAGAAAGACAATTGATCTACTCGAGTCATACCATATTGGTGTAGTACTAGTTGTAGTTACACATGAATAAGTAAACAAATACATTTATCATATTCATGCATTTTACACTGGATTGATGTTTACATGAATGGCCACTACAATTCGATATTCTGAAATCACTAATTTCACTTATAAAAGCTATCTTATGAAAGGAAACAAAGATATTTTCTAGTCTGCATGAAGGTAGCCAACTAGCCCTGCCTAGATGCCCATTTTCAGGTCAATGTCAGTATCTAAAAAATGGTGCAGCACAATTCGAAGTGGCATCCTCACCCTTGGATAATCAACCATCAAATCATCTGATGCACTACTCAGTCTGGGGATGACATTGTTAATTTTACCTGAACTTCTATAGAGTGTGTCGGAACCTTTTTGAAAACATCCCTCAGACTACGACGGACACAAATAACAAGTCCATGGCCTTCACGCATCATTGGTCTTCCAAGGCAACCATCAATTCCCACAGATAGGTTGATTCCTAGGATCTGCAGGTAAAAATTAAGTCAATAAAGATTTAAATGCTTATCTTTCAATCATAATGGAAAGCTCACCTCAGCACGAAGAACATCAAGGTGGACAGCAGCAGGATCATTGTCTGGGCATCCATGCCAACTAATTTCATTTCTTATTTGTAGCTGACCCAAGTCCAGTTGCATAAAACTGCAGTATTGCAAGAAAATAATAAATGAGACTGCCCTAGCTGCTGCAAAAAAAATTCTGTGTGTGCACAAGAGATGAATGCAGAATCACGTGGAAGCTGGACCTAGTAATTCTGATAAAGAAGTTGAAGAGATGGGTTTACTACTACGGAAAATATATCTGTCAATGTGAAAAAGGATCACCCTCGTGCCTGTCCTTTCACCTTTCCTGAAGCAGGAGATAAACTTCTCCATTTTTTTCGGTTCAGTTCTGAATAGGTTCAGCATATCTGGACCAAGGGTGTCCTTGTAAAAAGAAAAGGACAAACCAAGGCCAGAATTACAAAGTTTGGAAGCAGCAAAAGTAAATATTAGTGGGAGGAATAGAGCAAATCCGTTGTTTGAGAAAATAGCCTAACCATCAGAAACTCAAATACTCTTATTCGAGGCAATTCCAAATACTTCCCACGTCATTTTTTTTTTTCTTTTTCCACATCAAGTCGCTTCATCATGAGAAGTGGCTTAGTATAACTGAACAAAAGTTTTTACTGAGATTAGTGCAAGGACTTATGATCCACTGATCCACACCAAACATCATTTAAGCCAAGCCAAAGGAAAGGGACAATGATTGATGCATCAGGTGCAGAAACTTATAGCTGCTAGAGGTTCTTCAAAATATGTAATGTATGTCATATTTACCCCTTGGAACTTCTAGAATCACTAGAATACAAGTCTAATCATAATCATAGTACAATTTGCTTCACTACCACTCTCAAATTAATAAAAGAGAACAAATGAGAGAATGTTAAATATCCAAAACAAACTCATGAGATGGGGTACTAACTCTTTGCTCGTAGAATGCTTTGGAATTATTATAATCGGCGTGTCGAGAGAAAGATCCAGCTTTACAGCTGTGGATCCATCAATTTCATACTTCTGAATCATCCATTCAAAACCACCAACTTTATCAACCAGCTTAATGACTTCCTCTTTATGGGGGGTTGCAAGTTCCATGAAGTACACTGTCATCTGCATCAATTGTTAGAAATGTCAAAAGCAAGACCTTAATTATACTAGTGCTGATACATGGCAGTTCTAATATAGCCAGAGACCAAGGAAGCAAGTTCTCATTCGCACTCACCTCTCTGATAAACCTGTAGAGGAAAACAATGCGAACAGCAGACAAACGACCAGTAAGGCTATAATCATATCCTTCATAGTCATCATCTTCAGCACTGTAAGATTTGAATGAAAACTGAAAGTTGTAGTATATAAAATGTGTCAACAAGTTTGTCAGAGGGACAATTATTCACAGAACTTAAAAAGTAAAAAAAAATCCTTTTGGCGGCCTAACTTGTAGAGCTTAGAAGAGCAAAGCAAACAGTTGATTTACCTTAATAAGTGATTCAGCACCTGGATTGCGGATGTCACAAAGCCAATTCCAACAATGCTCTGCACCAAGAGACATATCACGAAGCCTCAAGTTCCCCAGAGTGCCCTCAATGGATATAGAACATGGGTGGACCTATTAAAGTGTAGCTGGGTCAGACTGCAACTGGTGTAGCCTATGCAAACTAAACTGCAGATTAATTTATAATACATAACTTTTGTTCAAGACAGCAATAGCTACGTAATTATGTCCATAATTTGAATATAAAAATAGCAACATAACATCACTGCTCCAAGCCATCATGATGGTCCTGCACAACTGCTACCATACCTCACTGGAGAAATACTTTGGAAGAGTCTCATGAGATACAGTCGTACAACATCAACCATACATACATGAAAAGCCCTCAATATTAATTCTCTGGGAACTCAGCTAATAAAATAAGAGCCGACAAAAGTGGGCTGTTAATTACCTTTCCAGATAACATGACAGGTATGAGTAGATGAAATTAAAAGTCCTACTACTCTAATTGAGACAGGGCACTGCATAATATGATATAGTGGCAAACAAGTTTTCCTAGATTGCATGAGTGGAATCCATATAACATTAAGATATTTTAAGATCAGTTCATGACTAAAATGAAGTTGAAAAATTTTTACAAAAATATACTGAAAAACTACATAATAGGTAGGTGAACACTCAAAAAGAGACAATTCCCAAGTAAGAGAAAATTGAAGAAAATTACCAAGCTAGAATATATGGAAACAAATAAATGAAAACACTAATAATAGATGACATACTCTGAGATCCAAAATAAAACTTTCTTGAATGAACATAGCGAATTGAGTACCATCCTCCTGGTTCAAAAACACAGTAACACTATCCACATCCATACTCAACTTAAACACTACTCGTCCTTTACCGTAGCCCAGTAAACCCTTGACAAAAGCATCAGCAGCATCGTGCTTTCTCAATCTTTTTGTAGTTTCTATCTCCTCACAGGCCATTGTTGCAACTTCATTACTTCCTCCGGAGTTTGCAGAACTCGTATCTAAACCAAATTGAATCAGAGCAACTAGTGTAGGCCTGTTACAAAAAAACTCCAGCTTGGACATACAAATACTCATCTGAAAAGATTGGATACAGCAATTTAGTTTTCTAATATTTACAAATTTGTATATACTATATAGCTTTTGCCCAGAGAAACCAGATAAAGAAGAGAAAGGTACCTGTGTGTCAATGCCATCATACTCCGGAGAGCTAGGATCATTGGTCATAAACGATACTGAGACAAAATCAGAGTTGTCACTCCCAAGAGCCTCGTAGAATATTTCTGACAAGGATGCTCTTCCTTTCCCCAAATCCTGATTAAAAAGCAAAGCTTTAGGATCAGCTTCTGAATTTTCTAGGTTATGTGATTGCATACTGATATCTGGTGCAAGAGTGAATTCTGGCAAAGCATCTCTAAAAATGTCTTCTTCTTCAGCTAGCAACGAGAGAGACTGGCTAGCTTGAAGATCAACTGATGTAGGCGATGAAAGGATTTGATCGTTAGTCACAACTGAATACGCCAGATACTGCGGATTTGTTGCCACACGACCTCGCAACGCATCCTTAATTCTCAAAGAGTGAAGCTTCATTTTCACCGTTAAGTTCCCTTCAGAATGGATAACATGTACCTGTAAACGCAGTAGTATCAGATTACGATAAGGACCAAGTCTGACCAGAAGCTCTCGGCAGCACAGACCACTTTTTCAAAATATAAGTTTATCATTACTAGCTTCCCTTACACCTCTTTATAGTGATGGTCTCTACTAAAATCTATGCGGAGAAAGATTGAAGTCTTTAAACAGTAAGCTGTGATATAACTTTTAGCAAGCGAAGGGGAGTCAAAGATGATGACAAAGAAATATCGACAGTAAGCTATAAAAGCTACACAAACCTTTCCTCCACCAGCAATAAGCTCTATAATAAGTGTCTCCTCATGCTTCTCCTGGCCCTCTTCTCCACACTGATAAGCAAATCATATAAAGAGTGATTCTTCAAAAAGAAAATACAAAACTAAAACACAACATAACATTGCAAGTCACAACTTTCAAGATGGACAAAAAAGTTGGGATAAAGAATAACTGATTCAAAGACAAAGTAGCAGATAAAATCATGAGAGCCCTGTTGTATTGAATTCATGAAACACTACTCTCCTCTCTTTTTTACATTTTCTCATCGTGCATAGCAGATCAGTAAGACCAGAAACTCTTTCAAGAATTCCAAGTGACAAAGACACAAAAATTTGACAGCATCTTTTGTATGAAGATGCCCCCTTGGTGTTTTTCTATGTTATATCTCTGGGTGAGCGGGATATCTTATATCTCTAATACTTGTCAAATAAAGAAAAATATTGATGTCACAAGGTTTTAAATCTCGGATGCAGTCGTGGAAACACTTTTGCAGGCAATGCAGATGTTTGCGGCTATCGCCATCTAATATCACTGTGCTTGAAAATATTCGACAATGTAGTTGTGATGCAGCTGGGAACTGATACCCTTGGTGTCAAGAAAAAAATAAAAGAAGTATGCAAAAATGAATAAAGGAACAGCAACAGAATTTCTACAATGGAATAAAGTATAGCAAAAAGAGAAAAATGAATTAATGAAGGATGTCGGACACATCCTTATTTTGCAAGAAGCACAAGAAAACCTAGTCAAACAATTTCGAAAGCATCTTTAATGAAATAATTACGGATGAACTTCAAGAGGAAAGTGAATACAACCTTGCCATAAATATATAAGTTGGTCTCCAGCAAGGTTCCATTAATGACAAGATCAGCAGCCTTAGACTTAGCAATTTCAGCATCAACCACACCAGCTACTCTGTAACTGGAATCTCCAAGGAGACCGTCGGATAATGGAGCCTGAATGAAACAACAATAATTAACATATCCAGCCTTTTACGTTGTATCATAAATTGATGCTGAAAATTCTGCATCCCATTTAAGTAGCAAATATAAACTCTTAATAAATCAAAAGGAAGGTTCTTACAGATGCTTGATATGTAGCCTTTACAAGCCCTTTAAGCCATATATTCTTGTCATCCTCATTCTGAAACTCTATAATCAATGTACTAGAGGACTCCAAAGCCTGCAGAATGAAATTGATGAGAACAAAGCTAAGCCATACTCTTACTCCCTTAGTTCTACTCACTCTTTTCTGTACTTTTCTTTTTCTTATTTTTATAATTTTTTAGTGGCTGAATAAGCAGCTAGAGGAATTCTCCAAAAGGAAAAGGTACAGATGAGCCCAATTGGCCTATGAACAATCCAAGCTCAGATAAAAAATTTCATAAGTCCAACACACTAAATTCGACACAAGAAACTCATGAACATGTTCAGAATATTTCTCTAACTATTTTTCAACTTTAACATGACATGAATACTCCGTTCCCCCAAGACTTTCTCATTACTTATGGGCACAGGTATCAAGGAATAGTTAAGTGGTCGGCCTTTGCTGAATAAACTATCAATATAATATTATGCACATGGGTTTTGAAGTTGTTGCTGGAGAGCAAAAGAACTTATATACAATAATGAAGTAGGAAGGATAGTATTATTTTAATTGGTGAAACCAATGCATATTGGTGAAAATTTGGACGATATTTGTGAAAGACTCAAAAAAAAAGAAAAAAAAAATACTTAGTACAGAGTATTTACTTATTTGTAAGTTTTAAACTTAAGTTGAGGTATAAGAAAGTTGAACTTGAAAATTTACGCACGAATGTGACTATTACAGCCAAGCCAACCAAACCCAAACTTGGACTCAGTAGGCTCCTTAGCACCTCTACATGCAAGACAATAGGAAAATTGTTCTCCTAGCCTACCCTCTTTTCTATTTCGAGCCAAGTGATAAGGAATTCTTCTCCTGGGCATAAAGGAGCTACCAATCCTATGCGGAAAGAGGGCAAGACACCAAATAATTCCCACAAATATGAGATAAAAAGACCTATATTAAAATTCTGCACACCAAAAGATTGAAACCTCAAGCTAGAGATATGTTTATAAATCTTTTATGTACCTGATAACTATGTTGCACGAAACAGAAACATAAATGTGAAAACGGAAAATTTTGTAGAAGTGAAAAACGCTTTTAGCAATCATAAAAATTTATTTAGTTACTTTATTTATAAACAATTCTAATATTATTTAGTTACTTTATTTATAAACAAATCTATTATACTTCCTCCAATTTTTATTTATTGCAACATAAGGGTTTGGCTCACATTTTAAAGAAATGAAAAAGATGGCGCGGTAGGACAAAAATACCCAAGTGGGTGGATAATTGATGAGAGTTTTAGTTAGATTTAGGAAGGGCAATTCAGTCCATTTGACTAGCTTTTATTAACAAAAGGGTAACTGTAGCAATTATTATGAAACTACCTAAAGTAGCATATGTTGCAATTAATAAAGAATGGAAGAAGTAATTATTAAGAGAAGAAGAAACTAAAGAAAGGAAACAAATTTCAACCCTCTTTTCTAGAGAAAACCACCAAATCACCCTTTAATGACAACATTCCCCTGCTTTGTTTAGCACAAAAAATTAGCCTTCTTTGGAATAAGCTGGTTGCATTTTGGTTCTGCAAATGATGTTCTTGTAGCTTAGGAAAGAAGAATAAAGAAAGATTGGCTTGGTGAAACGTTGACAATTGGGTGGTGCACTTGGAAAGAAAGAAACCATTGGATTTTTGAGGATAGAGATTCCAACATCAAGACTTCAATTCCATTATATGAGCCCTTCTATAACTGGCACCTAGTGTTAGCTTCACAGTGGCACTGAATATTTTTTTTCAAAATTACATCTTTATTAATGTGTGTGTGTGGTTTCGGTTCCCATTTAGAGGACCACTTCGGGTCCTCCCTTTCCAAACTTCTAATTTCAACAATAAAATGTTCTTTAAAATTTTTTGCCTTTCTTCAGAAATTACATAAGACGGTTTTACAAGAAAGAGACGAAGCAAATCATTGGCATATGCTACTTTTTCGCACAGGCTCAGTGCTAACTGCTAACTGGTTAGAAAGCAGAAGCATATGCTGCCCACGAACGAACACTTCCGTTATATGTGCAACATTGGAAAACAAATTTAATATCAACGATCTTTGATTATCCTTCGTGCAACTTTTTCTCTCCACATCAACATGACTTTCTTAAACAACCATTGCAAGTGGTGCTATCTATTGCAATCATAAGGAAATTAATGAGTATAAATATCTACTAAAACCTGCGGAATCTAAATCAAAATTAGGTATTTCTTCTAGAAGAAAAGGAAAACGAATGCAAAACTGCCAGGTAAGCCACATATGAATCAACTCAATTAAATATATTATAAATATCGTCCTCCCCCTTTGTTTTTCTGATTTATCATTTAGTATCACTAGAAAGGGATGATAGAACATTGATTAAACAGAGGTGAGAGTGGCAAGGTGTGAGCCCAACAAAGGGCCCCCTCGCAGGGAGACCACCTAAACAGGTCTAGGGCTCATACACTAGAGATTGAAAAATGATGGTGTTACCAACAAATTATATTCCTGACTCAAACCCCCTCCCTCCCCCGCTCCACCCCCATTTGGGCTCCATTGCCCAAGCCCTCCTTAGCAAACCCCCGAAACACCCCCCCCCAAAATGAAAAAAGGGGAGAGATGAGGAAAGAGAGAGAGGAGAAAAGACAGGAATCAATTTACATACACACAAGCAGGAAAATATATTGCGAAAATACAAGAAAATGGCTTACTTTTTGGATATCTGTGCCTCTGTAACAGACGGCGATTGAAAAGAGTGATCCACCAACATTGGCAGCCGGAACCTCAACAACTTGCTTCCCAGCCATACTACAGAGTTGGGAAATTAAAAATTGTGAAGCTTTTCATAAAGATATGTCCATCCATCAATCACCATTCACCCATGTCGTAATTGGGAACAGCAATAAGACTTTAGATGAAAAAAACAATGGCAATAAGACACATTATTTAACGTGAAAAACCCCCCTCCCAAGGGTAAAACCCCCAAACCACTATGGATTATGATGCATCACAGTGAAAAGTAATAATAATATAACTCAAGCAATACAATCTCAATTAGCTATATCAACTGTTGTTGTGTCTTAGGATATCGTCCATGACTATCATCCCACACAAGCAACATTGTTCCCAAGCCACCTAATTTACCAAAATGCCAATTTGTTTACACCTCAAATGGTTGTGCACAGTCACACACCTCAACATTCTACAGCCATCTACACACCCACCAATGTTTACATCTTTGAGACCTGAAACAACACGGGCCCTTAAAGTGAACTTGTAGTCTCCTATATCTAAGACCCACAAGTTCCTATTCCTAGACCAACTAGAATAGGGAAACTAAACACCTTCCTACTATCAAACACTAGATATCCTACTACAAGTAGACATTTACATGTGTGGCACTACATACAAAGAAAAAAGATAGTATAAACTCCATAGAATTAACCAATCTTTGGGGGAACAACCTTGACTGCTAATGTTTTATTTCGTTTGAACCCCGACATTATGTATATGATTCACCATGCCAACTTTTGCACTACTTATAAAAGAAAGACAAGGCAGACATTCAGAAATGTCATGGGATCCTCTGAGCTCCACGGTATCATCGGCACCGAAGACTTTTACCAGGGGAGGCTTGTGGGATTGAAGTCATGCAATAAGGAAGGCTATAAAACGGACTCCAGGAGAATAAGGAGCATATGGACACAAACCTTTCTTTCCTATATAAAAACAAATACTAGATAGGAAATATTGTAGGTTTAAGGAATACTCCCTCTGGTTTTTATTAGTTACGCACTTTCTTTTTGGGTTGTCCCTTATTAGTTTACCCACTTTTTTTTCTGTTTTTGGAATGGTCCCACAAATTGTTTATCATTATCTTGATCTTATCACTCTACTTTTCTTGGCCCACACCATTAACTTCAATACAATATACCAATAAATTAATACTTTCTCTTTCCTTCTATGACCCACATACCTATTTCTCCTAAAAGTTGTAATAAAAACTGGAGGGAGCTCATAACAAGGGGGAAAGTTAATACAATCTTCTCAAATTCCGCAGAAAATATTCCACCATGTTCCAGATCGCACCAGCCACAGGGACCACCCCAAAGGACTAGCATCTGAAATGCGGACCAGAACGTCCTTCACTTGGTTCCTCTTCAGACAACACATGGGACCAACAATATATTGAGCTTGTAATCCTTAGAGTTTACTGATGAAAACTCATAACCAATGAACAACATAACATAACAAACAACATAAGCACAGAACAGCATCAATAAAAAGAATGAGAACAGCACACCTAGTGCAGCGTTGGTAGCAGGATGCTCTTTCAGACTCGAGAATGTAAAGGTGAAATCCTGATAAAGCAATATATGAAGGTTGCCATGCAGCAACAGAATTCCCAATTCCCTGTATCAAATGTAAACTCATAATAAATTTCGGTTTTGAATGGAGAAAACACAAGCAAAAACAATTTAAATTGCTAATGTATGCACAGGCAAAGAGCATGCAATAAACAACCTTCCAAACGAGTATTCTCGCTTCCGTTGCCATATCTGCTGGCTTCCAAGGAGCAAGTTCAGGTTCAATAACCTCATCTACGGGCCGACTGCTGCTTTGCAATGTACTATAGAATATGTTTAGCAATTCCATAAGTCTGCTGTACCTGGCCGGTGAAATGTGAATCCCCAAATTCGGCACTTGGACCGAAATGCGCGTTGATGGGAAGTTTGGATGAGGTACCTTTATCTAAAATAGTGCACAATAGGAGAAATTTAATAAAGAAATAAGCAAAACAAATCAAAGAGATAAACCAACGTAACCAAAAGCTAATAACAACAAATTTTGTTTCATATTTATAGTTCCTTAATACAGAGAGAACTATGTTAGGGGAATTATACCTGGTCAACAATCACTGCCATTCCACACCTATCAACCAAAGAAGAGATATTGTCAACGCATTCTGCAGGAGTGCCTGACGGATCACAATCCCTTGGGGGAGTAAACAATGAGCAATCAAGGCTTTCAGAGCTGCAGTCTGTAAAGAAAGCGGCAATATCTCTCCCTGAGATGTAGAAGCGGGAGTATAAAGACTGATCTTCATCATCCACACCTTCCTGTAACAAATGATAATCACATTTTACCCCTTTCTTCTTTGGAAAAAAAACAAAGTAACCAGAGAGATGCTGCAGGTTTATATGTTATTTGACACAGACATGCTGTTTAAAACAGCATTAAACAAATGCAAATCTTTTAATGGCCATGCAAGTATTTAACATGATTCCACCTCAGCAAATCAATTATGGACAACATTCCAACTATTAGGTGATCCCTCCATCCCTCTCCATTTTCCTTATGCTTCCTGATCTACTTCTCCTCCAACGCCACATGCAGAAGGACAAAACCATCTACCGACTCCATACAACTCTTTGAAAAGTAAAAGACGGAATGGGGCAAACAAATAAGGGACGGAAGGAGTATAGCAGAAACCTAACAAACAGTAAGCAAACTTGACACTTACCAAGATTTGCTACTTTTAAAATTGCAAAATGCAGAATATCCCCAAACGAAATACTTTTTTTAGAAAAATTCTCGATAAGAGAATGATAAAAATATTGGAGAAAGAGAACTACTCGCAGATTTAAGGGGAAAAAACAGTCAAATAGTAAATACTAACCAAGTCCTTTGAAAGAACCCTATTGTCAGACAGTGGCCATCAAAACAATTTACTTCATTTTGTTGAGCTCCCTATTCCGAAATTCTACCTAGAAATCGGTGTTAGGTCTGGACAACAGCCTCCGGTTGTCAAATTATCCAGATAAATAGAAGCATATCGATATCATCTGTACCCCAAATGAAAAATGTCGTAATCTGCAAGACTCAAGGAGGTAGTTACCCTTTTGTATTTGTTTCTTGTTTGAGCTTTATCGTCCAAGCACAAGGTTTGATTCCTATCCCCTTCGCTGCCTTTCTCTCTCGATTCATGTGGTGGTGCTATGTTGAAGACGGTGGAACTGTCGATGGGGACATGGGGACACATAAGTGTATGGTAATGGTGGGAAAGAGGCAATGGCTATGGGTAGGGCTGCACACAAACCGGTCCGGACCACAATTTGGACCGGACCGGTCCTGGGAAACCGGTCCGGTCCTTGGTCCAAGGAAAAAGTGGATTCCGGGTAACAGGTCCGGTCCGAGGTAAAAACCAGTGGAAACCGGTCCGGACCGGTTGACCGGTGTTTTTTAAAAAAAAAAAAATTCGCATAAAGTAAAGGTCAGTAAGTCTTCCCGAAACTAAACCCTAGCATAGTCCAGGCGTCGGTCCAGCCGCACAACTCTCTCTCTCTCTTCTCCAAGACTCCAACGTCTTCCCACAGCAGCACGGCAGCACCATCTCTGACGCTTCTCAATGCAAAACAGGAGTGCTTTCTCTTCGTTCTCTGTCTTCTCCAACTACTGTAAGTTGCTAATTCTTTTTTTTTTTTTCAGTTTTATTTCTTGTTTCTTTGTGATTTTCTAATCTCATTTCATGTCTTTCAATTAAATTTCTGTTTTTTATTCTGATTTCGTTTTTTTATTTCTATTTGAATATATGTTTTTAAATCTGTGCATAATTGAGACGAATTACCTACATATTTGAGACGAATATTTTATTTTCTTTAATCTGATTTCGTGCTTTAGTTTTTCGTTTTGAATTTCTGTTTTTATTTTGTGTATCAAATATTCTGATTTTTTTTATTTTCGTATTGATTCTGATTTCTGTTTTTATTTTGTGTATTGAATCTGATTTTGTATTGAAAATGATTTCTGTTTTTTATTTTGTATATCAAATAAGTTGTGGCTAAACTTTTGTGAATTGACTAAGTTGTGCTGTGCATAATGAATTCTGTTTTGTGTATTGTTCGTATAAGTTTTCTGCCCATTTAGAGAGACAAGTAAAGGGGGGAAAAAGAAGGGTCTTAATGCTGAAACGATTTTCATAATCAGTGGAGATTCTATGTGACAAGTAACAAAGGTTTGTTTGAGATTGCGGCAATGTATGACATGTTAAATGAATGGGAGAAATGTTGATTTGGATTTTCAAGCTATGGCGATTTCTATGAAAAGGAAGTTTGATAAGTATTGGGGGAATGTTGAGAAAATGAATATGTTCATATATCTTGCTGTGATTCTTGATCCTCATTCTAAATTATTGGTTGTTGAATTGACACTTAGTGACATGTATGGAAAAGAAAAAGGGATGCAATTTGCTAATGATGTGAAAGTTTTTGCATATTCGTTGTTTGATAAGTATCGAAATATGTATTCTTCTTCCGTTTCTCAATGTGCACAAAGTGGAGATTCTATGTCATTGGATTTAGAGGAGGATGGTACCATTATCGGAGGTGTTGATTACATGAAAAGTAATAAGGATAGAGCTAAAAGATTGAAAGGATCGGGAGGATATGTGAGGAGTGAATTTGAGAGGTACTTAAATGAACAACTAGGAGTGGAGGAAGAGGATATGGATGCTTTATCTTGGTGGGGTAGTAATGGTCATCGTTATCCCATTGTATCATGTATGGCACGTGACATACTAGATATTCCAATGTCCACCGTTGCATCGAAATCCGCTTTTAGTGCGGGAGGTCGTCATCTCGATCCATTTAGGAGTTTTTTGACTCCTAAGGTAATATCTTTCACTCACTTATACTTTGTATTTATAAAAAAAAAAGTTCATTTGTATCAACATAAAATCACTTTAATGTTTTATTTTCATATTCATATTAGACGGTTCAAGCTTTGATTTGCACACAAGATTGGCTTAGATCAAGATCAAAAGGAGTTCTGGTAGTTGAGGTGGAAGAAAATGTCAAAGAGTTAGAAGAAAACGAGAAAGATATTGCTTTGTTTATAAAGAATTTTACTTTCAATTTTGTATGGCTAATATTGATTTTAATGTTGTTTTTTTACTAAGTAAATTTTTTTATGAATAGGTGTTCAAGGTATTAAATTAGACGATGAAGTGATATCTGTGGACTCCTTGTTTTGATCTAGTGGAGAATAAAGCAAGGAAGGATGTCTATGTATTAGAGTTCGTTGATTATCATCTAAACTTGGACTAGGTTTTTAAAGTTCTAATGGTTTTTAAAGTTGTAATATGTGAAATTGTTTCTTGTAGCTTGTGATTTGTAACTTGTAATCTGGGTTATGGCTTGTGGAGTTGTAGTTTGTGAGCTACATGTTTATGTAAAAGCTCTAATGGTTTCAACATTTTTACTCTACAAAGCTACTGGAATTTCGAAAGGCATAATGTTTGTATTGAGCAGAATTTTTTTTTTTTTTTGAATTAGGGAAAAAACACCTAAAAACCAAACAGGTCCAACCGGTCCAGACCTGGATTGGACCGGAAAAAACAGGTCTGGTCCGGTCTGGACCGGAATCGTAACCGGTCCGGTCCAGGTCCGCGCACATGGACTGAACTGGTCCACCTGTCCAGCCGGGTCCGGTCCGGTTCTGGACCGGTGTGCAGCCCTAGGCCTATGGGTATGCGAATATGCGATGGAGTGGTGGTGGCAGTGGTTTGTAGGCAAGGCAATGTTTAAGTTATAGTCTATGGTGACTACGAGCTTCACACATTGAAGAGGGAAAAATGCTGGGCTTAACGATCTGATAGTGCCAGGTGGTTAGCACATAACAAATATAACAGATACTAGAGGAGTGGCAAACTTATCTTACCCTAGAATTCAGAACTTCCGAGAAATGGCAAGAGTTAGCACCTTGTAGTCAGTCTCATATCCATGATTCCATATACATTGCAATGCATTCCAAGGGTTGGAAATTGGAATGGTCACCAAAAATTTGAATTTGAATAATGAGAGGAAGTCAGGCAAGGATGTATTGATATTGGAGGGTAAGAAGTTTCTCATAATCAAGTGTTTTAGGTACCTTAGATTGAATTTTACAGAACGGAGAGCTTGACCAAGACACGACTGATAAGGTACATAGAGGGTGGCTTCAAATTTATGATAGCACGTAGGATATGGTGTAATTAGCTTTTTGGAAGGGTCAATTTAGGAAGATGGGAGTAGAGAGATTTGTATGTTCAGATGGATGTATGTATGTAAACACCTTAAGAGAGATAATTCGAAATGGAGATACTCTAAAGAACTTGGGAGTTACATATGCTGAAGATAAGATGAGAGAGTATTGGTTATATTGTTTGGGCATATCAGACATTCGCTAAATGATGCATTGTTACGAGTAAGGGATATGGAATTATGGAGATTTTAGAAGTCGGGAGAGGCCAAAGATGACTTGTACAGAGGTGCTAAGAGAGACATGAAAAGAATTAGGATTGCGAGAACATATAGTACTTGATTGATGTGAATGGAGGCAGAAGATCTATGTGGAGAACAAGCGGAGACAAAATATTGAATCCTACAGCAGACCCCATATTAATTTGATAAAGACTTTGGCGTTGTTTTTCTTGTTGTTCTAAATTAACACTGGTAAAATTATTTTCACACATTAGAACTACGAATCCGTCTTGTTAATAAGCAGGAGATTATAACGCAAAAAGCAAGAATACTGCACATGACTTTGCCATACAACTTAGCACGACTAGAGATTAGAGCAGCTTACCTTGGTCCTTAGGGTGAAATGACCAAAATCAAGCAGAAAATGACTATCAATTATGGATGAACCCCGTCTTCGAATGGGCACTCTTACTTTTGGAGCATCAAAATCAATATCAAGAGCAAACCTGACAAAAAGTACTAGTTAGAAAATATATCTATATTACATGCTTAAAACATTATTATCCAGAAAAAAAGAACCAACTAAAAAGGTCGTGAAGTAATGAGAAAATTTTACAAGTGCACATCCAAAAATAAGCAAACAGAGTTAAAAGTCATGGAAACAATTCAGAAATTAAGAATGTCACAAATGAGTACAAGCCTCTGAAAGCAACTCCCAATAGCTGTATGATTCAACAAAATTCATTTCATACTAGTATATGTTTTCTAGGCGATGCTCTTAGTGTGCAACATGGATAACATGGGGTTATCTAGCAGAAGGTGAAAGCAAGCTTTCTCATTGTGTCCAAATAACTGGATAGAAAATAAGAATTTTTCTAACCCTCCTGTATGTGGTTGTCCCTTGTTCCATAATCATCCCAACAGTCCAAACTTTTTTCCCAATCATAATCCTGTGATTTATAGCACAGATACAAGAACTACGCACCAAATTATTACCATCCTCTGAATAATTCGCTTCTACAGTTCAACTAGTGTCTAACAGACTAAGTACTGACACAGTAAACATGTTACAAGAGAAGGTAACCACACACCCAGGAGAGAGATAAATGCGTTAAATAGCTTCTAAAAAAGAAATGAAAACATATTACCCTTCTCTCTTAGATAAGATACAGTTACATAAACCAAGTTCCCCTTCTTTTTAGATAAAACAAGTTAAATCGCTTCTAATTCACGGAACCAATTCACCCCCTATCCTGATAGATTATGGTAATTCACAACTCGCATTATCGCATACACTCTCTGATGAGATAATTCCACCATAAGATGGCCAAAAACAGACTGTTGGATCGAATAAATACAAACAAATATCATACTTTAGATTCCAAGAACAGGGTGTTCCCTTCAAAAACAAATTGGCTTGCTTCGATTCACTTAATCTGTGAGTGAGACACCTCAACATACACAACAGGAAAGAAAACTCCAAAACGATGCTAAACTTCAGATTTTGATTCAGAAAGATAAAAGCGAACCTGCTCTGTTCCTCCAAAACCATTTGAAATTGCTCCTGAGCTTTACGTGTCACCTTCTCAAACTTCATCTGTCCAAGAAATGTAAAATAGAGAAATTGTCATTGAGGTATATTAGCTTTGCAGACCAACAGAGAAATTCCATTATTGACAAAAATTATAGCATTTACAGAGGGGGTGGACTAGGAGTCCTAAAAGAAAGACTGGTCAGAGAGAGTACATCTGACAAAGACAAATACTAAGGAATCGATTATTAACAAATAGGAGTATCACATAAGCTTTCCTGTCTTACCTGTAATGCTGTAGCAGTCTCCATCGCAACAGTAGGACTAACTGCATTGCTCCTCTTAAGAAATTCCATGAAACGCTCGTAACTTTCCATCAATATCTTCACAAAATGTAATGGGAAATCAGTAAAGGATGCAGTAGATACATCAGACATAATAACATAGAGCAGAGCACAAGATATAAAGAAAAATTATATCATTAAGCAATCTAGACTTGTCCCTTCAGGGAGAAAGTATGGAACTAACAACTGTGATGCATCAGCCCAACACACCTCACTACCTCAGTTGCTGACTCACGAGAGGCGCAAACAAAAGGGAAATCACGAATGCTGCTGCAAGGTACTTAAAAGGAAACATCATGTCCTTAGTACGTCAGAGTTTGCTAAAACACATCGGTAGGGTCTCAATGAAGGGAAGAGGAGAGAAGCATGTGAGAGGTATCTGATAAATGGAAAGTAATTATTAGTTTTGGGAAAGAAGTGAGCCTCTCAAAAGCTCACTGGCTTTGTAGCTTCTGCCATCTTTTTTTAAACAAAATCCTCGTTTCTTCTAATCCACCTTCCTTCGTCTCTAAATTTCTCTCCATGTTCTTGATTGTTTGTTTGATTGGTGTTCGATTACTTAGTCCGGTTGAGTGTGATCTGAGATCATCCCAATAACATTGTAAATGTTACAACAAAAGGGACTGTGTTAAGTATATAATCTATATCCATAGAACGTTTGGAGAAGGTAGAGCCATGGACTTTAAACTCGGACATTTCATAGCGTAATGGCCATTTTGTAAAGGATTTCGAACTTGCCAGTCTGCAAAATACCATTGCATAAAGTCACAATAAAAATCACGTCCTTCTCGCCGTGTCCTCTGTTACGTAAAGGTGACTTGCCGTGTTAAAACATTCTTTTTCCCGTTACATCTGTTCTTTGTCAGTATTGGCCAGAACAAACAGAAAGGGAAAACATGCATTGCAACAAAAAAAAAAAAAAAAAAAAAACATGCACTCAGCCACACACCAAAGAAGAAAGAAGAACGGGATGTGGGCGTTCAAGTAGGGTAATATATATGAGTTTTATCTTCATATTAATAATAGGGTGGGGTAATAATGTTTCTCCTACTTATTAATTCACCACATATAACCCAATCATTATGATAGCTTTGGTCATATTATGTTAGACGAATACATCTAAAACTAAATAATTGCAAATTTGAGATTAGATATCCATTAATGTGATATTTTACAAAAAAATCATGCCACCATAGCCGCGTGATGTTCCAGTCATCTGTTACAAGCCGCTTGTGCGACATCGCAACCATTATTGTGAACGCAACAGCATCCACAGTTTATTTCCTTGGTAGAACACCCCCCCCAACATTCACCTCTCTACTGAGTTGCAATTTCCAAGACCTGGAAGGCTGAAAGTGACCACTGAATTACCTTATAGCGTCTAGCTTAAGGATTTTCGACTTGTCACTATGCAAAATCCGCAACTAAAAGTATTTATAAAATCCCGCTGACATATAATGAACAATTAGTAATTAGACTACAATGGTGGCCACTATAATTTTTTGGATTTAAAGTCGTAAACTTATCGAGCAAAGTGGGAACACACCTGCCAAAAAAACACATTTGAATTTTACGTGTGAAATTCTTTAACTCACTTTTAGCCTAAAATTTTCTCTTAATAAAAAATTAAAAATTAGATAAGTGGTTTTAGGTTAAAAAAAATTTGAACACAAATGACAGCATCATATTCACTTCCCAGGCTATTTGCGAATCAAAGGCTTCTAAAAAAGATTTTTGCTTCCCGGGCTATTAATCAACTGCTTGATCATTCTTTTTAATCTTATAACCAAAAGGTATAATGTCAATCAATCGAAAACAGTACTACAAGGATCAGTAAGGAAGAAGTTGCATAATATGTAGACCTCTGAGAAAGTTGATTTGATCCCAAACACCTGAGTGAAACCTCTTCAACTATTATTATGTCTTCAACTCGACCCTCAACCCATGATTACACAGATTTTCTAATTCTTTTTTTTCCACAGTGATGATTTCGACAACCTAAAGTGCCCCATGTTATGGTTTTTACGAAATCGAATCAATCAAAAAGAAAACCGAAAAACAACCCGGAACAGATAAAGAACTGCAGTGCCGAACTAAACCAACCCACACAATACAGACGTGAGCATAGTGTGGACAAGTCTAAATCCAAAGATTTTGTACCTCACATCCAAAAGAGGTAATCGGGGCTACCCCAATACTAAGAGTCTGAAGGAAGACCGAGAAATAGATTTGTCATACAGAAGTTTTACTAGAAGCATGATTACAGTTAATTCTTTCGTTCCTCTCCAACCATAATACCCATAAATTAAGCAAATACTAGCATTGCACACAGTGGCTGAAATTACAAAGGTTACCGTGGCATGGCAGGGACACATAATGGCTGAAAGCCTCCAGTCGACGTTTTCCCCCACAGGTGACCGCACAAAACTAGCAACCAATGCATTTTCTTTTTGCTCACTCGAAACACTCTGTTAACATACAGAAGAGCAACAACGTAACCATACTGGACAAATGGAACCAAATTTTTACTAGAGGAAACTTCCTTTATACACATGCTAGAAATATCAATGCTTCTAGTACAACAGGTAAGCTATATTGTTTGAAACGAGAAAAGAGCAGGTTGCTCAAGTGTTTCAACTTTCAAAACTAGAAAAAGAAAAAGGCACTGTAACACAACTAAGAAACAACCTGCGCAAGGGAGCCTTCTGGAGCATACAAACCATAGAATCTCAATGATAAATCACAGCAGGTGCTCCTGTTCTTGAGCTTCGTTGAAACATTAAGTTGCTCGAATCTACCATAAAGGACCTCAGTCCCATGTATATCTATAATTTTTGCAGCAGCCTGACCAATGGACACATCTACAAGAAATTGTATCATGTTCTGTCCATCCTTCCCGGAGTACATAGCAAGTTCCCCATCAGGCTGATAACTTAAGAGATTGTTGATCGCCTGCCATTCTTCTTTTGTCAACTTTTCCTGTGTCAACTCTGACACATCTGAAGCGTTTGAAACAGCAGCATCCTCAGGAGAAGAGCGCCTGAAATCACATTAAGTAGCATATCTTACAAATAAAAAGAACAAATTAATGGTCATCATATTTGACAGGCTCGTTAATGTCCTCAGTATGGAACAAATTGCACAGATTTAAAAACTCCAAGGAAGAAAATTCACCAGAAAGTTCATGCATCGATACATACCAGTTGAAAGAAAACCAGCTCCCCTTTCCAAGCTTCTTCTGCACAGCGATCTCTTTCGACTTTGCAGATTCAACCTTGGCATGAGCAAGTAACCTGAAAAAGAACAGTGCATTACATTGTCGAAAACGGCAATAAGAAGAAACATTTTGAAATTACTCCCCCTGGGGGTACTTAAGTTTCACTATACATACAAGATTTCCTTCCTTCGCTGTCATAATCAATGATCATCCATAACAAGGTACCACGGAAACGGGAAAGGTTTTCTAAATGGGGACATTTCGGAAACGGGGAAGCAACAATTCTAAAAATAAGAAAACAAGAATACGTTCTAAACATAAAAATTTAAAAAAAAGATCCGAAGTTATTGGATTCATTATATTTTATCAGCTTTCTTTTGTGATCAATGAAGCTTAGTGTCAGATTTGATGAATAAACGCTACCGAGATGTTTGACGTGCAAGCCACTTTCTTCCTTTTCTACACCTGTAGCTGATTCTTAGTAAGACAATCATGACACTTATCAGCAAGATTTGACAAGGTCGTTGAGGATTTGAAATTTTCAGGGTTTGACAGGTCAGACCTAGAAAATAAAGAAAAGAATGCGGCTTTTGCTGGTAAGTCACACATGAACACTATCCATAGGGGCGGCAAGAAGATGACCGCAAAATCAAAAGATCTAGGGTCCATGTGGTAAACCTCAGATCTTCAAATTGAAGATCTAATCTACTTGAGTTAACATTTGAAACAATGGGGCTTTTCATAGAAAGAATCCTAGAAAAAAATGAGTAGCTAACCAACTTCTAGAAGAGACATGATTGACTGCATCTTCTTGTTAGGAGTTTAGGACACAGCAGCAGGTACAATTTTTTAGCACTGTTAGTCCTCCGAGCACCTTCTCCGGTGAGTCTTTTGGATATTTCTGATTGGTTGCCGCTCTTTTGAAATGAGTGCCATTTCTTCAATCCCCTCCCCGCTCTCTCTACACCATATTAATCATGGGTCGGGTAAAGTAAAGTGGACATGCAGGACCTTTAGTTCTTTATCTTTATACTGTTGTGAGTCGTTTTGGCATTTCCCTGCACAAACTTTATTTTACTATGCTAAAGTTTTACCATTTCCCATGCAGTTTATTATCTCTCGCTTTGTTACTTCTCTCTGTTTACTCTGTTATGTTACACAGTACGTAAATCCTTATTCCAATCCACATACAATATCTAATTGGGGGAGAGTGCATAGATAGATTTTCATTTGTTACTGAATTTGCCATGTACCAGAGTCCATATCCAAATATTAAACACTTAATAAACGTGTCCTTGATTTTGGAATTCTCAACGTCTGACCCTAGGATCCATAACCCAACTTTAAATTCCCGTATCCGAGTTTGAACATCATAGCTTACATCAACGCAATAATCTGCATGATCTTTTGAACCTGCTAGAAAGTACCAAGGTCGACGTGAACAACATAGAATAAACTGCAATATACAGCAAACATAAAACATAAACCTCTTCTCTCCCCCACCTTAAACCAACCAATAACTCCCACTAGCACAGCCTTCTCAGATATCCTACAAAGGCTATCAACCACTAAGGTAAACAGAATGAGAAAAGGTAATAATAGAGCATATCGCTTCTGTAACCCCGTGACAGTAAAGAAAACCACTCTCTAGAGGCTCTATTTACCATATGATAAATAAGTATTAGATCAACAACCCCTAATACAGTGCCTCCACAGCCATCCAAATCCTGTCCTCTCCAGCACCAGATCAAGGAAGCCAATTAGCTCTGTCATAACTCATAAGCCTTCTCCCAGATTTTATCAAGCAGAGGTTCTACATTAAGGAAAACACAACATACTCCTGGAAGATACATATATTGCACAACAGGGAATACATGATATTAGTCACAGAAATGTGATTTACCTCCATAGAAGGATCACTTTGGAGTCAAGATCTTTTTCAATATGTTGTAACTCTTCATTGTCAACGTTGGGCAATTGTTGCAATATATTAGCATATACATGTATATAACGTCGTCGAAGCCGGCAAAGATGCTGGATACGTTCCCATGAAAAGCGATAGCTAAAGACAGAAACAATGAGTAAATTTAGGTCCACAGTTACAAAAGTAAAGATGATGTCAACCATCACAGCCCCGACCCGCCAACCTAGAGGTGATCAAATGGTGGGCCGGGCCGGGTCCAAAAAGTAGCCCTCTTGCCAGACTGAGCCAATTTTCGGGCCGGTACAAATTTTGAACTGGAAAACAATTTTAAATTACCAGAATCCCATCCGACTGGCCAGGCCTGAAAAATATGCCCGAGCCTGGGATTTTTTTGGGCCGGGCTAACCTTGATCAGCTCTATGCCAACCTAACATACCATAAGTGCAATAAGGAAAGAAAAACATTACCACATTTTTCTCTGCTGCAAAGCGGCTTGCACGGCATAATGCCACCACAAATGAGGTCCCTCCGTGACTGGTACAGAAGGCCTCAAATGTGAAACTTCTACATGCATTCTATATCTGGAAATGACCTCCAACAGTTTTATCCAATCATAATATTGCGCCTGTCACAGACAATAATTATAGGTACGTAGTTATAAGCTTGTATAACACAAATTCTAAAAATGTGGGCATTTCGTTCTCATAGAAGAATTACGCTCATCTATTTTGTGATTGTAGAGCTAAGATAAGAACTCCAACTACAAAAAGGCCCTATTTTCGCAGTTCAATAAACATATACTCCCTCCATTTCTTTTTAATCTACACACTTTCCTATTTGGTCCATTTCTTTTTTAATCTACACACTGTTGCTTTATCTATTCCTAGTAACATGTCCCATCTACTTTCTCCTATCTTCCCACCCATGTCATCCACTATTAAATATTTTAACCCACTTTTTAATTTCTCTCTCTCACTTTTGAGTTTCTCTATCCACCTTTTAAGTTTCTCTCTCATATTTTTGGACTTCCTCCTTGGTTCTCCCTCAAAGTGAAGTGAGTAAACTAAAAAGAAACGGAGGGGTACAACTTTTTCTTTGAAAGAGGAAACATATATATACAACTTCGTATAAGCAATATATTAGAATAAAATTGCCCCAATTTAAACACATAGAAGGACATAAACACCCCTCACCCACCTCAAGTTACCACTACCCTACAAGCAACCGCCACCTACAGCTGAAATAACCAACAGAGCCCATTGGCCGGCATTCGGCAGAGATAAAATATTTGAGAGCAAACTCTGCCAGTGGTTCTCAACATATTTTATGCCCACCATAAAATTCAATGCTTATACAAGTTCTCTATATCTAAAATTCTTACAAGATTTTCTCCTTCTATTGATGTTCCCCATCCTTTTAAATGTTGGTTTGATTCCATTAGTGAAGATTCACATAATATTATCTCTCAAACAGAATAGGCAGAAAAGAGCAAAAGTATAAGATATCAAGAAAACAAGATAACTGCATGATTATTCTCAGAGGTGACTACAACCTGTTTCTCAGAGTCAGATAAACTACTGTGTAAGATCAGTAAACTAGCCAAGTTGCTTTAGTATATACTAGCTTTATATGCACGCGATGCGTGCGTTAATTTCAAAACTTGTTATATACTCCATCCGTACTATAGTTATGATTACACTTAAAATGTGAAAGATTAATAATTAGATTAATTTAGATATATTAATTTGCTAATATAAAAAACTAACAAAGGTTGTGAGTGATTTTTAATATTAATTTTTGTAATTGAATTTTGAACAAAAAGAATAGATATAATGAGTTGGTTTGACTAAATTAAAGAGTATCAAAGGTAGTGGGTGTTTCAGACTTTTCAGATGGACGTCATGTATACCATTATTACTATCTTCTCTTATTAAAAAAAAAAAGTTAATATTTTGTCCATTTAAGTTTTTGATTGAAATATTTGATGCATATACCATTTTTAACATGTTTAGGATAGCAAGTTGAAATGAGAAAAGGTTCTTAAATTGTTTTATTTTGTAATTTTTTTCACTCCATTAGATCATTAAGGGTAATTTAGTATTTTCATATGGGGACACCATCTTTCTCCCCCATCCCTTATATAATAGAGATATGTATATACTCCCTTCGTCCCTTAACAGGCTTCCCAATTCTTTTTGGCAGTCTCCAAGAAACATCTTTGGCCCCTCATAGCTTTAATTATGTATTACTAAAAACTATAGAAATTAGAAATTTATGATGTACGCATTGAGACGAATTCAACAAGATCTCACATGACTATGTTTCTTAATATATATTGGTGAGAATTTATGGTGAAAGTTTACAGCGTTTGACTTTGAAAAATGGGAAGCCTATCTAGGGGCGGAGGGAATATATATACATACATATATATACAATGTGTACATGTGTGTGTGTGTGTCAACAAGACACCAAATTTTGTCAAAATAGCTCAAAACGAAACATTCAGAATTATTCTACTATTTTATAATGAAGAAATTAGTTTTGAAAACAGATCTAAAATTTTATTAAAAAACCATGATAGGTCAATTACCTCTGTAACTGTCAAAGAAACATCATTCAAGAAAACTGTTGCTTTCTCAAAAGGAACCTCTGGGTTATTTCGTTCTTGACTTCCAAGCCGGTTGTATTTAAGCACCCCATTGATAGGTGCGACTAGATATGTGCGGTTTAAAGCCCACGATGAGACAGATTCAGATGCTGGTTCGTTAATACCCTCTTCAAATATCTAGAAACAACAAATATCAGAGGTAGCCAAAAAGCAAGTAATGCTACAGACATTATTTTATAGGTGATAGGTGATCACAGACCTCAATCCATTTTCTTGGACTTATATCTTGCCAACTTTCATCAATCTTCCAAGGAGGTTTGTCGGAATCATGATATATAGCAAGCCTTTCAAGCTGCAAGGACTGTGACAGGAAAAACAGAACGAAGCTGTGAGGCGAAAGGACAGCAGACCACCTTTTAAGCAAAAGACTTACATGACCAAGTAGCTAAGCATGTCCAAAGACATAAGCAGATAAAGAAGCAGGAGGGGGAGTAGCACTTACCAGTAGAACTTGCAGATAGACCACTGCAGACTTGCAGAGGCACATAAATTAAACAAGCAGAAGAATGGGGAAATGAAGGTTGAGCGTAGGGGTGACACAACTGACATTGAAAATAAAATATGCCCTATTTGGAGCGGATAGTATGAGCCCTATATCATTATGCAACCAAAATTGTACTGGCTTTCTGGCATTAAGTAAGATCTAGAAAATCTCCAATAAGGAGTTACAAGAAAGCAATCATCAATAGATAAATGATCACAAGGAGGCTAACTGCTCAAAACAAGAGCAGCCGCACATAAGTAGATGAAAGGCTAAAAACTGTTAAAGATGCTCTTGTTGCCTGAAAAAGGACGAATATAGATTGGCTTGCCGAGTTGTGGGAGATGATTCCGTTGGCAATTTGGTGTGCACTTGGAAGGACAGAAACCAACACAGTTTTGAGGGCTTAGCTTCCTCTCCGGAAGCTTTCAAGTTCCATGTTCGAGTCTTTTGTATAGCTGGAGCCAAGTTTAGGTAACTAAGCGCCACTTGACTTTTCTTGATTTTGGGGATAAAATGCTCCACTATAGCATTAGGACTTGAGCTTTTTGTCATCAGCCCTCCTTTTGTAAATGGGCGACAATCCCCCTTAGTGTCTTTCTAATCTGCTATACATACATATATATATATATATATATAAGAAAGTTTCTAATAGCCCCCCTCAAGCCAACTTGGGCCTTATTCTCACTAGATGAGATCTACATAACGGGATCTCGTTAAAATGTACTCATTTTGTAGCACATCTTCCTCTACATCACCTGTGCTCTCCCTCTCCCTCTCTCTCGCTCTCTCACACACGTACCCTAAAAAAACATCGCACAAGAGAGAGAGACCACAGACTAAATGAGATCTATGCAACGAAAATTTCGTAAAATTTTCATTATGTAGCATAGTTTCCCTCTACATCACTCCCTCCCCACCCCCTTCACTACCTCCCCACACCACAAAGAGAGAGAGAGAGAGAGAGAGAGAGAGAGGAGGGGGAGGGGGAGAGAGGAGGAGGAGGGGAGGGGGGGGGAGAGGGAGGAGGGGAGGGGGGGGAGAGGGAGAGAGCGCACCAAAGACCTGAACACCGTGAAGTAAAATACTAGGCAAACTTTTACACAGAAAGGGTTCCATAAGATAATCCAACACAAAAACTTTACTATAGTTTGTGCATCAAGTAACAGCTACTAACATTTATTGACGAGCCTGCAAGTTAGCATATACAGATGCGGCATAGATCTATGAAAATACTTAATGTACACTACATACATCGAGCAGCAGCTACGAATAATTGTTGACAAGCATGCAAGTTAAAAATAGAACGGATCTAGCATAGATCTACGAAAATACTTGATGTACACTAAATATAAGCCCAGGGGATGCATGAGGTCTTCAGGATGTTTTACATATACCAAGATGAAATTATGCATGGGATCTTGTAAGCTCTATTTTGCACATAATGTCTAAGTGCCAAATGTGAATTTGAACATTGTAATTAGGTAAACATGACATTTGCAAAGAGTGCGGCTCATCTATCATTGGACTACAGAGACTTCCCAATCTAGTGCTGTGCAAGTTATCAAACAGACATTGGGGTACATTCCACAAGCAATAACTTCATTATTGCCTTTGTGAAGAGTAGTATTATAAAAATGAAATAGAAAAAGGTTACTGGATGGAGTTAAAGAAAAGAGATAATGAAATTAAAAGATTTATCACACCAAACAGTCTAGCAAATTGCAGAAACCTACATTTGTTCTCCTATAAACCCTGATGACAGTTAATCAATGAACCTTCAAAGAAAAGAATGAATTTGATCACCACTAAGTCTATCATATCCTCAAAGGTCAAAAAAGTATGCTTAAACAAGTACAGAATTGGTACAGCCCTGATATCTTCTCATTGATGTTCCATTTTCAAATTTAATGAGATCATTAAACATTGACATGATGTGCACATCTCGTGTCGAAAGGGGTTAGCTGGAGAATGGCAAAGTTGGAAAAAAAAAAAGTTTTGGTCTCCAATTTATTGCATAAATAAACCTACAAATAAATGATGTATAGCATCCTATAAGCAAACTGTTAAGAATCTGACTTGTCAAGTTTGTGGATAACTATATGAAAGCATCAACATCAAGTAAAAGATGTCTCTCATATGTTCTTTTATTAAAAAAAAAAAAAAAAGGTCCTTTTGTCCCCAAAAAAATGAGATAGGTAAACCAACTTCATAAAAATGGACAAAGGTCTCACCTTGCGCAATTTATCCAGAGCACCACTTGTATCAAAGGTTTCGTTACCTTGCTCATCCATTGTAACGGCAGCAAGTTTCGCCAAGGTAACACCGCAAGCAAAAGGGTGTCCATAATTACTGCCAGAAGAAAAGAAATTTATATATATAATAATCTACTTCCTTTATTTCTTAATACGTGCAACATATGGACATGGCACAACAACCAAGCAAGAGGAGAGAGAGAGAGAGAGCGAGAGAGAGACATGGCCCATGTGACTTATAACAAAGTAAAACTTTCTTTGTGTAAGACTTCACCAAAAAGAGACATGTTGCAAGTATTGTGAAACATCCCAAAGGGAATATGTTGCAACTTGCAAGTATTAAGAACCAAGAAAGTATATAAAAGAAAAACTTTCAAAAAGAATAGAGAGGCACATGAATATTGAATTAATTTAAAGAGTCTTTTACAATGATTAAGATAGATATATATGTTCACAATATGAGCTCGAGAAAAAGAGTTTAATTTTCAATAAACTTATAGTAACATTATGACCTTGGTGTTACAAGAGAAATATGAATAGGATGATATTACTATGATACAATCATGATTTAGAAAATACCCCTATATAATACTCCCTTCGTTTCATTTTAATTTACTCACTTCACTTTGGGGGAGAACCAAGGAATAAGTACAAAAGTATGAGAGAGAAACTAAAAAGGTGGAGAGAGAAACTGAAAAGTGAGAGAGAGAAAGTAAAAAGTGGGTTAAAATATTAAAAAGTGGATGACATGGGTGGAAAAAGAGGAGAAAGTAGATGTGACATGTTACCTAAAATAGAAAAAGCAACAGTGTGTAGATTAAAAAGAAACATACCAAAAAGGAAAGTGTGTAGATTAAAATGAAACGGAGGGAGTACCAATTACATGTAATATGAAGACATATATATAAAAAGAACAAATTAGAATTTTAAGGAATGATGATGTCATATACATACCTTTTATTCTTTACTTATAGCCACGGGATTGAAAACTAGTACTCCCTCCGTCCCCAATAGTTTGCCACGTTGAGCATTGGTTACTTTTTAATTTTTGTTTGGGTGGAGTTAATAAAAGACAAAATGGTGGGACCGGGACCAAGTAGAATCCCCATCACCATTTGTTGTATTGGACAATCTTTTGGGGACATCCAAAAAAGAAAATTAGGGCAAACAAAAGGGGGCGGAGGGAGTAATGAATCAAGATACTTGTCCCTCAATCTTAAAGAGAGATAAGAAGAATAAAAGAAAAACAAAAATTAGCCGTTCAAGAAAGAACTTGATAATTAATAATGCACCTTACAGTATCCTCATATCTTATATGAACATTGCTAATTGTGATTTTGAGATTTCCAATGATGGTAGCTATAAGAGATCCAAGCCAAGAATTTCCTGAAGCATGCTGGCAGACACATATTGTAAACCAAAATAAGCAAAGGCTATGAATAAACATAATATGAAAGCTACAAGAAGGTCAAGAGTCAAGACACCTACAAAAGAACTCTTGCTCATAAAAAAAGGCAAAAGGAAACACATCTGCACTCAAAAACAGAAACTTTCCCTAGAAAATGTTAGATTTAGAAAAATTCTCGCTGTACGCCAACACCAAAAGTATTTCCCTATATACCGTCCACGTAGGATGCGACTCGGTCAAAAAATATTTTTTCATTTGCCGCAGAACAAAACCGCTACTACCATTAGCGGTTTCTAAAGAGGAAAACTGCCACTACAATTAGCAGCCAAATAATACAAACCGCCATTCCAGGTAGCGGTTAGAAATATAATGACATTTTCTACAACCCGTTGGCTTTCACCCCAATTATACTCCAACAACTCCCTTGATTTTCTCTATCCACCAAACAGTCCAAAGCCCACCACATCTCCATATTTTATCAAGATTATCAATGGATATGCAGCGTTCCCTAAAGTTCAATTGGATTCGATTAGTAAACTTGCTTATTCTTGTTAAATAAGATATGTGGAGTTGGATTTTCAGCGCCGGTGAAGAGACTTCCACGCTGCCGACGTGCTCACCGTTGAGTCACTGGAGTTTTTAGCAGGAGGCTTTCTATTTCTTAAGATGTTGTGGTTCGAGTTCGACCCATAGACCCGAATCATACGACTAAAATTGGGGATTCGTATGTGGGTTTGATGTCAAATGAGGAGAATTTGTGTGTAATTGAGACTTTGGAGGATGTGACTTTATGGGTTATGCTTATGCCTGACATGTTGAATTTCTTGTTGAGTTTGATGAAAAATTGCTTAGGTACTTGAAGGTTCTATTTCTTTGATTCTCAGTCTCCTGCTATTCTAGTTAAGGCAAGTTTCTCCTTCTACCTTCATCTGCTTTCTGAAAAAAATATAAGTTAGAAACCACTATTAAGAGTAGCGGTTATTGTTGATCGCTATTCCTCTTAGCGGTTTACTAGCGGTAACCGCTAGTATAGTTAGTGGTTTTATCTAAGACAATTTACAAAAATATTTTTCCACTGTGCATCCTACGTCAACGGTATAGGGAGAATTATTTTTCGTTTTGACGCAAAGTAATAATATTTTATATCCTATCATTATCTAGGGAAAAAATTCCTCAAAAACACGATACACATTTTCACATGCTACAACCGAAGCATAATGCAATAACAAAAAGCAATAGATTTGATAATTATGTATGCCTTAAAAATAAATTATTGCCACAAACTAAGACGAAATGAATTCCATGAGCCCAAAATACATAGATCCCAACCATTTCCATGAAAAGAGATTGTTTCTCTTTGGACACAGGAGAAAATAGACAAAACCGTAAGTCTGTGGTCGTTATGTCTCTGCCATCTAAAATGCCAAAAGATGCAAGTGCGCAAAGAGACTTTTTACAGAAAAAGGTAAAAAGCACACCCAAATATCCATGTTAGCAAAGTTGATAAACTGAGAGAAGATTAAAAAAAAGTAACATATAGATAATGAAACATATTAGATGGATTAATTAAGTACAGTATTACTGGTCAAAGATATAAAGTCGGGGGCATACACTTCCAAGCTTTGATCTAGACATTGCTTCAAGAGTTGCTGCCTCGGATTCCTGCACAAAACAAAGTAAAAGCATACAGATATTACATCCCTTTAGCCAACTATAAAGTCACATGTAATATTTGGGAATGTCCAGAAATAATAGTAACCTCTTTAAAGATTGTACTAACATATGAAATGATTTCCCAAAACTTCCTACTTATAGTAGATTTTGGACATAGTGTGGGAAGACTCCGACCATCACAAACAAATTTTAATTAGAAGTTAGAACATTCATATCCAAGCAATATCACAATTATTTTCTGACAGGAGTAGCTAAAAGAGTATCCCCCTCCCTTCACAGTTCACCCCCACCCCAAGGAGACAACACTATCGACTCTAGTGGGCACAATGGTTACACCAGCATTAAGATGCAGGGTGAAGGCTGCTGGACATTATAATATAGCAGCTTCAAGTAAATTCTTATGTGAAAACAAGAAGCAGCAAACAGGTCCAAGTAATGAGTCCAATGGTACTAGGAACAAATATAGTGTCCTCAATGTATACTAATGAACATGAGTAAAAAAACACAGCACTCAATTACTTTGGTGCTCTCACAGCCACAGGTAATAAATAATAGAATCTATATTTGCTTCCATGAAAGAGACAGACCGAGAAAAAGAGAAAAGAAGGCCAATACACACACTCCATAACCAGTGCAGCCAATTTGGTGCATCTCCAATTAAATTGACTAGTCGGTACCCAGGAGTATCCATCAATGTAAAAAGAAAATATGCTTCTAAGAGTAGAATAGCCTCATAAACTTAATACTCCCTCAGTCCCATTTTAGTAGTCATACTTTGGGAATATAAAATATAAATCATTTATTGTTATGTTTTCCATTTCCCATATTACTTTTGACCGATTAAGATTGAGTTTAGTGGCACATTAAATATACTTGTTGTTTAATAATGGAAACTTTACAACTATTTCGGGACTTCCTATAAAGGAAATTTTGTCAATAAAAATGGGGAGGAGGGAGTATATCTATACCATCTCTTTGGTGGATTGTCCAACTCATCATTCAAGATGTAGCATCAGCTTGTAGATGTAACAAATGCAAGAGAGCTATGCAAGATTAGGTAAAGAAGACAAAGATGTAGAAACAGATAAACCACAAATCATACACTGATCCGTACCTCAAGTATGTTTTGCACAGGGTAATATAGGCATAAAAACAAGTGATTAAGTGTAAGAAACAGTCGTTTTGCAAACCCTATTTCCTTTTGAATGAAATCGAGAGCCACAGATTGCAAATTATGTTTCCTTTTCTATGGGAGACTGTCAAATTGCAAACTCTATATCATGAGTGATAAGGTGTTCCCCTTTGCATACTGAGAGTGGGAGTTCGATAAGAGTTAAACTCAGCTGAAAACAGCACTGACACCCCCAAAACTCAGGCACCAGAAGCCCCATTATAACTATTTTTGCAAAGAGATCCTAGTGGATCAAACCAATTGAAGCCAAAACATGAGCATGTTGAAAAAGAATATTAAAGAAAAATTATAGAAATAAAAATTGTGTAATAAGTGGAAGAAACAAACAAACAAAGAGACACCCTCCAAGGACCAACTATTTAGTGGAGTAAAGTTCCAGAGACTCATTTCAGGGAGAGAACCCAGAAATATAAGCATAGAAGCTATATCTCCTTGAGTTGAGCAGACACAAAAGAGATAAATGTCTCGTGTACACAGCAAAGAACATCAATGCCAGCAAACGAAGCCAAACGAATCTGCATTTCATACCAAACGACCTCTATGACAGTCAATGAAAATGAGCCATGGATACACACCTCAATCTGATGAAGTTTATCTTGAAAAAGTCTCTCTCTATCCTCATCCTACAAGATAAAACACCATTTCAATTCACAATCAACAAAGGAAAGAAGCCAAAACACTGAAACAAAGGCTGGGGACTCCTCGAGTCAATATAGAACACACACATGGCATTTGTTAAACAATCCTACCTTAAGTGTTCTTCCATCAGGCGCTGGATAAGCAAGAACGAAAACACGATCGATGAGAACAATCACAGGTTCTTTGCCGAGGCTTTTCCAAGGAACCTGTAGGGTATACAAAAGAAGTTAACAAGTTCTAAAAGGACAAAATTAGAGCTACTAATATTGCCAATGAAACAGAATAGTTTAGAAGATGAAGGATCAATCTAACTTCTTTCCGCCAGGTACCAAGAAACTTAAGCAACAAGACCAGTGTTTTGGTATATAAACATCAGACGTGCATTACAAAAAATTTGCATTTATTTCTATGACTCCCTAAACCTGCCCCTCGTAGTTGTGAAGTACTTGTCCTAATCTTTAGGGAAAAGCATAATAACCATCTTTCAATCAATCCAAATACAAGACACCATACACCCTCATTTACCAATCTTATAAGCTTACTAGCCCGTTTATTTGCTTTCAATACAAAAGAAAACAATATTATAAGCAATACAAAAGAAACAAATAGTTCTATAAAGAAAAGAACAAGAAGGTACTACCACTAACAAGATAACAAAGTTTGAAAAGAAACTAGAAAATAGAGTGCATAACCAATTAGCTGATAACCAGTGGGGTTGATTATAGTACCTTTAAAGTTATAGTGCCAATGAAACCAGCTTTCACCGTAACAGGAAGCTTAAGCGAGTTTAATGCTTCTGCCTTTAACTTTAAATCTTTAAGAACAACATCACCTGCAACCAAAAGATATGATTGCTGTTAAAATTAGCTAGAAAGTAAAATCAAGAGAGGCATTAAGTAAACACAGAATTAATACAATATATAGGCACCCCATGAGCCATAGAACATACTTGTTACAAAAATTCACCCAATTTATAAGAGATGCTACTTCGCTACAACATAGGGCCTAGGGGACAGAAGTAAATGTACAATTTGAGGTACTAATAAGTGGAAATCGAGCAAGGCATTATGGTGATATAAAATATCAAGATTTTTTCTATTTGGTGGTGCTAGACAGAGATTTCTAATTTTTATCTTCTCTCACTAAAAGATCGTACTCCCCCCTTCCCTAAAAGACTATCCCACTTTCCTCTTCAGTTTGCCCTTAAAAGATTGCTCCATTTCCTATTTAAGTGACATGGTCCCTGCAATCTCTCTCTATTTTTTCTCCTACCCCACACAAAAAAAGACAAAACTACCTACCCACTCAACATAACTCTTAGGGGGAGTTTGGTTGACATGGGGTAAAGGGAATGGAATCAAGAAAGGGGTAGAGAGGGAAAGCAAAACCCTTAGAGTTTAAGTGTTGTTTGGTAGGTACAATGTCATTTCTCTTTCTTCCTCCTCTTACCATTCTTCCACCATAGCACCATCATTTCCTCCCTCTCTTGTGTGCCCCTGCCACCCCTCCCCACCCCGGTAGCGCCGCCGGGCCGTCACCCCCTCCCCCCTCCCCTTCCTACCGCGCCGTCGCCTCTCCCCTTCCCGCCGTCGCCTCACCCCTTCTCGCAGCGCTGTGCTTCTCCCCCTCCCCTTCCCGCTACGCCGTCAACCCTCCCCTTCCCTAGGTCACCTCCTCCCCTCCCTTCCTGCCGGTGTCAGCTTTTGCTCCCTCCCAGTACCTTTGTTCTCCCATGTTTTTTTCTAGAGTTTGAGGGTGAATGGTGGTTTAGGTGCTGGATGGTAGAGGTGGTCCTAGTAGTTGAAAGGTTTGTTGTTCTTAGTGGTTGGTGGCTTGGTTGGGGTGTTGGGGTAGAGGCATTAGGCAATGGTTGGGTGCAAGCCCGGCCCTGAACCAGTATAAGATACAAGTGGGCCGCTTGTATAAGATATGGGCCGCAAGGGTGGGCTGGCAGGGGCCCGATTCGCCCCTGCCCCCAACCAAACGCCCCCTTAATAAAGTAACAAAAAGGGAATGGAGGGATAGATGGAGTTTTAAAGAAGTTAAAACAAAGTCTAATGGCGAGGAGGAAAGAACAAGGTGTCTCTAAACAGAGGATAACACTAGCCTATATGAACCTTTGGTTCTTGTTTTGTAAGTGACACCACAAAGGCTATCGTTGCACATACCATGGGAGACAACATAAGCTATTTGATCACAAAACCAACACTGGGAAAGAACGTATTTGCAATCACAAAACTGAATAAGTTAAAGGTTAGCATCATAATATAGATATTACACATCTACCAATTCAATTTATTAAGAAGCTAGAGTTGAAAAAAGCTAACATGATAAGACAGCACAATACACACCCAACACGACCAATGATTGTTAAGTTTTCATACTATTAAGTCGTTTGTTTAACCAAGCAAAACTGCAGAATTAAATGGGTAAAGGGATTATTCTGTTCACCTTATTTTCAGTCCTTATCTGGAAAAATAAGTTCAAAAAAGTTCAGATTTGGTCTAATAAGGACTAATAAGTTCAGATACGTTCGAATAAATTATGTTCAGCAAAAAAAAGGTCTGACACTCTCACAAAATAAGGTCTAATAAGTTCAGATAAGGACTAATAAGGTTTAATAAGTTTAATTAAGTTCAAATAAGTTGAGATAAGCAAAAATAAGTTGAATAGAACAGGACCAAAGTCTAGCATCTTCCACACATTGATCTATGACACGACTAAGAACTTAAACAACACGACCTATTTTCCAACATTTTATTAAGGTGCAGTAACATTTCAAACAAGTACCGACAGAAAAGGCATAGTTTCATAGGGAATAAGAGCATTTGTTACTATATACCCCCCCCCAAAAGATAAAAGGCAAATAAAGTCCTGTATTATCTCATTCACCACAATGCTAAAGCTAGTATACTACCCCCTCGCCCCCAGCCATTTAAGCACAATCATCAAACTTCAACGTAGATATAAGTGATGTTCACGAGTATAAAAAAAATGGGAAACAAAACTATTACAGTGGCTCACCACCTGAAATCCATGATTCTTGTTCATCATCTATCCATTGAGCACAAATGTAGATTTACATCAAGAGAGCAAAGAAAATAGGAAAATAATTTACATTGTGAAAGGCTCTAAAGTCTAATCTTTAACAACACAATTCAAGAACTATTTGAGGAAACCAAGAGTGGATATCAGCAATTAGATCAGACTACTTATAGTAGAATATAAATAAGATTCCCCTCATAATAACTTCCCTGTCCACTAGAAAGTTTCTGTGCATAAAAAACGAATATAGTGCAAAGATACGCAAATGAAAACATGAAGTTACAAACCTTTCCAAACGCTAACTTTTAAAGCCTCGAGGGAAAGTCCATGGACATATTCACCTAAGTATCTTTTAAGCAAATGCAAGACCTGCAAAGCAAATATGCCAGTCATGTCACAGCAGTAATCTTCTTATACAGCATAGATTTAATAACAAAGCCTAAAGCAGAAAGAGGGGGCAGAGTTCTGAAATAAATCACAAAACTCAAACCCATAAAACAACATGTCTGACAATAAACAGTCGTTGCTGGCTCCTGATATGAGGGATGACAATGATGGCAAGAACCATGCTGTCCCAAAGAATTGCTGACCAAGTTGCTTTAATTCCAAGACATGCAAACGTCATTCACACGATTACACAGTATAAGCTTCAAAAGGAACTTTTTTCCCTTTCTATATCCAGAACCCACACATCTAGCTTTCAAAGTTTAGCTAAAGGTTTGAAATATGCAAAAAAAATATTTCAAAGAAACGAGTTTGACCCACAATTAAAGCATACACAATGAAAGAAAACATATCTACTTGTCTCTTCTCCCTTAAACCACAACACCCACATTTATAGAGATTGCCTTGAATATTGCTGTTATGTGCAAATTGTTCTGCACAATGAGATTACAATGAGGCAGTCCCTTAACCTTCTAACTTACTTTGGAAAATGAGACAATGTTGGCGAGGTGTTTCTAGGAAGTATTAATAAGAGGTACAAGAAACACTTCAAACCAACCAAAGAACCCCTGAATTCCTGATGACATAGATACTTTCTAGGATAAAGTATCTTCCTCCCTAATAAAAACATACAAATGGGAGCATTATGAATACTGGAAAGCAGATAAATAAACAATCAAATAACACCAGAAGCTGGAAAATATTATGCCCTACCTACCACAGGATCTTCCCAAGAAGAGACAACATACCCACTTCCCAGTTTCAATCTTAACAAGGGATATAAAAGCAAAGACCTGTAGTATGAATTTCCTGGAACTCAAGCAGAAAGTATCACAAAGCAATCCCTTGATAACGTTCTAAAGCTTAGTAATTCTGTGCGAAAGAAAATCAAGTGCTAAAGAGTTTTCTGCCAGGGAGTAGGAAGATTTCACACAAACCAATCTCCCCAACCACAAGCCCACCTCCTCATTAGGTCAAAAACAACTTCTGAAAAAGGTCTTCTTTGTCCTCTCCCACTCCAGACTTCTGAAAGCCAAAAAATATCTCCTAGTACACTCTTTCACTGACATATAGAATGAAGCCACCCAAAAGGAACTTGAAAACAGCCTCCTCCATCTAACTGTAGAAGCTATTCTGCTCCCATGAACTTATCAAAATAGCCCTAGTGAAATAGATTATACACTTTCTCCAACTCCTTTAAAAAAAACCAAACCTTTCCGACCACCTTTTTTTACATCATGAACCACCTTTTTGCTAGAAGCATCTCGACTAAGAAGTTATTGTATTTGGCAAATTATTTAATAGAAGCATATGCCGAGCGAATAGGAGAGAACGTTAGCCAAAATCATAGCAGGAATCTCTTAACATAATCAAGCAATCCTTCTTTGAAATGAGATCCATAAGAATCGAATTTGACTCTTCCAAATTTTCACATTCTCGTAACTCCTAAAAACATTAGCACTCATCCTAACCATAACCATAACCACAACTGGCAGTGTACAGAGCCACCATAAACCCTTTCAGGGTTTAGCACAACACATACTAAAGATAGCACTTATTACTATCCCAAACTAAAACATTGGCCAATTATAGATCTCCTCCTCCATAAGATTCTCACAATAAGATTTTTAATTCCAAGTACAAATTACATCATAAGGAGGCCGTCAGTAGCTTCAAAGAAAATCATCAAACCCTTAAACTCGCAAAAAATAACTCCCACACAGTGGCTTGCAGACGAAAACCATCAAACCTTCCAGTCTCCAGAGTTCCTCTAATCAGTCCTTTGAACAATTCGATAAATGCATAATAAATGGAGACTCCTATACTAAGTTCAGCAGTTAAAGAATAAATTCCTAACCAAATTGAACATTTCCCTACTTTTGCATTACTAGCAATCAAATTCAAAACACGCTTTTATACAAACTTCAATCATCAGGCAAAATCCAGTATATCTCTCATTAATCTAATTCAAAATCCAAATCATCCGCAAATATAAAAAAAAAAATACGCGTGATCAACAGCAAAGACATTGCCTAATTACAGCAAATGATCGCTATTCACCAATGAAATAGATCAACTGAACAACATAAATAAAGCAAAGATCACTTACATGCGCTTCAAACATGATTTCGAGTAGCTTTAATCTTCGCTGATGCAATCAGCAAGATATGAGTAAAAATAACCTCGCTGTCTGATCAAAAAAAGGGGGGAAATCACGAAAATGCGTCAAATTACAGCTACAAAATTAAATATTCGCGAAACCCTCGAATTTACAGTGAAAACCCTAAGAATTAGCATTTGCGATAATTAAGAAACAAAAATGGCATAGGAATTGAGAAAAAAAAAGGAAGAAATGATTCTCAAACGAAGAGATGCACAAAAAGAAATGAAGAAAAAAGGTATATTCTTGTTATATTTGCGGTACTTTTAATTAAATTAGGGCCCTTCTCATATTGTTCACTTGTTCCTTATTTCGCGGAAATATGATATCGTGCGTTGCAGTTGAACTACGGTATCGTACTCTCTCTCCTCCTACAGCTGCGGTGATGCTTGGTAACGGCAGATTGGAGCTCACTCCAACTTCGTAGGTTTGAACAAGTGGTGTCAATATCAGGTGTGTGAATTGTGATGTGTGGCCTTTGTGGGGGTACTCACCCGAAATTAAATCCAAACAATAAGCTACCTAGACTAGGACTAGCTTTTTTTCTCATTTCTATATTTTTCCTACAAGCTACGTTTCACATTCATACCATTGGCAATTTGGAAAACGTAGACAATTTATGTCCGTGTACGAGTAGAGCTTGTAAATGCGTTGGATTGTGTTGGGTTTATAGGTCCGTGGATTGGCTCCCTAACCCTAACCCCAAACATGACCTGATTACCTAAATGAGCCAAGAACCTTCGACTCAAGCCAAACCATTTAATGGACATGTTGGGTTCAGGTTGATCCATTCGTCACTTTTATCATATGTATATGTTATATTTCCAGTTTAATAAGTTTCATCATAACAAAACGAATTATTATGATAGATTAATATAATATTACATACAAAATAAATATTAAATAAACTAGATTCACTAATGTAAGAATAGAGGTAAACAAAAGAAGGAAAAACTTTAAACTAATGCAATTCATTAAGATAAACGGGTTGCCATATAGGGTTCGGGTTTAATAGTTCAACCCTAACTCATCCCATTTATTAAATGGGTTGTGCTGGGTCAACTTAATTATTTATACAAGTTGAAAGTCTGGACAGCCCACTATTTTTATGTCGAGTTGTCATGTTAGATTATCTTTTACCACTTTTATGTATGACCGTATGAGTATATGTAGACTTGTGATTTCACGAATGATAATTTGTTATATATATTATATTTTCAAAAAATTAATTATATATTTTGAAAATATAAATGTGAATGATGTACACTTTGTTTGGTATTTTTTTAGTAAAGGAAGGGAAAAGAAAGGAAGAGAAAGGAAAAGAAAGGAAAAGAAGATAAAAGAAGGTAGTTGTAGTTTTCAGTGTTTGGTATAATTAATGGATTTGAGAGGAATCACATGTTTGGTTGTCATTAGTAAAGGAAAGGAGATAAAGGAAATAAAGAAAACATAGGTAAAAACTTGTTAGCTTTCTTTCAAATCAAATTCCTCCGATTTTGGGAGGAAAGAAAAGCAGGGATTTAAGTGTATTCTTTTCCTTCCACTTCCTCTCCTTTCCAATCAAATCCCTCTTATTTTCTTTTACCAAACATGAGAAAGTTTGTTTTCACCTTTCCTTTCCTTTCTTTTCCATCCAAATCCTTCCTACCAAACAAAGTCGTAAGCAATCTCTAAATATTATAACAACATATCAAAAATGTAAATTAAGAAAGAAAATATCTCACGTAAGACGTGTCATAATAATTGCCAATGACTAAAGATGAACTATAAAGCCCAGGTGCGCATCAGTTTGGTAAAGTGAGCTTTGCACAACTTTGAACTAAGAAGTTTTTTATCAAAAAAATATTTACTCCTCTCACGAATATGTTTTGTTTTTCTATTCATTCTTTTATTTTGCACTCCAGTGATTGACTACTTGGTTAGATTAGCTTATGCATTATTTTTATCAGTTTCTGCAATATTTTTTTAATTGATTTATCAGTTTATACATGTTTGATACTCCCTTTGTTTTTTTTATCATTCTCACTTTCCTATGTGCATCTTCCAATGCACCTCTTTGAAGTTAAATATCTTTCATTATATATTAGTAAAAATTATAACGATTGAATATTAATAATGTACTAATTGAGACGAATCAGACAAGACCCCACATGACAATATTTTTTTCTCATAAATTGAAAAAAATTGAGAAGATTATATCTAAGTATGAATAGTGCCAAGATTTCAAGTGAGAAAGATTACAAAAAAAACAAATTTTTTCCATGAATAATGTCAAATGGAGTATTAATTCCTTCTATGCGCTGAACCTCAAATTAATTTCATGCATACCGTCCACGTAGGACAGCACGCCATAATTTTGGTTTTTTAATAAAACCGCTACTCCAAGTAGCGGTTAATACCAATAATATGAAGTTGACCGCTACTTCAAATAGCGGATATATTGTGTCCTTAAGACAGGTAATAACGCACGCAAATAAACCGCTACTCTGAGTAGCGGTTTAGTGCAGATCACAAACATTGAGCGAAAAGGAGGAAAAGGTTGCCACGCGAGCATGTTGCGTCCAGCGCAAGCTCGTGCATGTGCGCAGCTAGCCTGCGCTAGGCGCAAGCTTGATGCGCGCCACGCACGAGCTTGCGCTGGACACAGCATGCTCGCGTGGCGACCTTTTCCTCCTTTTCGCTTAATGTTTATTATCTGTACTTAACCGCTACTCTGAGTAGCGGTTTTACCTCGTATATCGTTTCCAAATAATTTAAAGTTAACCGCTACTCTGAGTAGCGATTTTCTTTGCCGAAAATAAATTTTCTCGCGTACCGTCCTACATGGACGGTACCCATGGAATTAATTTGAACTTCGGCACATGTGAGGAATTAATACCCATCTTAGCATTATTCAAGGAAAAAATTCAAAAAAAAAAAACAAGGAGTATTATTTAAGCATATTTTTTATCAGTTCATATAATATTTGATATTAATTTATACCTATTTGATATTAATTTGTACTTATTTGATCAGTTCATATAAAATTTGATATTAATAATACCTATTTTATATTAGTTTGTACTTATTTGGTGCTAGTTCATACATAATATATCTTAGTTTATACTTTTTTTATATTTGTGTATGCGTATTTTGTAAAACTACTAGTTTATACATATTGTTTATGAGTTTACATATACAACTCGCCCTCCTTCCAAGTGCCTGGGCCTCTGGGTTGAGCCCTGTGCGAGGGCAGCCCAAAGGTTATTCATCTTACCAAATCAAAAAAAAAAAAAAAAATATATACCTTGTATCAATTTATAGATATCCTTACAAGGTATATGTAAACTCATAAAATTTATAGATATCTTTAACCAAGCTAAGCTTGACTCACTTGGTAGGAATTCCACCTCATGACCTTAAGGTCAGGGGTTCGAATCCCACCAAGTGAGGGGCACTTGGAGGAGAATTCCCCTTACAACTCCCCCCTCCTTCCAAGTGCCTAGGCCTCTGGGTTGGGCCCTATGCGAGAGTAGTCCAAAGATTATTCATCTTACCAAATAAAAAAAAAAAAAGTTTATAGATATCTTTAGTAAAAAAAAACATATTGTCATATATTATTTGCCACCACTTTTAGTTGCCCGACTCTTTGTCCAAATGTCCCCAACATTTATTTATATAGTAAGCACAACTCTAGCTATATATCAATACCAATTCGAATCTATCAGCACCATCAAACCATTTTCACATCCAGAATTACGATTCCACCATTGTTAAATCTAATCACAATATAATGCATAGTCGAACAACTAATAAGAGTCATGTAAGATTCCAAATAATACAACCAGCATACAAAGTGAGATAATAGCAATAGATATCAACATTTAATAAATTAAGCACAACTTAATAAACAAACAAAACAAATGTAACCATAAAAAAAAACAAATAAAACAAACAATTTTCATATCTAACTTAACCATCGCGTAATCATTACCAATTAAGCACCACCACACCAATAACAACTAGAATATGCAATTGACAACAACAATTATTTAAAAGTCTTATAATTCATATGACATGCATTGCTAGTACATCAAAAAGATTCACAATGAGTCAATGACTATGATATGGGATCAATAAAACTTATCACAAGGCCAATTGTTATCTATTTGTGGACAATCAAGTTATTGTGATTTAGCATCACTAATCACATGGGTAATTGGTTATTTCTGGGGTTGTGAGTTGTGACGTCGGCGGTGGTCTTCTACACTTGGGGTGGGTGGTGGTTAAGGTCTTAAGGGTGATGAGGGGAATATTAGATGGAATGTCTGAAACGGGAGGGAGAGTGCCATAGACCATAGTGGTGTGATTTTGTGAAGTAAGAGAGGAGGTGATATACATTTTTTTTTTAAGGAGAGGGCGATATATGAGGAAACGTTTAACAAATTCATTATTTTTTATCATTCTTCTAGGCAATATAGTATTTGTTTGAAACTTTCGTTTGTTACTCACTTATTTTACATGGGTGACTATCACACCCAATAGTTTAATAAAGAAAATGTACTCAAATTTTTGGGTAATTATAAGTTATTAGCAATAAAAGAGGCGGCTCTTAGCATGTTCAACCGGTTCTGCAGCACAGGGCCCCAAATTCTCGGGGACCTAACTTTGGTATGGTCTGATAGGAAGAAAAAAAGAAACTCCATAAAGAGGATAGCAGCAGACAACAGTAGACATGAACGCATCTTCAATTCTTCTTGTTCCATATTCCACCATAAATTATTTCTCTTCTTATCTGAAAATCCAAAAAAAAAAAAATCTATGATTTTATTTAACCCCAAAAAATCCCAAAAATTTGGTGGACAATTTCTCTTCAAGGAGTGCTGGAACGATGACTCTATTTAAATAAGTGATCCTACTTTTTTTCTTTTGGTTTATATTTCAAATTGTAAGAGATGATCTTATTCTAACTTAATAAAAAAATTATTTAAATTTATAATTTTTTTCTCTATAGCTTTTTTTTTGAAGGACCCAATTTTGCTGACTAGCACAGGGCCTCCATATAATATAAGACGGCTCTGTAGGCCCCAATGAACATGTACCTTTTATTCTCTATTTCTAGCCCATGCCTTGCACAAAATTAAAATCTGGGTTAAAAATTCGAATTCGCATAATAATTTGTAATATACTATTGTAATCACAGTTAGATAATCATATTGCATCACATGAAATCCGAGTAAGTAATGATTAAGTGAAGTCTAACATGGTTGCCGCTGCCAGCCGCTATGGTTGATGGTTATTGGTTATTGGTTATTGGTTATTGGTTAGTAACACACGATAAGTTTCGCATCCAATGGACGATTAATTAATCTCAAGAAGATCAAGTGCATCCTCTTCCTCTAATTTTCCATGCTTGTCAACCCGTTCCTTTCAAAATCTTATTGCATCAAGACCTCTATGCTGTATGAGATTTGTTTTACCACTAAAAATAAGAGTATAATCCTATATTCTATCAATCGAAAATATATATATTCTTCCTGTTTTTTATTAATGTTCCTAATTTGACTTATATGTTCACCCTTTTCACTTTAAAAAAACGTGTTTCATCACTAAATACTCAGTATCTTAACATGCTTAATATCATTTTATAAGTGATAATATACTTCTATAACTTTGGACTCTTATATTTATAACATTGAAAAAGAATTAACTCAAGGATCATATAAGATCATGTCAAACTCATTGAAGAATCAACTTTAATATCATCCATTTGAGTACTTGAAAAGATGACTAGCTATTTGAAATTATATAGTAATTTATCTCCTTCACTGTCGCACGCTTAGTTCATTTCTAAATCTTGCCTAGTTTTTTTATTTTAGTTTTTTAAAGATTGTTTCATTTCAATTTACGGCTCATTACTAAGTGGTCATAACTCATAAGTGGTGATAATGGTAATAGAGTTTTTATGTTAATTCATAAAGGGATCCTCATATCAAAGTGTTAGAATTCATGGTGAATTGGTGATGATGATTCATCCCAAAATATCAATCTTTGTTTTATAATGTCATATCCATCCACTACCACATGAAATTTTGGAAGGTGGTATTAAGTAAGAATGAAAATTTGTGAAAAATATCACATATTTGGAAGATGAGATTTCTTTAGTTATTAGTACCATGTTTATGAATGGGAATTTTCCTTACAAATTCCATATGATTTTATTGTCATTACCATCATTTAGTAGTTTAGTACCACTTACCAAATGGGCCATATAGGGCAACATTATTTGCAAAAACTCTATTTATATTTCTCTTGCTTCCACATGCAAAATGAGAAAATTAAGATATAGTCTATTTTAGTAACAAGCTACATCACCTCCTTTGCAAACAAAGTCCAAATCCAAATAGTAAATGCTTTTGCCTTATTAAAGTTATAAAAAAAGTTAAAATAAGAGTACAACAACACCACCCTTTAATTTACAACAAAACTCAAATTTTCTAATATATATAAACACACAAAGCCTTATATCTTTTACAATCTTCTCAAAAAGTTTCTTTTGAGTTATCCTATATCCGCCCATTATAACTTCTACGACTAATAGTTAAAGATATGGAACACCTTTAGTTCGACGCAAACAAAGTCACTTAAACCAATTTCCTTACTAACTTTTTCCTTTTTCTTCTAAATAAACCCCAAAGCATCCATGACCAACTTCTTCCTCCAAACCTCCTCCTTGAAAGGAATCCTTTGTTTTCATCTCTTGAATATCCTCTATTAACATCGCCAATGACAGGGATGAAGACTATGTTTTGCCATCGAATGATGTGGAATATTTTGCACTTTTTTCTTGAAGAACTTACATATATTTATATATATTTCTCCCCCTTCCCCACATAATCAAATGAAACATATAAAACAATAAAAATGTGTGTTTTAAGACTCGAACCTATAACCTCTCATTTGAGATACAAATGCACTAATCAACTATTCTACAATCTCATCTTGGTCTTTGTGGGGGAAAAACTATTTTTTTAAGACAAGATAATAATTCTTTTTTTAGAACAATTAAATAATATTATGTTAATACTCATTTAAATAATGCTAATAATAGCATGTCCTATATTTATGTACTCTTATATATATATTTTTAAAAAACTCTACTAAATTTTATAACCTCCGTAATTAACACTACTAAGCCATTTAATTATATCGTATTTTGACACGCTAACCTAAGTTTCAGAAACAAGATTGTATCATATTCTTTGTACGTAATTATATATTTATATATATGTACTCTTCTTAAGCCGAGGGGTATATTGATAAATGATTCATATTATAATTTACTATGTATAAAAATTTAAAAGGAACGAGAAGATCATTTCCTAAGCACAATCCAATGCCTATAACTCTTTTTTTCCCACTTTTCTCAAATGTTTGATTTAACACTTCAAATTCACATAGTTAAATGTTATGAGCATCACCCAGGCCAACAACTAGTTGTATAATCTAAATTTCATAAATGAAAATTAGGGTTATTCTCACCTCAATTACACCCTAGCTCCTACCCATAAATATTGAGATGAAATTAATGCTTTAGATTTCGTAACCAAAAATTCCCATTTGGTTATACACCCTCTCATTACCCTAATTATTGAAATTAGTACAGAATTGTCAATTTGCGTCGGACCTGGGACCCCCATTTGCGTCGGACATAGGTCCGACGGCACAGGTCTCGTCGCAGATGATGGATACAGGTGATGCGTCGGATAAGACACGACGCCAAGCCAAAGCCCCCAACAATCATTTGTGTCGCATGTAATGCCTCATCCGACGCAAATCATGCACTGGCCCACAAATCATGCCTCTGGCATTGTTTTTCACAAGAAAATAGCAATGTGCGTCGGATATAGAGCCTCGTCCGATGCAATTGATGTTTTTTTAATAAAAAAAACAATAATCTGCGTCGGATGTGGCTTATATCCGACGCAAATTGCTATTTTTTATCAAAAAAATAAATAAATTCATGGTAGCAGCAGCAGAACATAATCCACACGAACAATAAACATCAAAACAAACACTACTACAGAAATCACGATTTGCGTCTGATTATTTGCGTCGCACAGGAGAGCAACTGACGCAAAAGGATCATGTGCGTCGGATCCCGCAGAAACTCCGACGCACATAGCTTAGCAAAATTATATAAAAATGTTTTGCGTCGCACATACACTAGCAAACGACGCAACAAGGGCCCCTATGTGCGTCGGACCAGAATTCCCTATGACGCAAATGCCGAACATTATATTTTATAAAATTGCATGCATGTCATCTGCGTCGGACCACCTTACCATCCGACGCAGATAACCCAACATTTGCCTATTTTGCTTGCCCAGGCCAGCCAAAGTTAATAGTAGTCATCTGCGTCGGACCATAGACCCGTCCGACGCAGATGACTCTCATGCGCCAAACATTTGCCTATTTGCTTGCCCTATTTGCTTGCCCATGCCAGCCAATTATCATGCTATGAGTCATCTCGCGTCGGACCGTAGGCCCATCCGACGCAGATGAGTCTTATTAATATTTTTCGTATCCCGCCCATCAGTTGGGCCAAATTCACAAACACTCACTCACTCTTCTCTCTCTCTCTCTCTTGCACTCCTCTTGCCGTCGTGCCGTCGAATTCACACACTCACGTCACGCCGCCGCTGCTCCGGCATCTCCCCTTGCCGGCGACAGACGCCTCTTTCTCTCACTCACTCTCTCTCTCTTGCATTCCTCCTTATCTCACTCACTCTCTCTCTCTCTTGCACGCCTCTTTCTCCGCTGCTGAACGTCGTCGCCGCGCTCCCCTGCTCGTCGCCGTCGCTCGCTGTAGCGCCGCGCTCCCCCGCTTCTTGCCGTCGCGCCGCCGCTGCTGGGCGTCTCCCGTCTCCAGCAATGTATGTTTGATTTTTCAATTTTCTGTCTTTATTTTTTTTTACTAATTTATGTTTTTTTTTTTTTTTGAATTTTTTCCTTATTTTTGCTAGATTTTAATCAAGGAGTTTGTCATTGTATTAGTAGAGTGATTGTAGTTCGTAGTTTAAGATTGAATTTTAAGATTTAATTTAGGATGTTTGTAGTTTAATTTGTAGTTTGTAGTTTAAGATTTTAAGATTATATTTAGGATGTTTGTAGTTTGTAGTGCTCATGAATTTATATAGTTTGTAATGCTCTAAAATACTATTAATAATTCTACTTTAATCTTAATGTTGTTTCTTAATTTCTAATTTGTTAATGTCTTAATATTAGATAGTTGATGTTTATGAGTTATGACTTAATCAATATTTAATTTGTGGATTGGTTAATGCTCTAATGCAGTTGCCATATCCCATCTTCTACTTGTCGGCTGGTGCTCCAAGCTCACCTCGTTGTGCTTGTCTTCGCTGCTCCTTGAGAGTAGAGGTATATATATTATAGCTTTTGCTTTATGTTTATTTGTTTTATTTGTCCCTATAATGTTGAATTATGTGATTGGGAAAGTATATGTGAATTGTTTGGTTATGTGATTGGGAAAGCATATGTTGAATTATGACCAAACTTATATGGACATACCTTAATGCGGTGGGGAGGGAAATCTAAGGAATGGATTGGTTTTTGCTGTTTAATTGCAATGTGTGCATCATTGGCCTAGATACCCGTTCGAGGCTTACTCATTAGGAGTAAGTCTTGAATAGTCCCCGGTTTGGGACTGTCTTTGGGTTTCTTATCTCACTTAGGATGTGAATGAATGTTTGGTTTTCGATTCTAAGAAAGATCTAGCTCATTTCCCTAAGTGTTCTCTGGGTACATATGTTGATAGTTTACCTACTATTTTCATCGTGTACTTGGAGAACTGTAGGGAAGTGCTGCCGGATTTTTCTTAGAATTGAAAACCAAATGTTCATTCACTGGTGAGATGAGAAACTCAAGGATGGGTTAGGTTGGAGTGATAAGGACCCAAATGTTCATGACTGCATTTGATGAGACACTTTGAATGATGTGATCGATTGTGTTCTTGTTTGGTGTCTATATAGTGTATAAATATGGATCGAAACTGGATGTATGGTAATCGGATTTCGGCGACATTTCTACAAGGGGTTGATGAATTTATCAGAGTTGCGTTAGAACATCAATTGCAGAATGGGTCAAATTTAGTCTTGTGTCCTTGTTGTGATTGCAATAACTCTAGGGGGTATCGTGATGTGGATCAAATTAAGGATCATTTGATTCGGCGTGGGTTTAAGAGCAACTATACGAGGTGGACATGGCATTGAGAGTTTTATGATCCAGGTATGAACTCCACTAGCTTGTGTGATGATTTGCATGTTGATCACATTGATGATGAGGTTGAGGTTGAGGTTGAGGTTGATATCGAAAAAGGAGATAATGATAATGAGAATGATAGGGTAGTTGATGAGAATGATAGGGTAGATGAGATGTTGCACAATTTGGAGGATGAAGGAACCGATCGTCCCCATAGTATGATAGTATTTTAAGTGCAGCGGACAAACCTATGTATCCGGGGTGTAAGAATTTCAGTAAACTTTCTGGCATCCTCACATTGTTCAATATGAAATCGAAGTATAGTTGGACAGATAAAAGTCTAAGTGAGTTGTTCAGTTTTTTACAAGAATTGCTACCTGAAGGGAATGAAATTCCCAACTCTACCTATGAGGCAAAGAAATTGTTGTGTCCATTAGGTATGGAGTATGAGAAGATACATGCATGTCCAAATGATTGTGTGCTGTATCGAAATGAGTACAAGGATTTGGGTGAGTGTCCAAGGTGTGGAGAGTCTCGGTACAAGATATAAGAGGATGATGAGGGAGTGAGAAAGAAAGAAACTCCGGTGAAGGTTCTTTGGTATCTTCCAATCATTCCGAGATTTAGGCGTTTATTTTCGGATGAAAATAATGCTAAATTATTAAGGTAGCATGCGGACAAGAGGAAGAAAGATGGGATGCTTAGACATCTGGCCGATTCTCCGCAATGGAGAAATATCGACCGAAAGTTCCCAGGTTTTGGTAAAGAACCTCGAAATCTTAGGCTTGGACTTTGTACAGATGGGATGAACCCTTTTGGCACACTAGGTACCCAACATAGCACTTGGCCGGTTCTACCGACCATTTATAATCTGCCCCCGGTTATGTATGAAGCGTAAATTTATTCTCGCTATCGCTTCTTATTTCGGGTCCTAAGCAACCAGGAAACGACATAGATGTGTATCTTGACCCACTCCTTCAAGATCTGAAATTGTTGTGGGATGAAGGTGTTTCGATGTTCGATGCGTATACGAAAACTAACTTCACATTACGTGCCCATGATATTTTGCACGATTAATGATTTTCCGGCTTACGGGAATTTGTCTGGGTATACGGTTAAAGGAGCAAAGGCATGCCCTATTTGTGATGAGTATATGATTGATGAGCGGTTACATCATTGAGGGAAGAATGTGTACCACCATTATCGTACATGGCTTCCTTTAGATCATCCATTTCGTAAGAAGAAAAAGTTGTTCAACGGAAAAGTGGAGATGAGAGAAGCCCCTGTACCCTTGCGTGGTAATCAGGTTTCTAATCGGGTAAAAGATATTGAAACAGTGTTTGGCAAGCCCTTCAAAAGTGTCTCAAAGAACTTATATAAGAAAAGATCTAGGTTCTGGGACCTCCCATATTGGAAATTCTTAGAAGTCAGACATTGTCTTGATCTAATGCACATTGAGAAAAATGTTTGTGATGCCATTGTCGGAACATTGTTGAATATGCCCGGGAAGACAAAGGATGGAGTTAAAGCTCGGAAAGACATGGCTGAAATGGGAAGACCAGAACTAGCACCTCAGGAGCGGGGACAACGCTATTATCCGCCACCGCCTTGCTACACTTTGTCTAAGAAGGAGAAAACGAGTTTTTGTGAGTCTCTGCATAGGTTAAAGGTCCCTGCTGGATACTCGTCAAATTTTCGAAACCTTGTCTCACTGAAGGACTTGAAACTCGTTGGTTTGAAATCTCATGATTGTCATATCTTGATGCAGCATTTATTACCTGTTGCAATACGAGGAATTTTGCCTTCCCAAGTGAGATACACGATTACAAAGTTGTGTTTCTTCTTCAGAACTATATCTAGTAAGGTGATTGATCCTAATACTCTAGATAAGTTGCAAGTTGATGTAATAGAGACGATGTGTCGATTTGAAATGTACTTCCCACCATCGTTCTTTGACATCATGCCTCATTTGATAATTCATCTTGTCCGAGAAATTAAACTTTGTGGGCCTATTTGTATGAGGTATATGTGGCCTTTCGAAAGGCATATGGGTACTCTCAAGGGAAAAGTGATGAATCCAGCCAGACCAGAAGCAAGTATTGTCCAAAGAACAGTTGCGGAGGAAGTATCTGAATATGTAAGTCAGTATTTAGCACGTGCACAAGCAATTGGATTGCCAAAATCTAGACATGAAGGAAGGCTTGCTGGTTGTGGTACCATTGGGAGAAAAAGATTGTGCCTTGAGGGAGAGTTGAAAAGAAAAGCAGAATTTTTGGTGTTAGAAAATCTAAAACAATTTCATCCTTACTTAGATGAGCACAAGAAGATGCTTAGTGTTCAGTATCCATTGAAGAATGAACGTGAGTTGATGATTGAGCATAATCGGTCGTTCGTTGATTGGTTTAAAGAACGAGTTATGAACCAACTATCTGACCCAAAAAATGATGTATCATATACGTTGAGATGGTTGGCATATGGGTCAAAGATGCAAGTTCTTTCCTATGAAGGGTATGACATCAATGGTTATTCATTTTACACTAAACGACAAGATGACAAATCCACAATGCAAAACAGTGGTGTTACGTTGGGAGCTTTGTCATCAGAGTACAAAAGTAGAAACGATAGAACCATTATTGAAAGAATGAAGTCTTACTACGGGTTCATTGAAGATATATTAGAACTTGACTATGTTGACTTCAAGATTCCGCTCTTTCAATGCAAGTGGTTTGATATTCGTCGTGGTGTAAAGAAGGATGAACATGACTTTTTTACATTAGTCAATTTCAGCCGGTTAGGGCATCATGAAGATTCTTTGATATTGGCATCACAAGCAAAATAAGTATTCTACATGGTTGACCCCGGTGATTCAAAATGGTCTGTTGTCATTGAAGGAAAAAGGAGAATACTTGGAATTGATGATGTACATGATGAAGAGGAATACGATAAGCAATTCAATGAAGTCATTGCTCCGTCAGTAGTAATTCCAAGTATATTAGGGGAAGATCTGGACACGAATTACATTCGTCGAGACCATAATGAGGGATTTTACGTTGTCAATGAAAAAAGTGATTAATAGGTAACTAATGTAATATTCTACAATTATATATTTTATGCTTGGTTAAAATCATTTTCTATTATTTCATTGATGATTCTAACATGTCTTTATGCTTTATGGTTTCAGGTGTAGTGATGGAAGATCACATAATGCATGATGCATCCGATGATGATCGGCAGCCACGTTCTGAGACCGAGATAACTGATGGAGGTAGTAGGAAGAAAAGAGTGAGCAAGCCTAGAGGTCCTACAAAAGGGATACGTTCCAAACCCGGGGTCCAAAGAGTACTTCAGTGGAATGATTGGATGCGTCCGATTGGGGATCATGTTGGTGCGTACAAGACACATTGCGGCGAAATCAGTAGAAGCAAAGTGTCTATCTTGTACGATAGTTGAGATGATATTCCACAAGGCCTAAAAATAGTTTATGGGAAGATGCTAAAGTAAGTAAACCTATGTATTTTTAAAATCCATTCTTTTAATTTTATTTGAATCATGTTTATTATACTAATAGTGTATAATTGGTTCACTTTATATATTGAAGAAAGAGTTTGGAATACAAGAGGATGAGAGGAAGAAACGAGATGTGTTGACTTCTTGTGATAAGCGGTGGAGAGATTTCAAGTCAAGATTAGTGAGTCGATGGATCACAAAAACGAGGCTGGGGCCTAACAATGATATGCAACCGTACGTGCTCTATCCTTTCATCACGAAAGGGATTTGGGACGAATTCGTGAAAAAGTGTAGCTCTAAGGAGTTTAAGGTATATAATATGTACGTTACAACTACATAATATGTTATAATCAAATTTTTTTTTTGTGAATATTAACTAGTTACTTGTTTTCATATTAGGCTAAAAGTGAAAGAGCAAGAAAGTCTCAGGCTGCCAACATTCATCCTCATTTTTTGGGTCAAAAGTCATATGCGGAGATGATTCCCGTTTGGAAAGACCAAGGGTTCCCTAAATCCTCTACAGCATCATCTGTTGACTCATCTACATCATCAATTATTTCCTCCTTGCCGGATCGAACTTTGCCATGGCTTCTTGCTAGATCGAAAAAAGATAAGGAAGGAAATCTTTTCTTCCCTAATGAAGAAACACAAAAGATAAAAGAGTCTATTGTAAGAATTCTTCAAATTTTATGATAAATTCTTGTCTAATTACTCGTATTCTAGAATTCTACTAATCATATGATTTTTTTGAATTTGATGCAGGATGATTGGAAAAGGAAAGAAAAGGAAGGAGAGTTTGTTCCAGGTCGGATGGATGATGTTCTATCCCGTGCTCTACAGAGGAAAGACCGTCCTGGGCGTGTGTTAACAGCTGGGCGTAGCATTGGGATTACATCGGTTTGGGGAGATCCTGATCGGAGTAGTACTGCTCGAAAGGGTAGGGGCATGGATGATGAGGAGATGATGAGGAGATGGAGGCGAGAGTGAGCCAAAGAGTTAGAGAACAGACGATGCAAGAGATGAACTCGAAGATTGATGCTATAGTTCAAGAAAGGTTGATGGCTTTTGCGGCGCAATTAGGTCTTCAAGCACCAAATCAAACAAATCCTCACACTCCAGTTGATCCTAGTAGTTGTCACTCGGGGGGCAATGATCCATTTGTGAACTTGCAGGTATATAGTTATTTTATATCTTCTACGATTATGATATTATGTTTGTAAAACACTTAATTAATGACATTGTGTTCTCATTGGATGTTAAGAGTCCGGTTCCATGTCGTTTGGCAATAGCGGATAACTCGGGACCGATCATTGTAGCTGAGGGTACCGTACAACCGCAAATGGAGTCATCATCACATCCTACGGCCGTGAGAGTGAGTGTTGATGATTTTTTTTCAGACTACGCAGAAGCTCTAGTTCCACTACCTACTCCATACATCATCAAACTCAGTCAAGCCGAGGGTTCATTCATAGAATGGCCGAAAGAGTTGGTATTTTTAGTCTCAGATAATCAGGTAACTTATGTTTAATATTTTGATTTATATACTAAGAAATGTAAATATATATACTAAAATTTTTTGATTTATATATGCTAAATGATCTTCATTTTGTATACTAAGTAATCTTGATTTATATATGAAATAATCTATATACATATATAATATGAATTAAAAAGAAGTCAAATTGAATTAGGAACATATACCTAAAGACGGTGCGAAGAAGAAGAAGAAGAAGAAAATAGTTGGTAGTGATCCTTGCACCGATGAGTCTGCACATAGGCACGTAGATCCTTTTAATGACTTGACACTGGATGATATGGATGATAATATCAAGGAGATGCACCGAATATTTTACGACAAACACTCAGATGAGCCTTTTCAGTTGCAAGTTCAGAGGGGTACCGTCTTCAACTTTGATAGAGATTATATGATCATTCTCTCACGACAAGATGTTTTTCAACTTCTCACGGGAGCATGGATTAATGTATCCATTTTGCAAGTATTTATGATGTGAGATTTCTCAAACTCTAAACTAATTAACATTGCTATTTATAGGTATTGTTTCTCCTAACTATAAGTGTTTGGATCTTAGGTACTTGGCAGAGCAGTCTGAGGAGCATGGAGATAATAATATTGGTTTCATGTGTCCAAGTATGATTTCGGCGACCATGATACGCAATCACTTAGATGCCGTGATCAACTACATGGCAAGTTCAATGAAAACGAATCAATATATGCGTTACATCCTTTGTCCGTATTTTGAAAAGTATGTTTTATTTCAACTAATCTTTACTTTGTTTTATATTTATGAACTTGTGGTTATATATATAAAACATCACATTGTGCTTCATGCCTTAGGGATCATTGGATTCTTCTTGTCATTTGTCTATCTAAGAGAACGGTATATATATTTGATTCGATGAAGAAAGATAGATCCTTAGCTATCAAGATACCGTTGAATACGTAAGTTCATAGTTGTTATACATGTTAATAAGTTTACATGCATTTTATGATATTTTAAATAATTTAAAAATGTTTATAGTAATTAATTGTTACAAAATCTCTATATTAGTGCATATACAAAATACACGCGGCTTGAAGGATCAAATAAAGGAACTAAATTGTCTTGGACATATATGCGAGTAAAATTCTTATGGTTTTGTATTTGATACTTTATAATTCTATTTAGGATTTTTTTTCCAATTCTAATATATATCTTAAATTTGGTGTAGTGTGCTCAACAATCGGGAGGAGTGGAATGCGGCTATTTCGTGATGAGATACATGTTTCTAATCATCCGCTACTAGTATGAAGCAGAGAATTTGAATGAGGTATATGTATGTTGTAAATTCATTATTTAGACTTATAGAATTTTAAAGTATATTAACTAGTTTAATATATTTCTAGGCTTTTTCGTCAAGTCTTGAGCCATACTCCATATATGAGATCACCGAACTCAAACAACTTTTTGCGGAATACTTTGTACGGGTCGTTAACGAAGCAGACTAAGTTTGATGGTTAGTGTATGTATTTGTAGGTTAGCATAATATTTTGTTACTTGAACCTTGTTGGTTGATTGATTGCAACATTGGTTGCTTGAACCTTGTTGGTTCATTGATTGCAACATTGGTTGCTTGATTGAGATGTACTGAAACAAGTTTTGGTTATATATATGCAAACATTTCCCAACGATTTCTTGGGTTGTCCAAATTACAAAGGGGACTCTGCCGAATTTTCTGTTCATAATTATTTACATAATGTTTGCTTAGTTTTGAAAAAAAAAAAAAATAGCTGAAAACAAAAACAAAAAAAGCTGAAAAAAAAAACACACCCATCTGCGTCGCATGCTGTGCCATATGCGACGCAGATGAACCTCATGTGCGTCGCATATGGCCCGCATGCGACGCAGAGATGGGTGTGTGCGCAGCAGCCCACAGCAGCCTCATCTGCGTCGCATGCAGGCCATATGCGACGCACATGAGGTTCATCTGCGTCGCATATGGCACAGCATACGACGCAGATGAGGCTGCTGGAGGGTTGCTGTGGGTGCATGGGGGATGGACATCTGCGTCGCATGCTAGTTGTGTGCGACGCAAATCTTCGATTAATTGCGTCGTTTCGCGTCCGACGCAGATGGCTGTCTTTCATCTGCGACGAGGCCTGTGCCGTCGGACCAGGGTCCGACGCAAATGAGGGTCCCAGGTCCGACGCAAATTATCATTTCTCTACTAGTGAAATACAAAGAAATTGAGAAGAGAAGCGTACAAATCTGAGAATAAACAGCAACAAATAAACAAACAACATAAAGATCTAAATTCAACCCCAAAAACCACGTAAACTAAACAAACCAAACCAACAATATAAGCAACATATAAAACTTTAATGCAAAATTTATATCAAACTAAAATCATATTACAAAAATATACGGAAAAAACCAAAACAAATTAAAAAAATACCGGATAAATGAGATTCCATTATGAAGAGAGTAAGGAACAATATGTTCAGAGAGGAACTAATAGAAATCTCAAATTAAAAAAAAAAAAAATTACATAATGAAATTCCAGCATTCGAAATCGACGGAGTCTTAACAATTCGAAGTGAAACCGCATTCTTTGGCAACTTCCATACTCAACGGTTCATGGCACAAAGCAAGCTTGAAATCGTCGAGAAGTGAGGTGATGTGGTTATGGAGGAGAGAGACTTTGCCGCCGATTGTGACACTGACGCCTTGAGGAGTGAGTCGAACTCGGCCGAGAAGACAATTAACACGAAGATTATGGAAAAAAAGGTTAGCAAATAATAGGATAACTGTAAACTATAGCAGATTATTCAATAAAAGAAACTACTAGTCTTTAAAATAAACCAAGACATAAACTTACTCCACATATATCTCTTGATAATGATCACATAAAAAACTATCTAATGATGTTCTTTCGACCTTATTTATACCTCACTACAACCTTTATAATTCAACTATTATTTCTCTATCGCCAGCGTTAAAAATAAAAAGGGGAAGCCGATGTTAAGAGAAACTTCAACTATACTTAACACGGTTCTGGCTTCGAACTCGGCCGAGAAGAGTCGACGAAGAAGATGAAGAGAGAGAGAGAGAATGAGATGGGAAGCGACTATCAATTTTTTAGGGTTTGGGGGAATAATTGGGTGGGAGAATTTTATAATATCATTCATGATTTGCGTCATATTGTAAGTGGAGTCCGATGCAGAAGGTGGATTTGGAAAGCTTGGGCTAGCGAAAAATTAATGACTGGGCCATTCATCTGCGTCGGATGGGCTAGAAAGTCCAACGCAGATACTGTTATAAATTTTTAAAATTTTTGCAGGTGGTCATCTGCGTCGGATATACCAAGGGGTCTGACGCAAATCCACGTCTCCTACTGAACATTCCATCTGCGTCGCATGGGCTATGACAGCGACGCACATGAGTCATGTGCGTCGGATGGGGTTGAGGTCCGACGCACATGACCCGTATGCTAAATCAAATATGTTTCTCATCTGCGTCGGATTATGGCCAGGGTCCGACGCAAATCATCTCCCCTATCATTTGCTTAGGTTATTTGCATCGGACTTTGATTACAATCTGATGCAAATTTACCATTTGCGTAGTTCTTCGAGCATCCGACGCATATAAGCCGACGCAAATCGTGAATTTTGTACTAGCGTATTCTACAATCTCATCTTGGTCTTTGTGGGGGAAAAACTATTTTTTTAAGACAAGATAATAATTCTATTTTTAGAACAATTAAATAATATTATGTTAATACTCATTAAAATAATGCTAATAATAGCATGTCCTATATTTATGTACTCTTATATATATATATTTTAAAAACTCTTCTAAATTTTATAACCTCCGTAATTAACACTACTAAGCCATTTAATTATATCGTATTTTGACACGTTAACCTAAGTTTCAAAAACAAGATTGTATCATATTCTTTGTACGTAATTATATATTTATATATATGTACTCTAGCCGAGGGGTATATTGATAAATCATTCATATTATAATTTACTATGTAGAAAAATTTAAAAGGAACGAGAAGATCATTTCCTAAGCACAATCCAATGCCTATAACTCTTTTTTTCCCACTTCTCTCAAATGTTTGATTTAACACTTCAAATTCACATAGTTAAATGTTATGAGCATCACCCTGGCCAACAACTAGTTGTATAATCTAAATTTCATAAATGAAAATTAGGGTTATTCTCACCTCAATTACACCCTAGCTCCTACCCATATATATTGAGATGAAATTAATGCTTTAGATTTCGTAACCAAAAATTCCGGTACTTCACTCCAAATTATTCACCCTCTCATTACCCTAATTATTGAAATTAGTACCCCGTCATTTTAATTTAGTTTACTTACTTTACTTTAAGGGAAAACCAAAGAGGAAATACAAAAGCATGAGAGAGAAACTAAAAAGTGGGTTAAAATATTAAAAAGTGGATAACATAGGTGGAAAAAGAGGAGAAAGTAGATGAGAGATGTTACCAAAAATAGCAAAGCTTAGATGGTGCACAAGCTAGTACATAGAGCATGGTGCACACATGTACATGGATAACAAGCCAAATAAACATATGTACATCTCTAGTTGCATGTTCATTGGTATTGGTCTTTGTGTACATAACCTAATCCTGCATGTTCATCGTGAGTATGGTTCTCTTGCTACGAATGTGTGTATGTACTAATTTGGGCAAAAATATAAAACACAACAGTGTGTAGATTAAAAAGAGACGGACCAAAAACGAAAGAGTGTAGATTAAAAAGAAATGAAGGTTATATTGAATAATAGTGACTATACTGAATTACTTAAACGCAGTCCCAAAAAATACCCAAAACATCATCCCAATTAATAAATTATGTTCCGCATTAAGATAAACATACTAGAACACGTAGCTACAAAATAGGACAAGTGTAATAGAATTTCACGGATATACTTGAAAATATACTATTGTTTAAAAAAGGAAATTGTGAAATGATCCAAAACTCTCACACAAACTTCACAAGACATATCATTCACATCTTTTCCGATTTTTCCTTTTTCTCTTTCCCCTTTATACTGATGAAATTATTAATTACAACTAGTCTACTACTATGTTACTACTGTCACTATGTTTTTGATGTTCATCTGTGAATTGTGATTCTTTCATGGTATTCCTATTCCCTAGTCCCCAATGAAGCTGGTAACATATGTCACTTGAGACAGAGTACACCTCTTCCAGAATTGTAGGGCAAAAATATAATTCCCTTCTTTTCCAAATATACCCCTACAATATTCCTAATAGAACAAATATTCCTATGGGTGAATTGGTCCATTTACTCAAGTTGTTAATGCGGAGACGGAAAGTCAAGTCATAACGGTATCTATCCATCTAGTATCCACCGACCACCGACCTACCTTCTTCTACCTCCTCTCACAAACCTCATACTATCATTATTCCTATTATTTAATTATAATATTTTATAATATATTACCCCCAATCAAAAGAAAAAAAGCCTAATAAAAACAAAAAACAAGAGAACGAAACAACACTAATCATTCATCTTAATAATGTAATTCCTCTCTGTCTTTTTTTCTAGAAAAATAAGAAACAATATGTAATGAACAAAGTGTAGACATACAACTATTATTAGACATTAGTATGTGTGGTCTATACCTAGCAAGAATTTTTTTTTTATCTGAATAATTGTTGCTTGTACTTTATTCTCTTTTTTAAAAAATATTAATCAAAATTTATTACTTTCCCCAGCTATATGCCAACAAAATCCAAACCTAAGGATGATATTATTGCATCACAATTATCAGCAGTTAGTATATTATGAAACATAATAGTATTTTCCCCCCCACGAACTATCAACTCAAGTTTCCTAAGAGATCAATAATACTTTGAACAACTCATAACTCATAATTAAGAAAGCATACAAGTATTATATATTTAAAATAGAAATCTTTTGAATAGTAATATTCAATCGTAAACTAACATTTCTTTTCATATGTGGAAATCTCTTCAACAATCGATATGAGGAAGTGAGGGAAGAGTGGACATGAAAAGTGCCATTTGCAGTTTATTTTACTCTTGATATATATATGAAAATAATGCAACAAAAAGCAAATAGTTGTAATATACTACCTCCATTTTTTAAAAAATTGTTACACTTTGATATTCTTCATTATTCACGAACTTCACTTTGACCATCGTTTATGATTTATATGTTGGAAAAATGTAGTCATATGGTATCTGGTGTTTTGTTAGATTGGTTTTAATATGTATTATATAAATATCTACTTTTTATAATTTTCACAAATATAAAACTAGATATATTGGTGTTAAAATTTTTGCATTAACATGCATGAAAAGTGAAAGTGTAACAATTTTTTAAAAACAGATGGAGTAATAATTACTTCTAATTAGCAAGTAATTTTGTATGGAATATATCTATTATATGATTTATGAGCGACTTATTGTTATACATATTCAAGTTTTCCATATTGCTTAACTAGTTTATATTAACCTACTATATTTGCATATACGAGTTGTACTAGATTTATGGTAGAGATCCATATCGATAGTGTTGTTTGTGCCTTTCAGCAAAATCGATATATCATACTTACAATTTATCATTCTCACCACCTATTATGACAAGATTCACAATCTTATGGAAACGATGCAGTATATAAGTTATTTCTCGTTTGTACCTAACAAAACATCATCATCTTCACTCGTATTACCTTATTGCCTTTCTGGACAAGTTATAATTATAACATGCATTTGAATACACGAAACACTACACACTCACTCAATACATGCTAGTCACACACATTACTGTGTCGGCGCATATAAAACACACACTAGTAATGAGCAGTACACGTACAATAATTTCATATACACTCTAGAATTATCCATTCTCCAACGCCACCAAAAACATCAAAAGTTTTCTCACAAGTAAAGAAGTCCCTAATAATCACAATGACTACTTAAAAGTTAAAAGAAAGAAAAGAAAGAGAAAAAAAAGACTAATAATTGCAAAATTTCCCACCCTCCTCTCACCATCTTTTAGGCCCACATAAAACACCCACCACATCAGTCATCACCCACAAAGGCCACATCTAAGATATTTCCCAATATTAATTTATCTCCCTCATCTCAAAATCTAGCTTCTCATCCCCACCCAAGTTGCACAACAATAAAAGATAAAATAGATAAGTTCAGGTACTCCATATAAACAAATGAAATTGATAAAGAAATAGACTCCCCAAAAAGTTAAGCTAGCTGTTCCTCTTTGTGGACATGCCGTCCATTAATCTCCCCACAAAATTATCACAAAAGCAACAAATTTAAAGTCCTCTACTACATCCATCCATGTCGGTGATATCTTATTATTCCCATCCATAATAATATACTTCTCAAAATAAAAAACAAAAACCGACCCTCCTCTTTATTTTTATAAATATAAATAACCCATATATTTATTTCCCTCACACAAATTGCAAACCCCCCAAACTCAAAACCCCGTAATTCCTCTCCTTTTCTCTCTCCTCAACAGAAAAAAAGACTTGTGAATTATCAAAATTGGGTCATGGAAACGGGGTCAACGAAGAAGAGAGAGAGAGCAGAGAAGCCATACAAAGGGATAAGGATGAGGAAGTGGGGAAAGTGGGTTGCTGAAATAAGAGAACCTAATAAACGGTCAAGGATATGGTTAGGTTCATATTCAACACCAGTTGCAGCTGCACGAGCTTACGATACAGCGGTTTATTACCTTCGTGGGCCCACTGCACGGTTGAATTTTCCAGAGTTACTTATGGGGGAGTGTCGTTTGAGTGATTTATCGGCGGCTTCTATTAGGAAAAAAGCTATTGAAGTTGGAGCTAGGGTTGATGCTCTTGAGACCGCTTTTCAACGGTCTAATAATAATAATAATAATAATCATAGTAATCATCATCATCATCATCATCGTGATGGTGTTAATAAGGTTGAGGATGATGAAGAAGAGGAGAGAGAAAAAAGTAGTGGTGGGTATGGTGGTTGTGGGTGGGTAGTTGATGATAAACCTGATTTGAATAAGGTACCTGAACCTGAAGATTCTGAAGAGTGGGAAGATTCATAGAAAGAAATAAAAGAAACAAAGAAAAGAGAATTAAAGAGTTCTCTTTTCTTTTTTGGTTTCGATTGAATTCATGAAGTTTCTAGAAAGAGAGATATTTTTGGTGGAGGGAACCCTGGGAGAGCCGCCGACTCCAACTACTGTCCATGTACGATCCATACTAGATCTGACCAACTGCCCATCCTACCTCCTCTACGTTCTTGACAGCCCATCTTTGTTTTGTCTCAGTAGAGTCTTTCAGTGGCATGTTTCGGTCCTCTTCCCCATTACTTAGAAAAAGTGAAACCACGAACTAAGAAAGGCATGAGAGAAAGGCATATTAGCTAGTGATTGCGAGGCCCATTCTTAACTGGAGGGGCAAGGCCTCCGCCCTTCTCTCTTGGATAGATATAGATGGGGGGCTGTTTTTATGTTGTCAAAGGTTGAAAAGTTTTTCGTTGGTGGCGTAGGTTTCGATGTCGGTGGTGGTGGCGGCGGAGTAGATAGATACTCTTTTAATGGTGGGGCCAGTTTTAAAAATCAACTCTTTTCTTTCTATATTTCTATATTTTTTTTTTTTTTTTTTTTTTTTTTTTTTTAGAGTTAAGTTAGGTTTTTTTTTTTCTTTTTTGATTTTTTTTTTAACTTGGTCTTTATTTCTTTTGTTGAAGATAGGCAAATGAAATTTTGGGGATGTAACTTAAGAGGAAAATATTGTAAATACATGGGTCTATCGTTAATTTTTAATATAGCTCTCAATTTAACCCCCGTTTTCTCTTTTTTCTTGGTTTTCTCCATATGTTAATGCTTTTGCAGGAATTGTGGACGCATGGTCTTTTGGTGGTTTGTTGCTCTATATATTTATTTATTTTTGCTTTTCTGTTTGGCGGGTGGTTGAATTCTAATATCAATTGGGACAAAAACATTATTATTATCTTGTTGAGTCAAGAGCGTTGCGCCAAATGCATCTGTATGTGCAAAATTAGTCAAAAGTCTCCTCCAATGAATTTATGTAATAGTATGAACTCTATATCAGCATAGGTATACAATTTTGTGTTTCAATTTTTCTTTCCATTGTATAGAAATTCTATCACATAATTCTGTTGTCTCACGTCTGTGATTCTCTTCACCAAAAAGTTGTGTTAGGTAGGGGGTGAAACTAATCACATTGAAATACTTAGGTACTAGTAGCAAATAAAGAAAGGTAATAGTTGTATCTTTGTAGTACTCTATAGCCACTCTATTCTGGTAGGGGCTTGTTTAATTTCCCTAAACCATAAAAAAAGGAAAACACAATGTTCTAGGAAAATGTTAATCAATTCTTATTTTTGGTCTTTTTATTTTTGAGATATGTGGGTGTTTTGGTTGACCTTAAAAGAAATAGGAGGTATAGTACTAGTGTACTACTATAACACACTAAAAAAAGCCTTCTTTTTCTTTTTGGGTTCAATGCCTTTGTTGTCGGAAGTTCTAGAAGTGGACACTGATGAGTAGAAGTATTAAAGAGTGTATAAGTTTGAGCCATAGGCTATATGCAGAATTTCGACGATCAGTCTATGGGTTTATGCAACTTTAACCACCAAATCATTGACACAATTCTACAGATCTTCATGAATGAAGTTATGAAGATACTTGCATGTGTCGTTCAAGCGATTTATGTGCAAAAAGTAGGAGACTTTTTCATGTTTTGGAGTTGATTTAGACTGGGGTGTTCTTGGGGTTAAATTTAAGACAGAAGTTTAAGGAAAAAAAAAGGTGAAAATCGCATACATGATTGAAGTGGTCCAATTGTTTTTACTCTTAAAGGACATTCTTTAATTCATTGAGGAAGTGTGCCGACTCGTGAACCAAGCTTGGGCCACCATAGTAGTACTAAATTCATTACTGCATCCCCACACCCCATAACCCATACATATTGATATTGGCATTGAGAACGACCAAGCCTTTAAAGTTGTACTTCATGTTTGTAAGTTAAAAACTGTGATATGCAAAAAGCAACACAGAGAAAGTCGAAACCTTAGGTAACATGGGAAAATCCCTTGAATCCCCATATGATGCATTACCGATTCTCCCTAGAACAGCAATATCGGAGAGGATGACTTGGAGGTTTATCAACTGTAGAGCATCACAAGCACATCCTCATAGATTAGACATCCTCCAAATCTATTCAAAGTTGCATACAAAATAAAGGAAAGGCCAAACTCATAGTTGAGTCTTAATGTGTACATATGAAACCCAAAGAATAAATGTCAAACAAGCTAGGCAAAATTATGTCTAATATAAGCACAAGGTGCAAATTTCACTCAATGAAGGCTCAAGGTATGACATGGCCCATTGACCCACCATGCTGGATCATGTCATGCCTTCATAGTTCATGCCTAGGCTTGGAAATTCGTAATATTGTCGTGCCAAAGTTCGTGCTTCTTGCTGTGCTTTCCTATCCGAAATGCAACCCACAACCTAATATAGTAATACGTACAATCGGTATTCTGCAGGGGCGTGGCCTGGCCCACGCTAGTGCCATTTTTACTGTAAGGATCAGAGATTTGAGTTGAACATCTGGCAAAGCGAAGAGCCGAAGACAATGCAAGCTTACCGGGGTGAGGATCCTGAGTAGATTCTAATCTACAAGGAAAAAATCAACCTCAAATAGAATATGAGACTCCTACAATGTTAATATTCCAGAAAGACCAGGCTAGATCCCTCTTCAGACATCGTCAGAGTGTAGCTAGTGACAACAGTAGATTTAAAATGAAACAAGAATTGTACTAAACTACTAAAATATACAATTAACAAATCAGGACCGTGCTAAACCTTCAATTCAATCGAAATTTGTGGACTGTAACCATATATTTATATAGATCAACTAGCTGACAAAAAAGTTGTATACAAATGATGCACAAAACAAAAAGAATGATACAAAAGGCAAAGACATGCCCACCTCTACTGTAAATTACTACAACCATCCATCAGGAATTTTTTTACCATCACAATGCATTTCACTGCCTCACAGCCTCATTTCTTCTCGTTTTCACGTTTAATTTGAAGAGCAGCTCTTACAACATTTCCTCTTGTAATAATTCCCACCTAGAAGAAAAGAAATGGTGAAGCATAAACCTCAAATATGGAAACAGATTAAGGTACTACAGTCTACAGATTACAGCCTCGTTTAATAAATGGATTTCTGCCAGCTCTTATATCCCCTTTTGACTTCACAACGTAGTTAACAACCGAAAGAAGTAAATGTTTCTCAAGTGACTTCTTCTGTTGGCTTAAGTGACTCTCTCAATGCCTTTTGCATGATTTGCCAAAATCCGGTTATTTGGCATAGTATCTAACTAACAACCAACCAGTAAATTTACCAACATCTTTGTAATAAATAGCTAATATCACTAACTCACTAAAAACAGCCAATAGAAACTGTTTACTTACCAACCAATAATCGTTAAGTCAAGTGAACCGGGGAACAATTGATTTCTAAACACAGCCTAAAACTATTAACACCATTTAACATAATAAAGTCAATACATAGTTAATTTCCTATTCTACTTGGAACAGCAAAACATCCCTGGGACAGTTGGCATGTACTAAATGTTAATTTATAATAGAACAAGCAAAATGTCAAAGAGAGAGTTGACAAAAGAAAAAAGGTTGAAAAGTCAAGCTTGAATGCCTGATTCTCATTAAGATTTTGCCAGGGAAGCACTTAAGTACTCTATATATTGTCAAATTGGAAAATATAAATAGCGCGCAAATGTGGAAGTTAGAGGCTGTTTACACATCAAAGTTCTTCAACTAAAGGTAAAACTATCAATGCTTCATAGAGGGTAATAATCTTACCAGTTTCCCATTTGCATCTACAACAGGAAGTCGACGATATCTTGTCTCGAGCAGTAACCTGTCATTGAATAAAAGCAAGACAATTGAACATTTTGCCCAACTAACAGAATATGACATATACCTAAAAAATTATTTGCATAGTAAATCAGCATTGCACAGATGAAAAGTCAGAAAAATGCGACAGAACCTTGCAGCATCCTCAAGATTAGTGGTCTCACGAACAGCAACAGGGACTTGTGTCATCACATCACATACCAATTGACCATTTGTTTTACTGAGTAAACTCTGGAGCTCATTGAATACCTACAACGTCGTCGAGGAGTATCACATAAGAATAGGGATCAAATGACATAGATAACAAAAAAATTACAGCTTTATAGAGCATCTACACATACTTTCCAAGTACTGCCAACCTCAGGAAACATGCTTGTGTCTGCCATTCCCGTACCTAAACTTCACCAGCATTATAATTAGTGTCATAATACCTCTACAGCCAACAACACACACACAAAAAAAGAACCAAATGTAGTCATAAAGCATGACAGTAAAATCAACAGAAATAAAACAATTCTTTATTTTATCTTTATAAAACATTTTTAAAGATTTGATAACTCCTGATAGAAACATTAGATCAATTTAGCTAACAGAATCCACTGTGAGAATATAACACAAATTTCTGCACTAGTATGTAATAATAAAGCAATAATAATAACTCAGCGTCCATGACACTAAGAAATAGCTTTCCCATAAAGTCATCAAGTGACAACATTTCGTCTGTGCCCTCAAATAATTACTTACCTGATATGGAATCCAAAGCCAGTAGATCATAATCAGAAACAACACCCACCTGCAGTCAAGAGAAGATATAGACTCAAGAACATATTCAATAAGAAAATAGCAACTTTAGTCTACTTAGAGCACGCTGTTGAAGATGTTAGATTTCCCTTTATCAGACATTTAACAAGCAATGATTGTGAACTACATGAGAAGTAAACCTTACTACATCCCTTAAGTCCTAGATAGATTTAGTACCAGTTATATGTTTGAGAAGACAAAACAGAAAGAGCAACGAAGATATGTTGGGATCAGAGTTACCAGAACAGTAATATAGCAAATTAGATAATTTATGAACCATATTGGCAGTTTAAAAAACAAAAAAGAGATACTAGACAATAATTTCAATTTTTGTGATCATTTACACTTCAATCATATATAGGTGTAGTAAAAAGGAAAATTCTTGCTTTTCCTTAGCAGTCCAATAGTAATTAAAGATTGATCATATGACTCAACAATCTGCAATCTGTAATCTGCAATCTGCAATCTGCAATTTGCAAGGATGTGATTCATGTCGCTGGTTAGTGGTCATCACTCAAGCTCCAATATATAAAGACTAGCCTTATATGCACGCTATGCGTGCGAAATCGTATATTATTTAATTATTTCTAGTACTAATTTTCGTAAAAATTTGTTTACAAAGTTTCCTTAAAGAACAATCCTAAATATGATTTTAAAATTTTTTAAAAAGTCATGACTAAAGAAGAACAATTCAGCTCATGCTTAGCATAATATACAAAAAAAATCACGTTCATCATAATATACAAAGATTATCAAAGTGTAATTGAAAATGATAATAAGCTCAGTATTAGCTACCTAAGAGGAAAAACATTAAAGTAATTAGAAACGCAATCCTTCCCTGTTTGAAATGTGTATAGTATATGAATATCAGTTTAGTTCTCAAAATGTTTCACAACTAAAAATCGATGAGATATTGTGAAGAAAAAGGTGGCAATTGCAGATCTAAAAGAGTGGAAAAAGAAAACGCGAATAGCCAACAATGAAAGTTTGAGTTGCTTTATTTTTAACAACGATTATTTAGTGTTGATATTTATTCATTCAGGGGTATTTATTTTGGCCTTTGAGAACCCTTAATATAAGTAAATCATGTAAATATATCTCTCGCAAATATCAAACAAATGAAGTACAAAATGTTACTCATATTCCTTGTTAATTATATTCCTCATACAAATAATGGAGATTAATCGTCCACTCTCCTTGCAATTTTGAGGGGATGATTAGTCCTTATGGTTGTTCCGAGGGGAATTGGTGTTATATGAATATGACTAATATTATTACTCAAAAGAAGAAAAAAAAAAAACTAAGATCACTAAATTAGGAGTATGACTACATTAACAAATACTCCAAAGCTCATATTGGGTACAGTGTGTAGTCATATTCTTTGTTAATACTACTACTTAATAGTAGTGCTCTGTGTTGCCCCCCAAAAAAATAGTAGTCCTGTGAATTCATTCTCTGTTTCTGTTTCTCCTTCTCCTCCTTTGTCTCTCTCAAATTTTATGATGCGCTAAGTAATGGCTGTCAATAAAACCCTAACACCATGATCGTCAAATTTCGAGATCAAGACTAAACAACAGAAGCAAAGGTCTTTTCTTCTCCCTTTCACCGCCACAGCCCACAGCCACCACCGCTTGCTTAAAACCTAACACCATTTACCATAACCTCAATTTACGCCCACCACAAAGAACCCCAATTCCCATCTCTCTAGAACCCGAAACCCTAGATACTCAAAAACCCATTTTCATGTCTTCCTCTTCCTCGGCAATTTCAAGAACTTTTTTTTTTCTGGATTCGTCTCTCTCCTATCCTTGTCGGCGACCGCGTTAATTTTCTAAGGTGATTATCTTCTCCAGGTATTTTTGTGGGCTCATTTATTGGGTTTTAAATATTGAGAATAGATTTGAGGAAAGCAAAAATTGGAGCAAGAATTTGAATTCCACCGAAATTGAATTTTGATTCCCTCAAAAAATTGTAATTTAATTCCTTCAAAAACTTGTATTACGATTTCCCTAAATTGTTCTTGCAAATCGAACACTGTGAAAATTTTATTTTGTTTTTCCTAAGCATTTTTTTTCCGTTTAATTCAAAGGAACATGTTTAATTCACAATATTCTTCCCTCAATAAAAGTGATTTGTGAGAAAAAGAAGATTACAGAATTTATAGTACATCTCTCCTTGAGAGTATGGGTATGGGGAGGCAGAAATTTAGAGTCTTGTTGTGCAAAATTTGGTTTCTTACTTATTGTTCATACAAACAATCTGCATTTGATGTTTAGTGAGAGATACCTTTCTTTCGTTTTCCTGATTGAACTTGCTGCTCTTGATTGTCTATGGTGCTTCAACTTTCTTTGCATCCAAAATTGAAATAACAAAGAAGAAAAAATGTTACACATTAAATTACAGGGTTTATGTAGAAATCAATTGATTTTCTGCTTTGTAATTACCTGTGCTTCAATTATAATTGTGTAGGGGTTTCGAAGAGGAAGAATGGAGAATGTATGGTTGAGGAAGAATTGAGGATTTGCAGTTAATTGAACGTTGGAAAGAGGAAAAAGATGAAAGAAGAGTGTCTCGTGAGTCACTGTGTTGGTTTTTTTTTTTTTTTGTTAATTCAGTAACTGCTCTTTTTTTTTTTTTTTAGGGAACTGCTTTGCAGTTTGTTGAGGGATCCGTTCCTTCTCTCTTTTTTCTCATTTTATTATGCCCTTTTATTTTTAAATTGTGGTAGATTTTGTAATTTTGTTTTGTTGTGGGGGTAATTTGGGCAATTCCGGTGGACACCAAAGTCCTCAGGAGTTGCCTTATATAATAAAGATGATGAAGATCAAGATCACATACATACACATCATTGCTGAACCAGATGTTCATAGTACTTACGATTAAATCCACCGGAGCGCATTATCGCTATCACTTCATCTTGCCTCTCTCACAATATTGCATATGACTACTGAAGTTCCAATTGTGATACTCTGAAGTTAAATTCTACTTGCTTATCTAAGGAGAGGGAACGTATAGCTACGTTCTAAGACAACTGTCCTCCATATGTACAATATTATAACTTCAAAAGAGAAACACAGAATCATATGAACAAAAGCATCCTTATATCTGAATGATTGCTCTATCAGCGCCGTATGTCAGTAACGCAAAAGGTTCAAGTCAGAAACTCTGAAATCATATACAATTAAATGGCAAGTATAGCAATACAAAGAGCACATAGACATTATATTCAGAAAATCACTAGAATTAGATTTAGAGATATGTTTTTTTACCAGCTCCCACTCATCATTTATCACAGGAAACCCAGTAATTCTGTACTCCACTAGCGTTTCTAGAGCTGTTTACATCGAAAGGAAAAGTGTTACAGAACAGCATCATGATAGAAGGCTATAAACATATTAAATGAATGACTAACTCCAAAATTACCTTCATCTACTGTTGTTGAAGGCTTTACGACCACCAAATCCTCCTTTTTTGTCATAAAATCACCAACAGTATATACTCCATTTCTAGACTGTAAAAGAAGTTCAATTTCTATTTCAAAATTTGGTAGTAATGCAAGATTTTGTTTAATTTTGAAAGAAAAAAAAATATTTACACAAGTCCCGCCTACACCTAGGTAAATGGAGCCAGAGAAAGCAGATTGCCATACCAGCTACAAAGGATGAGGAAAAAGGATTGCAATATATCATTTATAACACAGAAAGCATTTAATGCAGAAGAACTAAGAAGCACTTGAACCAGAGAAGACATTTCCTCAAAGGAGAAGAGAATCATGTAAAAGTCACACTAAACACCATCGAGTTTTGATATAAACTGCAGTTGAGCACCAAAATAAGGCCTCATGTAGTTAAAGTATCTGGTTATGTCATGAAAATTGAGTTTGTAAAAGCTGGTGTATTTATTACATATGGATATCTGTGGTAGAGTCCATATATACATTATTTCACTGATGTTTTAATATGAGTCTGATGAAATATCCTTGCACTATCCAGTCTCCACCGCCAGATGAAATCTAGTAATCTTAAGACTTGTTTGCTATGTCTCCAAGTTTTGATGTCACACAGTTCATTCTTCTTCTTTCCTCGTTCTTCAAAATAAATTATAGAGAGTCAGAGACCCTGATGCCCAAATTAAGTGATATGTGGCTGCTTAAAGAACAAGACACCAAACAGATCTTGTCTCAAGCAAAAGAAACAGTACTTGCAAAGTAAAAATGTAACACCACCCCAAGCCAGTAACACAAGCAAGATTATTATTCTGCTAGATCATGAAGAGAGCACTAGCAGAAAATATAATAAATAGTGTACATCTTTATCCGCTAATAACTTCAATTGAATAAGATTTCCATCTAGATTCCAAGTAAAAGAAATATACCACTCTACATTTTCACTTCAAAAATTTGGCGTCCTTCAAACCATATGATCCATATCCCAAAAAAAAAAAGGTTCCTGAATAAGATCTTTTGTTTCCATACTCAAATAAACTACTGCTGGAATATTCTCAAAGTTTCCATAATAAACTCTAAGTTCCACAAACACAGCAACCCGAGAGTCCAAGAAACCCTGGGAACAACAATCTAATGAGACCTCCCTCCTCGATAAGAGCTTTAAATCATCACAGTTAATGTCATCACACGCCTTACCAGCACAATGTAAAGCAAGCAAAGGCTATCTCATTGAAAAGTTAAGAAAGCCTCGTTGCACTTGGATGCCTAAGTGGGCGTACAGCAGTAAATAATGGCATCAGAAAGCACTAAAGAAGTACACAAGAATTCTACTCGAGAGCTTTCGAGTTGTAGTAGGCTCGTGCTACTTAACAGTCCCTTTCTACTAACAAGACAAACATGTGTTGGCTTGTTTTATAACTCTTCCAATTTGCTTTCTTCACGATCATCTGCCAACAACCCAAACACTTCTGTCGATCCTCCTAGCAATTCCAGTAGAGAGAATGGGTATCTCTCTCTGCCTCTCACCTTCCCCCCTTGTCTCTATCATCCTCCTACATCTCACACGACTCACAGGTACCACGTACCAGCCCACCCATTACCCTCTCCAAGATTTGTGTGAGGTACCACAAAATGGATAGCTCACATGATATGACCATAACCATTGTTCACCCTCAATTTTTCTCCAGATGTTTGATCTCCATCTCTCTCTCACTTAGACATCAAAATCCCATTGTCAACATTTCCAAGTTCATTTATACAGAAGTTCAATACAATCATTCTTTGTTCAAAAGGTAGGGTAACGAAACATATAACAGACGCCGAATTAGTAAACAATTCAAGCTTCCCATTAATAGAGAGTGGTGGAGATGGAAAAGTGAGTCAGTAGGGAAAATGTTTCCCACGAAAATGATTTTCCCCATTTTCCGTTGTTTCATAGATATCCCATATGGCCATATCCAAATCTGGAATCTTAATTCCAAATACCTCCCCCTACTTTATGCCACCACGCCATGACCAATTTTTACACAAAAATAAACACAAAGCAGCTCAATTTTGAAAATAGTATCACAATTCTTAAGGATTAATACAGAAAAAAGTAGTTTATACACCATATTAACACCACAAACGCTATTAATTCCAGAAATTCATACAATCGCACAAGTTTAACAAAATCACCAAAAAAGAAGAATAAAATTCGACCATGAAAAAAAAAAAATCCATGCGAAAGAGGATAAGAATGACAGACCGGAGTAGAAGTACTCATCAAGGTACTTCCATTAGCAGCGGAGGCGGCGGAGAAGCATCGACGAAGACGTAAAGAAGCATCTTTAGAGTAATGGAAGCTTCTAGAAGCTGCACATGGAAGTCTGCGACACAATTGCAAGGAAGGAAGCTGGCGAAGAGGAGAGAGAAAATTGGGAAGTTCGGCCACAATCAAAAGTTTTGAATCCATTATTTATGTATAAATATGAAATCAGTTATTATTATTATTCCACTCAACGGACAATTTCCCGCCCGAAGAGAAGAGAGAGAATTTGTGGATCTGCAACAGATATCTGGGAAGATAGAGAGAGAAAGAAGAGAAAGTATTTTTATTTTTATTATTTCTAGGGTTTTTTAATTTTCTTTTTTTATGTCTCTACTACAGTGCGGAGTTTCTTATTGCTTTAAATATTGGGGAGGGAGGAAAGTTTAGGTGGGCGGTGGCGGATGAGGAAACGGAAAAGTAGAAGAGGAATAGTTGAAAGTTGAAACGCAAATCAAAATACTTACGTCGGCGCAAACGTCGGTTTTGATTGTATGCTCTTTGGTAGGTAGAAGTCTTTTTTCCAAAAGTTCTCTAGATGTTAAATCGTTTGAGAATATAATTAATGTTGTGAGAAAAATGTAGAGAGAGGACGAATAGATAGAAATATATAAGAGAGTGTATTATATTTGTATTGATGTAAAACTGATTTCTTACACCAATGGTATTTATAAGCAAAATTTTTCTACTGTGCACAATTGTAAATTCAACAATTTCAACGCGGCGAAAGAAATTTGTTGTGGGAAGAAAATTTACCTGACATGCATGCAGGAAAATGTGGACTTCACATGTGAACAATGGAATTTACCATTCCACTGTTTCTCAACACTCCCCCTTGAACGTCCACTAATAATTCATAATAGACGTTGTCTCATTAAGAACCTTATTAGGAAAAACCCTGTGGGAAAAATCAATAACTAGGGAAAAGAGTACAACTATTATGTATCCTTATATGCTTAAAATTAACTGCCTCATTAACAACCTTGTCAGGAAAAACCCGGTGGGATAAAAACATGATCGAAGGAAAAAAGAGTGCAGCGCATATAATACTCCCCCTGAATTTAACATACATCACGAAGATGCCGCATTCCAATTTTTTGGACTAATTCTTCAAATTTCTTCGTCGGAAGGGATTTGGTGAATAAATCTGCAAGATTCTCACATGATCGGATTTGTTGGATGTTTATCGTCCCATCCTTTTGGATGTCATGAGTGAAGAAGAGCTTTGGTGATAAATGTTTAGTCATGTCTCCTTTGATGTACCATTCGCTTACTTCGGTGATACATGCAGTATTGTCTTCGTAGATGATAGTTGGATTTGTTGTTATTGTTTCCATTCCACATTCTTCTTGGATATTCTTGATCATTGACCTTAGCCATACACATTCCCTTCCAGCTTCATAAAGAGCAATTTGATGATGTGGCCGTCAAAGTTTGCTTCGTGGATTTCCAAGATATTGCAGTACCTCCATAAGTGAATGGATACCCGGATTGAGACTTAGCCTTTTGTGGATCTGATAGGTATCCAACATCTGCATATCCAATGAGTGACGCATTTGGTTTCAACTGGTAGAATAATCCAAGATCTTGTGTTCCTCGAAGATAGCGTAACAAGTGTCTGGCTCCATTCCAATGTCTCTTCGTTGGTGCATTGTTGTATCTAGCTAACAAGTTTACTGAAAAAACTATGTCAGGTCGAGTATTGTTAGCCAAGTACATTAAGGCGCCAATCACACTTAAATATGGTACTTCAGGACCAAGAATTTCTTCATTTGCTTCTCGTGGTCTGAATGGATCATCTTTCACATTCAGAGAACGCACTATCATTGGAGAACTTGTTGGGTGGGCTTTGTCCATAAAAAAACGTCTCATAATTTTTTCTGTATAGTTTGATTAATGGACAAAAATCCCATTTCACAAATGTTCTATTTGCAAGCCAAGGCAAAATTTTGTCCTCCCGAGATCTTTCATCTCAAATTCTTTCATCAAGTACTTTGCAGTTATTTCGAGTTCTCTGGGAGTTCCAATAATATTCAAATCATCGACATAGACATCAATGATGGCGAATCCTGATTTGGATCGCTTTATGAAAACACAAGGACTGATTTGATTATTTTTGAATCCCTCTCTCAATAGGATTTCACTAAGACGATTATACCACATTCTTCCAGATTGTTTTAACCCATAGAGTGACTTTTTCAATTTTATTGAAAACATCTTTTTGGGTATGTGATTTTCTGGTAGTTTTAATCCATCAGGGACTTTCATATAAATATCTATGTCAAGTGACCCATATAAATATGCAGTCACTACATCCATTAACCTCATTTGCAATCCTTTTGAAACTGTTAAGCTTACCAGGAATCTTAGTGTAGTTGCATCAACTACTGGAGAATATATCTCATCATAATCAATCCCTGACTTTTGCGAGAAGCCTTGGGCTACTAGCCTTGCCTTATATCTAGTAACTTCATTTTTCTCATTTCTTTTTCTCACGAATACCCATTTGTACCCAACTGGTTTTACACCTTTTGGTATTTGGGTTATTTGACCGAATACCTCATGTTTTTCAAGTGATTTCAATTCTGCTTGTATTGCTTCTTTCCATTTTGGCCAATCTTTTCTGTGGCGACATTCATTTACTGTATTTGGTTCTATATCATTTTCATCGTATGTCATTTCAACCGCTGTGGAGTAAGCAAAGATTTCATTCAAGACAACATCTTTTAGATTCCATTGTTTCTTTGTAGAAACATAATTAATTGAAGTTTCATTGTTGTCTATGCTTTCATTTTCATGTTCTTCTGGAACATGCTTATCTTCATTTTTGTTTTCATCATGAATTTCATCAATGCTCCTTTGAAGGGTTTATATTAATTTCGTTTGTTGTTTCTCCTTACTTTTTCATTTTTCTCGGTTTTGAGTCTTTAGAACCGGGTGGTCTACCACGTTTTCGACGTGCTATTGACTCATCTTCAATGGCCTTATTGTCACTAGGAATTTCAATTCGTGCTGGAGCATTCTCAGCATGCACATGTGACTTTGTCGCTTTCTTAGTATCTGTGAATGCATTTGGCAATTGGTTTGCAATACTTTGTAAATGAAAATTTTTATTGACTTCTTGTTCACATGAATTTGTTCTCGGGTCCAGAAACGACATCTACGATGCGTTCCATGTAATTTCTGTTTTTATATTTTGTGGGTCCACTTTCTCTCCCCCTAAGGCTGGGAATATTGACTCATTAAAATGACAGTCAACAAATCGAGCCGTAAATAAATCGCCAGTTGTTGGCTCTAAATATTTGATAATTGATGGAGATTCAAATCCAACATATATTTCCATCCTTCTTTGTGGACCCATTTTAGTACGTTGGGGAGGAGCAATAGGTACATGTACAGCGCACCCAAAAATTTTCAAATGTGTGCCATTCGGTTCTCGACCTGATACTAATTGTAACAGTGAGAATTTATGATAGGTTGTCGGCCTTAATCTTATCAATGCTTGCATGTAATATAGCATGACCCTAAGCAGAAGAGGGCAATTTTGATCTCATTATTAATGGTCTTGCAATTAATTGCAGTCTCTTGATTAATGATTCAGTAAGACCATTTTGTGTATGTACATGAGGCACAGGGTGCTCTACAACAATCCCAATAGACATGCAATAATCATTAAAAGTTTGGGATGTAAATTCCCCAGCATTGTCTAATCTTATCCTCTTTATTGTATGATCTGGGAATTGAGTTCTTAATAGAATTATTTGAGCCAGAAGTTTTGCAAATGTAACATTTCTACTTGACAAAAGGCTCACATATGACCATCGAGTAGATGCATCAATTAATACCATGAAATAGCGGAATGGTCCGAATGCGGGGTAAATAGGCTCACAAATATCTCCCTGTATTCTTTCTAAAAACTTTGGAGATTTAGTGGCAATCTTATTTACAGATGGTCTAATTACCAATTTGCCAAGTGAGCATGCAGAGCATGATAATTCATTTGACCGAGGAATTTTGACATTCTTTATAGAGTGTCCAATTGAATTTTCAATGATTCTATGCATCATTCCTGTGCTAGGATGGCCAAATCGGTCATGCCATAGAGTAAATAATTATCTATTATCTAACTTCTGGTTAGATATCATATTAATTTCAATCGGATGTATATCTTATTTACAGATGTATTTCTTGCCGCATTTTTCTACCGTGAGGTAGATAAATTCCTCTTGATTCACTATCGTGGTTTCCAAATGGTAACCATTCTGACGTACATCTTTGAAACTTATAAGGTTTCTTCGAGATTTACGCGAATATAATTCGTCATTGATTATCAATTTTGTCCCATTTGGAAATATAATGCAGGCTTTCCCAGAGCCTTCAATTAACTTGGCTGTCCCATATATTGTGCTAACATTTGCTTGGAATATTGTAAGTTTTGAAAAATACTCTTTATTTTTCAATATGGTGTGTGTTGTCCCACTGTCGAGGAGACATTGTTCTTTGGATCCAACTTCTGGTAAATCCATATCTTCATAAATAATAAATATGAAGATCAATATAAGAAAATGCATATTTTATTAATAATCAAAAGAGGGAATACATGAAAATGATTATTGAAGCAATTAAAATAAACTAAGCATATTAATGCATTGCAAAGTTGTTTTCGGCTTTAGCATTATCCATAAAAAAATCTGAAACATCAAGGCTGGGCATGGATGTATTAGCTTCATTAACAAAATTTGCTTCAACGTTTTTCCCTTTGTTCTTTATTGAAGCCTGATATAGGTCTACCAAATGTTTGGCAGTACGACATGTGCGACCCCAATGCCCAGTCATGCCACATCTGTGGTAAGTGTCATTTCCTTTATAGGACGACTGCCTCTGATTTCCAGATGATTGTCCCCAATTTTTATCAGAATTTTTAAAATTGTTATTTCTTGGGGAAAATCGACCTCTGCCACTTCCACGCCCTCGGCCACGGTAATTACCACGTCCTCTCCCACGATTGTTGTAATTACCGTGTACACCTCTATGTATAGGATTTGCTTCAGGTGGATCAGAGCTTTCTATTGCATTTATTTCATGTGTGGTTGAAGACCCCGTAGGTCTAAGATTATGATTTTTCACAGAAGATCATTATTTTGTTCAGCCACAAGTAGTACTGATATTAGCTCAGAGTACTTTTTGAAAGCTCTGAACTTGTATTGTTCTGCTAATATTATATTAGAAGCGCGGAAGGTGGATAGCGTCTTTTTTATCATCTGCTCTTATGTGATGGGATGATCACAATATTTCAATAATGATACAATTCTAAACAATGTTGAATTGTAATCACTAACTGCTTTAAAGTCCTGGAATCTCAAATTGAGCCAGTCAAAATGTGCCTTTGGGAGAAGCACATTTTTGTGATGTCCATATCTTTCACTCAGGCTATCCCATAGTTCTTTGGGATCATCCACAAGGAGATATTCAGTTTTTAAACTTTCATGTAAATGATGCCTGAGAAGGACTAAGGCTTTTGCCTTTTCTTGTTCAGTCGCCTTTTTAACTGATGTAGTTGCATCACCTTGTTGGGTTGTCACACCCTTAATTGTATGTTCCAGTCCTTGGGCCTTTAAATTCATTTGGGCGTCCACTGTCCATTCTAGAAACTTTTACTCGGATAGATCTAGTATGTTAAATTGTCTTTTCACTAGATCTCCCATTTTTTACTACAAACATGTAAATATTTGAAATTAGTAAATGATAATAAATCATATATATTATCTCCCCCTGATTTATATCATTATAATTATACATAAACAGTACAAACAACAAATAAAAGCCCAAAAAAAAAAAAATACTAAAATAGCGTATAATAATAATGAAGCAAAAAAAATATGCCAAAAATAAAAAAAAAAAACAACGAGTGAAAAAAAATACTTCCTAAAATGCACTTAAAGATACAAAAGAAAATGATATTCAGGTGCATTTTTTTTCGTCATTCTTCCGAGGAGATAAAAAAAATTTGTCTCTAACTTGTGTATGAGGAGATAGATCATTAATGCCATAAGAATGAAAAAGAAACCCGCTATAAGGAATAAGTATAGCCTTATTATCCTAAAATCCTCCTCAAAAGAAGAAGATGAAGGTGGAGGACAGTTGTCGTCGCTGTGGAACATGGTGGCCGGAAGGTTGAGGAAGAAGAATTTTTTTTTTGTGAGTGTAGAGGAAAAGTTGGAAGAGGATAAGGGATGTGTGGTGAAAAATGGGGCGGATAATCCGCTTTTATAGAGGGTTATCCCTAACTGTGCAGTTCATCTACAGTTAAAAATATACAATGCAATAAAATTATATGTACTAAATTGGTCTACTATTATGCATGTTAAAATGGTGATATAATATATGTAACTACAAATGCGAAAAGAAATAGAAGATTAGAGACAATAATATAGAATAGTATTCTGAATGCTTGTTTCCTGCATACATATAACATTTTTGCACATATAAGAGATAATAATTTTATCACTTCACTAGGCCGTCCATATAGGCGGCAAGTTCAAAAAAATTAACCCGTCCATATAGGCGGTTCAAGAGCAGAAGAAATCACATAAAATAAATGTATTTGCCCTCCATGAAGGTGGCTTTTATTATCAAATTATTTATTTTCTGGGTTAGTGGCATGGTGACGTTTACTACTAGTCCCTTCCTGTTCATCCCTATCTCTTTTATTACTTGGTGGAGGTTGATTTTCAGTTGGTTGTATAGGAGGGTTATTATTGCTGTTGGGAACAGGGGTTTGTGGGTTTTCTCTGGTATGGGTATTTGTACCGTTGTTAATGTTACTGGGTCGGGGCTGTCTTACAGTTCCCCTTGCTGGGTTGGTAGTGAATGGCACATTGTTTCGCTCTATCCAAAAGTAAATACCCGAGACAGAGACATTGTGTAAAACAATGTTAATCCCGTTACTTTGTTGATCCATGTTTGGATAGTAAATGTTTGGGCTTGGAGAAAAAAAAATTTAGAACTTGAAACAGAATAGATGTATACCTTTATTTTTTTCGGTAGCAAACTCGTGCTGATAACGTGTTGTGAGAAAAATGTAGAGAGAGAAGCAATAGATAGAAATATATCAGAGAGTGTATTGTATTCGTATTGATGTAAAATTGATTTCTTACACCAATGGTATTTATAAGCAAAATTTTTCTACTGTGCACAATTGTAAATTCAACAAATTCAGCGCGGCGGAAGAAATTTGCGGTGGGAAGAAAATTTACCTAACATGCATTAAATGCATGCAGGAAAATGTGGACTTCACATGTGAACAGTGGAATTTACCATTCCACTGTTTCTCAACACTTGACAATTTGTCATAATTGGATTGATATAGAAGTGTTTTTCACAAACCTATTCTTTAAATCATGTTAAAACAACTACTACCTCCATTATTTTTTCTATTGCAATAATAGAGTTTTCACGCTTACCAATGCACAACTTTAACAATTAATATCTTTAATTACTTTTTAGTAAAAATTATACAAATTTGATATTTTGAAAGTATAAATCGAGACGAATATAACAAGATCCCATATGACTATATTTTTCCTTACGTAAAAATCACAAGAGATAGTAAAAGGGTGGTGTGTGAATAGTGTAAAAATCTCATTGTTGCAATAGAAAAATAACGGAGGAAGTATTAGATTGTATTCATTTCATCTTGTTTTAAAAACTTTTATTTATTCTTATATTTGTTCTCATGTTTTTTTAGTAGCATCCGTACTAATTTTGCCTATTGGCATTAATCTTATAAAAAAAATCATGAACATTATTAATATAAAGTAATACTCCATCTGTTTTCTAAAGATCTTCCTATTTATTGTAACAATATATACCAAAACAATGATGAGAGAAAGTGTGAATGTTGGTCTTTTCGTCTACAAGAGAGAATATAATCATGAGAGAGTGTAAAAGTATGTTGGTTCAATGTGTAGGGTAAGGTAGTCTAAAGATCTTCCTTTTTTTTGTAGCAATATATTTTGGTACAAATGTAAAAAAAAAAAAACTCACATGACTATATATTTGTATATATACTTTTTAAAGGACGGACAAAGCTTTGAATTTTTTTACCACAAGATTCAAGTGTAAAGGACAAAAACTTAGGAGGGAGTATAAAATATCTATTAATTAATATGTATATAATAAATTTTTGTTCTGAATACTAGGTTTTTCGTGCATGGAAAAATTAATCGAGGGAGTTCCCAGGAAAGAGAGGTGCGGCACAAACTGCCAACTTAAATACCAAGTCTTCCCTTAGCCAAAGCTTTCATCAGAAAAATAAATCCACACACTTATTCCTTTCTTCAAAATATATAAATTGGAAAATATTTATTTGGAAATATATCTTTTTAGACAAAATAATAAAATAAAATATATGCACAAAAATGCAAAAAAAAAAATTATGCACAAAAATGTGAAACTCTAGCTTATATAACCTTCCTAAATCTACCCAAACTTTCATTAATAATCCTAAAGCCTCTAATACCACTTTGTAACACCCCAAATTTCTCACTTTTTGAAACTATATTTTAATATAAAACACTTGAGAAACTTGAAAGTATTATCGCCACATGATAACGTTAAAGGCTAAAATTACTAACGACTAATTTAACAATGCAGCGGAAACAATAGAAGTAACTTCTCTTTATTAATATAAACTTTATGGTTGGTGCTATGACAAAGGAAAAAATAACAACTACTAAACTATGTATTATTCCTCACTAGCTCCCCCATGTGAAGTATGCATCAAATCAACCTGTAAAATCTGCTCGCCAAAACAGGGTCCTTACAGGGACAAAGCCATAAAACAAAACAAATAAAAGCGTGTCAGTAAAAATATTGAGTACATGTATATGCGGAAATTTAAAATCTTTAATAAACATTCAAAATATTTTCATAAACCTTCCTTCACTAGAGGAAAAAAAAGGAAGGAAGGGCTGCGGTTTTCAAGGAAACGCAGCCCTTTTAGTGAAGGGTTGCGGTTAACCATAAAACGCAGCCCTTCGTACTGTATGAAGGGCTAAAAACCGCAGCCCTATATACACGAAGGGCTGTGGTTTTTGGGCTAACCGCAGACCTTCACTTTCCTTTTTTTTTTTGATCAATTAATTTTGTGCGCATGCAATACAGTACCCCATTTCAATTTCCTTCCCTTAGACAAAATTCACGAGCGAAGTTCTCCTTGCGCGAAACCCGACCTCCGCCACCACATTGACCCACCACTAGCACGCAGCGCCACCATTTCACGCACCACCAGCACATCAACGTCCAGCGCACCACGCATTGATTCTTCTCTTCACCACCAGTGCTCCACCACCACGCATCTGCACCACCTTGCGCTCCTCCACTGCATTGACCCCTAAGGGGGAACCGAAGGAACACTCTTTCGAACCGCTTCCTGCTTCTTCGCTCGGTCTCTTTGGGGTTGGTTACTCTGCACCACCTTGCGCTCCTCCACTGCATTGACCCCTAAGGGGGAACGGAAGGAACACTATTTCGAACCGCTTCCTGCTTCTTCGCTCGGTCTCTTTGGGGTTGGTTACTCTGTAATTTCATATAGAAAGACGGGCAAGGGGCAGAAATAAAGCAACCGGAATCGTTCAATACAATGTGACCCCCTAAGGGGGAACCCACACAGCGCCACCACCACCACTACTGCATTGTTTGTGGAGTATCCCTTCTCTCACTCTCTTTCGGTAATTCCCCTCTCACTCTCTCTCCTCTTTTTCATTTCTCTAATTAATTTCATTGCATTTTGAAATCAACTTCTATTTTTTGTTGTAAAATGTGCTTGTATTAAGCTGAAAAACAGTGACTGTAGGGGGTGGGTAGGGGGGTGGGGGAGGCTGGCGGGGGGGGGGGGGAGGTGGGGATGTTGGGCGGGGGGGGGGGAGGGGGGCGGGGGTATATGTGCGCACTTATTAATATTACACATTATTTATCATCTTTATATTTATAAACAGTTAGTACATCTAATCTTATAATAATGTATTGATGTAGTGTGATGAAGCATATTAGTGCAACTGGACTTCGAGCACCAAAAGCTCCTGCTTGGATATCAGTCGAGGTAACATGACTAATTTGTTTGTCCTTATATAGAAACACTTTTCGCCACATCTAACATGAATGTCATTGGATGCATGCTTTGGTGAACATTTAATGTCCGCAACAAGATGATGGACTTGCATGTGGCTATTACATGCTGAGGTACATGTTCGATATCGTCAATCATTGCACTAACGTCGATGATCTTCAAGAGGTATGTAACTTATTAGTATATGTTAGTTTAGATTAGATCGATTGGTAATAGGTATCAATTGGTTTAGAAACCAAAGTAGCACATGCATATTTGCAAAAAAATGACCCCATTATACCCTAAAACATGGTACTTTGATGCATTTCATGTAAATATGAGGTATAATAACTAATGTGTACATTTTTAGGCTTGCATTTGTTGTTGGTTGAATTTAGGGAACGAAAAGGTCATTTTACGCCTACTTTCGTTCGAACCTGTCGAGTCATTTAGTCCCAAATTCTTTTTGAACATGATAATATGAGATATAATGTAACTATTGTGTTGATTTTTAGGCTTGCATTTGTTGTTGGTTGAATTTCGGGAACGTAAATGTCATTTTAGACCTATTTTAGCCTTTTCGCTTCCAATTCTTAGATTTTGAGTAACTTAACTCCAAATTCTTTTTGAACATGATAATATGAGGTATAATATAACTTGTAACACCCCGATAATTCCCTCTTTTACAAAATACTTTTCAACATAAAACTTAGAGAATCATCAAAGCATTATCGCCCGTGTGATAACGTATCGGCTTATTCAGAATTTTACAGCGGAAAACATACAACTAAACTTTTAGAATTGAAAATATAATAAATAAACAAAGTACTTAAAAACCAAACCACACTATTAAGGTTAACTTCAAACCAAACTTAAATATAAGGTATCTACTAAAGCAATAGATAAAACAATCTGCTACACAAGCTCTCCATTTCTAGATCCCCATGATGCAACATCTGCAAACCTGTTGTAGATTGACATGCACTAAAGAATCTGCTCACCAAAATGGGTCATCACAGGATCAATAAGGCAAAGCCATGATCAACACATCAGATAAAGCACGTAATCAGCAAAGCTGAGTACTACATAATAATACATAAACATTCCTAACATGATACTAATAAATAATAAGCAGAGATAAATAATAACATAACAATCTAACAATCTGTAGACAACTTTTACTGAACTAAACTTTAACCATCTTTTTATTACTTTAATGGAATAGTTATTGGACCGAGTTATCTAACTAAAAACAAGCCTTCACCTAGGAAGACGAAATGCGGGCACGACTCCGTATTCCATAATGACCTGCGATATCGAGGAACCTTTGAATAGAAAGAGGAACGGTGATCAATCCAATTCCCAGAAAAAGGCATGGCACGCTCACCATGTACCCCAACTCCTGATTGTCCAACTTCAGACGTGCACAAGTCTAAAGTTTATTACTATCCAAGTTACACTTTACGTGATTTACAATTTATTACTTATTATGACACACAAGTAATACAGAAATCTCAAATCAAACATTCACAACTGAACTTCTTTTTAACTTCGGATTTAATAAGCGATTACACAACTTACAATCCAAGAATACTTCTTTTTATTTGTTGAACCTAGCCAACAATCAACTTACATTTCAAAGGCATAAATTATAAACTTACCAAATAAGGCCCACAGTCCTCATAGAGTAGTGAAAATAATAATATAAGGGAACACATGATTTAAACATGATCCAACTCACTAAATATATTAATCCCCCCATGTGAATTAATAAATAAAGTTCCCAATCCAACATGATTGCATCAATATTCCATACAAACATGATATTCAACTCATAATCAAATCTCATCCTTACATGTTCGCACACAAGCATAAAACTTGTAAAATCCAATCATAATAGAAATCATATATGAACTTACAAAGTTCCTATACATGATACTTACCAACTTTTTTTTCGCTTCCAGGTAAATCATTGATACTAGCATCACATAACACATAGCTTATGTTGGCGGTTTAAATGACGGCTAACTTTTGAGCCATAGTATAAATACTAAACTTTGTTTTTGACCTGGGGGAGGAGTTTCCAAAACTCCACCCTCCTTGTTGTCTTCTCTTTTTAGTTTTTATTTTCTAATTTAGTTTTTTTATTTTTTTATTTAATAATTGGAGCTTAGATTATTGTAATCTTTTTTATTTAGTTCCTTTGATTATGGTTTAATTTCCATGTTGTTTCTATGGTTTTTGATGATTATGCTAGAATATTACTAGTTTGATTTGTAATAAATCTAATGCTAGATTTAAGAATAGAATCGGATTGTTTATTTTTTATCAAATGGTAGCAAACTAGGGAGTAGCAGTATCATCTTGGTTATTTCTTGGGAAATTGAATTAACTGTTGAAGGTTTATCGCTTGTATGTGCGCTATGGTTCTTTGTTTATTTTTAATTTTAATTTTTAATAAATATTATGGAAAATGAATAAGAGTGGATGTTCAATGATCATATGAATGAAGTGATGTTAATGTGATCCTTCCTATAATTGATTTCTCATTTGTTTATATGCTAGTTAGTTGTGTTTAGTTATAATCTACTTGAAACCCCTTTGTTATTATTTTTTCTTTTTTGGTTTAATCACGCTAGAAACGTCCTTCCTACCCTATAAGTAGGAGAAATTTATCTTTGGAAAACCAAATTGGCAAAATTTGGTGGGGGTTACTTGTTTTTATTTGAGTGATTTTTGGATGGTATTGCTGTGCTTTGTTTTTGATTGGCCACTCATATAAAGAATTCTTTTGTTTGAGTTTCTAGTTTATTTTTATTTTTTCGTATTTTGGAAAAAGATGGAACTTTTGCTTAAACTATCTTGGAATGTTGATTGAATTTTTTGGATTGTGTATAGGTTGATGTTTGTTGTTGACTTAATGCTAGGTTTGGGATATAATCATGTTATATGCTACCATGTTGTAGTAAGCTAGGTATTAACGATGCATTGAGAGTTTTCTTAATCAATTTGTACTTGAAGTGGAGATTGACATGGAACCACCATTGTCACACATGGAGCAAACCAATGATTAAGCTTAAGGTATTAAGTCGAGCTCAGACTTAAAAAAAAAGGAGGACGAGACCTATTTTCTTTCTTTTCCTTTATTTTTCATCAAATTTCCACCACCACAACAAATTTTCTTTCACCCACCACCCACCCACTAAAAAGATCCACAACCAATCTTAATTCACTTGTAACAAAATCCACAAAAGAAAATCCGTTGGGAGGACTTAATAGTAGGAGTTGGTAAACTAGAGGATTGAGATTGTTAATGTATTTTTCGATTCTTAAGTAGGAGCAAATCTAAAATTCAAAATTTTGAACTTGTCATTTGTTTGAGTGATTAGGAGGGTTTAGTGTTAGAGATTTGGTTGGTGTTGTTAGAAATTTGAGTTTGACGGATTGTTTTCATGAGTTTTGACCATATTTTTAAATTTTTTAAGTATTTGGTATATTTTTTAATTTATAAAGAAAATTCTCCGCCTAAAACAACCAATATAACTTAAAGTCAATACTCTAATTAAATTCCAGCAACTTTAAAATACTTTAAATCCTCTTTAAAAATATTTAAAAGTTGTTTTTATCATTAAAGCTCCAACTACTTATTTTTCCTAGCATAGTACTACTATATTAGTCATTAAAGTCCATAAAACTCCACTATTAATGCCCTTTCTAAAATTCCAGCAGCATGTAATTTATTAAAACCCTCTTTAAACACACTTAAACATGCTTAAATTCATAATTTAGATCTATTTCATAGTTTATAACATGCTACTATAATTTGCCAATATTTAACACCCTAAAAGTTCATGCTTTGATAATTAAAATTCAATCTAAAAAATAATAATCAAATCTAAAAGTTTATTCTTTTAATACACAATATATATAATCCATGATTAATCATTAAAACAGTAAATTAAATTTATTAATCATGATTAGTACCAAAATAAAGCATAAAAATATGATCTTTAATTGAAACTTGAGGAAGAAGAAAAGAAATTAACCAACAACTCAAAGAACAAGGAAACAGGAGGCGCCGGAAATCAGGGACAACACGCTGCAGCAGCGGCGCACAAAGGGAATCCGGCGATTATGGAGTGTGGTGACGTTTCTTGTCGAAGAAGAAAGCATTACTTGAAGAAGAAGAAAGAAAACTTGAGAGGAAAAGAAGAAATCACGTGGGAAGAGAGAGAACAAAAGTGGCCGGCTGTTTTGAAAGTGAGGGAGATAATAATTTTTTTGTGTGGTAAAATAATTAGGTCTAAGGTATTTATAAAGAGGCTTTTCCTTTTGGGCTTAGAAAAAAGGAGATTGGTTTCAAATAGAGTTTGATGATAAATAGGATTAATAAATTAGAACTCCTAACATCAATATAAATCTTTTTCCTAATCTACTTAGAATTTTGGGTTCCTCAAGCCCATTTAAACTTCTTTTCCAAATCAAATTAGTATTTCAAACATTTTCAAAGCATGCCTAAACAACATTTTAACTTCCTTAAATCATTAAAATAATTCCTTTGACTTTCAAAATGGTCAACCTTTGAAATACGAAATCATTAAAATGCTAATATATATTAAAATATAAATAACTATATATTAAAATATATTTATAAAATTCATAAAAATACGGGGGATTACAGTCTACCCCTCTTAAAAGAAGTTTCGTCCCGAAACTTGACACGAAATCTCACACCTTTTCAAAAGTTTTTCAACTCAACTCCTATTGGAGAAATACTTGTGCCACTCATGTGCACTCTTTTGCCAACTTAAAATCACTTGCGTTACTAATGAACACTTTTTCTTATGCGGAGAATCTATTTATTTTGCACCAACATGTGCAAATCGCCAAAATAAGCTTAAAAATGCATAAAAATACCATCAAAATAGGTAAAAAGCACCAAATTCTATCATATTGTTACCCCATTAAAGAAAACGAGTTACGCCCTCGTAACTCACCTCAAGGAATAAATCTGGTTAATTTCTCTTCATTTCAGCTTCAGCTTCCCACGTTGCCTCTTCGAACTCATGGTTCGACCAAAGCACTTTCACGATACTGACATCCTTATTGCGTGTACTACGCACCTTCTTATCAAGAATTTTCATAGGCCTTTCCTCATACGTGAGGCTACTATCAATCAGGATCCTCTCAGGCTCCAAGACATGACGCTCGTCAGGGATATAACACTTGAGTTAGGAAATGTGAAATACATCATGCATCTTCTCGAACTCCATTGGCAAAGCCAACCTATAAGCTACCTTTCTAATTCTTTGTAGAATCTCATATGGACCTACATATTTGGCACTCAATTTGTCATTTTTCCCAAATCTCATCACACCCTTAGTTGGTGATACTTTCAAAAACACTTTATCACCCACTTCGAACTCATCTTCCTTTCGCTTCAGATCAGCATAACTCTTTTGCCTATCTTGAGCAGCTTGAATTCTAGCCTGAATCAACTTCACATTCTTGACAGTCTCCTCAATGAACTCTGTCCCCAATACTATGTTCTCACTAAAATCATTCCAGCAAATGGGACTTCTACACTTTCTTCCATATAATGCCTCAAAAGGTGCCATCTTAATACTCGCATGATAGATATTGTTGTATGAAAACTCAATCAAATCTAATTGGTCTTCCTAACTACCCTGAAAATCAATAACACAGGCTCTCAACATATCTTCCATAGTCTGGTTAGTCCTCTCAGTCTGACCATCAGTCGCAGGGTGAAAGGCAATACTCATTTCAACATTGTCCCAAGATTTAACTGGACCTTTTGCCAAAATTTCGAGAGGAACCTCGAATCACGGTTTGAAATAATATCAGTTGGAACCCCATGCAATCTCACTACATGCTTAACATACGTCTTCGCAAGTTGCTTCTTCTTCCATGTCTCTTTGATTGGTATGAAAACGGCCGACTTCGTCAGACGGTCCACAATAACCCAAATAGTATCATTGCCATTCCTTGTTCTAGGCAAAGCAGTCACAAAATTCATCGATATGGAATCCCACTTCCATCCCGAAACCTCTAAGGATTGAACTTTCCCCATGGGTCGCTTATGATCTATTTTGATTTTCTGACAGGTTAGACACTTGGACACGAACTCGGCAACCTCACGCTTCATGTTTGGCCACCAATAGATCTGCTTAAGGTCCTTATACAACTTGTCACCCCCAGGGTGCACGGAGTACGGTGTATTATGGCCCTCATCCATAAGACGTCTCTTAAGCTCATCACATTTTTGTGGTACACACCACCTCCCCTTGAATCTCAGACTACCATCATCATGGATCTTAAAATCACCTTCCTTACCTTGGCCCATTTTTTTCTTAATCTTCTCTAGGTGCTTATCCCCAACTTGACCCTCTTTGATCTCGTCGAAAATTGACAACCCCAATGATAAAGCATTCAATCTTTCCTCGATCTCCCCAGGATTTAGGATTTCTAGGCTAAGTCTCTGCATATCTCGACATAACTCCTCAGAAACTACCAAGGCATTCATGCTATGGCTCGACTTTCTACTCAATGCATTCGCAACTACATTTGCTTTCCCTTCATGATATTGGATGTCTAAGCCATAATCCTTTATCAATTCTAACCATCTCCTCTGCCTCATATTGAGGTTTTTCTGGGTGAAAATGTACTTCAAACTTTTATGGTCGGTAACGATCTTACAGGTTACCCCATACAGGTAGTGTCTCCAAATCTTCAAAGCGAACACAATAGCAGCTAACTCAAGGTCATGGGTAGGGTAATTAGCCTCATAAGATTTCAACTGACGTGACGCATACGCAATCACCTTCCCATTTTGCTGTAACACACATCCCAAGCCATTCTTTGAAGCATCACTATACACCTCAAATCCCTCATTCCCATCAGGTAGGGTCAAAACAGGTGCGGAGGTCAAACGTTCTTTTAAAATTTGAAAAGCTTACTCACACTTCTCACTCCACTCGAATTTTGACTCCTTTTTCATCAAATTGGTCATGGGTCTCACTATCTTCGAGAATCTCTCACAAATCTTCTGTAATAGCCAGCTAGACCTAGGAAACTCCGAATATCAGACACATTCTTCGGAGTTGGCCACTCACTCACAAGTTGAATCTTAGCAGGATCTACAGAGACTCCTTCCTTAGACACATAGTGACCCCAAAAATGCTACCTTCTCCAAACGAAACTCACACTTAGAGAACTTGGCATACAATTGATTCTTCCTAAGCGTCTCCAATATGATCCTCAAGTGCTCATCGTGCTCTTTTTTATTTTTCAAATAAATCAGAATATCATCAATGAATACAACAACGAACTTATCTAAGAACTCATGGAAAATCTTATTCAACAAGTCCATAAATATGGCAGGTGCATTGGTTAACCCAAACGGCGTTACCGTAAACTCATAATGACCATAACGAGTCCTAACGCAGTCTTAGGTATATCCTTATCAGCTACCCTCAACTGGTGATACCCCGAACGCAAATCAATGTTCGAGAACACGCTCGCTCCATTCAATTGATCGAATAGGTTAACTATCCTAGGCAAAGGATATTTGTTCTTAATGGTTACATTGTTTAACTCCCTATAATCAATACACAACCTCATACTCCCATCTTTCTTCTTAACAAACAACACAGGAGCTCCCCAAGGTGATGCACTATGCCTAATATAACATTTATGGAACAACTCTTGCAACTGCGTCTTCAATTCACTCATCTCAGGAGGTGCCATTCTATAGGGTGCCTTAGATGTAGGTGCAGTACCAGGAACTAAGTCTATGGTGAACTCAACGGCTCTTGCAGGCGGCATACCATAAATCTCACTTGGAAACACATCCATAAACTCATTCACAATTGGTACATCCTCAATCTCCAATCCAACCTCTTCACTTTCGAGCTGCTAGCTAATCACACTTAACACCCATAAACCTCAATTTACACTTAATAAACCTCGAATTATATTATCTTGCACACTACAGAAAAACAACTCTCGTCCCTTCTTCACCAACTTCTTCACTTGCATTACAGAAATGATCCCTAAGTTCTTAGGCTTCCCAACAAGACAATACAAAGTTAACTTCCCCAAAGGGCTTCTCAATACTACTTTCTGAGCTTCACAGTCTATTCTGGCCTTATAGAAACCTAACCAATTCATCCCAAGAATAACATCTAGGTCTCCCAGATTAAACTCTATCAAATTAGAAGGAAATACACAGTCTCCTATCTTCAGAGGCAAATCTTTAAACAACTTGGTACACATTATGACTTCTCCAGTAGGTATACTTATGGGAAGGTCAATTACTTCAAAGTCTACTAATCCCAAACTTTTAATAATGGATGACGAAATAAACAAATAGGTCGCAAAATCCCCTTTACAATCTCTACTAGGATGGTTCTTACTACATACACTTCTTACAGTTGTAACTCCTCTCAGACTGGCCCTTATTATTCAAGTCTTGACCATTTCTTCCTTGGAAATTTCCATTCCCATTTCTATTCCTCTTTAAGTTCTCCTTATTTCCTCCAACATTAAAATCCTTTCTTTTCTCACCCACTACAGCATTCTTTTTATCACACCTCAACTGAAGACCATAAATGTGGGTTGCTCTTCCATACACAACATCTAAGGGGACACAAAGGTTTCATCACCTAACCCCAATTGAGTTTCCTCAGTCAATCCTTGCTCAAATCTTTGAGCCTTTAGCTCTTAAGTGGCAACTACATCAGGTGCAAACCTAGACGATGCTATGAACTTACTATAGTTCTCAGAGATAGTCATACTCCCCATCCTAAGGTTTATGAACTCCCGAGCCTTTTTTTATATCATAAAAGCAGGGTAAATTTTTTCTCTTAAGTAGCAATAAAGGAATCCCAACTAAACCCTTCCACAACACTAAGTCTATTTCCATTTTCTTTCCACCATAAGTCAGCTTCATCTTTCAAACACAATATAGCTTGACCTACTTTATAGTTCCAAAAATCTTTTCAAACTCCCGAATCCAACTTTCTAAGAAGGTAGGGTCAGCTTGGCCTTAAAGTATGGTGGTTTAACTTTGGCTAATCTTTCAAACATGTCCCAATAGGATTGGGACGCTCAGCTCTTTCACGAGTCAAATTCTCCGCCAATACGCGAATAGCAGAAGCTAAACCATTATCGTTGTTAGCCATTTTATTGCGCCACCTAAAGTTTTAACGTAACTCTACTCGAGGTTTCGATACATAACTTACATGCCATTCTCTATGAAGGCAACATTTGATTTGACCATAAAGATCGCATCAACATACAATTTCTCATGAAGTTATAATAATATCACATAATAAAACATCATGGAACCTAGAATCATTCATGAAAATATTCACATCAAGAATAACACATGTGAGGAAAAAAATTCAATCACAACAATAAGATAAAATAAAATATTCCCATTCACGTGCCAAAATAAATTATTGTTCACTTGGGTAGCTAAATCTTTACTTTTATTCCTCAAACGATAATAAGAACATTATTCCAATCCAAAATAACCAACTTATTCCTCGACAATATAAAGATGTTAAAGAAGGAAATTTAAACCATTGTAGCTTAGCTACTTATTCAACTACAAACCTTAGAACATAATTAAATACTCTATGGAGTTACATTATCATTCCTATTCTTATTTTCTTTATACTTTTATGGAGTAAACATTTCATCTTCAAAGTCTTCAGAGTCTCCACTATAATAATAATAGCCTGAATTTCCTAGATCTAGTATATCTTCGAATTCTTTTGTGTTGATGTCCCTTTTCATCCAACTCTGAAGCACTCACATCGCTCAGATAAGGTCTCCAAGTAGCACTGTAGATGTCCTTTCGGGTTTGTCCTCTAGCACAATCAAACTCATGAATAACCTCATTATTGCTATCAGCAATGTTTACTTTTAAAACACAACACATAATGATCTCTAGGCCGGTGTAGCTCTCACTATCAGACTTTCCATCATACTCATCATCACTCAAAACAATTGGGTTGTAGTAGCTCCCTACTCGAATATTCTCTCTATCAAACATGTCTAGAGATCCCATAACAGATGAATACTACCTCTATAAGCAAATGATACTCTCACTTAGTGTATATTCCCAACAATAATAAGCAATAAGCAAGAATAACAAAAATATAAAGCATAGGAATAACATAACATTTAGCAGGGAAGAAAAATATAACCATGCTGAACTAACTATTTAATGCAGACATATAATATATTCTATCCTATATGCCCTTCATATACTACCCAATTCTCACAGAATAATAAAATAACTAGAGTATTGAAATAAATAATTTTCGAATATATAAAGAACCGAAAAAAAAACGAACAACATAAAGGAATATCGCTCGAAAATTTCGAACATAATCCTCGAAAAAAAAAAAAATCGGACTATATCAAAAAAAATTCAGACACCAAACTAAAAAAAATAAAATTCGGACCCTTTAAAAAAAAAATAATTCGAATCAAAATAATACTAGAATTTTGAAAAAGACTTTTCGAAGGTAATTTAAATACCATGAATAAGTAGGAGCTCAATTCTAAGAAATTTATTTTAAGTAACTTAGGTGCCTAAAGACTTAAAGTTGGCACGAAAGGCCAATAAGAACCTAAAGCTCCCAGATACCACTTTGTAACACCCCGATAATTTCCTCTTTTACAAAATACTTTTCAACATAAAACTTAGTGAATCATCAAAGCATTATCGCCCGTGTGATAACGTATCGGCTTATTCAGAATTTTACAGCGGAAAACATACAACTAAACTTTTAGAATTGAAAATATAATAAATAAACAAAGTACTTAAAAACCAAACCACACTATTAAGGTTAACTTCAAACCAAACTTAAATATAAGGTATCTACTAAAGCAATAGATAAAACAATCTGCTACACAAGCTCTCCATTTCTAGATCCCCATGATGCAACATCTGCAAACCTGTTGTAGATTGACATGCACTAAAGAATCTGCTCACCAAAATGGGTCATCACAGGATCAATAAGGCAAAGCCATGATCAACACAGCAGATAAAGCACGTAATCAGCAAAGCTGAGTACTACATAATAATACATAAACATTCCTAACATGATACTAATAAATAATAAGCAGAGATAAATAATAACATAACAATCTAACAATCTGTAGACAACTTTTACTGAACTAAACTTTAACCATCTTTTTATTACTTTAATGGAATAGTTATTGGACCGAGTTATCTAACTAAAAACAAGCCTTCACCTAGGAAGACGAAATGCGGGCACGACTCCATATTCCATAATGACCTGCGATATCGAGGAACCTTTGAATAGAAAGAGGAACGGTGATCAATCCAATTCCCAGAAAAAGCCATGGCACGCTCACCATGTACCCCAACTCCTGATTGTCCAACTTCAGACGTTCACCAGTCTAAAGTTTATTACTATCCAAGTTACACTTTACATGATTTACAATTTATTACTTATTATGACACACAAGTAATACAGTAATCTCAAATCAAACATTCACAACTGAACTTTCAATTGGTTTTATAGTGTAATTGTAAAGAATCCTTGTCTTGTTTTCCACTTTTTATCTTAGGATTTAATAAGCGATTACACAACTTACAATCCAAGAATACTTCTTTTTATTTGTTGAACATAGCCAACAATCAACTTACCTTTCAAAGGCATGAATTATAAACTTACCAAATAAGGCCCACAGTCCTCATAGAGTAGTGAAAATAATAATATAAGGGAACACATGATTTAAACATGATCCAACTCACTAGATATATTAATTCCCCCATGTGAATTAATAAATAAAGTTTCCAATCCAACATGATTGCATCAATATTCCATACAAACATGATATTCAACTCATAATCAAATCTCATCCTTACATGTTCGCACACAAGCATAAAACATGTAAAATCCAATCATAATAGAAATCATATATGAACTTACAAAGTTCCTATACATGCTACTACAACTTTTCCTTCCTAAATCATGATACTACATCACATAACACATAGGTATGGACGTACCTTGTATAAACAAACTGATAGGCCACCGTTAATCACTTTAAAAGTCGCCTACTGAAAATTCTCCGCCTAAAACAACCAATATAACTTAAAGTCAATACTCTAATTAAATTCCAGCAACTTTAAAATACTTTAAATCCTCTTTAAAAATATTTAAAAGTTGTTTTTATTACTAAAACTCCAACTACTTATTTTTCCTAGCATAGTACTACTATACTAGTCATTAAAATCCATAAAACTCCACTATTAATGCCCTTTCTAAAATTCCAGCAGCATGTAATTTATTAAAACCCTCTTTAAACACACTTAAACATGCTTAAATTCATAATGTAAATCTATTTCATAGTTTATAACATGCTACTATAATTTTCCAATATTTAAAACCCTAAAAATTCATGTTTTGATAATTAAAATTCAATCTAAAAATTAATAATCAAATCTGAAATTTTATTCTTTTAATACACAATATATATAATCCATGATTAATCATTAAAACAGTAAATTAAAGTTATTAATCATGATTAGTACCAAAATAAAACATAAAAATATGATCTTTAATTGAAACTTGAGGAAAAAGAAAAGAAATTAACCAACAACTCAAAGAACAAGGAAGAAGGAGGCGGGACAACATGTTGCAGCAGCGGCGCACAAAGGGAATCCGGCGATTATGGAGTGTGGTGACGTTTCTTGTCGAACAAGAAAGCGTTACTTGAAGAAGAAGAAAGAAAACTTGAGAGGAAAAGAAGAAATCACGTGGGAAGAGAGAGAACAAAAGTGGCCGGCTGTTTTGAAAGTGAGGGAGATAATAATTTTATTGTGTGGTAATATAATTAGGTCTAAGGTATTTATAAAGAGGTTTTTCCTTTTGGGCTTAGGAAAAAGGAGATTGGTTTCAAATAGAGTTTGATGATGAATAGGATTAATGAATTAGAACTCCTAACATCAATATAAATCCTTTTCCTAATCTACTTAGAATTTTGGGTTCCTCAATCCCATTTAAACTTCTTTTCCAAATCAAATTAGTATTTCAAACATTTTCAAAGCATGCCTAAACAACATTTTAACTTCCTTAAATCCTTAAAATAATTCCTTTGACTTTCAAAATGGTCAACCTTTGAAATATGAAATCATTAAAATGCTAATATACATTAAAATATAAATAACTATATATTAAAATATATTTATAAAATTCATAAAAATACGGGGGATTACATAACTAGTGTAAAGATTTTTAGGCTGGCATATGTTGTTGGTTGAATTTTGGGAACGAAAAGGTCATTTTAGGCCTATTTTTGCCTTTTCGCGTCCAATTCATACTTATCGAGGCATTTAAGCCAAAATTCTTTTTGAACATGATAATATGAGGTATAATGTAACTATTGTGTAGTTTTTTAGGCTTGCATTTGTTGTTGGTTGAATTTTGGGAACGAAAAGGTCATTTTAGGCCGATTTTTGCCTTTTCGCGTCCAATTCATACTTATCGAGTCATTTAACCCCAAATTCTTTTTGAACATGATAATATGAGGTATAATGTAACCATTGTGTAGATTTTTAGGCTTACATTTGTTGTTGGTTGAATTTCGGGAATGTAAATGTGATTTTAGGCCTATTTTCGCCTTTTCGCGTCCAATTCCTATTTCTCGAGTCATTTAACTCTAATTTCTTTTTGAACATGATAATATGAGGTATAATATAACTAGTGTGTAGAGTTTTAGGCTTGTATTTGTTTTTGATTGAATTTCGGGAAGGTATATGTCATTTTTAGAACTATTAACTACGGTAAATGATTGAATTCTTATATTATATGTTTATTCCTTGGTTGTTTTGCAAGGTTTATATGAATAACACACCAAGTTTGAGGGCTTTCACCATAGAGGAAGTACATGAAGTTCGGGATAAGTTGGCGACCTACCTTTATGATGATTGCTTATGATACATTTTGGTAGATTTCGCGATATAATTAGCTAGATATACTACTTGGTATCAATTCTATGTACACTTTTTACATTATTGAATATATATGTTTAAATTTAATTATTACGTTGAAAAACTTGTGATTTATTGCAATTCGATCGGGTTTTTTGTGTCGAAGGGAGGTGTTGGGCGGGGGGGGCTACCACGGTGGGGTGCAAGGCTGGGCTAGGAGGGTTGGTGGGGTGTTAGGGTGGCTGGCAGCAGTGGGTGGAGGGGCTGGCAGCATGGGGGTTGGGGATGGCAGAGGGTGGGCTGGGCTGGGGGGTGCAGGGGCTGCAGGGGAGTGCAGGGGGTGGGCTGGGGTGAGGGTGCAGGGATGGCAGGGGCTAAAATTGAGCATAATCGTTTTACCTCTTATATATGTTTATATATAATGTATACTTAAAAACCTTAAATTCACAAAACTTAGACTATTTTCTTTCTTTAATTTCGCAGATGGTTTACGACATAGGTCATAAGGAATATCTAATGAAACACCGAATAGCGGAAGATTGGGACATCTGGGCCCATAAGATGAAAGCTGCTATGGAGTATAGGACCTTACAGGGAGATACTAGGCTAAAGACTGAAATGGAGAAAATATATATTTTATGCTGTAGTACGTCCCTAAGGAGGAACCCTACCTTTTCGTACACCGTAGATATGGGGATATATGGTCAGAAAATGGAGGTTTTAATAGAGCAAAACACACATACTGGAACCAATACCTTCCTAGTGTAGGACATTTCATTATTGATCTTAAATACTGTGAAAATGAATGGAGAATTCGTGAGAAAAGAAGTTGGGAGCCCTTTACCTCATCACCTCTAGTTAGAGGAACCTATCATGTGGGGGAAAGCTCGGGAACTAATGTGAATTCTGAGAACCCTAGAGTTAAATCTGTGCTGCAAACGTCATTTAGAGCTGCAAAAAGAGCTATGTACCAAACTTTTGAGGATGAGTTCATACCCGAGGACCACCACATAGCGTCAAACCTCAGAATTGTTACCTACATTTCCGATGATGAAGGGAATAATAGGAGATTCATCGCAATGATTGGGGAAGATAATGTTGAACCTATACTTGACTTAGAAAATGAGGAAGAGGGAGATCCTAATGAAAATGAGACTGCTGAAGGGGATCCGATTTAGGAAAATGACCAAGAAGAAGAAGAAGAAGAAGAGCCCATAGAAGAAGAACCTCTGGAGGAAGATGAACCTATAGAGGATGACAAGTCTTCTGAGGACGAAGCTGACATGGAAGAAGGAATAGAAAATCCTAACTCAGATGACGAAACTCACCATTATAGTCCCTAGTTTCTTTTGATTATATAATTAGGATTAGAATATTATTTTATTCGTTTATTTCAGTTTTAATAAGGCTTGCATGCAAAGTAGCAAATTAGCATTCTTTTTATTCCTTTATTTGTTCATATTATGTTTTCCTTGGAAACAATAAATTTTCCCCTTTTCAATAATAATCCAATATTTATTCCTTTTATTATTCGATGTAATGTCTTATTTGAGATGTTTATATTGCAAGTCAATAGAGACTTAATGATTGTTCACAATAAAAACGTGTTATATGAACGTGCCAATGTGCAATAGTTAAATAAATAAACGACTATGTGCATGTCGCTGAAACAGCCGTTGTGTCATTTTTTTCAGCGCAGAATGGTTTGTCAAGGCGGCACGCCTGATACCTTTCTGAATGTCGAGCAATCGATTCGTGATCTAGTGCAGATCACAGCTAACCTAGCCCAAGGACGTAACCGGGATGGGGACTTGTCTGAAAAGGTTGCCCGTAGGAACCCACCAGTACTAAATGGGAAAGGGGGACCCGAAGAATTGGAAAACTGGGTTGGGAAGTTTGATAAGCTTTTCTTTACCCTCTCCTGTCCAGATGACAAGACTGTGCCCTTAGCAAGCTATTACCTGCAGGGGGATGCCCACTTTTGGTGGACCCAAGCTAAGGACAACCTCCTCAAACAACCTGACTTTGGGTGGGAAGCCTTTAAGAAAGCCTTGAGGGATAAGTATTAGCCACCACACCTCAAAAAGCAGAAAGCCCAAGAGTTTATGATGCTAGAACAAGGGAACCTGTCTGCTGAGGAGTATCACCGCAAATTCATTGAGTTGATGAGATTTGCTCCTGAAATTGCCTCTACTGAGGAAGCTAAGGCCTCACGTTTTGAGTTAGGGCTCACCCTACAAGGGAGACTGGTGGGAGATACTTTCACCTTGTTGGACCATGTCTTTGGCAAAGCTGCCCACCTATATGCAATGAGGAAACGAGAGGAAGAGGGTAAACAAGGTGAGAAGCGAAAGGAGAATCCAAACCCCGAAGTTCAAAGGTTTGAAAAGAAACACAATGGGAACCAGAACAATCAAACCTCCCAAAGAAACTTTGGTAAGGGACCCAACAACAACAACACTCAACACAATAACAATAACCGCAACAATAACACCAACAACCACAGACCTGAGCGTGTGTACAGGTGTAAGAAGTGCCCAAACAACCATCCTGATAGAGATTGCGAGGGTAACAAAGTGGAATGTCGTGAATGTGGGAAACTGGGGCATAGGGCGTATGAGTGCTACTCAAAGAATAAGGTTAACCCCAATAGTCAGAAGAAAGGGAACTATGGAGACAAGCCTAGGAATGGGAATGGGAATGGTGGAAATGCATACAATGGGTCAGGGAACTCTAATTACTCCAAACCACCAACTAATGCAAATAATCAGGCACCATCTGGGAACCATGTGACCAACAACAATGATAATAAGGGCAAAAGGAAGATGTATATGATGACGACTAGTGAAGAGGAAGCTCGTAGAGATGTTGTCACTGGTATTTTCCCTATCAACTTAATTCATGTTAAAGTATTGTTCGATTCTAGAGCATCTTTATCTTTTATTGCCCATACAACTGTTAGAACTCTAGCACTGGTTGAGTCCGAGTCAATTTCTATGCCTATAATTATTCCATCTGGGGATACTGTTAATTGTTCAAAGAAATTCCTGAATGTCTCACTGAAAATAGGGGAGGGCTTCTTTCCTTCCGATCTAATAGAGTTTAACTTATCGAACCTAGACGTCATTTTGGGGATGGATTAGCTTGGGAAGTACAAGGCTAAGATAGACTGTGATGCACAGAAGGTGGGACTGAGAAATCCTTCGGGAAAAAGGGTGTCATATAGGAGAATACCTCGAGAACTAAGGATTAAGGTAATCAATACCTTGCAACTTAAGGGTTATATAGACAAAGGATGGCCTCTATTTATGTGTTCTGTGAGAAGGGTTGAGGATGATCTATTGAAACCTGAGGATGTGCCTATAGTCAGCGAATTCCAGGATGTTTTTCCTGAAGAAATGCCTGGTATGCCGCCAAGGAGAGATGTAGAGTTCACTATTGACTTAGTACCTGGAACTGGACCTATTTCAAAAGCCCCATACCGAATGGCTCCAGCAAAAATGAACGAGTTGAAAAACCAGTTAGAAGAACTACTAGAGAAGGGGTACATTAGACCTAGTATGTCACCATGGGGAGCCCCTATCTTATTTGTGAAAAAGAAGAATGGTAGTTTGAGGTTGTGTATAGACTACCGTAAGTTGAACAATGTCACTGTGAAAAACAAATATCCACTACCTAGGATAGATGACTTGTTTGACCAACTTCAGGGTGCAGGGATGTTCTCCAAAATAAATTTAAGGTCTGGTTACCATCAGTTGAGGATTGCTGACCAAGATATAACTAAAACTGCCTTCAGGACTAGGTATGGACACTTTGAGTTTACCGTCATGCCTTTTGGGTTAATCAATGCACCTGCTGTTTTTATGGACCTCATGAATAGGATTTTTCGACCCTATCTCGATAAATTCATAGTCGTGTTCATAGACGATATATTGATCTATTCAAGGAGCAAGGAGGATCATGAGGGACATTTGAGGCTTATTTTACAGACACTTAGGGAGAACCAACTGTATGCAAAGTTTTCGAAGTGTGAGTTTTGGTTAGAAAAAGTGTCATTTTTGGGTCATTTCGTCTCTAAGGAGGGTGTGTTTGTAGATCCTGCAAAGATAAAAGATGTGAGTGAATGGCCTACACCAAAGAATGTCACAGATATAAGGAGTTTCTTTGGTTTAGCCGGTTATTATAGGAGGTTTGTTAAAGACTTTTCGAAGATAGCAAAACCCATGACAAACTTAATGAAGAAAGATTGCAAGTTTAACTGGACTGAAGAAAGTGAGAAAGCCTTTCAAGCACTCAAAGAGAGATTAACCTCAGCACCTGTTGTAGCCTTGCCTAATGGGGATGAGGGGTATGATGTCTATAGTGATGCGTCAAAGAATGGGTTGGGTTGTGTTCTTATGCAAAATGGGAAAGTTATAGCTTATGCGTCCCGTCAACTAAAACCATATGAGGTTAATTACCCAACACATGACCTAGAGTTGGCCGCAATTGTCTTTGCCTTAAAAATCTGGAGACATTACCTTTACGGGCAGACTTGTCGAATTTTCATTGATCACAATGGTTAGAGCTCATTAAGGACTATGACTTAGACATTCAATACCATGAGGGTAAAGCAAACGTTGTTGCTGATGCATTGAGTCGTAAGTCTAGCCATAGCCTGAACACCTTGGTTGTCGCCGACAAACTTTGTGAAGAATTTTCTAAACTCCAGATTGAAGTGGTTCATGAAGGGGAAGTGGAAAAGTTATTGAGTGCCCTAACCATCCAACCCAACTTCTTAGATAAAATAAGAGAGGGTCATCCTTGGGATGTGAAACTTGAGCGGGTCAAAGCAAAACTTAAGGAGGGAAAAGCAGAAGGGTTTGGAATCCATGAGGATGGGAGTATACGCTACAAGGGTCGGTGGTGTGTACCGCAAAAATGTGAGGAGTTGAAGCAAAAGATAATGAGTGAAGGTCATAATACGAGCTATTCCGTCCACCCGGGGGGGATAAGTTATATAAGGACCTCAAAAAGATGTTTTGGTGGCCTGGAATGAAGAGGGCAGTAGCCGAGTTTGTTTCCAAATGTATGACGTATCCAAGGTTAAGAGTGAACGCAAGAGACCTCAAGGCAAAATCCAACCTCTAGACATCCCAACATGGAAGTGGGATTCGATATCCATGGACTTCGTCGTAGCCTTACCTAGGAGTCGGGGAGGTAATAACACAATATGGGTGATAGTGGACCGATTGACCAAGATTGCAAGGTTCATACCCATGAAAGACACATGGAGTATGGACGCCCTAGCCAAAGCATACATTAAGCATGTTATTCGATTGCACGGAGTACCCACGAGTATAGTGTCTGATAGGGATTTGCGATTCCTTTCGAATTTTTGGAAAAAGGTCCAGGAAGCATTTGGTAGTGAGCTATTGATGAGTACAACCTTTCACCCAGCAACAGGCGGTCAAACAGAAAGAACCATCCAAACCTTGGAAGACATGTTAAGAGCTTGTGCCTTAGAGCACCAGGGATCATGGGAAGACCTTTTGGACCTCATAGAGTTCTCATACAACAACAGTTATCATGCTAGTATCACAATGGCTCCATGTGAAGCGTTGTATGGGAGAAAGTGTCGTAGTCCTTTGTGCTGGAATGATATTAGTGAGACTGTGGTGTTAGGTCCTGAAATGATTCAAGAGATTGTTGATCAAGTGCGAGTCATTCAAGAGAAAATTAGGGCTGCACAGGATAGGCAGAAGTTCTATGCGGATCAAAAGCGAAGAGAAGAGAGTTATGAAGTTGGTGATGCGATTTGGGAAGAAAGGGAAACTAAGCCCTAAGTTTATAGGACCATATGAGATTTTGGCACGAGTAGGAAAAGTGGCTTATCGCTTAGAATTGCCAAACGAGTTAGAAAGGGTCCGCAACGTGTTTCACGTATCTCAACTCCGAAAATACGTACCTGACGAGGCGTATGTGCTAGAACCTGATAACGTCGAGTTAGACGAAACCTTGTCCAATGAGGAGAAACCCATCAAAATCCTAGACCACAAGGTGCGTAGTACGAGAAATAAGAACGTCAAAATTGTGAAGGTGTTGTGGAGAAATCAGAATACTGAAGAAACCACATGGGAAGCAGAAGATGTGATGCATCTGAAGTACTCAAGAGGTAGGCGAGTTACGGGGACGTAACTTTTCTTTTAAGGGGGGAATAATGCGATAGAATTTCGCGCTTCCCTTAAAGTTTGCTTAAGTCTGTTATTTATGTGTATTATTGCTTATGTGACTTGCGAAAACTAGAAAACGCTTGTGAAATATTGGGACTTAGAAGTGCAAAAGATCGTCGTTAAGACTGGCTACCTCAAAGTTTCGGGACGAAACTTCCTTTAGGGGGGGAAGCCTGTAATACTCCGTGTTTTTGGGAGTTATTCTTTTATAAATAAGAAAATATAAAGAATAAAGTTGAAAGTGTTTTTAATATTATTTAAAATATATATATATATAATATATATATATAGTTTGGGTAAGCCTACAGTTATAATTTAAATATACAACCTATTTTGTAACTAATTGTATTTTAATTCGGTTTTTGATAAATAATAAATCGGAATTTGACTGGGAAACAAATCCTATTAAACAAAGGTTTTTCATGCTATAAATAGGAGAGGAAAAAAAAATAATAAAACAAAACCGTAAGTTTTAATCAGCCGTTTCTTTTCCCTCAAAGATTTTCTCTCTCCTCTCTTCTTCTCCTTAGTCAATCCCCTTCTCCCTCGTCACTCTCCTTCCTCCTCCTTCGTTCGATTTCTCTTTTCCCCACCCCCTGAGTTCGTCAGCCTTCGAGGGTGGTCGTTGCTGTCGAGGTGGTGCGGTGTGTGTCGTGCTGTGCGAGGGTGCGAGCGAGTATGTGCTGGGTGAGGCAAGTGAGAGCGAAGTGTGTGCGAGGCGAGGCTTCGAGGGTTCTTTGCGAAGTGTGGCCCGAGGGAGTCGAGGGTGTTGTGCGAGGCCGTACTTGTGCGCGGTGTGCGAGCGAGTGTTGTGTGGCTCGAGGGACTGTGCGACGCGAAGCTTAGGGCACGACGGTGCTGTTCGAGCGAACGTGTGCGGGGCGAGGCTCGAGTGTTGTGCGAGCGACGCGTCGAGGCTACGAGCGCCGTGGTACTGCTGTCGGAGTTCCTCGTGTCGTTGGTGGTTGATGTGATGCTTTTATATAGTGTTTTTCCCCCTGTATTTGAGCTAAAATGTGTATCAATGGTGTTCTTCGGAGCCATTTTATGCTAACTCTCTCCATCTAGTTGTGGTTTTCTGTTCTGTGTCTGATTGCAGGTTTTAGGGAGTTATCTCCCTATTTTCCGCTATTATCCGACCATTACAATTGAATGGAGGAGTTCGAAGGCATTTATGATGAGTTCCGGGGTCCCGAGAATACTTTCCGAGGCCTTGGACAAAAGAAGAAGTGAAGCCTTGGCATCTGAAGCCAAGGAAGGAAGCATCGGGCTCATCAAGCCCGATCGGGCGTTAGTGGCCATTGGATCAAGTTGTTGCGGGCCCGATCGGGCTATGTCGCCCGTTCGTTGTTACGCTGTGGAGCCCGATCGGGCGAGACGGCCCGATATCATCGGGCGTTCTTTGAGTGCTGGATGCTCATGTTGGTGTGCGTGGGCAATGCTGCGCGATGATCTTTGTTGAAGTCCCAACGCCCGACAGAATCGGGCGGCCAAGCCCAACTACATCGGGCGGATGCGTGCTTGCTGCAGTGTGCGTGGGCAATGCTGCGCACTTACCTCGACCAGCCCGATGTCATCGGGCGGCATGGCCCGACTCCATCGGGCGTGGTCTGCTTTTGAGCGCTGCTACTATTTTTTGTGCCCGACTTGATCGGGCATGGTTGGCCCGATCGGGCTTCTCTCCGCGCGCGTTCATTTAATGATTTTCGGGCCACTTAGTATAAATAGGAAAGTTAGAACTTTTATTAAGGATCTTTGTTTTATCTCTGTTTTAGCCATTATTTTTCATAGTTTTCTCTAGAGAGTTATTCAAGAACCCTAGTTTATTGCTTTTCATTGTGGATTCAAGATCGAAACTTTAGATTATTCTCAAGTTCATTATAGTTCTTTAATTTGGTAATCTTCTTCCTTGTTTTCTCCATTATTATTTGTTTTTTCTATTATTGATTAGATTAGTTTCTTAATTATTTGCAATAGTTCAAAGTATGAATTTTTATATGGCTTTTGTTATTGTTTTCCCAAATATGAGTGAGTAGTTTTATTTCTAGGATTGTGGGGATCTATGTATGCAATGAGGGATTGATAGATTAGTATAATTACCCTTTATTTCAATTGTTTCCTGTGATTGAATCGTTCATGCTAGATTTATGAATTAGGCCTGATTTATATTTCTATTATCGCAATATTGAATCTACTTCGAGAGGGGAGATTTCGTATAGGCTTTCAATCATTAGGCATAGTGATCCTTGACCATGCGAGAGCGGCTAGGTGATCTTTGAGGGAGGTAATGTTCGAGAGAAATTACATGTGCCCTAGATAAATTGACTTATTGGGTAATTATTATTCGTCTCTGATTTCCTGAATTGTATGCATAGTGATCCATAGTCCTAGTTTTTTATTAATTGATTCTTACCTTCATATTTAGTTCTGTTATTTGCTTAGTTTAGTCACACACACTCATCTTCATCTGATCTAGTTAGTATAATATTAGAGTTCAGATACAATAGTATAACTTTCTCCCCGTGGATTCGATCCTGACTTCCCTGACTACTTGTTAGTGGACCTTAGGTTATTTTTGATAAGGTGATACGACTTTAGCCTGTCAGTGGTCGTCGCCGGCAAGTTGGTCCGGTATAAAGAAAAAAAAAATTCTCTCTTTTCTCCTTTAAATTAATTGTAAAATCTGATTTTGTTATTCTTTTGTGTCTTGGATTAAGTTGTAATATAAACAAAATATAGAATAAAGTATAGAAATCTAATTTTTACAATACTTGTATATGAAATTGTTTAAGTTTGTTGTTGTAAACAAAGTATAAAATAAAGTTAAAAGAAATTAGATTTACAAGCATATTAATTAGTTTCTAAATATGTTAGTTTCAATAGAGTTCATGAAAAGAAAGTTTAAACAACAAGAACGTTTACTTTTATTATTCAAAACATCATATCTTACATAGTTGGATAAGCTGGTTTTTATTTTCATAATACCAAGGACTTGGCAAATATTTCTATTATTCGATTAGGTCCCAATTTCATAAGCGGAACGTTTTAAGTAATCAGCAAAGATTCTCCGTTACAAGGTACGTACGCGTACTAGTTCACTTCGATATATTAGTATCATGTTTAGGTTATGATTGTTATATTGGAACCTAAAATCATGATAGGGAACAATTGTATGTTTATGATTGTTGAGATTGTTTGGTAACATGAAATCAATTGGAAATCTGTATGTATTTCCTTGTTGTATGACTTGTGAAATATAAAGAATTGTTATTGGAATGTGTAATTCTATCGTATTACAAGCATGAAATGAGATGTTGGATTGGAATGCTATGATTAATAATTGTAGCAAGGATTTATAAGAGGTTGCCTAAACTAAAGGATTTTATAGATGTTATAGAAATCATATGCATAATGTTGTATGAATGAGTATCGTTAAAAAGGATTGTTGGCAATAAACTTGTAGTTTGATTCCCTACAAGTAATGAACAATGGGGGGGAGTGTGGGATTTGTTCTACACTCCTACGCAGGCCTGCTATGACGATAGTAGTGTCCTTATAAATTTTGATAACTCAAGTAGGCGGAAGGTTCCGTACGATCTTGGGGGTATGCATACTAAGGTGATGGATGTGGAACGGAACGAAACCGTATTTACATTCCATCTAATAGACCAAGTTGTCTATTAAGGATTAAGTAGCCCGTATGATTTTAGAAAGATGACGATGCCCGTTCGATGCCAATTAAACTATAAAAATGAATTGTAATATTCTTGTAGTATCATGTCTAGGAATGATTATTATTATTCTGTTTATGTTTAATGTATTATTTAATTGATTATGTACGTACTCAACATAGCTGATTGTTTGTTATTTGTGATGTTTGTTGACCTGTGGTGAACCGTTGATATTTCAACGGGGAGCAGATTAGGTATGTTGGTGATGCTGCATGAGTTTGAGCATACGGGGGATATTTTATGGTTTATAAACTCTTAAGTGTTTTGTTGAACTTATAAAATTATTAGTATTCGTAATTAATGGTTTGAATAAAAGGGGTCCATGGTGATTCCCGAGTTGTAGTTTAAAGTAAACATTTTATTTCCGCTGCAATGTAGTTTTCTTAATAAGGAGTTGTTAACGTTTTAATTCTAATATGTCTTGCGTTTCACCGCGGCGGTAACACTCCCAAAGTCGATGCAACGTAGTTTAGACGTGTATGGATTTTGGGGGTGTTACAGTCAAAGTTCATACACTATGCTTAATAATAGTTGAAAAGTAACAATTAAAAATGTCCATGGACTTTGACTATGTTTTTAGAATATTTATCTCGTCATATTTACTATTTAGGATAAAAAATAGTAAAAAAAAAATTAAATGGACCTGGTGCACACTAATTTAGTGTGCACCGGGTTGACAATTGATATTAACTTCATATAGTGAGTTTTAGTAGAGATATAGTGAACTTATACAAAATATAGTGGATTTTATTAACGAAAAACATATAGTGAAATTATATGCAATATATTGGGGGATTTAATTTTAATGTTTTGACATGCAGGAAGATGTAGGTAGTTTAATATATCGTGACACGTGCTTTAGCCTTTAACATATAGAAAAATGTAGTTTCTGCATGATATAATGAGTGTTTGAATGATATAATGAGTTTCTGCATGATGTAGTGAGTGTCTGAATGATATAGTAAATTGTTCAGAAATTATGTATTTTTGCATGATATAGTATGTTTCTAAATGATATAGTGAGTTTCTTCATAATATAGTGGGTTTCTGAATGATATAGTGGATTGTTTAAAAATGATGTAGTTTCTGCATGATATAGTATGATTTTGAATGATATAGTGGGTTTTTGCATGATATAGTGGATATCTGCATGATATAGTGGGTTTCTGAATGATATAATGGATTGTTCAGAAATGATACGTGTTTTTGGCCTGGTGCACACTAATGTTAACGTAATCTGGTCCACGCAGGTTAGATTGAAAAAATAGTACCATAAATTGAAAATATACCTAAAATGGAGTATATATCATTGGCAAGATTCACATTAGGTGTGGACGTGTGGTAGCTTATTTCTATACTTCTCCGTTATTAAACAATTGCAATACTATGTTAGATTGATGTACGATTATTTCAAGGTTCATATAATATGTGAGAGAGATAGAAGTAGAATACTGTAGACACTAAAAATTTATCAGTGTTTTACATTAAGATAAATTAATTATTATTGAGCTAAGATAAATACAATTAGCCTAGTTTAATTAATTTAGCCCACTTACATAAAATATCCGAATTAAATCAAACAAACTTAATTTGGGTTGTCAACTTTTTGGGCCAGTTCATATTACTAGTTCAAATAAAATGGTCAAATGGCAAAGTAAAAAGACTTTCAAGTCATAAACGGGCTTAAGCCCATAAACTACCAAGTTCATATAGGGATCTCCATTCCCTATAAATAGACCTTTTCTCCTTCAGTTGAGGGGATCGAAAAATCATTATTCTCAAGAACTCATGAAATTCTCTTGGAATTCTCTCTGCAAATAGTCAATAAGCACATCAAATCTGTGCCGACTGTTAGATACACTTAAACACATTCGACTGAGATTCAAACTTTTGTCAACCCTCATTCGAATACACTAAAACTAAACTCAAACTCAGGTTAACGTTGACAAAACGTCACTCTGCATTCAACTCCTTATCGACATCAGCACATGTCATTCTCCAGCTACGGAACAAAATCAGATGACTTAGTTTATTTTCATTATAAACTATTTACAGATATTGTACTCAATACATTTATTGAAATAAAATTTCTTTGTTACTTTGTAACCTGTCTTATATATTTTGACTTAAAATTTGTGTATACAAAAACGTCGGAGAGAAGAACATATATACTATCATAAACGGTATGATATGAGTTAAAACCTAAAAAAAATTGTTAGAAATATAAGATTGAAAGTGTGGAATGTGAAATCGCCATTGTTACTCGTGAGAGCTAGGCTTAGCTTGAGAGAATCAAGTACAAGCCTTTTTTTTTTTTTGGATATTTTTCTCTAGTACAACATCTCTCTAATCCACCTTAAAAAAACTACTAACAACATTATGTTTGAAGTCCTACATAACTGGTGTGGGCTTTGTTGCTTGTTGGGCTCTACTTGGTCCAATACTCTAAACAAAAGTACAGAAGTGTGTTATCGACTTCTATGTTTCTTTTTTTGGCATCAATTACGTACTTATTATTATGAGCTGTGCAGTAGTTAACAAAAATTCCCCCCTAAATAGACAAACTTTGGCGAGGACTAGCGCATATGATTGGGTACAATTTGGTATGTAAATTGAGTTTATTAGTATTTCTTTTTTCAAATTCGTAAGGAGAAATGTCTTATGGGACTTGAACCATCGATCTAGCTACACAGGCAAGACCCTTTGGGAAGGGGGATGATAAGAGAATCCCTCCCCCAAAATGGCTTTAGTCAAATTTGATCCCAAACTTCAAGGGTGTGAGATATAAACCTTATCCTTTGTTGAAGCGGGAAAAATGATTTAACAATAGCAGTTTGTACTTCCTCCGTTCTTTTATTATTGCAACATTTTTCTTATTTGGAAGTTTAATATTAATTGCAACATTACTAAATTTAACTATGTTTTCTCTCTATCTCTCTCCTTAGGGCTGGCAATGAGTTGAGACAGCTCGCGAGTTACTTGAACTCGACTCGTTCAAAGCTCGACTCGAGTTCGAACTCGACTCGACATGTTAACGAGTCGAGCAACTTAATACTCTACTCAAAAAGCTCGCTAGCTTCAGCCCACCACGCTGAATTAGGGAGTTCAGGCGACGCTAGCTTCAGCCCACCACGCTCCCGTACACCACGACAACGACGCTACTCCAAGCGACACTGAAAGCCCTCACACACCAGCACCTCACCTTGGTGCCGCTCATTTTGTTGTTGTTGTTGTGGATATTGTGAATTGTGGAATTCAATAAGGGATGTTGTCAAATCTGAGTTGTGGAATTTAGAATGTTAGAAGCTGATTACACTATTTCAATTTAGAATGTTATGAGAAATCAGATTGGTTGTAGCTGGTGTGATTTGTGATGGCATTCTTTGTTAAGTTCAGTTTGTTAAGTTCAGTTTGCAAGTTCAGTTTGTTAAGTTCAATTTGCAAGTTCGGTTTGCTAAGTTCAGTTTCTTAAGGTCAGTTTGCAAGTTCAGTTTGTAAGTTCATAAATCATGTGATGTGCAAATTATTAGTTGTTGTGGATTTGTAGTGATATGATGATAATGAATTTGTATTAGTTGTTTGTTTGGGATTGATTAGGAAAAACTTTTCATGTTGATGTTTGATGTATGCTTAAGTACTTTTAGGGGATTTATTTTCAGTTTGATATTTCTTGTTCATAAAAAATCTTCAAAGAATGCAGATAGGTAGCTGGAACCGAGTTCGAGCTTTAACAGAGTTCGAGTTCGAGCTTGAAACGAGTTCGAGTTCGAGTTTAGGTTCCGAGTTCAAGTTCGAGCTTGAAAATTTGAAGCTCGCGAGGTTTCAAGTCGAGTCGAGTTTGGGTATGTGTTTTCGAGTTTCAATCGAGTTTAGTCAAACTCGAGCTCGACTCGCATCATTGCCAGCCCTATGACTCTCCTTATCACACGAGTTCCTTTTTTTCATCTCTCTCTATCTCTTAAAAAAATGTGCAAACCTTACATGTTACAATTATTAAAGAACGGGGAAAGTATCTAATAAGAGATAAAAATTATAAACTGGTTAAAGAAAAAAAAAAGTAAAAAGAAAGTAAAAAAAAGGACAAAGCCATTTCCCCACAACACATCCAACTCCTCGCCTAGTCGCCTCCTCCCTACAGTCAGACAATGTCATTCGACCAGTCGCGGCTTTAGCATGATTGATATACCGTGTCAGGGTAAATTTAGTTATGTCCCCACATAGCCACAAACGGACGATTGGAATCTAGTGGGGTTTAAGATTTATGATAGGATAGATGGGCTCATGGGCCACATCTTTTACATTCTAGGTTGGATGATTATTGTCCAATTAAAAGGCAACAGGACATCTGGACCCTTACCTCTCATCTTTATTCCATCGTCTCTTTCTTGATTTCATTGTGTTGCATTAAGGATATGTACAATTTACCTTATTATATTATCTTATACACTTCCACTATTTCACAATTTTTATAATTGTTTCACTTTTATACTTATCAATATACATATTTAACCATTAATTAATAAAAATTATATAAAATTTTGATATTTGAAAAATACATATTAAGGCTGATCCAACACCATCTTAGTTAATACTCCCTCCGTCCCAAAATATAGTTCCCATTTCCCTTTTTTCACGGTAATTTATGCAAGTAGAATCTAAGAGGGATGGTAAATATTTTTTGTTTATTTAAATAAATGTTGTATGGAAAAAGATGATTTTAGGAGAAAGAATGGAGAATAATTGGTGAAAGAGCATTAATGGTAACATTTGGGTTGAATAAACAAAGCAAATAACAAAATTCAAGAAGCAAATAAATGATGGGACACGGTTTTTCTAGACAAATTACGGAAAAATGTGGAACTAAATATGGAAATGAGAACTATATTTTGGGACACCTAAAATAGAAATGGGAACTATATTATGGGACGGAGGGAGTAGCATATTTATTTTATATTTCATTCATTCTGAATTACTTGTAACAAATAGAAGTTTACATTGTTCGTACACTCCCTTTGATGTCTTCTTCGTACAACGAATAGCAAATATTGTAGCTTAATTAATCTACATGAGGAGAATTGCAGAAGCGAGAATGTTGCTGTTGATTCTCTTACAAAACAAGGAATACAGAGGATTTATGATTCTCTTACAAAACAAGGAATACAGAGGATTTATGATTCTCTCACAAAGCAAGAACTATTGGGATTTCTTTTTCATGTTTGTATTGTTCTTTGGAGGATAGCCACTTGCTGTAGCCACCCCCTATGGCACACTCCATTGCGGTAGCAGATTTTGAATTAGTTAATGAAACACACAATTATTAACAATAACAAAAGAGGAGAGATAACTTTTTTTAAATTGTTTGCGTCATAGTCCATAATTGTTTAGAAGGATTTGATAGAGCTACTCATATTAACAAGGTGTATCCTTCTTTTAGCTAGCTTGCTCAATTGTCAATATACCCCATAATTAGATGTGTGTGGCCGAGAGTTTTTTTAGAGCTACACATGAGAAAATCATTTATTACTTCTCATTTCCTTTTCTAAAACTACACAATTAGTCAAACAAAATATCCAAAGCTATTTTGCCCATTTTTCATGTGATTTTGTCTCATCATCATGATTTTCTTCTTGTGATTATTCTTATATGCAAAAGATCTTAGGTTTAACTGTGCAACAAAAATATTCACACGTGTGAGATGTCGTTGCTTGTACTAATAATACCATATTCTCTCTCCAACTTACCCATTGTTGTTAGGGGTAGGAGGGGAATCCCCTTCCACCTCCCTCCACACCACCATTGTGATTTGTGAGCAACACTCTCTAGAGTACTTTCTCTCTCTTCCTCCTCGCAGCTCAACCTTCTATAATTCATCAAAACAAATTTGTTCCCAAATTTAATGAATCATGCGATGCCGGATCAATCGATGAAATTCGTCGGAGATGGTGAAGAAGAGGGTTTTGTGGTGCTGCGATTTCATGCACTTTTTTTTCTTCGATCTTCACTTCTTCAATTTCTCATCATTCTTCGTTCAATTGAGTTGCTCTTCCTCTGTAATTCATTGAAATTATGGTGAAATTCGTTGATTTCAATCTCCGAGATTGTAGCGAATTTGTTGCAAACTTGTTGTGGTGGAATTTGTTGAATTTGGTGCAAGCAGTATGATCTGCAGTTTTGCACAAAATTTCTCGATTTGTTCATAAATATTCGACCATTTATTTTGTTCAAGCTTTGATTTGATTGGATATTCCTCTGACCTAATTTCTCAAAGTCTAGATATATTTCTTGTCCTCAATTTGTATTATTGAATTTCACCTGATCTCTTCTAGTTAAATAAAATCTTAGGAGGAGAGAGAAACTAAGGGGGGGGAGTAAGAGAGAGAGTGAAGGGGAGGCAGAGTACGAGTGAGTTTCAAGTTGTTTGGTTTAGATAGAAATAGGTTTCGGTGAAAAATGATATAATAATTAACAAAAATAATACTTCCTCCCCTCTGAATTTGATGAAACACTTATTTATTTGAATTTTTTCCTTCAACAATGCTAAAATGGGTATTAATTTCTGAAATGTGCCGAAGTTTAAATTAATTCGCAGTACCGTGCTCACGTAGGACGGCGCACGCGAGAATTTTGTTTTTTTAACAAAACCGCTACTCCAAGTAGCGGTTAATACCAATAATGTAAAGTTGACCGCTACTTCAAATAGCGGTTATATGATGTCCCTAAGACAAGTTATAAAAGGCATGCATATAAACCGCTACTTCAAGTAGCGGTTAATACCAATAATGTAAAAGTTGACCGCTACTTCAAATAGCGGTTATATGATGTCCCTGAGACAAGTTATAAAAGGGATGCATATAAACCGCTACTTGAAGTAGCGGTTTACTATGAAACAAAAAAAAAAAAAAAAAAAAAAATTTCAAGTAGCGGTTTTGCCTAGTAAACCGCTACCCCCAGTAGCGGTTTTACCCCATATACTGTTTTCAAATAACTTGAAGTTAACCGCTACTCTGAGTAGCGGTTTGCTTTGAAAAAAACAAATTTCTGGCGTGCCGTCCTACGTGGACGGTATCCATGGAATTAATTTGAACTTGGGCACATTTTAGGAATTGATACTCATTTTAGCATTATTCAAGGAAAAAATTCTTATTTATTTTGTGTAAGAGCTTTCTAAGGGAAGCGTTTCATTTATTTTAAAACGGAGGAAGTACCGTTTATCTTATAAATAGTATCAGTTTGTGTAACAATGACAAGGTACATAAATATGTGAAAAATAATATTAAAATAGGGACAATAATACAAATTAAATTTGCTGAAAAATAAAATAGAAGTGAGTAAGAATGATATCATTTATTTTATAAATGATATCAATTTGTGTAATAATGATATAAATGATATTAATTTGTGTAATAATGACAATGTATATAAAGAGTTGATAAATGTTCCTTTATAAAGGGAAAATTATACAAGTTTACTGAAAACTAACATACATGTGAGTAATAATAATTAAAATGATATCATTTTTTTTCTTATAAATAATATCAGTTTGTGTAAAAAATGACAAGATATATGAAGAGTTGACGGATGATAATGAAATAAGGGGAAATGATACAAGTTTGCTGAAAAAATGACATATTCATGAATACCAATAATGACATGAAAGAGTTTTATAAATAATATGAAACACATTTAAAAATGACATAAAACAACTCTCCAAAATGATATGAAACGCACTTATAATGACATGAAACAATTATATTAATTAGTTCGCACATATGAGACGTTGTTACACAATAAGTTATGGTGTAACATGTTACACCCAAGATACAATATTCTCTATGATCGCCTTTCTATCATCAAGTATTGATATAATATTAGACTCAGTACTATAAAGGAACATCTTCTGTTGATATTGGATTTGGTTATATAACAAATTACACCAAATCGGACCGCAAGCACCAATTATATGTTAGTCTAGCCAAGATCATGAAATTAATAAGATGTGTTACTCACCTTAAAAAGGGTGATACCTAAACGATGAAAGTTTTCATTTTACATGAGATTAATTTTGTGAAATTAACACTTTTTATAAGATGCTAATTATTGTAACTGGCTTGTTTATTAGTAACATAACCTTTAATGAATGATCTTCGTGCCAATTTATCATGCGACAACTAATGTCGAGGACAATTCTGTTTTCAAGTCCTCATTCGGGCCTTTAGGCTCTGACTAGAAAACAACATTTCGACCCATTCTCTAGTCTCCACCAAGGTAATGTTGCTTCCCCAATCCCCTATAACTAGCTAAGGGCGTGGGTGCAATTTCCATGATCGTGGTTGCAACCAAGATCGAGGGGGTGTTGAAACAACAATGATGACGACCAACATCAACAGAATAATAACATAGCTTGCAACAATAAGGCATTTAAGGTTCCAATTTGATTTCGACTAACTATGTTATAAAACAATTGATTACATGGTACATGTCACCCTGTAACATGACATTTATTTTAAAAATATTCTCTTACGCATAAAGTTAAGGAAATTTTTGTAAGAGGTCTCTCAAACTCTTTGCTCCTCAATGTACAAGACATTATCCAACCACCAAGTTACAGATTTCTTCTTGTGAAAAATCAATTGTGAACTAAAAAAAATAACATAATATATTGACTATATTAAAAAAGAAAAAGCATGTATAAAGATGAGTAACTAATATTTTTTATTAAAATGGTCGTTGTATGAAAAAAAAATTACTATATTTGGAAGACTGGACAAGACTTATGGTCCACACAAGTATTTTATTATAAATGAGGATGTATACTTGATCATCTTTAAACTTTCATATTAACGATACTTTATTAATTAACATTTGCCCTAAAATTCTGAGTTGAAATGGATTATCTTCAAAATATTTTGGAGGAGTTTTCTGTATCTTTCATTCTACTAATACTAGAGGAACGATAAGTAAAATCCAATATGTTGATCTAAAGTCGAATAGAATTAGGGACTTACTGTAAATTATTAAAGGTAAAATGATGTTATATAGCTAACTAAAATGACATTTGAGAAGAGAAAAGAGGATAAATTTGAACATCATCTTGTTGAGTTTATTCTTCCTAAAACCCTCTTCCTTTTGTTTTTTTTTAAACACTCCTCTCCCATTTGTAAGGGTTGATTTGTTGAGCTTCCTAATCTTAATGAATTTCATTTGAGTATGGCATAAATAACCTAAGAGTATACTCCATATAGTAGGTTTTTTGGCTGAATTTTAGTTAGTGGTAATTTTTTTGTCAAAGTTTTGGTAAAAACATCTTTGTAACTTTTACTCCAAGTGGGGAACACAAACTCCTATAGTCCTACATCTCATTTAACTTGCTAGAGGGTCCACTCTAATTAAATTTTTTATAAGAAACGTAGCCTTTTTTCACCACACAACTTTTAGATTGATACCTTAATGGTCCCCATATCTTTTCTCTCTTGAATGTTGACAAGACAAGCATAGCACTTACGAGGAATTGGATACAGAACAAGCAACATCCTTGACTTATTGTCTTTGGCTTTTCCAATTTGAGTAAAAGAGGTTTCTTCCATCAATCTCACCATCAAGTTTGATCATGAATCATGATGCTATAGGTGGCATTTGCACTGATTGACTTTCATGTCAATTATAGGCTCACCCCTCACCATTATTTTACCTCAAACTAACTCCAATGTCGGTATAATATTCATTGAAAATCTACCTCATTTGAGAATTGTTTTCTAACAGGAATATATTTCCTTTTTAAGGTAGGAAGCTTTCATATTTACTTTGGGATGAAGAGACTCACAATTTTACCCTTATCTTTTGAAAATTCTGAACCACATACTGATACGGATTACGGAGCATGACATTGTGCTTTGTCATTTTTTTTATATTTAAGAGCTCAAGAGTTTCGATTTATAATTTTTTTTAAATCTAATGCAGTAACTTAGGCCCTATTCTTTTGGACTTATTTTCAGTTCAGTTCAGTTTCTCGCAGTTCAATTCAGTTTTTCGCAGTTCAGTTCAGTTCAGTTATTTCTGCATTTCATTTTCTCGCAGTTCAGTTCAGTTTAGTCCAGTCCAGTCCAAAAGAACGGGGCCTTACTCCCTCCGCTTTTTCTTGATTCCTACATTTTTTTATTTTGGGAAATCAAATTACCACCTTTGATCTATTATTTTGATTCTTTTTAAAGTAAAAATATAGTCATATGTGGTCTTGTTAGATTCGTCCTCGATGCGTGGATTCATAATTTTTTATAATTTTTACTTAAGAGGAATAAAAGATACATCATATGTATTATTTTATCTTTCTCACTTGGAATTTTGACAATATTCACAATTAGAGAAAATCTTCTAAATTATTCTCAATAAATAAGGAAAAATATAGTCATGTGAGGTATTGATTGTTCGTCTCAATGGATACTTTATTAATTATTCGATCATTGTAATATTTTCTAATGTGTAATGAAAAATATTTCAGGTCCAATAAGTGCATTGACAAATGCGCATAGTTAAAGTAGGAAAGATAAAAAAATACAGCTGGAGTATTTAGGATTAAAATCATCTTGAAAACAGTGCAAAAGCGAATGTAATAATTAAAAAAAGCATAGAAAAATATTCATTCATTTTAAAACTAGAAATATCATTTACTTCCTCTATTTTTTTTATTGCAACATTGAAGTACAGAACAAGAATTTAGGAGATAAGTATGACTTCAAATCAATGAATACTTTTGACTTCAAAAATAGAACGGTTTTTTCACCATATACCCCTGACAAATTTTTTTTTGCACCGTATACCCTTTCAAGTTTCCAAATTCATCATATACCCCTCACTTTTCGAAAAATACATCAACTTACCCTTTTGACTAACGGTGTTAGACTTCCGTTAGTCATTAGGCCCTAATCCTCTCCTAATCCTAATTAACTACCCTAAACCCTAAACCCTAAATAACCCTAATAACAATAACAAACCCTAAAAACTTAACTAACCCTAAAAGCCCACCGGCCCACCCCCACCCCACCCCCACCCCAACCCCACCCCACCACCACCCCCAACAACCCAGCCCCAGACCACCACCCCCACCGGATTTTCGCACTATGAACCCCCCCCCTCTGTTTTTCGAAGCCCACCCACCACCACCACCCCCTTTCCCCCACCACCCACCCACCATCCCTCCCCTTCCCCCCCCCCGCAGCCCCCTCCCATGCGGTCGCCCAACCCCCTTCCTCCCCTTCCCCCCGCAAGCCGCGCAGCCCCCCCCTCTCCCGCCCTTCCCTCGCATGGCCGCCGGCAAGCCCCCTCCCTTTCCCCTCGCAATCGCCGCATGACCCTCCCCCTCCTTTTTCCAGCAACCGCCGAACCCCTCCCCCTCCCCGAAATGAAAAAAAAAAATTCGAAAACGCCTAAAATTCGAAACGACTGCATTGCGGGGGAAGGGGAGGGGAGGGGGGCGGCGTTCATGGGAAGAAGAGGAGGAGGAGGGTCGCGCTATTCTTTGCGGGGGGAAGGGGAGGAGGAGGCTACTGCGAGCTGCGGGGAAGGGGAGGGGAGGGGGCGGCGCGACAAGCGGGGAAGGGGAGGGAAAGGGGGCGGCGCGACCGGCCGTGGAATGGGAGGGGGGGAGGGAGGGGGCTGGGTGGTGGGTGGCTAGGGGTGGAGGAGGGGTGGTGGTTAGGATGGTTAGGGTTAGGGTTATTAGATTAGGGGGTTTGTTAATTAGGGGGTTAGGGTTAAAGGTTTAGCTTAGGTTTAGGGTTTGTTAATTAGGGTTAGGGGGGATTAGAGTATAATGACTAACGGAAGTCTAACACCGTTAGTCATAAGGGCATGTTGATGTATTTTTTGAAACGTGAGGAGTATATGATGAATTTGTAAACTTGAAAGGGTATACGGTGCAAAAAAAAAATTTGTCAGGGGTATATGGTGAAAAAACCGAAAATAGAATTTAGGAGAAGAGAGCAATAGAAAGAAATAAAAAGAAGACCCCCATGTGCTAGGAGAGTGAAAGAGGATATATTTCCAAAAATATCAACATTGCAAGTAATAGGGGTGAAAGTTATTTGAATAATATCTAAAATCCAATATGATCCAAACCAAAATAGTATTCGGGTTGGACTCAGACTACGTTTGCATTGGATATGGATTAAATTCTTTTTGAAAATTGGATATTCGGAATTGTTTGGACTGAGTGTAATTGAATCCAGAAATCGAAAATAATTGAATAGTTAAATAGGCCCTGTATATTTAGGATTGGTTGGGTGTATCTGAAAGGGCCTACCTTTTTTTATTTATAAAAAAATAGCCCAAATCCCTTAACTATAAGCATTCACTCAACAACCACCATATATATACCTTCATTTTATCTATGTCACTCTCAATTCTAACCTGTTTCCAGCTTCCCCGAACCCTAAATGAATGGTTACTTTCATTTTATCTCTCTAATCTTATCTCCCAGTCTCCGACCCACCATCGCCACTCACTCTTAATCTCAATCTCCCAAGTTGTTGTTGTGCTGTTAACTGTTGCTGTTGGTATAAATTTTAGTTAGTTCAAGGTACTATGTTTTATTAAGTGTTATCAATGAAATTTATGGGTTTGTATGAATTATCAGTCGTTATTACTAAAATTTTATGGGATTGTATGTATTTCTTCTATTATCGAATCGCCTTATCTTGATACTTGCGCGTAATTTACTTTATGGAAAAAATTGACTTCAAAAAATTTGGATATTTCAGATTAGATCAAATCTAGTGTCTGAAAAAATGGATAGGTTTGGATTAGACTCAAACTCTAAGGGGTTTGGACTGGAAAATTAGAATCAAAATATTATTCAAATTGGCCAAATCGTACACTGAACTTTTACCTCTAGTAAGTAATATGCAACTTCCTAAAATGAGAAATGTTGTAAGTAATTTTTTTTTGGATAAAGTAGCTTATAGTGACAATTTTCACTGCTGAATCCGATTTCAGTTTCAAGATGTCAGTTATAGGTTTTAGGACTTGTAAGTTTGGGGTTACATTATCAACTATAAGGTTCAATAAAATTTATTAAGTTTAGATGAGTTCAAATAAATTTAAATAAGTTCAAATAAGTTTTTTTTTTTAACAAAGTAAGAGAAAACACCCTAAAACATAGCATATACTCCGGATAATGTGCGTTTTGGGAACATACAGCCACAGGCACTGAATGGGTAAGTCGTCAATCCCTAAAACGGACTATGTAATTTATCTGTGGAGTTACGATCCAGGCAGAGGTTTCCATTGTATCGGTTTCTGTCAAGAAATTAAGGATTGTCATAGGTTGAGTGATTTGATGTGGGCCCCAAGAAGGTACGCCTGAGCTCCCTTGTCCGTACGTCGGAAACCTACAAAACAAGGTTAGCCTACCCCAGGGGTGGTCCCGGGATCGCCTCTCCGACGCTCAAGTCAGTAAATGATTGAGGTAGATAGAGAAAGTGATCAATATAGAGAGAGATGCTTTGGGTTTTGTAGCTTAGAAATTGCTTACCCTTTGATTGATGAGGCAACAGCTATTTATAGAGGATGGGACCTCCAATAAATGAGGGTATTCTAGTCAGCTCCAGCCGGTGGAGGATTGTCTTCCCTAGAGGTAGGGGTATTTTACTAACTTCGCCATAGGTGGGCTGGTCCAAGAAATGGGCCCAAACAATCAGCCCCACGCCAAGTAATCGGAGTGAAAACCTCAATTTTTAGAGCGGTTGATTGGCGGAATAATCTCATTTTTGCCGAGTTTGAACAATGTCTTGAATTAGTAAGTTGACGCTAGGATTAAGCAAGCACGGGGGTCTCGACGCCAAGGGGACACCGAGCCCTCGAGCCGAAGGAGCCACGCGCTAAGCGCCAATGTGCTGAGCGGGGATAGCTGCGCCCAGCGCAACCCGTGCTGAGCGAGCTCTAGATGCCGAGGGGGTGAGCTACACCGAGCGCAGCCCCTGCTTCGCCGACCCAATCTCGTGTTGAGCGACGCAAGTAGTGCTGAGCGGGGTGAGCTGCACCGAGCATAACTCGTGCTGAGCGAGCTCTAGATGATGAGCTTGAGCGCAGTCCCTGCTTTTTTCCCGAGCCGACCCAGTCCCGTGTTGACCGAGGCTAGTTGTGCTGAGCAGGGTGAGCTGCACCGAGTGGGGAAAGCTGCGCCGAGCGCAACCCGTTCTGAGCGAGCTCTAGATGCCGAGCGGGGTGAGCTGCGCCGAGCGGGATAGCTTCGCCGAGTGCAGTCCCTGCTTTCTTCCCGATCCGACCCAGTCCCGTGTTAAGCGAGGCTAGTTGTGTCGAGCGGGTTCCCATCATGCAGGCCAAGGGGCTCCTCATAGAGCCGAGGGAGTCAATTCCCAACCGAGGGGGTTTGTTCCCAGGGCCTCTTGATATAGCCGAGGGGTCTATTCTCGATTGAGGGGCATTTGATAGAGCAGAGCACGGCGCCCGAGATAGTCGACGAGGGGGTATAATGAAGGGGCTCCCATGCTAACCGAGTGGGGGCCCATAAGGTACTTAGCTTGAATTTGGCTAAGTATGAGAAGCGATTCGGCAAAGGAGATGGGGTCTTCTACTGGCCGAGTAGGTCGGACACCACTCGGATGAGGGGCTAATGAGCTCCGTGCTGTCCGAGTGGGTGTCATGAGTACTTAGCTTGAATTTGGCTAAGTGTAGATATGACTCGGCAAAGGAGAGGGGGTCTCCTACTGGCCGAGTGGGTCGGACACCACTCGGATGAGGGGCTAATGAGCCACATGCTGTCCGTGTGGGTGCCATGAGTACTTAGCTTGAATTTGGGTAAGTATAGATACGACTCGACAAAGGAGAGGGAGTCTCTTACTGGCTGATTGCGTCGGACGCCACTCGGATGACGGGCTAATGAGCCCCATGCTGTCCGATTGGGTGCCATGAGTACTTAGCTTGAATTTGGCTAAGTATAGATACGACTCGGCGAAGGAGAGGGGGTCTCCTAACAGCCGAGTGGGTCGGACGCCACTCGGTTGAGGGGCTAATGAGCCACATACTGTCCGAGTGGGTGCCATGAGTACTTAGCCATACTTAACTAAGTGTAAAGTGGCTCGATAGAGGAGTACGTGGACTCCATGCTGACCGAGGGAGTAGAACGCCTCTCGGATGAGGACTGATGAGCCCTTGCTCTCCGAGCGGGTGCCATGAGTACTTAGCCATACTTGACTAAGTGTAAAGTGGCTCGGTAGAGGAGTACGTGAACTCCATGCTGACCGAGGGAGTAGGACGCCGCTCGGTGAGGACTGATGAGCCCATGCTGTCCGAGTGGGTGCCATGAGTACTTAGCCATACTTGACTAAGTGTAAAGCGGTTCGGTATAGGAGTACATGGACTCCATGTTGACCGAGGGAGTAGGACGCCGCTTGGATGAGGACTGATGATCCCCATGCTGTCCGAGTGGGTGCCATGAGTACTTAGCCACACTTGACAAAGTGTAAAGTGGCTCGGTAGAGGAGTACGTGGACTCCATGCTGACAGAGGGAGTAGGACGCCGCTCGGATGAGAACTGATGAGCCCATGCTGTCCGAGTGGGTGCCATGAGTACTTAGCCATACTTGACTAAGTATGAAGTGGCTCGGTAGAGGAGTACATGGACTCCATGCTGACCGAGGGGTGCTAGTTGATACTTAGTCATACTTGACTAAGTATAAAAACGACTCGGCAACGGAGAGGAGCTCATGTTGGCCGAGTGAGTAGGAAGCCACTCGGATGAGGGGCTAATGAGCCCCAAGCTGTCTGAATGGGTGCTAGTTGATACTAAGCCATATTTGACTAGGTATAAAAGCGACTCGACAACGGAGAGGAGCTCCTGTTGGCTAAGTGAGTAGGACGCCGCTCGGATGAGGACTGATGAGCCCCATGCTGTCCGAGTGGGTGCCTTAAGTACTTAGCCATACTTGACTAAGTGTTTGAGTGACACTTCTCAAAATGCTGAGGAGGTACCAATGAATATGTTTCTCGACTCGGGGGAGTTTAGCACCTTCATGTTTTCCGAGGAGGTCTCATGAAGCTACTCGGACGTCGAGTAGGTACTAGTTAACGATGCTTAGCCGTTTTTGGCTAAGTTAGTAGGACACTCCTCTTATGACTGAGGAGGTGCCAATGAATATGTTTCTCGACTCGGGGGAGTTTAGGACCTCCATGTTTCCCGAGGAGGTCTCATGACGCTACTCGGACGTCGTGTAGGTACTAGTTAATGATACTTAGCCGTTTTTGGCTAAGTTAGTAGGACGTTCCTCTTATGATTGAGGAGGTGCTGATGGAGAAATTCTCAACTTTTGAGGCTTATTAGCCCCATCTTTCCTCCTTTGAGCGTATTTATTTGTCCAGCTGAGGGGTGCCAAATAATTAGCCCCACGCTGGATGAACGGATAGGGTAGCATCATTCCTTCCCGAGGCGGTCGTTCAGCGGAAATCGAGAGAGACCCATTATCTGGGGTACCCTGCCAGTCCCGAAGGGGGGCTCGGGATTATGTGTCTCTTTAAATTAGGTTCCCTGATGTGTAGTTCATTTACTTTGTCCAAGTTCGCTCTTTAGACCAAGGGGGGTCGCGCTTGGATGGAGGTAGCTCGCACACGCCAAGTTGATGGAGGTACCGTGGATGAGTAGGTGCCTATGATGAGTAGGCACCAATGGTCGAGTACATTCCTTGGCCAAGTGGGCATCCAAGGATGAGTGGGTACCTTGAATGAGTAGGTACCGTTGCCTTTAATGAGTAGGCGCCTATGACCGAGTATATTCCTTGGCCAAGTGGGCACCAAGGATAAGTGGGTACCTTGAATGAGCAGGTACCGTTGATGAGTATGTGCCTTTGATGAGTAGGCGCCTATGGCCGAGTACATATCCTTGGCTGAGTGGGCGCCAAGGATGAGTGGGTACCTTGAATGAGCAGGTACTGTTGGTGAGTATGTGCCCCTGATGAGAAGGCACCTATGGCCGAGCACATTTCCTTAGCCGAGTGGGCGCCAAGGATGAGTGGGTACCTTGAATGAGTAGGTACCGTTGATGAGTAGGTGCCTTTAATGAGTAGGCACCTATGGCCGAGCACATTTCCTTGGCCGAGTAGGCGCCAAGGATGAGTGGGTACCTTGAATGAGCAGGTACCGTTTATAAGTGGGTGCCTTTCATGAGTAGGGACCTCTAGCTGAGTATATGCCTTGGCCAAGTGGGTACCTTGAATGAATAGGTACCGTTGATGAGTAAGTGCCTTTAATGAGTAGGCACCTGTGGCCGAGTACATTTCCTTGGCCGAGTAGGCGCCAAGGATGAGTGGGTACCTTGAATGAGCAAGTACAGTTTATAAGTGGATGCCTTTCATGAGTAGGCACCTCTGGTTGAGTATATGCCTTGGCTAAGTAGGTACCTTAAATGAGTAGGTACCGTTGATGAGTAGGTGCCTTTAATGAGTAGGCACCTATGGCCGAGTACATTTCCTTGGCCGAGTTGGCGCCAAGGATGAGTGGGTACCTTGAATGAGCAGGTACCGTTGGTGAGTATGTGTGGCTGAGCCGGACCGTAAACTTGAGAGTGCCACTGTTTATTCTGGAGGGGTTTTGCAGTTTTGAGTCACCATACCCCTCTTCTCGGTTGGGTATTCATGAGTCGTGCTCTTCGAGACAAATTCTTCCGATTGATGACATGTCTCTGAGAAGCCTTAAAGAGGCGTGAGTAGCTTGCTTCTCCTTAGCTGATTTTCCCCTTGAAAGCTGATGTGGTTCTTCCCTCTGTTTAGGTCCCAGCCGGTTAGGTTTAGCATCTAGGGAGGGACGAATGATCTCTTCGTGACGAGAGTGGTAACTATATCCATCCGACTTTGCTGAAAAGTTTGTTGAATTTGAGCTGGAATCAAGATGACGTCTCTTGCAGTTATGGGTGGACGGTCAGCTGCTTATATCTGACCCGAGGCCGCGGGATGACCGACTTCGTGATGCCAATGGATTCCCCTGGGGTAGAATCATCATCATTGGGATTGGGGGATAGCACCGTAGGTGCATGATGGGATGCTTGAGCTCTCCCGGAACGGTTGGCTTGGGAGCGTGTCTTCTTGGTTGGGGCCATTGATGAGTGGCAATGAGGTGATTCTTACTGAGTGATAGCGAAGCGACTTTGTTTGTAACTTCCCCACAGACGGCGCCAAACTGTTTATGTCAAGAAATTAAGGATTATAATAGGTTGAGTGATTTGATGTGGGCTCCAAGAAGGTACGCCTGAGCTCCCTTGTCCGTACGCCGAAAACCTGCAAAACAAGGTTAGCCTTCCCCGAGGGTGGTCCCGGGATCACCCCTCCGACGCTCAAGTCAGTAAATGATTGAGGTTGAGAGAGAAAGTGATCAATGTAGAGAGAGATGCTCTGGGTTTTGTAGCTTAGAAATTGCTTACCCTTTGATTGATGAGGCAACCGCTATTTATAGAGGATGGGACCTCCAATAAATGAGGGTCTTTTAGTCAGCTCCAGCCGGTGGTGGGTTGCCTTCCCTCGAGGTAAGGGTATTTTAGTAACTTCGCCATAGGTGGGCTGGTCCAAGAAATGGGCCCAAACAGTATCAATCTCCCTTTGCGCGATTCGTGTTGAAACATAACTCTTTCTTTCACCTGTAAAGCACCTTAGAGAATAAGTAAAGAAATGTCTTTAGTATTTTTTTTTTGAGTAAACCTAGTTTTAAGTTTATGCAAAACTAGATTTTACTCATTTGATGTCTCACAATGAGCAAAATGTAACTTCATGTGAACAATCAAATTAGTCTTAGATTCTTTTTAAAAAAATTAGCTTTAGATTCTTTTTAAAAAATTAGCCTTAGATGTAACAAGAGTTAGGTGTTCCTTAAACCATGATAAATATGCTCATAGTTACTCTTCTTTTCTTTAGTATTTGTATCTATAATAATTGGTATTTGCACTTCAAAAAAGCCAAGTGGGGCAGAATGGAATAAATCTACTAAAGTTGCTGGCCTAGCATGGTTAATTCAATACCAGCAAAGTTCTTCGATCCCCACAACAGGACAATCTCATGGAGGAGGTTGTTATATCCTAGCTACTTCTGCTCTTCATGCGGAAGCTCAAGCATTTCTTCATGCACTTAACTAGGCTATTTCTAACAATCTCACTCGTGTCCTATTTTCAACGGATTGCTCCAATCTTATTACTGGATTGACATACCAGGCTTCACCTCCTATTTCAATTTCCTAGACTCTGACAAAATATCAAGCAATTATGCTTAAGTTTAGAATGGTGTTTATTATTAAAGGTGAATCGTCAACAAGGTCAACAAGCTCATGACTTAGCAAAAGTGTGTGTAAGAACTTGTTCAGGATTCAACACTAATATTGTTTAGTTATCTTCTGTATTTCTCCATTGTAAAAAAAAATTGGTATTTGTCAGAAAAAAGAAAAAATAATAATAATGGATCAAGATCATTTCTAGTGCAATGGATGTCCAGTGCTACTCTTTGAGAGGAGAAATTTGGAATGGAATCTCCAAATCACCCCAACCCTTAGTGTAATCACTGGAGATGATCCTCACACCTGGGTGGAAAAAAAATGGAGAGAGTATACTAATAAGGTGTTATTATACTGCAGTGAATGAGTGAAGTTTGAATGTTTGATCACCCACCATCAACTATATATTTATTTGTATAAAATAATGGGTGAACCATTAATGACATAATACTATGCTAATCAAAATGAAGATTTTTTTTTGTCTTGACAACGAGAAATCGTACATTAATTAAAAGAGGAAGTACAACCTAATACTAATACAACCAAATCTAAAACAAAACAAACCTAAATGAGCTTTAGGAGCCCTTACAAACCATAGAAAACAAAAACAACCAAAAACGATAAAGAGTCGCATGACACGGAGGGCATCGCTGGTCAATGTTGGTGATGGTGAAGTCAAAACTTTGGTGACTGATGGTAATGGTAAGAGAAGCGAGTGTCGTTCACAATTCGGACAATGAACCAACGACGAGCAATGCATCTCGCCGCATGAGCAATCTCAACAAACCGCTATTGCATGCGATTCTGGGCTCATGATCTTTTGAACAGTCACGTTCCTTTGTGACTCAATACTTTCGCTCGAGAGTATTCCAGGTTTCTCCATTGAAAAGGAGAAACTCTTTTGAGTGGGCTTGCTGAAAACCACCAGATGAAATTGGTGTGCCGCCTTCAGATTTGATTTTGTCAAGTCAAGGATCATAAAGATCAATGCCAAGTTAGAGAGAGCTATAAAGTGAGCTCTCGAACACTTCGCCGGTTTGAGAAACCGGAAAACAAAAATCCCAACCATGAAAAACGTGCATCGCCTCGACCACGCGCATAATCCGCTTGATTCACCGGTACCCACATCACAGATTTTAAAAAACCAAAAATTCTACTGTTATGAATCCCCATGCCATATCCAACCAAGTGACTCCTAAACTTGTAAAAAACACCACACATAATAGAAGCTGAAAAACATACTGAGAAAACAGATAAACATACATAAAACTTAACCCACTTAGGGAAACTTAACCACCAGGGGAAAGGGAGGGGAGGCCCAAAGACTAAGGGGGGAAGGGGGAAGGGGAGGCCCGACTCAAACAAGGGGGAAAGGGTAGGGAGGCCCGACGGAAAAACAGGGGGGGTGGGAAAGGGAGGCCCAAACTAAAACAGGGGGAAGGGGGCGGGTGGCCCAACGCGACCTGGGGGAAGGGGAATAGGGAGGCCCGACTAACAACAGGGGAAAAAATGGACGGGGAAACCCAAGACTCGACCGGTGGGGCGGCGCGCAACTGACGACTAACACCAGGGAGAGGGTGGGGGGAAACCGACCACTACTAGGGTGGGTAACAACCAATGACACCTTAACAAAGCGACAACATACACCCGAAAACCGAAAAAAGGACGACGAAAATGAAAAGGGAAAGGGTAAGGGGGATGGGCTCGACGGCCAACGTCCCTAGGCTGTCGTCGATCCCCTAAAGCTTCTGGTTTTTCGCTTGGTTTGTTTGGGGAGGAGAGAGCGTTTTTGGTTTGCGGCAAGGGTTTTCTTGTTATTAAGTGCTCATATGAGGATTTGATTACAAAAGAAGTTTAATTATTACTACAAACTACTAAAAAATTAGAGAAATTTGATCACCCAATAAGTGTTTTAAGGATTTCATACATATCACACCAAGCTAAGGATAAATCAAAGGTTCGGAAAAAAATGATGAATGCCTAAAGATACTTCCTCTATTTTAAAAATTATGTTTTTAAGCTTATTGGGCAAAGATTAACACTTTTTTTGTGTAGTATCTAAACCTAGGGCCAAAAACTGTTCTCACAAACAAATCTTTAAAAAAAAAAAGATGCATCTTATTAGTATAAGTAGCATGCTAAATCCCTTTTAAACCAATCATGAGGGATATTATAATTTGGATAGCAATATAGAAAGGAAAAGAAAAGGAGAGATACAGGAAACATAAGAGAAAAAGAATGGGAAGGGGAAGAATAGAAGGAAAATGGATCATTCCCTCTCCCTTCCCTTATCTCCCCAAATCTCTTATCCAAACAAGGAGGAACTTGTTACCCTCTCTTTCCCTTCCTTTCATTTCTTCCTATCCAAACAAAGTGTAAGACTTTATTTAGATAGGAATATAAGAGGGAAAGGAAGGGGAAGGATAGAAGAGGGAGGGGAGGGGAAAAAGGGAGGGGAGAAGACGGAACTCTATTTTCCCTCCAAATTGGAAGGGATGATGTTTATTAAAGAGGAAGGAAAAATAGATCATTCTCTCTCCCTTCCCCTCCTTTGCCGAATCCTTTATCAAAATAAGGTTACTTGTTTCCCTCCCTTTCCCTTCCTTTCCTCTCTATTTTCTCCTATTATCTAAACAAAGTGTAAGGTTTATTTAATAAGATTAGCTTATTTTTATTAACAATATTTTGAGGGATAGCTTATCTTTTTATAAACATCAATCTTGCCAAAAATACATTTCAGTTTTTCCAACTTTAACAGTTTACTAACTTCTCATAGGTGTTCCCCTCAAAAAAACTTCTCATAGGTGAGTCTGTTATCGACTTTTTTTTTTGCCCCCTTTCTGGAACCCGTGGTAAGATGAATTTCCTCTGGGTTGTCCATCGCGCAGGGCCACTCACCCAGAGACCCAACAAGCCCCAACCCCCCCCCAAAAAAAACAATATTGAAATTTTGCTTCCATCAAGATTTGAACCTTGGTCTCCCATGTGCGAGATAGGAAGACATACCATTAGACCCAAGGGTCTTTCATGAGTCTGTTACCGACTTATCGTTATATCAATAATGGTATTTGCCAATTGTCACAAGGGGATGTACATGTAATGACAATAGATTTAGTCAAATCTTCTCATTTTTATTAAATAGTTTCAAAATTTCAATTATTTATAAACAATTCTAACATTTCTAAAACATAAAATTTAGAGACAGAGTTAGAACATGTATGGAGCTAAAAATAATTTCTAAAATCAATCATCCATATATAATTAATACACACGAATGTTTAAGAGAATACGATGACAATACCTATATCAACAAGATGCAGCTTCCTTTGGAGGAGTTCGCATGTTAGATTATACACTATCTAAGGTACTTGCTTCCCCTCAAAAAAAAAAATCTAAGGTACTTGCTTGGAATCTTGACACTTTAATTAGAGATAATCTTCTGAACTCTTTTCAATATATAAGAAAAAATATGGTCATGTGGGTATCTTATTTAATTCGTCTCAATGAGTACTTTATTAATAGTCAATGATTATAATTTTTACTAATATGTAATGAAATATTTTAAGTCAAAGAAGTGCATTGACAAACGTGCACAACTAAAGTATGAACAACAAAAAAATGCAGAGAGAGTATGTAATCCCCCGTATTTTTATGAAAATTATAAATATATTTTAATATATAGTTATTTATATTTTAATATATATTAACATTTTAAAGATTTTATATTTCAAAGGTTGACCATTTTCAAAGTCAAAGGAATTATTTTAAGAATTTAAGGAAGTTATGCTATGAAAAATGTTTGAAATACTAATTGGATTTGGACTAGAAGTTAAATGGGCTTGAGGAACCCAAATACTAATCCTACTGATGTTAGGAGTTTAAATCATCAATCCTATTCATCACCAAACTCTATTTGAAGCCTAATTCTATTTTCCTTAAGCCCATAAAAAGGGGAACTATAAATACCCATAAACCTCAATTATTTTACCACACAAATTTTGTCTCTCCTCCCTCAATACAATCGACGCCTCTCTCTCTCCTTTCACGTTCTTTTCTTTCTTCCAATTTTCTTTCTTCTTCTTCAAGAAACACTTTCTTCTTCGCCAAGAAACGTCGCAACACCAATCACCACCGCCGCCAATTGCTGCCGCCGCTGCCTAGTTGTTGCCGGCTCCTTTTTCCTCCTTGTTCTCTTCTTTGTGTTGATGTAATTCTTTTCTTCCTCCTCAAGTTTTAATTAAAGATCATGTTTTTATGTTTTATTTTAGTATACTAATCATGATTAATGACTTTAATTTACTGTTTTAATGATTAGTTTTGGATTATATATGTTATGTATTAAAAGAATAAAATTTCAGATTTGGTTATTATGTTTAGATTGAGTTTTTAATTATCAAAGCATGAATTTTTAGGGTGTTAAATATTGGAAAATCATAGTAGCATGTTATAAACTATGAAATTAAGCATGTTTAAGTGTGTTTAAAGAGGGTTTTAGTAAATTATATGCTGCTGGAATTTTTAGAAAAGATGTTATTAAGGGAGTTTGTTGGATTTTAATGACTAGTATAGTAATACTATGCTAGGGAGTATTAGTATTTGAAGTTTTAATGTTAAAAACAACTTTTAAATATTTTTAAAGAGGATTTAAAGTATTTTAAAGTTGCTGGAATTTAATTAGAGTATTAACTTTAAATTATATTGGTTGTTTTAGGCGGAGAATTTTCAGTAGGCGACTTTTAAAGTGATTAATGGTGGCCTATCAGTTTGTTTATACAAGGTACGTACATACCTATGTGTTATGTGAGTCGTATCATGATTTTAGGAAGGAAAAGTTGTAGTATCATGTATAGGAACTTTGTAAGTTCATATATGATTTCTATTATGATTGGATTTTACATGTTTTATGCCTGTGTGCAAACATGTTGATTATAAGATTTGATTATGAGTTGAATATCATGTTTGTATGAAATATTGATGCAAGCATGTTAATTGGATTGGGAACTTTATTTATTAATTCACATGGGGGAATTAATATATTTAGTGAGTTGGATCATGTTTAAATCATGTGTTCCCTTATATTATTATTTTCACTACTTTATGAGGATCGTGGGCCTTATTTGGTAAGTTGATCATTTATGCCTTGAAAGGTAAGTTGATTGTTGACTAGGTTCAACAAATAAGAAGGATTGGAATAAAAATGGATTAATCTTGGTTTGTAAGTTGTATGACCACTTATTTTAATCCTAAGATAAAAAGAAGTTCAGTTGTGAATGTTTGAGTTGAGATTTATGTATTACTTGTGTGTCATAATAAGTAATAAATTGTAAATCATGTAAAGTGTAACTTGGATAGTAATAAACTTTAGACTGGTGCACGTCTGAAGTTGGACAATCAGGAGTTGGGGTACATGGTGAGCGTGCCATGGTTTTTTCTGGGAATTGAATTGATCACCGTTCCTCTTTTTATTCAAAGGTTCCTCGATATCGCAGGTCATTATGGAATACGGAGTCGCCCCCGTATTTCGTCTTCCTAGGGAAGGCTGGTTTTTAGTTAGACAACTCGGTCCAATAACTATTCCAATTAAAGTATTAAAAAGATGATTAAAGTTTAGTTCAGTAGAAGTTATCTGCAGAATGTTATATTGTTGTATTATTATTTATTCCTGTTTATTATTTCTTAGTAACATGTTAGGAATGTTTATGTATTGTTATGTAGAACTCAGCCTTGCTGATTACGTGCTTTATTTGTTTGTATGTGTTGATCATGGCTTTGCCTTATTGATCCTGTGATGATCCATTTTGGTGAGCAGATTCTTTAGAGCAATGACATCTACAGGTGTGCAAATGTTGCATCATTGGGAATCTGGGATGTGGAGAGCTTGTATAACAAGTTGTTTTATCTATTGCTTTAGTAGGAACGTATTATGTTAAGGTTGGTTTTGGAAGTAGACAGTTATAGTGTGTTGGTTTTAAGTACTTTGTTGTTTATTATATTTGAGGTATGAAGTTTAGTTATATTTATATTTTCCGCTGCAAAATTCTGAATAAGCCGATACGTTTTCACACGGGCGATAATTCTCTATGTTTTAGTGTAAAAAGGTATTTTAGAAAAGAGAGGATTGTGGGGGTGTTACAAAGTGGTATCTGGGAGCTTTAGGTTATTTTCAAAATTTTTAGGCGCCTAACTAACTTACTAATTATTTGAATAAACTCTTAGAATTGCTCCGACTTATTCGTTTTGAGAATTTTTTTTGAGGAGTCCGATTTTTTTTTTATATATGGTTCGAAATATTTTGTCCGAAATTTTTTTATTTTATTTTATTGTCCGAAATTTTATTTTTTCTTCCGAATTTTATTTATGGCTCGAGATTTATTTTAAGATGTCCGAATTTTTTTTTAGTCGTAAATTTTTCGACACTTATTATTATTTTATTTGAAAGTATAAGGAGTGTCTGCATTATTTTATTACGTTTAAAGTTTTAGTTATTGTATTGTGAGATTGGGTAGTATAGGAAGGGCATATAGGATAGAAATATTATATGCCTGCATTAGATAGTTAGTTCAGCATGTTATTATTTTTCTTCCCTGCTAACTGTTTATATCTTTCTTCCCTGCTGATTGTTACATTTTTGTGCCTATGATGTTAATGGCAACTTTTTATTGTTATTGTTGGGAATTGCGTACAGGGAGAGTGCCAAATATGTTATTGTTTATATGTATTTGTTGTAGATCCTTAATCATGTCTGCCAGAATAGGAAGTTACCAAAATCCCATTGTAATAAGTGATGACGAGGGTGACGATAATAATGTACTTGTCATTGATAATAACTATACCGGTTTCGAGTGGGTTATGCATAAAATATTAAGGTCAGGGGCGGCTAGTGATAATGAGCTCATTGTGGAGTTCGGCCGTGCTAGGGGTCAGACTAGATCAGACATTTACCATTCATCTTTCGTTTGAAACTGATTCAGAGTCAGAGGATGAAGAGCCTCAACCTACAAGGAGATATAAAAGACAAAGGAGATATGTCGAATATTATGATGAGGACATAAATGAGTTTGAAGATAAGATCTTCATACCTGAACTATACAAGGAATTTGAGGACAAGAATGATAATGTGGTACCTTAGGTTACTATTTATATATTTACGAATAAAGAAAACAATATAGTTTAATAATATAATAATGTTGGATAGTTGGCCAACAGTGATTAGAGCTTTTTTTTTTAGTACCAATATTTTAGGAAAATATAATGATATAGTATCAATTATTTAATAATACCCTTTTGGAGGAATAAAAGTTATTTATTTATATAAGTGAGCAAGAACTTATTTTGGGCACGTGTTGGGAATCTTTTTATTATTTAATTTTTTCTTATTACGTGATTAAATTTTTGTTTGTTCTACGTATGTGATCTGATGTGAATATTTTCTTCATGGATGATTATGTGGTTACTAGAGAACATTTTATGTTGTACTTGGAATTGTTTGAGAAATTGTTTGTTGAGGCGATTTTTGTTGATCAAATCAAATGTTGCCTTCTTAGATTAACACATAAGCTATATTGAAACCTAAAGTAGAGTCATATTGCTTTCAGGTCACGAAGTAGGATGGCTAACAACAACGACCTAGCTGATGCTATTCGGAAAAATTGACTCAGGAGAAAGCTGAGCGTCCTGAGAGTGCCGGGGAAATGTTTGAAAGTCTAGCTAAGGTTAAGCCACCATACTATAAGGGACAAGCTGACCCTATCTTTCTAGAAAGCTGGATTAGGGAATTTGAGAAACTTTTTGGGGGTGTGAACTGTCCTGAGAATTTGAGAGTGGGTCAGGCTGTGCTGTACCTTAAGGATGAGGCTAATTTATGGTGGAGGGAGAATGGAGCTAGACCGAGTGCTGTGGAAGGATTCGATTGGGATGATTTTGTGATTGCCCTGAGAGGGAAGTTTTACCCTGCGTTTATGAGGAAGCAGAAGGCCCAAGAATTAATTAATCTTAGGATGGGTAGTATGACCATCTCTGAGTACTCAGTAAATTCATAGCATTGTCGAGGTTTGCACCTGAGGTTGTAGCTACTGAGGAGTTGAAGGCTCAAAGGTTTGAGCAAGGGTTGACTGATGAGATACAACTGGGGTTAGGAGGTGAGACCTTTACATCCCTAGATATTGTGTATGGGAGATCCGCCCACATTTATGGACTTTAGTAGAGGCGGGATAAAAAGAATATTGTGGTAGGTGAGAAAAGAAAGGACTTTAATGCTGGGGGAAACCAGGGGAATTTCAAGAAAAACACGAATGGTAATGGGAATTTCCAAGGAAACAACAACCAGGATAACCGCAATAGGGGTCGAGCTGAAAGAGTGTATCACTGCAAGAAGTGTAGCAACAACCACCTTGGTAGAGACTGTATGGGAGACCTAGTGACTTGTAACTACTGTCAGAAGAAGGGCCATAGAGAGTATGAGTGCTTTGCTAAGCAAAAGAAAGAGCAAAATGGCAATGGGGGTAGTAACCAAGTGAGGTATGGATTTAGCCAGCCAGGAAATCAGGGTTCGAAGCTGCAGGGGCACATAACAATCATGGGAGCTATAGCAAGCCTGCTAGTGAGAGCAACCACAACAAGACTCCGAGCAAACTGTTCGTGATGAGTCGTAATGAAGCTGAACGATCTGCCGACATAGTGTCTGGTACTTTTCTATTAACTCCGTGCTAGTTAAAGCATTATTTGATTCGAGGGCGACTTATTCTTTTGTTTCGTCGTCTGTTATTAAAAGTCTGGGGTTAGTAGATTTTGAGGTAATTGATTTACCTGTTAGTATACCTACTGGTGAGACCATAAGGTGTACCAAGTTGTTCAGAAACTTGCCTCTGAAGATAGGAGACTGTGTTTTTCCTTCTGACTTGATAGAGTTTAATCTGGAAGACCTAGATGTAATTCTGGGGATGGATTGGCTAAGTTTATACAAGGCCAAGATAGATTATGAAGTTCAGAAAGTAGTTTTAAGGAATCCTTTGGGTAAGTTGACTTCGTATAGACGTTTTGGGAAATCCAAGAACTTTAGGGTTATCTCCGCAATGCAAGTAAAGAAGTTGATGAAGAAGGGGTGTGAGTTATATTTCTATTGTGTGCAAGATGTGATTAAAAAGGCCGAGGTAAATATTGAAGATGTTCCGATTGTGAATGAGTTTATGGATGTGTTTCCAAGTGAGATTTCGGGTATGCCGCCTGTTAGAGCTGTTGAGTTCACCATAGACTTAGTTCCTGGAACTGCACCTATATATAAAGCACCCTATAGAATGGCACCTCCGGAGATGAGTGAGTTCAAGACGCAGTTGCAAGAATTGTTCGATAAGGGTTATATTAGACGTAGTGCATCACCTTGGGGAGCTCCTGTATTGTTTGTTAAGAAGAAAGATGGGAGTATGAGGTTGTGTATCGATTATAGAGAATTGAATAACGTAATCATCAAGAACAAGTATCCTTTGCCTAGGATAGATGACCTATTCGATCAATTGAATGGAGCGAGCGTGTTCTCAAAGATTCATTTGCGTTCGGGGTATCACCAGTTGGGAGTAGCTGATAAGGATATACCTAAGACTGTAGTTAGGACTCGTTACGATCATTATGAGTTCACTGTAATGCCTTTTGGGTTAACCAATGCACCTGCCATATTTATGGACTTAATGAATAGGATTTTCCATGAGTTCTTAGATAAGTTCGTGGTTGTATTCATTGATGATATTCTGATCTATTCGAAGAATGAAAAAGAGCATGATGAGCACTTGAGGATCATATTGGAGACGCTTAGGAAGAATCAATTGTATGCCAAGTTCTCTAAGTGTGAGTTTCGTTTGGAGAAGGTAGCATTTTTGGGTCACTATGTGTCTAAGGAAGGAGTCTCTGTAGATCCTGCTAAGATTCAAGCTGTGAGTGAATGGCCAACTTCGAAGAATGTGTCTGATATTCGATTTTTCCTAGGTCTAGCTGGCTATTATAGAAGATTTGTGAGAGATTTCTCGAAGATAGCGAGACCTATGACCAACTTGATGAAAAAGGAGTCAAAATTCGAGTGGAGTGAGAAGTGTGAGGAAGCTTTTCAAATTTTAAAAGAACGTTTGACCTCCACGCCTGTTTTGACCCTGCCTGATGGGAATGAGGGATTTGAGGTATATAGTGATGCTTCGAAGAATGGTTTGGGATGTGTGTTACAACAGAATGGGAATGTGATTGTGTATGCGTCGCGTCAGTTGAAACCTTATGGGGCTAATTAATCTTTACGCCATAAATTTGAAGTACATTTTTACGAGAAAGACCTCTATATGAGGTTCGTTTTGATGGTTAAGTTGATAAAGAATTATGACTTAGACATCCAATATCATGAGGGAAGGCAAATGTAGTAGATCTTTACGGACCATAAGAGTTTGATAGTACATTTTTGATATGCAAAGACTTAGCCTAGATCCTAAATCATGGAGGTCGAGGCAAGATTGAGTGCTTTGTATTGAGATGTTCGACGAGATCAAAGGATTATGACTTAGACATCCAAGATATCATGAGAAGATGGGCCAAGGTAAGGCAAATGATTTTAAGATCATGATGATGGTAGTCGGTTTGGAAGGTGGTGTGTACCACAAAAATGTGATGAGCTTAAGAGACGTCTTATGGATGAGAGCCATAATACACCGTACTCTGTGCACCCTGGGGGTGACAAGCTGTATAACGACCTTAAGCAGATCTATTGGTGGCCAAACATGAAGCGTGAGGCTGCCGAGTTCGTGTCCAAGTGTCTAACCTGTCAGAAAGTCAAAATAGATCATAAGCGACCCATGGGGAAAGTTCAATCCTTAGAGGTTACGGGATGGAAGTAGGATTCCATATCGATGGATTTTGTGACTGCTTTGCCTAGAACAAGGAATGTCAATGATACTATTTGGGTTATTGTGGACCGCCTGACGAAGTCGGCCGTGTTCATACCAATCAAAGAGACATGGAAGAAGAAGCAACTTGCGAAGACGTATGTTAAGCATGTAGTGAGATTGCACGGGGTTCCAACGGATATTATTTCAGATCGTGATTCGAGATTCCTCTCGAAATTTTGGCAAAAGGTCCAGTTAAATCTTGGGACAACGTTGAAAATTAGTACTGCCTTTCACCCTGCGACTGATGGTCAGACTGAGAGGACTAACTAGACTATGGAAGATATGTTAAGATCCTGTGCTATTGATTTTCAGGGTAGTTGGGAAGACCAATTAGATTTGATTGAGTTTTCATACAACAATAGTTACCATGCGAGTATTAAGATGGCACCTTTTGAGGCATTATATGGAAGGAAGTGTAGGAGTCCCATTTGCTGGAATGATTTTAGTGAGAACATAGTATTGGGGACATAATTCATTGAGGAGACTGTCAAGAATGTGAAGTTGATTCAGGCTAGAATTCAAGCTGCTCAAGATAGGCAAAAGAGTTATGCCGATTTGAAGCGAAGGGAAGATGAGTTCGAAGTGGGTGATAAAGTGTTTTTGAAAGTATCACCAACTAAGGGTGTGATGAGATTTGGGAAAAAGGGCAAATTGAGTGCCAAATATGTAGGTCCATATGAGATTCTACAAAGGATTGGGAAGGTAGGTTATAGGTTGGCCTTGCCAATGGAGTTTGAGAAGATGCATGACGTATTTCATATTTCCCAACTCAAGCGTTATATCCCTGATAAGCGCCATGTTTTGGAGCCTGAGAGGATCCATATTGATAGTAGCCTCATGTATGAGGAAAGGCCTGTGAAAATTCTTGATAAGAAGGTGCGTAGTACACGCAATAAGGATGTCAGTATCGTGAAAGTGCTTTGGTCGAACCATGAGTCCGAAGAGGCAACGTGGGAAGCTGAAACTGAAATGAAGAACAAGTATCCAGATTTATTTCTCGAGGTGAGTTACGAGGGCGTAACTCGTTTTCTTTAAGGGGGGTAGAATGCGATAGAATTTCGCGCTTTTTACCTATTTTGATGGTATTTTTATGCATCTTTATGCTTATTTTGGCGATTTGCACATGTTGGTGCAAAATAAGTAGATTCTCCGCATAAGAAAAAGTGTTCATTAGTAACGCAAGTGATTTTAAACATGAGTGGCACAAGTATTTCTCCAATAGGAGTTGAGTCGAAAAACTTTCAAAAAGGTGTGAGTTTTCATGTCAAGTTTCGGGACGAAACTTCTTTTAAGAGGGGTAGACTGTAATCCCCCGTATTTTTATAAATTTTATAAAAATATTTTAATATATAGTTATTTATATTTTAATATATATTAGCATTTTAATGATTTCATATTTCAAAGCTTCACCATTTTGAAAGTCAAATGAATTATTTTAAGAATTTAAGGAAGTTCAAATGTTTTGAGGCATGCTTTGAAAAATGTTTTGAAATACTAATTGGATTTGGAAGAGAAGTTAAATGGGCTTGAGGAACCCAAATACTAATCCTAGTTATTTTAGGAGTTTAAATCATCAATCCTATTCATCACCAAACTCTATTTGAAGCCCACTAAGCCCATAAAAAGGGAAACTATAAATACCCATAAACCTAAATTATTTTACCACACAAATTTTCTCTCTCCTCCCTCAATACAATCGGCGCCTCTCTCTCTCTCCTTTCACGTTCTTTTCTTTCTTCCAATTTTCTTTCTTCTTCTTCTTCAAGAAACACTTTCTTCTTCGCCAAGAAACGTCACAACACCTATCACCACCGTCGCCGATTGCTGCTGCCGCTGCCTAGTTGCTGCCGGTACCTTTTTCCTCCTTGTTCTCTTCTTTGTGTTGGTGTAATTCTTTTCTTCCTCCTCAAGTTTTAATTAAAGATCATGTTTTTATGTTTTTTTAGTACTAATCATTATTAAAGAATTTAATTTACTGTTTTAATGATTAATTTTGGATTATATATGTTATGTATTAAAAGAATAAAATTTCAGATTTGGTTATTATGTTTAGATTGAGTTTTTAATTATCAAAGCATGAATTTTTAGGGTGTTAAATATTGGAAAATCATAGTAGCATGTTATAAACTATGAAATTGATTTAATTTATGAAATTAAGCATGTTTAAAGAGGATTTTAATAAATTATATGCTGCTGGAATTTTTAGAAAAGATGTTATTATGGGAGTTTGTTGGATTTTAATGACTAGTATAGTAATACTATGCTAGGGAGTATTAGTATTTGAAGTTTTAATGTTAAAAACAACTTTTAAATATTTTTAAAGAGGATTTAAAATATTTTAAAGTTGCTGGAATTTAATTAGAGTATTAACTTTAAATTATATTGGTTGTTTTAGGCGGAGAATTTTCAATAGGCGACTTTTAAAGTGATTAACGGTGGCCTATCAGTTTGTTTATACAAGGTACGTACATACCTATGCGTTATGTAAGTAGTATCATGATTTTAGGAAGGAAAAATTGTAGTATCATGTATAGGAACATTGTAAGTTCATATATGATTGGATTTTACATGTTTTATGCCTGTATGCAAACATGTTGATTATAAGATTTGATTATGAGTTGAATATCATGTTTGTATGGAATATTGATGCAAGCATGTTAATTGGATTGGGAACTTTATTTATTAAATCACATGGGGGAATTAATATATTTAGTGAGTTGGATCATGTTTAAATCATGTGTTCCCTTATATTATTATTTTCACTACTTTATGAGGACTGTGGGCCTTATTTGGTAAGTTGATCATTTATGCCTTGAAAGGTAAGTTGATTGTTGGCTAGGTTCAACAAATAAGAAGGGTTGGAATAAAAAGGGATTAATCTTGGTTTGTAAGTTGTATGACCACTTATTTTAATTCTAAGATAAAAAGAAGTTCAGTTGTGAATGTTTGAGTTGAGATTTCTGTATTACTTGTGTGTCATAATAAGTAATAAATTGTAAATCATGTAAATTGTAACTTGGATAGTAATAAACTTTAGACTGATGCACGTCTGAAGTTGGACAATCAGGAGTTGGGGTACATGGTGAGCGTGCCATGGCTTTTTATGGGAATTGGATTGATCACCGTTCCTCTTTTTATTCAAAGGATCCTCGATATCGCAGGTCATTATGGGATTCGGAGCCGCAACCGTATTTCGTCTTCCTAGGGAAGGCTGGTTTTTAGTTAGACAACTCGGTCCAATAACTATTCCATTTAAAGTATTAAAAAGATGATTAAAGTTTAGTTCAGTAGAAGTTATCTGCAGAATGTTATATTGTTGTATTATTATTTATTCCTGTTTATTATTTCTTAGTAACATGTTAGGAATGTTTATGTATTGTTAAGTAGTACTCAACCTTGCTGATTACGTGCTTTGTTTGTATGTGTTGATCATGGCTTTGCCTTATTGATTCTGTGATGATCCATTTTGGTGAGCAGATTCTTTAGAGCATTGACATCTACAGGTGTGCAGATGTTGCATTATTGGGAATCTGGGATGTGGAGAGCTTGTATAACAAGTTGTTTTATCTATTGCTTTAGTAGGAACGTATTATGTTAAGTTTGGTTTTGGAAGTAGACAGTTATAGTGTGTTGGTTTTAAGTACTTTGTTGTTTATTATATTTGAGGTATGAAGTTTAGTTATATTTATATTTTTCGCTGCAAAATTCTGAATAAGCCGATACGTTTTCACACGGGCGATAATACGTTGATAATTCTCTATGTTTTATTGTAAAAAGGTATTTTAGAAAAGAGAGAATTGTCGGGGTGCTACAAAGTACCACCCAAGACTTTACCAACTTCAGAATCAAATTAGAGAGAAAATTCTATTCTCAGAGAATATTATTTGATTGAAAAACAGAAGAAGTAATTCTGTTATTACAAAGCAAGTATATATAGTCTAGTTAGTTGTAACTAACTAACTGAATACAAAGAAGCTAAAAGCTACTGCTTATTACAAAACTTATTGTATTACAATACTAAAAGGAATATACTCATATCCCCCCTTCAAGCTGGACATGAGAAGAATTCACAAGTCCAAGCTTGGAAGAAATTTGCTGATGTTGAGGACCTGCTAGAGGTTTAGTGAGAATAACTGCTAGTTGAAGAGAGCTGGACACATGTGTTGTTTGAAGAAAACCAGAAACAACTTGTTCTCTCAGATAATGGCAATCACGGTTCTAATGCTTGTTTCTCTAGAGAAATACTGGATTCTGTGCAATATGTTCAGCAGCAGTATTGTCACAATATAACTTAATAGGCAAATCAACATGTTTATTTAGATCTTGCAATAAACCTTCTAACCAAACTACTTCAGAGGCAACACTATACATGCTCCTGTATTCTACTTCAGTAGAAGATTTACTAACTGTTTTTTGTTTCTTGGTTTTCTAAGAGACTAAATGTTTCCCCAAGAACATACAGTAAGCACTAAGAGATTTACAACTAAACACACATGAACTCCAATCAGCATCAATGTAGCTTTAAGCTTTAAATCACAATCAGCATAATAAAACAAACCCAGTTCCAGAGTGCATTTAAGATATGTCACAACATACATAGCAGCTTGTAAGTGTGGCTTTCTTGGAAAACTAAGAAATTTACTCAAATGTTGAGTAGCATAAGATAGATCAGGCCTTGTAATGTTGAGATACAACAATCTACCCACAAGTTGTCTATATATCTCTGGATTTTCTAGAATTTCCCCTTCATCTATTGACAATCCAAAGCCCTTAGGAAGTGGAGCAGCTACTGGTTTAGCATTTGTGAGATTAAAGTCTTGAATGATATCAGAGATATATTTTATCTGACTCAAGAAAGTACCAGTACTGTTCCTGAGAACCTCAACACTCAAGAAATACTTCATATTCCCCAAATCCTTGATAGTATAAGCTTCGTCAAGAGAAATCTTCATACAATCAATTTGGCTTTGACTAGTGCCAGTCGAAACCATATCATCAACATATACTAGGATTGTGAGAAACTCACCATCTTTGTGCCTAGTAAAGAGGGAATAATCATGAATGGTCTGAACAAACCCATGACTAAGAAGAAACTTGCATGATTCTTTATTCCATTGCCTAGATGCCTGCTTAAGACCATATAAGGATCTCTTAAGTTTACAAACTTCATCAGGTTGAGATTTCTTATAAACTAAAGGAGGTTTCATGAACACTTCTGCATCTAAAAATCCATGAAGAAAAGCATTATTTATGTCCAATTGACATAAAGGCCATCTTTTTGCAGTTGCAATGGAAATGATCACTCTCACAGTAGCAATTTTGACTACTGCAGAAAAGGTATGTGTATAATCAGTTCCTTCTACTTGCTGATAACCAACTGCCACCAGTTGATATGTGCTATTTTATAGTGCATAAATATGACGTTTTATTATGCTTTAATGGGGGTTTTGCTCGGTCTTTATCACTTCTTGCTAGTACTCTTTATTTGCAATTCATTGATGTAATTAGAGAGTATTAAAGGATTATTTGGAGCATGGTTAAACCGCAAACAAGTGTTGGTTTCATTGTGAGGTTTGGTGTCATTGTTGGGGAGAAGTGTGAAGCATTGAACAAGTTTTTGAAGCGAATAAAGTGGAGAAGGAAGAAGAGTAATGATGCGGGCAGCGGGCCGCGGCTCCGGAGCAGCAGGGTGCGGCCGAATCAGTTTCGCAACCTTTTGTGGAGCGACGAGCAGCGGGCCGCGGCTTTTGGGCAGCTGGCCGCGGCTATTGTCGAGTAGAAGTGATTTTTCGGCCGACTTCTATAGTTTTAATTGGTTATTTTTGCTTGTTTTTGGAGCAACTATATAAATACTTGAGTAATTAGTTTTTAGGTTATCTTTATCGTTAGAAATATTTGAGAGGGTTTGGTGAATATCTTTTGTTCTCTCAACTTTCATGGAGAACTAAAACCTTCTCTTTCTTGGATCAATTAATTGAAGCTTTTGGATTACAATAGTTGTGAGATTTCTTCTCTTTTATTCTCTCTTGAATATCAATTATTCCTTTGCTCTTCTTTATATAATTAATATTTATTATTGCTAGATTGATCAACTAGTTGTAATTTATATTGATTGATTGCTAGGTTTGATTCTTGAATCCGTAATTGTTCAATTCATCTTATCAAAGTAGCAACTTTTGATTGTTAATTCTCGTTTTCCTTGATTAATAATTGAAAGAAGGAATAGTTGTATTGATTGATTGCAACCGCTTGTGTTGAACTTATCATTCTTTATTGATTTCGTTATTGTTAAAGCGGCTATTAAATTGAATTTGAGTGCGTTCTTGAATTGTTTAATCGTTTTCATTCTTAATAACTATTATCATTGAGAAATTGGGATTTTTGAGTCCACAATAAAGTATTCAAGAGTGTCTAATTGAGGTGATTTCTATGATCAACTAATAATTCATTAGTGGATATTTAATTGACCAAGAATTGTTATCTTTTGATTTATTCCCCTTGATTATTTGCTTTTATTTAGTTTAATTACTTTAGTACTTATTTGAATCCTAAAACCCCATCCTTGTTACTTCAAACACTTAAATCATTAGGTGTTTTCTTCATTACACACATTAGGAAGTCCCTATTTCCCCGTGGATACGAACTCTACTTCCCTAACTACTATATTAGTGTTAGTAGTGATTTAATTTGGTGCATATACGACTAAGGCCTACCACCAGTCTTCCCTTATATCTCTGTACATTGCCATTAGGAAGATACTTGATTTTGAAAACCCATTGGGAAGATATAACTCTCTTGCCTTCAGGTAATTTTGTTAAAAACAAAGTATCATTCTTTTCAAGAGCATTTATCTCTTTATCTATTGCATCTTGCCATTCAGGGATCAATCATGCTTGATTATAGGAAGTAGGTTCAGTACTGGAAGGAGAAGAAACAACTGAAAAAGAAAAAGAATGAGAGGAAGAAGTAATAGTAGGACAAATATAATGTAACACTCCGTCCTTTTATAAACATAATATAAACAAACTAGAACATTTTATTTAAGAAATGGCGATAGCGGAAATATCGCTTGACGGAAATGTCACTCTAATCAAGGTTAAATCAAACTAAATAAAATAAAACCCAATTATTATAATAATCCAAGATATCCAAACGGAGGCAAAACAACCTCATAATCCCAATATATAAAGTAAATATAAAATAAAATAAGATGTCTCAAAAATCCTAAATAACCTTTCTCTCATTTCCCATAACATGAAATAATCACCTGCAAAATATATCAATAAACATCCACAATCAGTGGGGAGTAACTAACAGCTCTCCCAGCCCAATTAGGATCCATATAAGAATTATAAAAGTCTTAATAATCAAGTCACACAAAAACATCTCAATAGTAAACTTCAGCTAATCAAATAAAACACTTAAACAAAGATAGTACAACATGCTTAAAATAAATAGGTAAAGATAACAGAATAAACAAAATGGATAAATAACTTAGATATATAAACTCAAGTATCAACAACATAAACCATCAAAGTTTAAAATAATAAATTAATATAATTAGTTTGAGAGAGAGAGAGAGCTGAACGCTAGTGGACAACCCACTTCCTATGGTACTGTCAGATCCCAACCTCCAGACAGCCTATGGGTTACGTTCCCTACTGCCTGTGTCTAAGAATGGCCATACTCCCGATGCGGTGTAGGATTACGTCTCCACCGACCTCTCGGACGACAATAAAACCAAGGTATACCTAGGATTATGTCCTATATGGTTTGCATGTTTTTCACCTCGGGATTACGTCCCTCTGGATAATCTTGCTCTTAAAAAATAATAATAATTAAATAATACTCATAGTCATCAACAAATCATTATCAACTCAAGCGGATGCCCTTAAGGCCTTACACCAAATCAGCAGAAATCAAGGATCGCAACCCAAGAATTTCAATTCAACAATATTTATTCTTCTCAAAGTAATAGTAATAATGATACTATTAAAAATCATTTTTTGCCCAACCAAAAAGAATACACACTCTAAACATAATTATACTCCCAATACCATACAAACAACAAACCATCATAAAACAATTAAAACACTCATATATAACTAACAACACATGAGAACATGATCACAGAAATAACTTATCAAATCTGCTCGATACACAAAACAAAAATTATGCAACTAAACCATAACTGAATTTTAAATACACTATATATAACTTATAACAAGACCAACAAAAGTTATAACACATTACACTTCACATACAGCCCATAATAACATATCAAACAAAACAGAAAAGAAAACTTAGATTAAATAGAGGTGCCACTATACTCAACTAAGAAAGATTGAAATAAAAATGACTAAATACAGGAAACTAGTAAAGTCTAATAAGTAACCAAAACGTAATGGTAGTCATGAAACTCATCATCAACTTTCAAGCATAATAATTCAACTTCTCTCTCTCTTAAACACTCTGCCTTCTCTCTAAGAACACACAGCTCTCGCAAAACCCTAACCCTAGGAACTCGCCGGAGCTCCGGCGCCGCGTATGTTTCCGGCGAGGCTCCAGCGAGTTCCTTTGTTTTTTAGTCGTTTTCTTCTCATTTCTCCTAGCATTTGTCCTAGTTTATAGGTTTTCTTCTCTGTATTGTCGTCCTAGTTTGGGTGGCTTCTTCGCTAGAAGACTTAGGTCTGCCATCGTGTCCTAGTTTTAGCGGTTGTCTTCTCTGTTTCGTCGTCCTCGTTTTGGGTGGTTTCTTCTCTCGAAGTCTTCGGTTTGCCGTCGCCGTCTTTTATTTTGTGTCGCTGGTGTTTCCACCACCGTAGCTGCGTCGTTCTTCCACCGTCGTTGTGTCTGTCCTGCACCTCCTTTTTTTTCGCTCGTCGGTCTTGCGATTCTCGTTTGTTTTGGGTCGCTGGGTTTTCACCACCACCGTTAGTCCATTCCCCATCCCCTGTAGTTTCGTGGGCTTCCCCATCCCCTGTTCCCCCTGTTATGCGTCGGGCTTCCCTTTCCCCCTCCTCCTTAATTGTGTCAGGCTCCCCTTTCCCCTTCCCCTCCCCTAGTTGTGTCGTTCAGTTTGGTTCCCTTTTGTTGGCTGTTTTGTGTTTCTCGGGCATCCCCTTCCCCTTCCCCCAGTCCTTGGGCCTCCCTTTCCCCTTCCTCCTAGTTCTAAGGTTAGTGGTTGTTTTTAACAGTGTGTGTGGTTAATCTCAAAGTTAGTGTAAGTAGGTTCTTTAGAGTTGCTCAGGTTATAATCTGTTGTTGGTTATGGCAAGTTAAAAAATCTTGCCAGTTGGATAAGGGATGGTGGTGTGATGTTGAAGTTAACATATCAATAGTTTTTTTGAAATCCTCAATGCAGGAGCGGATGAATCACAAGGGTGTAAAGTGTTCGTGTGGTCGAGGCATTGATCGATGTTCATGGTCGGACCTTGTGTTTTCCGGTTTTCTAAACCGGAGGTGTGTTCGGGAGCTCACCATGTTTAGCTCTCTTTTTCGCTCGGCAATGACCTTCATAGTCTTTGCCTTGAAAAATTCAAATCTGCAAGCAGCACCCCAGTTTCATCTGGTGGATTTCAGCACGCACAGTTTCTCCTACCTTACGGAGAAACACGAAATACTCTCGAGAAAGAGTCAGGAGTCACCTAGGAACGTGACTCTTCATCAGATCATGAGCCAAGAATCCCAAGCGTCAGAAGGTCGTTGGGATTGCTTATGCGACGAGATGCGATTCTTGCCTTTGGTTGTTCGTTATCCGGCTCCCGAACGATACTCGTTTCTCCTACCACTTCCATCCATCATCAGAATTTTGAATCCACCAGCCCAATTACCGACCAGCGGCGACTTCTTTAATAGACGACTCTCTATCATTTTTAATTGTTTTTGTTTTTTAGGGCATGTAAGAGCTCATAAAGCTCCTTTAGGTTTCCCGTTGTTTATGTTTGATTGTATTAGTATTAGGAGGTAATTCGATGCTTAATTAATGTACTTTTTTTCGATGTCAAAAAAAAAACTTTCAAGCATAATAGCACAACTTACAGTATCATACCAATATATAATCACCCTACGTCTACGATTGACGGCAACAAGGCAGGAACAAACAAATAAATAAAATAGCAGCAACAACAACATAGCAGTAGGTAACACAACAAAACAAAGCAACCATATCATGAGTCATGACACACACTCAAGCACTACCAATTCGCATACTATTACAAATGTAGCAAGAACATAACAGTTAGCCATAGGTTCAATTCATGTGAACATATATATCATGAGTTAGCATCACAATTCTAAGCACAAGACATGGAATTAAACAAGAGTACATGAATGGACTGATTCACGCATACAGTCTCAATATGATAAGTGTAATATATGGTTGATACGAAGCAATACATCCGACGTTCGACACGCCAACAACAAACTCAACACCCAACATGAAGTTACTCGCACCCAAATTCCCATAAAAAAATTAAAACTAGATTAATTCCTACACGAACTCTAACCGTTCTAGGAAAACCGCTAGTTACCTTTGAAGACCTCCAAATGCTTGCATTTCCATTATGTACTACTCTGTTTAGACCACGATTCCCGATGATTTGAAGATCCGATGCCAAATCGCAATGGTCAAAGTCAATACCAGGATGTTCTAAACATTCTGTCCAAATTTGAAGACAATCAAACAGTTAGATCTCCAGATATGGTCATTTTCGTGAAGGTGTGACAAGAAAACAAAACCGGGTGACTCGTCTGATTGAAACGAAAACTGCAGTCGTGTATTTCCCTCTCTTCAAAAACAAATTAAACCACGAGCAATATCTTTCCGGGTAGATGGATTTTGACTACTCACACGTCCAATTCCGATAAGAAACGAAGGAGATATGGGGAAAACAAGATGGGTGTGCAAAGATGGACGAAAATGCGAAAAGAGAGAAGAACTCTTTCTCTTCCACTCTAAGACTGGCATGAAAGGAGGTGGGTTACAAACTGAATTTTTCTAGCATAATTTCAGCAATACAAATGAAGGTGAAAGGGGGCTACAAAGACTAATGATGGGGTTTTAAGTTGGATAATTATGGTGAACTAAAAAGGAGGTTACAATTGCAAAACCCTTCTTCAATGAACCCCATCTCCACCGAAAATCCCAAGCGGTGGGGGGCTCGGCAGCTGCTGCCTCGCTGGTGGCCGTCGAGTCCTCTTCCCCATCCCTTTATTTTTTCTATCTTTGTTTTTTATTTCGCTAGGTTAATGGTTTCAATAAGTCCCATCTGTGTGATGGCTTTTGTTCCCTTCATGGAACTTGGAGTCACCCCCTTCGTGGTGGGTCAATTAGTCCTGTTTTTTTGTTTATTTTTTGTGTATGGATCTAGAGATATAGATTTGGAAGTTTCGTCTTACAGATTTGTGGAACTGGTGAAGCATCATTTTGCAAATTTGGGAAATCATACTCTCCAGCTGAAAATCAAGAATATCGAGATGAAGGCCAGATTTCAGGTTACTATTACATCAGGCTTTAACGATGTTGAGTCATCTAAAATCGATTATGGTTGGAATGTTACCATATCACGACAGCGGATCCGAAGCGTCTACATTAGTAGCGTGGATGACAACTTTCAGATTGATATTTTCGATTATCTTTTATATAAGGGTTATCATGATTGTAGATGTCGTATGGCGTTTTATTAATGATAATTTTCCCATTCCCATTCAAAAAAAAAAGGAGGTTACAACGGGTTACAAGGACACTCAAAAGCCTTTCCCATGCTTCCAATATTCTGATTTTGTGGACAACTTTTAGAAGCTTGAAACTTCACATTAAAAAGTCGTGTGCACGGTCCAGACGAGTTCAAATCGAATAGATATAAATACTAGCTCAAACGCGTATTTCTAAATACTAGAAAATCTATAATTTCTCATCAAATAAATAATATAAATATAACATTTTAAAAGTTGAAAAACAAATAACATAAGAGATAATATTTTTATGAAGCAAAATATTCTAATTTTTACGGAAAATAATAATGAAGAGTAAAATAACACGAACATGTAGGAGCGAAATTTCGCGGTGTTGCATATAATCTTGTAGTTTGACAGGAGGTTTAACTGTTCTCTTTGAATTTCTGATAGGAAGGGTGTGAGAAGAAATTAAAGAGGAGAGGTGGATGGAGATTTAGGTATATGAGAGTCATGAGACTGAGAAAGAGGAATGATAGAATCAGTTTCTGATTATGAAAAATTAGAATAAATTTGACCAAATGTTATATTGACATTTTCAGAATGAATCTGTTCTGTTGTCACATTTACAGGACTAGCAGCATTAACAGGACTAGAATTATGAATAGAAGAAGAAGAAACATGATCATCATGGTCATGAATATTTGGATGAATAGGTGTTAGTTGAGAAGGAGTAGAAGAGGAATCATGAAAATCAATGACATTAAGGTCATCAGTAGATTGTTCTGCAACAAATGAAGAAGAGTTTTTGTGAAAAGGAAAAATGTGTTCTTGAAACAAAACATCTCTAGACACAAAACATTTTTTAGTGGACAAATCATACACCTTATAACCTTTTTGACCAAAGGGGTAACCTATGAACAAACATTTGGTTGCTTTTGGGCTGAATTTGTCTATTTTTCTATCTGTATTATGAACATAACATTGACAACCAAAGACTCTAAGTGACCTATAATCCGGGACATTGTTTGTCAAAACTTTAAAAGGACTCTTCCAACTTAGGAAAGGTGTGCTGCAGTAAGAAGACATTCTCCCCAAAAATAAGAAGGAAGATTAGCTTGAAATTTTAAAGCCCTAGAAACTTCTAAGAGATGTTTATGCTTTCTCTCTACTCTCCCATTTTGTTGGGGAACACCAACAATGCTCTTTTAGTGAACTATACCTTTATTACAGAACAAACTAAGGCATTGATCTTGGATAATTTCTGTTCCATTATCAGATCTAATGACCTTAACATGTTTTCCATATTGAGTTTCAATCTGAGTAAGGTAATTTGCAATAGTTTTGTAAACCTGTTGCTTGTTTTGTAAAAGGAAGGTCCAGGTAGTTCTACTGAAGTCATCAAGGATAGTTAAGAAGTAAGAAGCACCATGAAGACTTTTAACTCTATAAGGACCCTAAAGGTCTATATGGATGAGAGAGAAAGACTCAGCAGCTCTGGAAATACTCTTAGGAAATGATGATTTCTAGTGTTTTGCAAAGACACAGATTTCACAAAAAAAAAATCATTTAGATGTGAACACATAGAAGAATCAATATATTTCATTCTAGATAAAGAGGAATGACCAAGCCTAGCATGTAATATATCAAGAGAAGGTTTAGCAACATTGTTTGCTCTAAAAGCAGGAGAAACATATTTAAGGATGACTGTATTTGTGAGTTTGGAAGTTCTATTTGTGAGTGTAGAAGCATTAAGATTCTGAATGACAGGATGCATTTTGAGATAATAGAGACCACCAAGTTTAATGCCCTGTGCAATTTTTTTACCAGCACTATCAAGGAAGGTACATTCAGTCTTAGAAAAATCACGTCAACCTTGCTATGAGCAGCTAATTGTCCAACTGACAATAAATTATGTTTGAAAGTAGGAACTAGCAACACATTGTGCAATGTAATATTCTCACATATAATCACTTCACCAATTTCAGAAACACAAGTAGAGCTTCCATCAGGCAAACCAACTTCAATCATTTTACTAAGTTTTCTTTTGTAAGAAAATAAATTTGCATCATATGCCATATGGTCAGTTGCACCAGAATCACTATCCAAGTAAAAGATAAATATATACTTGTAAAATGATCATGAGTAGAAGGAGCGTGATTATTGGAAAATTCTCCAATGATCTTCTTTCCCTTCACAGAGTTAAGGAACTCCTGGAACATAGAGTGCATCATTGTCGTATCAACATGATTTGCAGCCACAGTAGGACCAGCTGCAACATACTCCAGAGGTGTGTCTTCAAAGGAATTATCAGCAGCAACATCTGTAGCAAGTTTGCCACCAGAAATGTTAGCAATTGATTTCTTGTGATGATACCAATCTGGAAATCCAATGAGTTTGAAGCATTGGTCCTTGGTATGTCCTTTGCCCTTGCAATAATCACATCGAAGATTCATCTTCTCCAACTTTTCTTTCCTCCAATCCTTCTTTCCAGCAGAATATTTTTGCACAGGTAAAGCACTAACTTCTTCAGTGGAATATTGAATTGCAGAAATTTGTTTTTGTTTCTCAATACGTTGAGCTAATGAAAAAGCTCGATTAATAGATGGTAATGGATCCATAGACAAAATGTTAGTGATAACATTGTCATAGCCATCATTAAGTCCAAGTAAAAAATCAATAAGTTTCTCTTCTGCCTGCCTGAAAATCTGCAATTTTCTTCAAGAAATTGCAAGAGCATTGAGACAAAATTCCACAGCTACAATCAGGAAAGTTTATCAGATTCTGCAATTCATCCCATTGACGCTTCATTTTTCCAAAATTCACCACAATTGACATATTTTCTTGCTTCAATTTCTCCAGATATTTCTTTAACTGATAAATCTGAGGTCCATTCGTCTGTCCATATCTCTCACAAACTTCATGCCATAATTGACTAGAAGTCTCAACAAAGGTGTAATTCTCACCAATTTATGGCTCCATAGAATTAACTATCCAGCAAGTAACTAGATAATCACATCTTAGCCATCGATTGAAATCTTTGTCCTTAGAATCAGGTTATTTTTCGCAATCAATGCTCGCTTAATGTTTCTCTTCCAGCTAACAAAATTAGTTGCGTTCACAAGCTAATTGCAACAAGTTTATTCATCGTTTGATCAGAATTCGAAATGTAAAACAGATTATTGTAGCTATTACTTACATTGACGTCGCTAGAAATTGAGTTTTCTCCAGTTACTTCAGCCATTGATGAACGAATCAGAAGGTTGAAGAAGAATTTCAAAGTTTTGAAGAAGAAATTGAATAAAATTTCTCGCCAGAAATGAAGAAAAATGATGAAACTTAAAGATTTCATGTCAAAATTCAGCTTTAGCAATTTGCAATTCAATCAAAATGAACCTGCTCTGATACCATGAGAGTCAAAATAGAGAGAAAATTATATTCTCAGAGAATATTATTTGATGGAAAAATAGAAGAAGTAATTATGTTATTACAAAGCAAGTATTTACAGTCTAGTTAGTTGTAACTAACTAACTGAATACAAAGAAGCTAAAAGCTATTGCTTATTACAAAGCTTATTGTATTACAATACTAAAAGGAATATACTCATACAACTATATTAGTTGACACCAAAAAAAAATCCTTGTCATTATGACGGCAAAGAGTAACACAATTTTATAGTGATGGCTGATGGTACCTAATGCTTCAATATTTTTTTTAAAAAAACTTACCGCATCGATGTATAATATTGGGCTCTGTCCTCCAAATAAATGAAGAGGAGGAAAAGAAAAGGAGAAAAGGAAAGAATTTTTGCTTTCTTATAGTTAAGGGCCTAAAGTTTGATTTTATATATTGTTAAGGACCTAATATAACCTTTATTAACACCGTCACAACTTACATCCAATATACACTAGTGGAGAAAAACGGAAGGGCTGCGTTTTTGGCCAGTAGCCCTTTCCGTAGCAGCCCTTCACTTTTTGACCGCAGCCCTTCACTACCAAGGGTTGCGGTTTAGGCTCAAAAACATCAACCCTTCCATATTGGAAGGGCTGCGGTTTTGAGCCTAAAACACAACCCTTCTTTGTACAAAGGGCTGCGGTTTTGACCATAACAGCAGCCCTTTTGACCCAAAAAAAAAATTATGCATTTTTTTTACTCCTAAATATCAATATCGTATTTCCGATAGTACGAGCAAAACAAACATATAATCAACGCAAAACAAACGAATAGAAATTAATTAAACACTATAAAAATAGACTATCAACAAATTCGGCAAGAACATCACTAATAATTAACACAATTGCATTTGCAGTGAAGAATTTAATTCAATATAGCATCGAATTTCAGAAAGCCAACTAATAATCAATCGCAAAAAAACAAACGTGTAGAAATTGATGAAACACGATGAAAAACAACAACAGAAAAAGATAATGAACAAATTCCAGAAAAATATCAATACTTGGAACAAATTCAAAGGTTTTCAGAAGAGAGTCGAACAAATCGACGCAATGAGGCGACGAAAAGTATGACTGGCGACTGGCGGTGCCGTGACTGGCGTGAGGCGTCCCGCCACGACTGGCCGTGCCGTGACTGGCGTGAGGCGTCTCGTCGTCGTTCCTCATATCTCCTTCAAACTTCGAAGCTCGTTGTCGTCGCGGTTCCCGCAATTCGAGCTCTTGTTGTTGACGGGGACGTTGACGGGGACGGTGGAGGAAGGTGATGGAGTTGTTGTGGTGGTGGATTCGGGTGGGCCCCAGCCGTCAGGGTTGAAAGGGACGAAACCGACTTCGAAACTTGTGGCCACCATTGTTGATGTTGTTGGGGGAGAGAGAGAGTGGAATAGGAGTGATGTCGAAATTATCGCGAGGGGTGGGGCAAATTCGCTGGTGATGGTGATGGTGGTGGTGTAGGAGGAAGGGAAGGAGTAGAAGGAAGAGAGAGTTCGACAGCAGACGAGGGAGGCTAGGTTTTAGGAGTGAGATTTGTGTGAGAGAAGAGATGGAGCAGTACCGCTGAGTATATAGATGGATGAAAATCCCGCCCTTCCAAAATATTTAAAAGCCCATTGAAATGTTTTTGCGGGTGAATGAAGGGTTGCGATTAGCCCAAAAACCGCAGCCCTTCGTAAATACGAAGGGCTGCAATTTTTGGGCTAAGGGCTGCGGTTTTTGGGCTAACCGCAGCCCTTCACTATTAAGGGCAGCGTTTTTAAAAAAACGTAGCCCTTGCGTTTTTTTCCACTATTATAAGATCCTCAACGATAAGTTTTGAAACCTTAGTTCCTTAACAATAAGAAAACCCAAACTTTAGGTGTTTGTTGTGTAGTTAACTCCAAAATAAGCCACCTACCATGGGAGGGTTGTGGAGTTGGCGTTGCAATCCCAAAATGAGGGTGTTAATACCCATAATTCCTTTAGAGGGATTGGTAATACTATTTATAGCATCAAGATACACTTTTCTTTTAAGGAGCTTGTATGAAACGATACTCTACAACAATTAAGCGTGAATGGTTAGGACTCGTTATTTCATGATGGATGACCTCATGTAAACTTTCTTAGGGTGCAAAATGAGAAAATTACTTTCATAAAAAAATTCAAATTTGACCATATATATAAGTCAAAGTAAGAAGTAACAAAAAGAACAAAGGTAATTAACTTCCTTCGTTTTAAAATAACCTTTCCTATTACTATAGATATAACAACAAAAGGAAATGAGATATTTGGTAGAAATAAAGTGGTGTTTTTTATTTAACATTTGGGTAGGAGAGTGAAAGTTGCTAATAGAAAAGGTAATACTCCAACTCGATTTTGTGAATTGATGTTCATATTAAAATGCTTGCTCAATTATAAATTATCTTCTTAAATCATTGATATTGGTGGTAAAATTTGATTTTGATATTGCTAAAAGTTAATTTATTGTTCAATATAACCTCTATTTAGAATTCCAATGCAACCAGTTACAAAGTTTTGATATGTTCAAGAGGAAACTCTAGGAGGAGATAATTACACCTATTTTTATGGTTTTAATTTAATATTTACTTTTATTATATACAAGTTTTATTTGATAAACTAATATTTTGGCCCAGGCAATGTCTCGATTCAGTTACAATTATCAAATATATTATTATTCATAAATTTCATAATTGATTAATTAGATTTTCATAATATTTTGTCTAGTATGAAATTGGATGTTATGGCATGATAAGTTGTTTTAAAAAATTCCCAAGGAATTGGGGATAAAAATAACAATTCCAGTGAAATTGGGGTAAGAGAATGTTATTACCGTAATAAAAATGTCAGAGATCAAAAATCTTGCCTATGTCTTTATAGTTACATATAATTGTAAGACTTTATTATGTTTTACTTTGAAACATTACACATTGAAATTGTAGTGGATTGGTGATTAAATTATCACATTTCATTTCAAAGGCCGTGTTGGATTCCTAATAGCTACACATTGTTAATATTTTTAAATGAGATCATAAACATGTATATTAGAAGCTTGGGAAGAGTGTCACGTGACACCATTAGGAATGCCTTTTAATATATTATTATATTTGTATAGATGGAAAGTAATCTTTTGTAGTGGGTTAAGGGAGGGGGAATTTTTTTTAAGGGGAATAAAACAAATTAATATATAGAAGAACTTTATGGAGCAGATTAGAACAGAATAAGGGAAGATTTATGTGGAACATAGGGGATATTTTTTTTACTATTAGAGGACTAAAAGATTTTAAAAATCAAATTTATGTGCTCAAAAACTTAAAAAGTCAAAGTGATATAAGTAAAAGGAAAATGAGAATGAGTATATAACGACATCCCAAAAGAAAATCAATTTTAAAAAATTAATAAATATATAGGCCTAATCTAATAGAGTTCCTGAATAGTGAATTGGCCTCAGGTGCTTCATTGCAGCTCAAAGTAAGGTCATTTTTGAGGAATTATAATCTTTAGTCCCACATTTTATATACTATTTCTGTGTAGGTTATTCTTATTGGTATTTGGTTGATTATGATATGTTTAGAAATTATAATTAAAATTTGTGGATCGTAATGATATGTCAACCAATAAAATGAAGCATACAAGTAGTATATAATTTTTTTTGGGTCTCCCACTGGGAACCCCTTGGTAAGAAGAATCCTACTGGATCAGCATCTCTCGCAGGTTAGCCAACCCAGCTACACAGGTCAACACTTGAGAGTAGGCAGTGGCGGAGCCAGGATTCTCAAAGTGGGGGACAAAATCCGGACGTCGAAATTTGGAAAAAAAATTAGAAAAAATTACAACACAAATTGTTTGATACTTAATGTTTTACATCCAAAATTCCAAAATGCTTGTAGGTGAATGTGAATTACTTGACGTTTCAGGAAAAAAAAAAAAAAAGGTTTGTTTTTCCTTAGCCTTGTTTGAACTTGACATTTCCTAATTAAATTCATAAACATTAATCAATTACATATCACACCAAACTAGTCAATTACAAATCAACTCATATTTACAACTTCAAAATTAGAAATTAGAAATTACAAACTCAATAAACCTAAAACATGAATCAACAAATCAACTAAATAAATCATGACCAAACCAACAACAAATCAATTCAACTAATTCAAGTATTCAACCATAAATCCATTACAAACCTAATACTTTCAACAAAAATGTTCATACAAAGTAAATCCAAAACAACTTCATAGCAGAAAATTGCACTTCAATTCCTTAAGAAAAAAGCAGTAATTAAATATCACACCAAACTAGTTAATTATAAATCAACTCATATTTACAACTTCCAAATTAGAAATTAGAGATTACAAACTAAATAAATCAACTCAATAAATCATGACCAAATCAACAACAAATCAATTCAACTAATTCAAGTATTCAACCATAAATCCATAATCACAAATTCACAAGTATCACAACCAAACAATGATAAATATTACCTAAAAAAATGAAACTAAAACTTAGGATTTAGAATAAAATAACTCACTGAGAGTGGTGAGTGGTGACTGGACTGGCCATTGGGCGTCGGCAATTGGCGACTGGTGGTGGTGGCTCCGGCTCCGGCTTGGCGGCTTCGTCGTTCTTCACTTCCTTCGTTTGGCCGCTGGGTTCCTTCTCCTTCCTTCGAAACATAAAAATAAAAATCATCCTCATTTTCGTAAACTTGAACACTCATTTCAATTTTAAGGTATTAACTTAACATCAAACAGCATTTCACCATAAGCTAATGAATTGTATCAGCTACTCATAAAAACAAATCACAAATGGGACACTGATAAGTGAATCAAATCCGAATACTTCAAAACTACGGATTACACAAACAACTGAACAAGTCATTTCATTGTCGCAAATGAAACATAAATCAAACCCTAAAACCCATGAAAATAAATTAACAGAATAAAGGATTCTTGTTTAGATCAAAAAGCCCTAATTCTACACTACAACGAAGAAATCAAAATTGACAACATCAAATCTACAAAATCTGCCCTAAATTGAGATCCCTCAAATCAAGATATGACGAGGAAGTAAAAGGGTTTACCTATGGGGGTCGATAAAATGAGATCGTCAGGCAGATCAATCTTGCGGTTAGCCATTTTTGGAGATTGAGATCGAAATCGATGGCTCAGATTCGGCGAACTTGAAAGAAGAAAGAGGAGAGAGAAAGAAGGAGGAAAAATTGGGAGAGGAGAGAGAAGAGAAATGGAAACCGTTTCAAACTTTAGTTTTCACGCGTCTCTCCCAGCGTCCTTTCTCCTTTTGTTTCGGTTTTTTTGTTTTTTCGTTTTTTTTTTTAAAAAACCGTGAAACTATTTTCTAAAAGTGGGGGGACATCTGTCCCCATGTCCCCCCTGCTGGCTCCGCCCCTGAGAGTAGGGGAAATATAAGAGAATCCCTACTCCCAATCACAACTCTGCACAAATAGGTAATGAGTTCGAACTCGTGAATTCAAAGTTAGAAGGTGAGTTCCCCACTACCTCACCAAGCAAGCTTGGTATACAAGTGGTATATAAATGTGAGACAGTAAATTTTGATTCTTTTTGAGATACTCTACCTAGGGAAAACAATTGATGTACTAGGAGTACTAGTTTAAACAATAAAGTATCATATTCCTATTTATAGGAAGTAAACGTGAAGATATGTCATAGAGAGACTCCAACCTCGGCAACCTCTCTGTATATTCCTCAAAAATTACTCAAAAATTATTATAATTTCATTGATAATGATGCGTTTACAGTTACTATGCATCTATGCAATTGGTAATACTATATATTAATACTAGAATCCAGAGATTATTATATTCCTTGCGATACTAAATCAAACCGTACAAAATAAGATATTCAAGGTTTAAAATTCATCCCTCCTTGACAAGGAGGCAAAGTGTTAACGCAATTTTATGCACTAAAATACTAAATCTAGTTGCCTTGTTGGGAAAGCCTGGCCCATGTAATAAGAATTAGCTCAAATAGCACCACTTGCTAATCAAGTGGTATTTAAAAAAACAGTCTTGATCTGATACACAATTTGCAACTTTAACCAATATAATACAGCACACACTTTTTTTCTTTTCTTGACGGGTCATAAGAGCACGTATATAACTTAGTCTAATACGAGATATATTTTGTTTTAGAATATGATACATGCAAGTCCTAAAGTAATGAGTATGCATGAGAAAAGTTTTACTTTAGAATGTGATAAATTAGTATATTACTTAGTTTAATATGAGATAAATTTTGTTTTAGAATATGATACATACAATTCCTAAAGACTAAAATAATGAGTCTGCATGAGATAAAATTTATTTTAGAATGTGATAAATTTTATATTATTTTAGAATATAAATCCTAAGGGCTACATATCATCTATTAAAAGTGAAAATATAAAGTGCTACTTAAGTATTAATAACAACGATCGATGTGTGATTTTGTCATAAAAAATAATACCATTATATAATAGATATATTCAATGCTTAATTATTTTTAGCCTTTAGAGGTGAATATATTAAAACCTATTGTGTTAGATCTTATTTTACATACATACTTTTAGCCGTTTTAAAAAAAAATGATATACATATAATCATAATTAATTCAATTTATATTTATTTTGTGATATTAAGTAAAATTACATTTCATATTAGGCCGTTCCAAAAAGAGAAATAAATTTTAAATTTAATTTTGCAAAGAAAGTCTGGTATCGATGTTCATGACAATGAAACTTGAAATCATCCTTTAACATGTGTTATTTTTTGATTAATTTCTACTACCACCACCAAAGTGGTACGGATGCTGATGGAAACTTATGGAAAAAAAATGGTATATGTCGATTGATTGATAATAACATGACCCTTTTATAGTTAGGGCTTTAGAGGTGTGCATATATGAGTTTTATAGTATGGTCATTTCTCATATTTTGTGTTCGGTTGTTCGCTAGTATCTAACATAATAAATGTTGATCTACAAGAGAATAAATTTGCTGTGACCTATTACTCCCTCGTAACTTTTTAGATGATTACTCACTTCACTTTGAGGGAAACCAAGGAGGAAGTACAAAAGTATGAGAGATAAACTGAAAAGGTGGAGAGAGAAACTAAAAAGTAGGTTAAAATATTAAAAAGTGGATGGTTGTACAAGATTTGGAAGAGATAATATATAGACAATCTTTTTTTCTTTCCTTGGTAAAAAAATAAAAATAAAAAGTGGATAACATGGGTAGAAAAAGAGGAGAAAGTAGATAAGACATGTTACCAAAAAAAAAAAAAGCAACAATGTGTACATTTAAAAGAAACATATCAAAAATGAAAATGTGTAGATTAAAAAGGTCGGTGGGGATTGTTAAACGTCGCCCTAAAATTACTTAAAATCGCCCCAAATTTATTTGTATAGACTATTTTACCCTTCCTCTTTTCCACACCACCTGCCACCCCCTGCAACCACCCGCCATCACCTACCTCCCCACCACCATCCACCTCCTGCCACCACCACCCACCTGGAAGCCGTGAATTTTTTTTTAGGACCATCGAGCGAACGTTTGGCCTGGACGCTCGCACCATGGAGCGAACGGCTGGCCTGGACGTTCGCACCATGGAGCGAACGTCTGGCATGGACGTTCGCTCCATGGGGCAAACATCCAAGCCAGACGTTTGCCCCATGGAGCGAACGTCTAGGCCAGACGTTCGCTCCATGGTCCTAAAAAAAATTTAACGGCTTCCAGTGGCTGGTGGGTGGCTGTGGCGATGGGGTGGTGGTGGCAGGAGGTGGATGGTGGTGGAGTGAGGTGGGTGGTGGTGGGTTGTGGTGGTGGTTTAGGGAAAAAGAAGGAAAAGGTTAGAGATGTAATTTCAACTTTTTTTGAGGCGATTTTAAGTACTTTTAGGGCGATGAATAGAAGTTCAGTACTTTAATCTATCATCTGTGTACCTTAATGGCTAACTCCAGATGAGGTGAAAAGGGTGCAAGAGTCTAATGATGTCAACGCTAATTATTGTTCTGTTCATTTTTATTACCCATCTATATCAGTTCGTGTTCCTTTTTGCAACTTTCATTGCAAATTATTTATGCATTACCAAAACCAATCCGATAAAAAAGAAACGAAAAGATAGAAACTGTTCGATAAAAAGAGAAGATAAGAACTAAATGAAAATATGAGGACTTGCGTCTTCATATTAAAGTCCAAAACGTTCTTTGAAGGGACAGTACCTGCTTTTGGTTGGCAATCTCCATGGTTTAATTCCTGCATTATGTTTTTTTTGAGGGGATTAAATTACTGCATCTTTATAGCCATAGTATTCGCAAGAGTGTTAGACATCCTTGGAGCAAACTCAATCCAAGGGTTCCTGATCCTGTATATATGGTCCTTGCAAAGAGTTTTTTTTTTTAAAGAAGTACCAAAGGACACTATATTTCATTAATTAAAGTCATACGACATCTACAATTGACAATTAACAATATTGAAAACAAATTGAACAAAATAAAACAAGAATTAACTGGTGAAGGGTTGAGAATCCAAATACATAGATATAACAATTCGGCATATTCTCGTTTTGTTGTCTCATACAACTTTTTGAGTGGATCCGTGGTCGCTTCATAATTTTGTGGGGAAGAAAATTCTGTGTTGATTTCGTAAGCCTAATCCGATCAATAAACATCAATCGTAGCTCCGCATAACTGGAGACCCTATTAAACTCAAATAAAACCTTGTCTTTCGAAGGAGTTCGAAAAACCTTGTCTTTCGAAGGAGTTCGAAAAACCTTGTCTTTCGAAGGAGTTCGAAAAACCCTGTATTTCGAAGGAGATCGAAAAAACCTTGTCTTTTGAAGGAGAATAACCCTTTCTTTCGAGGGATACATTATTATAACCTAAGAAACAAAGATTTGGGGCTTTCCACCGGTAAGATCCGATGGAAACCCCTTCAAAATTGACAATGGAGGCTAGGGTTTAGGGGAGAAGAGAGGAAGAGGAGGCTAGGGTTTTGCCTTTGAGAGTGTCTTAGTTTTGATAGTCCTATTTGTTCGAAATATAACACTTTCCTTGCAAAGAGTTTTTATTAGGGAGCAAAGGATGAACTTTATTGAACTATAAAATTCAATAAATAAATTGATCAAATTTACAATTTTTCAGGTTTCTCCATTGTAATTTCGGGTCATTTTCATCACACGTTCCATTTGCTTCTATGCGATTCAGATTAGTTCAATTTAGCCAAATTTAGTTAAAAAAAACGACCTAAGCATATTCTTTCTTTTGTCATTATTACCGAACTTAACACAATATTACTTATTTTATCATTTTATGTTATGACAAAAGCAAACAAAAATAAAAAAGACAACAAATTGACATATGTATTATTGCAACATTACTTTATTTTAGCATGGGGTTTCTCTTCTCCCTCTACTATTACATCACATAGACTTTTTTTGAGGGTCTTGCTATTTAACGCCCGTATTTGCTAAACATCGTTCGTATTTTTATACGTAATTTTAATTATTTTTTTTACTTTTTTTAATTACCTCAAAATATAAAAATTCCATAATTTTTTTAGCAGGAACCGAACCAATTTTCCGTTTCCACAATTGTGGAACTTAAAAAAATGGTCGTTTTTACCATGGCGGAAACGAAATTTCAATTGGGTTCCATGTGTAAATAGCGAAGAATTTTTTTTTGGAAGAAATGGTGTATTGTGAGAAGGAAGGAGAAGGAGGAAGAAAAGGAAAGGTGTAGGAGCGATGGTGTCGGGCTCCGACGAAGGGTAAGGATGGAGGAAGGAGAAGAAGGGAGGAGGAGGACGAAGAAGAAAGAAGGGGATGCGGGGGGTTGCTGTGGGGGGTGCTGCAGGGGTCGGGTAGCTAGGGTTGTACGCGTAACATGCGTTGGGGAACAGAGGGGTTGTACAGGTAGCAAGTGTTGGGGAGCAGGGGCGGGGATGGGCTATGCACGGGAATAAGGTGGGTTTGGGGGTGCTGCAGGGGTGGGGGTGGTTGCGGGGGGTTGGGGCTAGGAGGTTGTTATGGTAGGTTAGAAAATAGAAAGAAGAAGTAGAGGAGGGAGTAAGAAGAAAAAGATATCGTATAAATAGGAGCGTTATACAGTAAATAAAGGCGGCAAATAGTGTGGATCTTTTTAAGCTATCTTTTGACCAAATGGATTTCTTAAAACATATCTCTCATTAAATGTTATAACCAAGGATATATTTGAATCATATGCTATGTTTTCATTACATATAAATCACTAATTATAATTAAAGTGTAATCTATACAAAAATACAGAGTATGTAGATTAAGAAGAAATGGTGAGAGTATATGGTATATATGGATGTTAGAAATGAATATTAAAACATACCCAAAGTTTAAGGAAAGATGTGATGATCAAACCATGGATTAGTTAAACAAAAAGTTATTAAAGTTACAAAAAAAAGGAGTAATAAGTTGAATAGCTGAAATTCTATCTGCAAAACTGTAAAATTAAACACGTCTTCTACTTCATTTTACTTGCATCGGTTAGACGTTTGCACTATTTAGAAACTCTACTTAGTTTATCTTAGGTGACTTATTGTTAAGGAAAAACATATTCACGTAGCTTCTTATTAGATTCGTCTCAATATATATTTTTTCGAAAATCTACTTTTTATAATTTTTAATTATCGGTAATTAAAGATAGTAGTAGTTGAAGTTATGTATTGGCAAGCATGAAAGTCAAACGGTTGCAAGTAAAAAGAAACAAAGGAAGTAGTTACAATACTCAAAAGTAAAGGAAAACAAATCAAATAATAAGTCAAAAACATAAAATCATATAGCTAGTTTCTAGAAGATGCAACTACAAACTTGGCAGACATATGGAACATATACGCAATTAACACCCTAGTCTTATCGAATACAATCCGTGACTACCTAACAAAAAAATTCACAAACATTAAAAATCAAAATTAGGAAAGAAGAAAAATTGATGTTTGAGTATAAGATATTGAGTGATTTGGTTACAGTGAAAGTTTGAGAAAATAAATGGAATTATGATGAATGATGGTTAATTAGGCCTCTCAATAAGTACCAAGATTCCAATATGTGATGATTGATGTAACTTATTAAGGGTATGCTTTTTTTGAAAGAGAATGTTCATAAATTGAAGGTTAAACGTACGACATCTACAGTAGGTATTAAAGAAAAACAAGATACAATCGAACAAGATCAAATCAAATTCGTCTTCGCAAAAACTACAATGAACCAAATCAAGCAATACATCGCAACCCCTTGTATTTGTTAAATCAAGCAGTTATTGATGAGTAAGTCTATCATTCTGACATAGTTTGGGGAAGAGCATTCTTAATCGAGCCATGTTGACCACATTCGAGTTTCTAATACCTTCATGTTGGTAGTCTTGAACTTCAACCAATGAGAACAAATTCTCATACCTAAAGACAAACAAACCATACTCACAACTCCCATAAGGGAGTAGGATATCTCCACAGTAGAGACCAAAAACCCCATAGCAGGGATCGAGAAAGTCTCATAAAGATAGACTAATTTATTCAACAAAACAAGAAAATAAACCAAAAACTGAAAATAAGAAAGGAGAATGGGCATACCATGAATGAAATTATCCATGGGAGCTCCAATCTGAGGAAGAAGGGGTAGGGGAGACGATGGGGGTGGCTAGAGAGAATACTAGGTTTGGGGAGAGGGGGTGCTCTTTTACTTATTGATGGGTTGTGAACTTTTGAGGGTATACTTTTTAAATATGGGATTTGAAAGAAATTGAACTTTAGCGGGTCATAGTTGATTTTTTTTTGTAAATTGTGACAATTAAACATATGAATTTGATAGGAATGAATTATTCAAGAAAGAGAAGTCGAGATGCATGGTGTAGAGGAACGAAGTAGGCCGGGTGTAAGTTATTTAATTTGGTTAAAAATCGAAAATCGAATTAATAATTATATTTTTTTATAAATCGGTTCGGTTTGGACTAAAAAAAAAATATTTTCCAGTTTTCGTTTTGGTTCATTTTTTGTTCTAAAAAACCGAAAAAACCAAACCAAACCGCACTTTAATAATCTATATAGCCATATGGGCCTTAGCAAACCCGGTCCAGCAAAAGTAAAACTAAACCCTTCTATTTTCTACCTCCCCTAAGGCCCTAAGTCCCTATCAAACACTAAGAGAGATTCCTCCCTCCCAGCCGTCTCTTTCCTCCCTCCCAGCCGTCTCTATCTCCTCTATTTCTCACTCCTCAATCCTCACTCGCTAGCTGATGTCTGGTTTCCCCAAACCTGTAAAGAAGATTGAAGAAACCCTTGACGATTGAAAGAATTATTGCGGATTTGGATGATTTCTTGAAAGGTGCTAAGAAGAAGATGAAGATTTCAGAACTGTTTTTGATGTTATATAGGATATGTTTTCATGAAATTGGTTGAGTGTATTGAACAGAATTCAAGTTTTGTTTTTGGTTTAGTGATGCTGTTTATGGTTCTCTGCTAATAGGTTATATGTTGCTCATTTGAATTATCAAGAATTTTCGTTATTTATAATTATTTTCGGTTTTTCGGTTTGATTTGGCTTTTCGTTTGGAATTTCGGTTTAGTTTGGTTTGAGTTGAATTTTGGTTTGGATTTGGACTTGAATTTTGAAAATCGAATTTTGGTTTTGCCGCAAAACCGAACTTACACCCCAAGAAGGAAGAATGAGAATGAGAGAAGCTTTAATGATTTGTGAAATCTAAAGAGTTTGAGAGGAAGAATAAGGGAAAAGCAATAAATTAGGGGGGAGGGTGAAAATGAAAAAGCAGCAACATGTACATAGATATTTATCACAAATTATTGGGTGTAGCAGTTACACCATAATTTATGGTGTAACAACCCACATATCACCGCTTATTTTGTAAAATAATATTCAAATGACATGAAATAAATAAGAAAATAACATGAGATTCATGTCATTATTTGTATTGTACATGTCATTCTTGTTGAAGTGTATGTCGTTATGCATGTTACACAATAAGTGTTAGTGTAACATGTTACACCCAAGATACACTCAATATTTATTGAACTAGCTCATACTTGAGCAATACTTGATTTTCAAATTTCTTGATAAAAACAATCTAGCTGCTCATTCAAGGTATTCTAAAAACTGCTCACGGATTAAACAATATAAAAGTTTTCAATACAAGCAACTTTATCAATGTCTAATATAGGAGTAGTAATTAACAAGTACCCTACTTATATTTGCAATGCATTCATTTATTAATCTTTGATGATTTTGTGATAGTGTTATACCTTAATTTTATTTATTTTAGTTGAGCTGAACTTAACTGAACTCAATTTTTCTGATAAATACTGAAAATAAGGTGAACATAACAGACTCACTGGCAAGCTGCGTGTTATTCTAGTATGAATACTAGTCCAACTACAAGAGGGGGGGTGAATTGTAGTTGAGGAGAAATTTTCAAAATGTATTGCGGAATTAAAACAAACTGAAAGTAGAAAGAGATAAACACACAAGATTTTTACAATGAAAACATCCTAGGCCCAATAGGAAGAAAAACCTTGACCACGAGGGATTTTGACTCAAACTCTCTTTACTATAATAGGCCAAAAGACTCTATCTTTTACAATCTATTAATGGACCTTCTTTGTTCCTCTAGGAACTTGTTCCCAGTCACCCAGTTCCTCCTGAGCTGATGACACTCACTTTGACTTCACTCGAAGTCTTCTCTCTTCTCTCTTTCTTTCTCTCTCTTGATTAAAAGGATATACTCTTAATTTTCTCTCACCCACACACTATGAATATTACAATAATAAGTATGTTGAATATAAGAGGAAATTACATGAAAACTTTCTAAGTGGATAATTAAATTTCGCTCAAGAAATTTATTAGGTTTCAACAAGTAATTCCTTCCTTATATAGCTGTTGTAATTTTTCCTTCTTCTTCTGGTCATGTAGTGCTCCACATTCTCCAATCTCCATGATGTTCATTTGTAGTGATGGAGATCATGGTTCAACTTTCGCTGCACTTTCTCCACATTTATTGCAACGGAAATAAACCGCTTCATTTATCCATTAGTGGGCTAACCTCAAGCAAGTAATACTTAAGTGGGTTGAGTTAGTTGGAGAGCTTTAAGGAATTAGCTCCACAAAATCAGCCACGCTTATTCCAACTGTTTTTCAAACAATTCTAATAGCACAATATATCTACTAACACTAAGAATCTTTTATTCAAAGATTCTAAGGTAATAGATTATTTAACATACTTTATCATAAAATTCAAAAGTGCATAAAAATAATATCTTGACTTAGATTAAATAAATAATCTTTCTCCACAAGATATAAATGCAAAAATAAACATTACATTATTTTGGGTATTTTATATTTTGCGTAAAACAAAAACTATATAGTAGAACCTAATTATTTGGTATCATCAAAACAAGGAATACAACAATATTCCCCCTTTTTGATGATGGCAAATATAAGGCATATAAATATATAAAATTAACAAAAACTAATAAATAGCAAAAGGATCAAAAGCTAAGGAGGTCAAAAACAAACAAAGCTAACAAAAGACTAAAAAGTAAAACTAACACTAAACTAACATAAATCAGTTTTGTTGACAATGCAAATAAAAAACCGAAAATTATCACCTAGAAACTAAGAAGACTAGAATTGAATTTTTATGTGCCACTCTACTTCCCCCTTTTGTCATCATCAAAAACAACTAAGTACCCAGCAGGACTCTAAGAGTTTATCATAGACAACAATGTCAAGGCGTAGTAGCTCAAACATTCATCTAATAATACTAGCCATCCAAACATTATAATGAGCATATTAAGATGAGATCAATGTACTTAGTCATGAGAAATGCACAAGCTAAGTTTGTGATGAAGAGAAAAGAAAGAAAAGAGAGCAAAAAGAGAAGCAAGAGAATAAAAGATAAAAGAAGATGATTAACCAAAATATTTTATCACCAGAAACTGGTGTGTGATGCACATTCAAAAAGGTGATAAAAGGATAGTAATAACAAACCACCATTGTTTAATACAAACCCAAAAAAAAATTAATATTGTTTCATCAGATTAGAGGGAAGGAAAGGGGATTAGGGCTTGGGGAGAACAACATAAGAAGCGACCACAACATCAATCTTCTCACAAGCAGCAGATTCGCCTTTCTTCACTCCTGCTAGGATCTGCTCCTATTGAAGATCAACTCTAGCAATCCTGGCTTCAATACCCTGGACTCTTATGTGCAAGAGGGACAGAGACTCCTGAATTGAATGTAGAATCCCATGGAGACCAGTAGTGGAGAGAAGGGGAAAATCAATAGTCCTTGATCCTGAAGGAGCCTGATCCTCCTCTAGATCAATATGAACAGCACCCTGACCCTGTTCCATTGGAGCCTTGGTCACAACAATCCTTTGACTCTTCCTCACTGACCTAGGTCCTTCAGCACTGACCTCCTCCTCAAACTTCCTCTTGATCCCAGTCTCAACCTTCCCCTTAGGTTCTACCACCTCAAATTCTAACTTCCCACCCTGTACCCTCAGAGACAGCCTAAATTAAGTCTCTTTGGTCAAATAGTTATCAGGCTCTAGATCAAAAGAAGTACTAGAAGGAAGTTTAATTTGGTTCTTTTTTAGGATAATAGAAATAAGGTTGGCATACCCCACTTTTGTGTTGTGGGTAATGTAGTAGGAGATGTGAGAAATCATTATAGCAGGGAAGTTGATTTTTATATTCTTAGCAAGGCAAAACATTAAAGAAAGATCCATGAGGCTCGCTTGAGTCCTCTTGGATGTTCTTGGCAAAATAAAGCGCCAAACTAAGTGAAACAGAAATTTGTGATATGGAGTGAGATCTTTCTGATCTAGGGACAAGTCAGAATCCTTACCCCCAAAGAAACTTAGTATTGTAGAATTTGAAGCACCATTAACATTCAACTTAGCCCTACCCATGACATATTCCTTGTACCCTTCAGTAGGTACCTCAAACCATTCACCCAAGTTCTTTTCGGTGAACTTAACCAGTTTTCCATTAACGACACTAATGCACAGCCCCTCGGTATTCTCGAAACTAGCAATGAATTCACTCATCTCACTTTCATAAAGACCCTCATCAAAATTTAACACTTTAACCCATTTTTGAAACTTAGCAAGATCAAGAAACTGACCCCACTTAATTTTCTTGCACCAGGTGAAATCAACACAAAACCCAATGATATACTTGGAAGATTTTGATTTCTTACCCCTTTTTGTAAGAACCAAGACTTCCTTTTCTTGCTCTGTTTCAGCAGCATCCAAATCGTCTTCTTTCTTTGGAGAGATTACTTCATTTTCAGCCAAATTTTCTTGAGAATCCAGGGAATCTTCATTGGAGTTGGAAAATTTTTGGTTTCATCGGAGGATTTTCTTTTGGGAGCCATTTAGGGTTTAGGTGAAGAAGATGAAGTTGACAGATTTTTGTGTGAGAGAAAGAGAAAAGACCGTTTTGCAGAGTTAATGGTTTTAGGTAAAAGAGGTGAATTTGCCGTGTATATTAAGGTTTGATTTGATGGGTTTTTATTTTGGGGAAGGTTTATGGGGGATGGTGAAAAAGAATTAAATGTGACTTTTCCCTTCCTTCTTCAAATCCGTTGAATCATTTTAGTTTTAGGTATGTACATGAACGCTGGTGAAGCGTTGCTACAAAAAAAAAATTATTTGTGGAGGATGAATGAAGAAAGATAATAAATTCATGAAAAAGAAAATAAAATTGAATAAAATAAAATGAAATGAAGCTAAGATTTACGTGGAAAGAAATAAAAGAAATAGAAGGTGTGAACTCATGCATGTTACATGTTCAACCTATATGTACAGTAACCGTTCTATTTTTTGCTCAAGTATATGCATGGACAATAAGGGGAGTATTATGAAGAATAATGTGAGTCCTTTACAATGACTGTGTAATGAGTGATCAAATTCACATAATGTTGCTGACCACTTAGTGTAATCTTGTAACTAAGGGTTTTATTTAAAGTAGCACACTTAATGAATTCTAATCATCCCTAGCTCTAAGCGAATTTTCTCAAACTTTTCTCTAGGAAGTGGTTTAGTCAATATGTCAGCTATTTGATTTTCTGTTGGACAAAATTCAACTTTAACAAGACCTTTTTCTACATTATCCTTAAGGAAATGATGCCTAGCTAATGTGAATATGCTTGACCCTTGAATGATGAACTGGGTGCTTAGAAATACAAATTGCACTAGTATTATCACAATAGATAGGAACACACTTGAACTTAATGCCAAAGTCTCTTACTTGTTGCTTGATCCAAAGGACTTGGGAACAGCATGCAGCAGCTGCTAAATACTCTGCCTCTGCTGTGGATAAGGCAACAGTATTTTGCTTCTTTGAGCTCCATGAGACCAAGCTTGTTCCTAGGTACTGGACAATGCTTGATGTGCTCTTGCAATTAACCAAGTCTCCAGCATAATCCGCATCTGAATAGCTTACTAGGTCAAAAAATCACTTCGAGGATAGAACAAACATAAGTCATCGTTTCCCTTCAAATACCTTAGAATTCTCTTAACTGCTGTTAAGTGAGATTCTTTGGGATTTGATTGGAATCGAGCACATAAACCAACACTAAAAGAAATATCGGGTCTACTTGCTGTTTAGTAAAGTAATGAACCAATCATACCTCGATATTGCTTCTCGTTTACACACTTACCATTTGAATCTTCATCTAACCTTGTTCCTGTTCCTATGGGAGTGTGGTTGGTTTTTTATTGTTCCAGTCCATATTTCTTAAGCAGTTCCTTGACATATTTTTGTTGATGGATCATTGTTCCTCTTTTAGTTTGCTTGATTCGCAATCCCAAAAAGAAGTTCAACTCTCCCATCATACTCATTTCGAACTCATTACTCCTAAGATCAGCAAACTCCTTGCAAAGAAGATCATTAGTAGCACCGAATATTATATCATCAACATAAAGTTGGACTACTAATATGTATATCAACTTTACCTCTTATGAAATCATGTGAAAGCAGGAATTTTGAAAACCTTTCATACCAAGATCTAGGAGCTTGTTTCAACCCATAAAGAACTTTATCAAGCTTATAGACTTGATTTGGAAGTTCCGGATTTTCAAATCCAGGAGGTTGTTCCACATAGACATCTTCAATTTAAAAACCATTTAGAAATGCACATTTGACGTTCATTTGGTACAACTTAAATCCCATAAAGGCAGCAAAGGCAATCAAAATTCTAATTGCTTCTATCCTAGCAACAGGAGCAAAGGTTTCATCAAAATCAATACCTTCTTGTTGATTATAACCTTTGGCAACAAGTTTGGCCTTGTTCCTTACCACAGTTCCATGCTCATTGAGCTTGTTCCTGAATACCCATCTAAGTCCGATAACTTTCTGGTTCTTTGGTTTAGTCTCCAGGTGCCATACCTTGTTCCTCTGGAACTCATTTAGCTCCTCTTGCATAGCATTGATCCAATCAGCCTCTTTGAGTGCTTCCATATGATCCTTAGGTTATGTCATAGATAAGAAAGCGTGAAAAGCACAAAAATTCTTCATTTGGGATCTCGTTTGAGTTCCCTTTTCAATGTCACTTATTATTAATTATAAGGGATGAGAATTTTGGTGTTTCCAAGGCTTTGGATCAAATCTCCTAGTTGCTTCTTTAGTTTCTTGAGGTGATTGATTCACTTGATCTTCTTCAGATTCAGTACCTCCTTGATCTTCCTGAGTTCCTTCTGTTGCTGGTTCCTCGTAAGGATCAGGAACAGGATTATCTGGATCAGGAAATTGCTTCTTCTCTTTTCCTGCAGGGGTTAGTTCCTCATCACAGTGATTTAACTCATCAGGATGAGTCAAACCTATTTCAAAGTTATCATTATGACTCCGTTCCTGCAAGGAGTTAGTATCATCAAATATACTTGCTACTTAAGGCATATCCTAGAAACATAGCATCATCACTTCTAGCATCGAATTTTCCTAAGTTGTCCTTTCCATTATTATGTACAAAGCATTTACATCCAAAAACACGAAAGTAAGCGATATTGGGTTTTTCTTCCTCTAAGGAGCTCGTAAGGTGTCTTCAAAGTGATTGGTCTTAGCATGACACGATTGATGATATAGCATGCTGTATTCACTGCTTCAGCCCAAAAATTCTTCGGAAGACGACTTGCAATAATCATCCTCCTTGACATATCCTCAAGGGTCCGGTTCTTCCTTTCGACTATACCATTTTATTGTGGTGTTCTTGGACCTGAAAAGTTATGATCTAAACCTTCATTGCTGCAAAATTCATCAAACTTGGAGTTTTCAAACTCCTTACCATGGTCAGATCTTAAATGCTTTAATTTAAAACCACCTGTTCTTTGAATCTTTTTAGCAAAGGTTAGAAATTCATCAAACGTTTCATCCTTACTATGAAGAAAAATAACCCATGTGTATCTTGAAAAATCATCTACTATGACTAATACATATCTCTTACCAGATCGGATTTGGATGCGTACAGGGCCACATAAGTCCATGTGAAGAAGTTCCAATGGACTTTGTGTGCTTATCAATTTCTTGGATTTGAATGAGGATCTCACTTTCTTGCCTTTAACAAATGATCACAAACACCATGGTTCAAACACTTAATTGTTGGTAAACCAACTACCAAGTCCTTCCCACTTAGTTTATGCAGTAGGGACAGGCTTGCATGACCGCAACGTTTGTGCCATAGAAGAGGATCAGCCTCGATCACGCTTAAACATGTGAGATTATTCCTAAGAACAAGGTTCATGTCGACCATGTAGGTGTTCCCTTTCCTCGTTCCCTCAAGGATCTTGGTTCCTGTACATTCATTGCTGACTATACAAGACTCATTAGTAAACTTCACATTATTTCCCTTATCGCAAACCTGAGATATACTAAGTAAACTATTCTTTAAACCCTCGACCAAAAAGACATTATCTATGGAATGTGACTGAGATTTACCAATCTTACCAACTGTTACTATATGATGTGACCAAGTTATGTGCGATTATAGAGTGTTGAGAAGTCCATTTCACTAAGGTTTAAGGTTTAAGAAGGAGAGTTTGACTCATCTAAACCTTAGTGTGGAGAAGAGGGAGTAATGATGAATTTGCGATATTAGAGGAGATTTAAGGATATTTTGTGGTTATATGTGTTTATGATCATTTACAGGTGGATTCCCATCCCGTGTTTGCGATCCATTCAACATAAATAGATCACAAAGTTCATTGGAGTCTAGAGTTATATGGTGGAGGCATCCAAGTTCAGCTCGTGGCTCTACAGCATTGTTTCCCCACCATGGGCGTTGAAGAGCCCACCTCGGGCGTTTGTAGAGAAGGTCGGATCTTGGGCAGTAGCGAGTGCCCGAGCTGCGCACCACACACGCACGGCCGGCGCATATCGAGCCTCACAGATCATGCGCAGCACCAGCATGCCCGACTCGCGCACCAGCATCGCACGAGTCGCGTACTTCGAGCGGAAGCAAGAGATTCACAGCAGCGAAGGCATGACATTGACAGTGTCGAGTGCCCGACTCGCGCATCGACAACGCACGAGTCGCGCACTTCAAGCGGAGAGTGTTTGTTGGCAGCAGCGGAGGCCCGAGTCTCGCGCCATAGCTGTCCGACTCGCGCACCTCGACGCGGTTACGTCTCTTCGACAGTTTTCAGCTTTCCCTTAGGTTTTATTAATGAGAAAAACGTTTTGTTTTGATATCTTGTAATTTTTGAACTTAATTAGAGAGGATAGAGAAGAAGAAACCTAATCCCTATCTTCCCTTTTTGAGTTTCGAATCATTAGTTTGAAGATTTCTTCGATGGAAGCTATGTCGATTGTAGCCTAAATCTAGTCTTGAGAACGGTTAATCAAGCTTCGGTCTATTATTGTGAGGTTTCTCTTTGTTAACTTTTTCTTAATTATAATTGTGATTTCTTGATTTTAATCTATGATTGTGGTATGTATTGCTAGGAGTACTACTAGTTTATACATTCGATTTATCATTTGCTAGGATTTAGAATTGATGCCGATTCATCTGTTCTTCTTTCATGAGTAGCAATCTAGGGTTTGATTAATGAATCTGATTATTCTTGATTAATCACTAGAGAAATCACAAGTTCCAATTTGAATAAGTTGTGCTAGCAATTTGTTAATTGGCTCATTGTTTCCTAGTTCGTTGATGTTCTATTGATTTGAATTTAATCTCTGATTAGATTAGATTAATCTTTAGTTCAAGTTTTATGATCATCTGATTGTGATTGTTTAACGGTACTTTTGAGGGAAAGGAATTTGATTTCCAACTTTGAGTAATTAAGAATAAAGTTACACATTTGAGAAACCAATGATCAATAGTATGAATCGAAGTGGCCATTAATCGAACTCAAGATTCTTCTCTTCTTGATTACATCACTTCTTTATTATACTTTAGTTATTCGTATTTAGTTATTCATTTCTTTAATCCCAAAACCCCCATTTGATCTATTATAAGCACGAGTTAGTCCCCAAGTCTCTGTGGATTCGACCCTACTTGCCACTTACATTTATTTGTATTGGAAAGAAGGAAAATAAACTTTTATCTTTGGTAGCGCGTACGACCGCGTCCCACCAAATTTTGGCGCCGTTGCCGGGGACTTGGCAACTACTAAAACGTGTTTATTGTAGATTGTGTTTTGAAATTTCACTTGTTGATTAGTATATGGTTGGCACCCGTGCTACTAACCAAGATTGTGTGGATTACGATCCCGAGTTAGAATTGAATCTTTTCAGGCTGCGAAGGGAATTGAGAAGAAATTTTCAAGAACTTCCATTTTCATTGAATTTGGAAGAAGAAATGCCACCTAGGGTGGAGACTCGTACTCTGAGGGAGCTCACCGCTCCTAATCTTGATCAGCAACCATTATGTATCACTTTCCCAACACCGGAAGCAGGTACCACCTTCGAGCTCAAGTCAGGGCTCATTCATCTATTACCATCTTTTCATGGGCTCAGTGGTGAAGACCCTAACAAGTTCCTATCCGAGTTCCATGTTGTGTGCTCAAGCATGAAATCGAGTAATGCCACGGAAGAGCAAGTTAAGATGAGGGCATTTCCTTTTTCTCTTAAGAATACGGCCAAAGATTGGCTATATTATCTTCCCCCGGGGTGTATCTCCAGTTGGTCTGAGATGAAGAAGCGGTTCCTTGATAAATATTTTCCCGCTTCAAAGTCATCCACACTCAAGAAAGAGATCAGCAACATAGAGCAATGATATGATGAATCTTTGTATGAATATTGGGAGCGTTTTAAGAGGTTATGTGCAAGCTGTCCGTATCATGGATATAGTGAGGAAGATTTGATCTTATACTTCTACAATGGACTTTATGATGATGATGTGCGGATGATGAATGCAGCTAGTGGTGGATCGATCATAAATAAGACTCCAGCGAACGCTAGAGCTTTGATAGAGGAGCTTTCTGAAGGCTCCAGACATTTTAGTAGGCGATCCACCCACAAGAAGGTGAATGTGAGTAGCTCAAACACGCAAAATCCCAAACTTGAAGAACAGGTTCAAGCTCTTACCTCACTAGTAAGAGAGCTCATTGTTAAGGGACACACACAACAAGTTAAGGCGTGTGGGATATGTGCTTCAGATCACCCCACTGATTATTGCCCACAACTTCAAGAGGGATCAAGTGAGGAAGTCAACGCTCTTGGTTTTCAAGGCTCAGGGAATCAAAGGAGATATGATCCTTATTCCAACACATACAATCCTGGTTGGAGAGATAATCCGAGGTTGAGGTATGGTAATGAGCAAGGTAACCAACAACCCAATCATCAACCGCAACAACAGTTCATGAGACCCCAAGCTCCAGTTCAGGGTCAGAATTCGGATATGAGGCAAAGTTCTACAATGTCTACTGAAGATATGCTCAATGCCTTAACCAAGAATGTGACCACCATGCAAGGGAATATGGTACAGTTTCAAGAGGAAATCCGCTCTAGTATAAGGAATTTGGAAACACAGATGAGCCAGGTTTCGAGTGCGGTGAGCGAGGCTAGAGGCTCGTGAATTGGGAAAATTACCCTCCCAAACAAGTAAACCCAAAGAAGAATGTGAGTTCTATCATGATAAGGGGTGATACACAGCTGACACAGGGAGAAAGAGTGGTGACAAGAAACAAGGAAGTTACTTTACTTCCAAAGCATCGACCTCCCCCACCTTTTCCAGAAGCTTTGCGGGCCGATAGAAGGTATGAACGCAACAAAGGTATATACGAGTCCATACGCGAATGTGAGGTAAGTTATCCTATTTTAACCAACATAGAGAAAACTAGTGAGCATGTTTCTGCTATTTCTCATAATGCACTTCCTCCCAAATATGATGACCCAGGCATGTTTACCATCCCTTGCACTATTAATGACATTGGTATTCCTAAAGCTATGTTAGACTTAGGTGCTTCAATTAATGTGATTCCATTTTCGCTATATAAGTCTTTAGCGCTTGGCCCTTTGCATGCAACAAATGTCATAGTGCAATTAGCTGACGGATCCCACGCTTATCCCAAGGGTAAGGTCGAGGATGTGTTACTTCATGTTGGTAAACTTCAGTTTCCTACTGACTTTTATGTACTGGACATGGAGTCTGATTGTCATGTTTCTCCTGTTCTTTTAGGGAGACCGTTTTTTAAAACATCCAGTACAAAAATTGATGTTGGTGCTGGGTCATTAACTGTGGAGTTTGGGGGACATATAGAAGCATTTGGTATTCATGAGTCTAGGAATTCCCTAGCGACTGTACATCCCTCATGCTTTATGGGTACTATTCAGTCCATAGAGTGTGATACATATGATACCAGTGAAGGACATGAGTCATTGGAGGTAGTGAGGTTGCAAAAACATGAGAGACCACCTGATTTACTGCATAGTTTTACACCTTTTTCACTAACGCTAGCTGTGCAGGAAGTTGTCTTATCAAACTTACAGGTACAAGTGTTGGAACAAGGAGTTGAACCATCCTCGGACTGATTGTGGGAGGTATAAGGTTGAGCTAACGACTTTAAACTAGCGCTACTCGGGAGGCAACCCGAGCCCCTTTTTCTTTTCTTCTTTCTTTTTCTTTTCTATTTTTCTTCCTTTTCTTTTCCTTCTTACTCTTAAACCTCACCATTTTTATACTCCATCACAACAAATTATCCTTCACCAACCGTTACCCCTCTAGATTCCCGAGCTACAATTCACAACTCTTAGCCAATCATAATCCAAATTAAGCCAAAATACATCAAGAGACCTTTGAGAGGTGTCCATTTGAGAGACGTTGGTGAAATTGGAGGGTCGAGATTGATGAAGGAGTTGCATGAGCAATACTTACGAGCAATGATGCGCATTTGCATACCGGATTTGGTTCTGCTATAAGGTGCACATTCCGAAATTATATTCTCCCAATGAATTTAATTTTGGATTAGTCATTTACATGGGGGTTATAAGGAGTCGGGTTGTGAGATGGTGTGTGTGTTTGTCGTCATTGTGTTTTCTTATGTTATTGGGGTGTGATTTGTTTTTGATGGGTATTGTTGAGGAAGTGAGAATTGTTGTGAGAGTCGGTTTTTGAGTGTTCCCCTTTTCATTTCTTGTGTTTTTCTTGTACTTGCTCTCACATTGAGGACAATGTCTTGATTAAGTAGGGGGGAGGAATTGCTCATTGTTTTATTTGATGTTTTCTCATTGAAAAAAAAAAATAAAAAAAATAAAAAAAAAATACGAAAGCCCGCTGAGTTGAAAACCCGCAAGGGCGGACGACTCAGGCAAAAATGGGAGCCCGGATAGGTTGAAAACCCGAAAGGGCAATCTATGCAAAAAAGTGGCTAATTGGAGCAGGTGAGATGGTGAGCTCATAAATGAAAAAAAATGCGTGTGAAGCTAGGATGAAAACCCGAAAGGGCTCCTAGGCAAAATCAGAGATAAAAGAGAGAAATTTGAAATCATTTGCCGGAGTTGGTGTCATAAGGAGGGTTGGTGATATAAGGAGTGCCTCGGGTAGGTTTTTCATCTTGATGTTCGGAGTTAGAGGCGAATAGGTTAGAGCTCGCTCATCATTGGAGGAATAAGGAGTTTGGTGGTTGTGATTGTGTTTAGATGGTCCAAGTTCGAGTCCTTTGAGTTTTGTCAGGATTCGAATTTGTTTTTGTCATTTCATAACATGAGGATGGTTGTGGTGTTGTGCAGATTGGAATGGCTTTGAATCCTTTGAGATCTTTCGGGGTTCAAAGTCATGTGTTTTGATTATCTTGGTGTTGAGTATAGTATGAGAGTGCTATTTACATTTTTTCAGGAGAGCTTTTAGTTCAGGTGTGGGGGTGACTCTTACCCTTAAGCTTGGCTTAAGCGAATCGGGGGGAATAGCAAACTTTTATCATACATTAGGATGGAGAGATAAAGGGAGTAGTGAAAGGTGAGCAATGGCTTGGAACGGGTGCCGCATTGACATTTATTTTGAGTTTACTCGAGATCGAGTAAAGTTCAAGTGTGAGGGTATCTGATGTGACCAAGTTATGTGCGATTATAGAGTGTTGAGAAGTCCATTTCACTAAGGTTTAAGGTTTAAGAAGGAGAGTTTGACTCATCTAAACCTTAGTGTGGAGAAGAGGGAGTAATGATGAATTTGCGATATTAGAGGAGATTTAAGGATATTTTGTGGTTATATTGTTTATGATCATTTACAGGTGGATTCCCATCCCGTGTTTGCGATCCATTCAACATAAACAGATCACAAAGTTCATTGGAGTCTAGAGTTATATGGTGGCGGCATCCAAGTTCAGCTCGTGGCTCTACAGCATTGTTTGCCCACCATGGGCGTTGAAGAGCCCACCTCGGGCGTTTGAAGAGAAGGTCGGATCTTGGGCAGTAGCGAGTGCCCGAGCTGCACACCACACACGCACGGCCCACGCATATCGAGCCTCACAGATCATGCGCAGCACCAGCATGCCCGACTCGCGCACCAGCATCGCACGAGTCGCGCACTTCGAGCGGAAGCAAGAGATTCACAGCAGCGAAGGCATGACATTGACAGTGTCGAGTGCCCGACTCGCGCATAGACAACGCACGAGCCGCGTACTTCGAGCGGAGAGTGTTTGTTGGCAGCAGCGGAGGCCCGAGTCTCGCGCCATAGCTGTCCGACTCGCGCACCTCGACGCGGTTACGTCTCTTCGACAGTTTTCAGCTTTCCCTTAGGTTTTATTAATGAGAAAAACGTTTTGTTTTGATATCTTGTAATTTTTGAACTTAATTAGAGAGGATAGAGAAGAAGAAACCTAATCCCTATCTTCCCTTTTTGAGTTTCGAATCATTAGTTTGAAGATTTCTTCGATGGAAGCTATGTCGATTGTAGCCTAAATCTAGTCTTGAGAACGGTTAATCAAGCTTCGGTCTATTATTGTGAGGTTTCTCTTTGTTAACTTTTTCTTAATTATAATTGTGATTTCTTGATTTTAATCTATGATTGTGGTATGTATTGCTAGGAGTACTACTAGTTTATACATTCGATTTATCATTTGCTAGGATTTAGAATTGATGCCGATTCATCTGTTCTTCTTTCATGAGTAGCAATCTAGGGTTTGATTAATGAATCTGATTATTCTTGATTAATCACTAGAGAAATCACAAGTTCCAATTTGAATATGTTGTGCTAGCAATTTGTTAATTGGCTCATTGTTTCCTAGTTCGTTGATGTTCTATTGATTTGAATTTAATCTCTGATTAGATATGATTAATCTTTAGTTCAAGTTTTATGATCATCTGATTGTGATTGTTTAACGGTACTTTTGAGGGAAAGGAATTTGATTTCCAACTTTGAGTAATTAAGAATAAAGTTACACATTTGAGAAACCAATGATCAATAGTATGAATCGAAGTGGCCATTAACCGAACTCAAGATTCTTCTCTTCTTGATTACATCACTTCTTTATTATACTTTAGTTATTCGTATTTAGCTATTCATTTCTTTAATCCCAAAACCCCCATTTGATCTATTATAAGCACGAGTTAGTCCCCAAGTCTCTGTGGATTCGACCCTACTTGCCACTTACATTTATTTGTATTGGAAAGAAGGAAAAAAAACTTTTATCTTTGGTAGCGCATACGACCGCGTCCCACCACTATATTACCTGTAAGATTGTCTCCAAAGGTCATAGTTCCTCCATTGAAGACTGAGAGTGAGAGAAATTTTGATCTATCTCCTGTCATGTGCTTAGAACAACCGCTATCGAGGTACCATAGGTTGTTCCCCTCACTTCAGCCTTGGGGTTTGATGATTCCACTTTGTCTTTGATATTCGCCATGAGACATAGATGGGCAATTTCTTCCTCAGTTTGTTCCTGCTCCTCCTCTGAGTCAGACTCTCCCCATGCTGCAACTATGGCTCTCTTCATATCATTTTTCGAGAATGACTTTAGTTGTTCCTTGCCCTTCTCTTTGTATCTTCCTTTTGCTTTCTCGTTTTCCCATTGAGGACACTCCTTGATTAAATGATCAAGGCCTCCACACTTATGGAAACTTAGCTTCATTAGTTTCTTTGTGACCTTTCCTTTGTAATTCTTGTTGAAGAATTTCTTGAATCTTCTTACAATCATCGCAGCTTCTTCATCATCAGTTTCTAAATCTTCTTGTTCCTCTGCCCTGAGGGCAAGAGCCTTAGGCTTTGATGATTCAGTTTCATGAGTTTCTAGGTGTAACTCATGGGTCATCAAGGAACCAGCAAGTTGTTCAATATTGAATGTTGTGAAGTCCTTGGTTTCCAACAATGTCGTAGTCTTGGCCATCCATTTCTCATCTTGTGGTAGACTCCTTAGTACCTTACGAACCTGTTCCTCTGTAGAGATTATCTTTCCCAGAGATTCAAGTTCATTTATGATGTTAGAGAAGCGAGTGAGCATGTCTTGAATAGGCTCCTTTTGTTTCATGTGAAACAATTCGTACTTATGCATGAGCATATCGATCTTTGATCTCTCACTTCGCTTGTTCCTTCATGAGTGATTTGAAGGAGTTTCCACATTTGCTTAGCAGTCTTGCATCCCATGACTCGATTGTGTTCATGGGGACCAAGACCACAATGTAGTAGCTTCTTGGCCATGTTGTTCATCTCCATTTCGTCGAAGTCTTCTTTGTCAAACTCAGCAAGGGGTTTAGGAATCAATTCCCCTTTGTCGTTCTTCTTTGTGACTTCAAAGTCACCAATTTCAATTACCTTCCATACTTGGTAATTCTCTGCTTTCATAAATATTTCCATACGATTCTTCATGTATGGATAATGTTTGCCATTGAACATAGGTGGGCGTTGAGTTGAATACCCTTCACCAAACTTTTCTCCCGTAGTGTTCATTGTTCCAGGTACAATCTCCTCAGTGTTAGCTGATTCTGGAGGTACTAGGCTCTGATACCAATTGTTATTCTAGTATGAACACTAGATCAATTACAAGATGGGGGTGAATTGTAGTTGAGGAGAAATTTTCAAAATGTATTGCGGAATTAAAACAAACTGAAATTAGAAAGAGATAAACACACAAGATTTTTACAAGGAAAACTTCCTAGGCCCAATAGGAAGAAAAACCTTGACCACGAGGGATTTTGACTCAAACTCTCTTTACTATAATAGGCCAAAAGACTCTATCTTTTACAATCTATTAATGGACCTTCTTTGTTCCTCTAGGAACTTGTTCCCAGTCACCCAGTTCCCCCTGAACTGATGACACGCACTTTAACTTCACTCGAAGTCTTCTCTCTTCTCTCTTTCTTTCTCTCTCTTAATTACAAGGATATACTCTCAATTTTTTCTCACCCACACACTATGAATATTACAATAATAAGTATGTTGAATATAAGAGTAAATTACATGAAAACTTTCTAAGTGGATAATTAAATTTCGCTTAAGAAAGTTATTAGGTTTCAACAAGTAATTCCTTCCTTATATAGTTGTTGTAATTTTTCCTTCTTCTTCTGGTCATGTAGTGCTCCACATTCTCCAATCTCCATGATGTTCATTTGTAGTGGTGGAGATCATGGTTCAACTTTCGCTGCACTTTCTCCACATTTATTGCAACGGAAATAAACCGCTTCATTTATCCGTTAGTGGGCTAACCTCAAGCAAGTAATACGTAAGTGGGTTGAGTTAGTTGGAGAGCTTTAAGGAGTTAGCTCCACAAAATCAGCCACGCTTATTCCAACTGTTTTTCAAACAATTCTAACAACACAAAATATCTACTAACACTAAGAATCTTTTATTTAAAGATTCTAAGGTAATAGATTATTAAACATACCTTATCATAAAATTCAAAAGTGCATAAAAATAATATCTTGACTTAGATTAAATAAAAAATCTGTATCCACAAGATATAAATGCAAAAATAAACATTAAATTATTTTTGGTAGTTTATATTTTGCGTAAAACAAAAACTATATAGTAGAACCTAATTATTTGACATCATCAAAATATGGAATACAACCCTGCGTGCTCAAAGAAGTGTGACAATTATTTAGATATAAAGCAAATGGTATAAAAAGAAATACAAATATAACGTCACCTATTTAGCCTCTAAAAAACGTCATCTATCTAGAAGAGTGATTGTTTTTAAATAGTAACTAGTTATTAGGCTCGGGCTATGCCCCGAGTAAGAAAAAATTTAATTTATTAATATAATACTTTATGATAATAACACTAAATACAACTTAGCCTAGTGGTTAAGACTTTAGTATATGTACTTGAGGTCTCGGGCAAATGAACTAAAACTCCATAGGGAGAGCGCTACGTGGTACAGTTTCTTGTTTATGCACACCTTTTAATATATTTGTATAAATATGGACATCTTTGGTAGAGGTTATAAATGTGGTGGTATGTTTGTGTAATTATTTTCTGGTTCTCCTCTCAAGTTTTTTTTCCTAAATCTTTCTCATTACCACTTGGGGGGGGGGTTGGGGGGGGATAAAAAATTTAAAAAAAAAAATAATTTTTTATTTTAAGTTAAATTTTTAATATAAAAATTTTTATTTTTTTTTTAGTGGATATAGGGTTAGAGTAGAGTGGTTAAAGGAGTTCTCTTAAAGACTTAAACAGGAGCTGGGGCATATATTTATTCGGTATGGGATATAAACGAAAGGCTGAAACAAACAAAAAGCTAGTAATAGTATGAAAGAGAGAGAAATAAAGGCTTGGAGGTTGGTTGGGTGGGGCCTACTTAAAGGTAATGTTGAATGTTGCCACTTGAGGAAATGACAGAATTGAGACTTAAGCCTCGTCCACCTTCCATTATTAGTAAAAATATAGATTTGGATTCTACCGGAACTACTATGCAAATGCAAGAGAGAGAGAGAATAATGGGGTGATTAGATGTAACTCTATACTATATACACATGATGGAGGTCTCTCTGGAGAGCACCTAATTTATTAATGCCTTGTTTGGCAACTTTGTCTGGGTACTTTCTGTTATGAGCTTATTAGTTATTAGTTGTGTTTTTCTATTGCCCCCTCCAATTTTCTTTGCCCCCCAAAAATACACACGCCCAAACACTCCCTTGCTGATTTTAGTTTTAAACTTTTAATTGTTTTCTTTTGTCGGTAACTGGGATGTTTATGTAACCATAATGATATTCATAATAAATTTACGAATTTATCATTCTACCATCTTACTTTATGCTTTTAGTTGGCCCTTCATGACCAACTTAGGTCAAGTATTAGACTCACGCTCTTTCCATGGAGAGTGTATTCACCCCGTGGGCCACTTTTTGTAGTTTTTTTTTTATGGTGATATCCACCTTCATGTAGTTTTAGTCTATGTATCCAGTATATGGCAGTATCAAACAATTTTTAGGAACACACTTCTCTAAATGTGCTCCTTTGTAATTATCTTGATCAAAAGTTTAAAAATACATCATATTATATTAGACAAATTAAATAGTAATGTAAAATTTTGTTGGAATTATTGGAATGAGTATTTCAAAAAAAAAATCTATTTTTTTCATAATTTTACTAATGAATAGTTATAGATATCTCCCTCCATCTTACTTGCTACATTGTTGTGAGTACAAGTATTTATTCCTCCGTTCTTTAATAATCGCAACATATAAGGGGTTGCACATTTTTTAAGTAGAAGAGAGATAGAGAGAGATGGAAAAAGGGACACATGTGATAAGGAGAGAGATAGAGAGAAAACATAGTCAAATTTAGTAATGTTGTAATTAATATGAAACTTCCAAATAAAGGAAATGTTGCAATAATAAAAGAACAGAGGAAGTATCCTAGAAATTGTGAAAAGTCTAATGAATCATATTATTAAGCGACAAAAGGAATACAATGGTAAAAAGTTCTCCAAGGGTCTCTTCACTCTCCCTTATTCTCTCTCCTCCGAGATCCATAAAGAGAATCTCGATAATGGTAATTGGCTGCAATGGTCCCATTGCAAAAGAAATCAGGATACGTGTCACACCCATAAGATAAAGGCAAAGACTCCCCATAAGGTGCCTATCCTGTAATATCAAATTTTTATAATTTTAGATATAAATGGTCAGAATTCTATATTGGCAAGCTTAAAAATTAATATGTATAGATTAAAAAAATAAAGGTAATACTGATCAATACTAGAAAAGTTAATCAAAGGGGAAAATCTTGCATAAGTTAGTTCTCCATCTTGCAATATAAAATGTGTCACGCACTGTGTACGCACTGTGCAACACACTGTGTCGTGCGCCTGCCACACAGCTCTGCGTGAAGCGCAGGTTTCTTTCTTATCTTTTTCAAAACGCGTACCACGTGTATGCTTTTTACAGGTCATGCGGTTGCCACTTCAGCTGCGCCTGGCGCATCCAGCGCGTGAGGCGCAATGCCGTTTTCCCTATAAATAGGCCTGATTTCCGTACATATTTAAAAAATCGATTTTTCACATTAACACACTTCGAACTCGACGAATACTTTACGAACCTCTCTACGAACTGTAAAACTTCCCTACAAAACTCATACTTTCAAAGACAAATACATTCAACCTACATACTTTCATACATTCAGATTTTCATGCTTCACGATTGCTCGTCCCGAAGGTTGTCAATCTCGCAGACCCAAGCCACGATATAATCCTGAGGGTCCTTAAATAAATTATTTTTATATTGAAGTTACTAACAGTTTTCTTTCCTGAGGGTCCGTACAGATGTAATAAGAATCGTGGTTTATATGATTGCCTAATAAGAAAGAGTATTTAGTAGAGGCCAACTTTGGGCGAATGTGGTTCATTATGACTATATTATGACTATATTGACCATCTATGGAGTCAGGACGGGGAAATCAACATTGGATAATTTGTCCCTATGGTTTTTTCCATATCCAATTAGGTTTATGATTCTTCCTAAAAAAGAATTGTTGGCGACTTCTTTCAATACAAAACAATTTTCAATAAAACCTTTACAGTGGGGTAGTCAAATCTAATACGCGCTCACACCGCGTAGGCGAAATAAAAACATGCCTACAATTTGGTGACTCCACTGGGGAGGATTTTAAAAAATTAATATTTTAAATTAGTGGGTGAAACTTGAAAAATACGATTCATTCTTATTTTTATGCCATTGAATAATATACAGTTTTGCATATGCATGGCTACTGTTCAGCCACCATAAAGGACAATATACCTTGCCTCATTAGCACATGTTCTATGTGTGAGGTCACCCCGGGGGGTTTGCGCTTTGTCCTTCCAAAAAGCTTCCTGACCGATAGTGTTGGATCTTAGTCATAAGCAAACCTACCCAACCATGGCATTGTTCTCTTGTTCCTGACTTGAGACTGGAGTGCGTCTTACACGTGGCCACCTCTTTAAGCAGGGGTACGAAGCGTGGGATCAATCTCTTAGTCATGGACCCTTTCAGCCTTAACCTAAACTTGACCAATAGTTGAATGTAGAATTGGACTTTAGGTTCAGAGCTTTTGCATCCATGTTACCTGACATTTATGTGTGATTACAATTTTTGCCTGCTAATATGCTTTACCCCCGAAATTATTGCAAATCGCGTCAAAAACAAATCATCGTTTTCGCCCGAACCTTCGTCAATTTATCAATACGCGTGCCGCAGAGCATTGCGCCAGATGCATTAAGTTGCGTCTGGAGCAATGCACCCGCGCCAAACGCATAGATTGTGCGCCGCGCGCACCAGTTGCGTGGCACGCAACCTATTCGTCCCATGCTTATTGATCTTTTGACCTTTGTTCGAGTCTAAGATAACAAGTTTGCATCTGTATAATATTAAAAAAAGAAAGGGTCAGTCTTTTCATGCAAGGTCAAGTCTGTCCTAAAAAAAATGCATCTAAAGAGTCATTGTAGAGTTAGAGTGGTCATGCATGTCTATCTCTTCCCATTTTTTTCTCCCTGCTGTTCAACTAACTTTCCCTGTCAATCCTACCTTACCATATTCAATCAACTTCAAAAACTTACATTTTTCAAAATCAATCCTACACCATATTCTATTCTACCTTTTTCGAAAATATTTACTAATCATCATCATACCACGACATTTCAAAAAATAAAATTCAAAATTAATCCATCATCTTTTTCTAATAAAAGATAAAAACAAGGGGTTCCTTTCAAAAATGAAATTTGAAAATTCTAAGCCCATTCCAAACACCTTCAATCCAATCCAATCAATCCAATTCTTTGCATTCATTCTAGGCCCACATGCATTAGAATCCATTTTGCATTCATTTAGGCCCATGTGCATTTTAGTCCATCCATTCACTAGCATTGAGTCGATATTAGGCCCATATAAATCTAGTTCATCTCAAAATCTAGGCCCATCTGCATCTTTATGTGAAGTCCGGTCCAAGTCTATCCCTAATTAATTCCAATCTAAGTCAGTTTAGTCCAATCCAAATCTTAGGTCCATCTAGGCCTAATTCATATCCTAGGTGTAGTTTGCATCTCCATGTAGGCCATAGTCAGTCTTCGGACTATAAAAATCCAGTCTTAGGACTATAAAAGTCCATCCCTTAAAACCTAGCCTGCTTGCTCACCCGTAAGTTCAAGGTCTAGCATTCCTTAAGTCTATAGGCAATTGTTGTGTCTAGCCTGCTTGCTCACCCGTAAGTTCAAGGTCTAGCATTCCTTAAGTGCATAGGCAATCTTTGAGTCTAGCTTGCTTAGTTTAATGTAAGTTTCGAAGTCTAGTTGTCTAGCCTGCTTGCCCACCCGTAAGTTCAAAGTCTAGTTGCCTAGCCTGCTTGCCTTAAGTTAAGAGTTTGGTCTCTGTTATTGTCCAGCCTTCCTAGTTGTCTAGCTTGCTTGCTCACCCGTAAGTTCAAAGTCTAGCATTCCATAAGTCCATAGGCGATTATTGAGTCTAGCCTGCCTAGTCTAATGTAAGTTCCGAAGTCTAGTTGTCTAGCTTGCTTGCTCACCCGTAAGTTCAAAGTCTAGTTGCCTAGCCTGCTTGCCTTAAGTTAAGAGTCTAGTCTCCCTTATTGTCAAACATTCCTTAAAGTCCAGCCTGTTTGCTCACCCGTAAGTTCAAAGTATAGTCTCTCCCAAACCCAATCGTGGAGTCCAGTCTGCTTGCATAGTCCAGTCCAGTCCATGTCTGCATTTGCATATAGTTAGGCCCATGTCTCCATCATGGTCAAGTCATACTAGTCCAAAATCATACCCATTTCTAATCATTCCCAATCCCCATTTCCATTTCCACTTCTCATTTTTCATTTCCCATTCCCATTTCTCATTTCTATTTCTTATTTCGAAAATCTTATCTTAAAACTTACAAGCGAGGTCCACTCGATTATGTTCATGACCGGTCGAGAGATTACAACTTAGGAGCGCCTAATGGAGAAACAAACAGTTGAGCTTACTCTAAACCTCATCAATCGCAATATCACCACCCTGACTTCATTTGGAGTCATGAAGGTTACTTTTGACCGTCTTTACAATAGAGGCGCGATCAATTACATAAGGTCTACCGCCTTCACAGTAGAGGCGCGATCACTTTCATAGGGTCTAGTCTGAACCCTGCACTTAAAAGAAAATTCAAAAGGTGCAACCTACATTTCTACTGCGAATTCCAACAGAACAATTAATATCTGACATCTAGTGTCGAAAACCATCAAATGCGCTGCAAAACATGATCGATGACAACAGGCTTCAAATACTTGCTTCAAGGAGAATCAGCATCACCAGTAACCTTTTTGCGCAGTGCATCAACAATTCAAAAGGGCGTAGTATTTTATTTCTGGTTTCCTAGGATGAGTCGGAGAGTCCTTACCCTGAGCCATTTCTCTCCTTTCCCATCGAGTTTATGTCACTATAGGACTTCATTTATTATAGCCTTTCCATTTTCATTTTCATTTTTTATTTTTCATTTTTATTGGCCTTCCATCATTTTATTTATGCTTCTAATTCAATGATGAAATAAAATCAACTAATGAACCTAACTAATAATAATAAAAGGAGATCTAAAATAAAAAAAATAAAGAGAAATAAAAAATGGACATACTTTGGATCAAGAGTTATTTCCCTCTCATTTCCATTACCTTTCATAACCCATCTTCATACAACCAAGGAAAAACAATCATCCATAAACCATCATTTCCATTAGCCAAATAATCCCTTCAATATCAAAGCTTCACAGAAATCCTTCAAGCCTTCCAATACCCTAAAACCAAAAATACTTTTGTGCAAGCCTTACAACATCAAAATATATCAATGCCAGGCAAAAACAAAAAAGTGGAGAAATTCAAAGTGCGAAAAAAAGCAAAAGAAAACGCACAAGACAAAAAAAAAGGGAAAAAGCTAAAGGCAAAAAGTCAAGCTAGGGGGCTTGCACACAAGTTCTACCCCTCATTGAAATCCTTCAATCCCTATAGTCCAAACTCACATTCCTTACCTTATCCTAAACAATTAAACTTTCATCTAAGCCTCAAGCCTTTCAACATTTCATCTACCCTAACTCCTTTTTCAAGGTATGTCCAAATCCGCTAGGTTGAAAACCCAAGAGGGCGGCCTAGGCAAAAGTTAGGGCATAAAAAAAAATCAGATCGGGAGCTACGAATGGTTAAAAAAAAAAATAGTCATGGTTTAATGATCGTGATTCTGAATTTAGGAGCATAATCTCTTTGTAATCCAAAGGTCTTCACCTAGCCTGTTAAATCTTTCTATATTTGAGTCAATAGACCTTTTTCAACCCAAACTCTCTTTTCGAGGGGCTTCATTCCATGTTTGTGGGATATTTGCTTGTATCAACTTCCCAAATAAGAATCCCAAATCCCGGAAAAACTTTCAATGTTCAAGACAAAGCTAATTTTAATATGATATTAATTGTAATTCAAGGCTCGGACCTCGTTTATGGACCCAAATCATTTACTAAAAACGATTTTCGAAAATCATTCTATGCATTTCTGATTAGTCTATCATTATATCATGCTATCCATCTTCTAGCCTTGCAAAATCCTGACCTTGCATTGCAGCCTTGCAAAACCCGACCTTGCATTGCATTTCATACATTATAGTCTTGCATAACCCTGACCTTGCATGACGTGTCATCCCTTAGCTTTGCATAACCTAAATCCTTGCATAGTGTCTCATGCATCCTTAGAGAGTCTAAGTTTGCATAATTGCATCATTATGTGCTTTGTCTGAGTTGTCTGCACCTGTCTGCTGACATCTTTTTCCTGCAAGTAATCAAATTGCTTGTAGTTATTGTCCAGCATACTAACTTTGTTTTGCAGAGACCAGTGTATATTGACCAGTTCTAAACTGCAGATCGTTTAGAATCGTTCTCCGTCCCGACACCGTATACTTTGACTTCGGTTTCCTAAACCTCAGTCAATGTGGGGGCTTCTGTAGACACATAATCGTGTCTCCCCATTTAAGGATCCGATGATAAAACATACCGCGGTCTTAATTGGTCCGGCCCAAGGGCATAGCAGTCTGAAAAGCCATTCAAAACCATTTCGAAAAGTGTTAAAGTCCTATTTTAAAGCCCAATTAATTATACATGCTAATTAATTGTATTTTGAGCCCAATGCTTTGAAACCCAATTAATTAATAATTAATTGATTTATTTTAATAAACAAATATTTTCAAAAGATATTTTTTATAAGTTAAAATCAGATTTTATCCCGTAAAATCAGATATCCGTAATTAAAGGATAAAAGAAAATATTTTAAAACGCGTTTTAGAAAAGCTGGCAATGATACGTCAAAAGTCAAGCTGGTGCGCCTAGCGCAACAGCTTGTGCCTGGCGCAGGGCCGTGCACCTGGCACACGACTATGCGTTAGGCGCAACTTTTCCTGACACGTGGCACTGTGTCGTGCGCCTGGCGCACAGCTCTGCGTGAAGCGCAGGTTTCTTTCTTATCTTTTTCAAAACGCGTACCACGTGTACGCTTTTTACTGGTCATGCCGCGTCATGCGCTTGCCACGTCAGCTGCGCCTGGCGCAGCCAACGCGTGAGGCCCAATGCCGTTTTCCCTATAAATAGGTCTGATTTCCGTACAGATTTAAAAAACGGATTTTTCACATTAACACACTTCTAACTCGACGAATACTTTACGAACCTCTCTACGAACTGCAAAACTTCCCTACAAAACTCATACTTTCAAACACAAATACATTCAACCTACATACTTTCATACATTCAGATTTCCAGGCTTCACGATTGCTCGTCCCGAAGGTTGTCAATCTCGCAGACCCAAGCCACGGTATAATCCTGAGGGTCCTTAAATAAATTATTTTTATATTGAAGTTACTAACAGTTTTCTTTCCTGATGTAGATTATTAATGTAAAATCGCTATACTGTATATTCTAACCCTTTTTCTATACTTTCTTTTGTTTTATTTTATTATTATTCAATGCCTTTGTATATTATATGCCTGCGTGATTATTCTATGCATATTATATGATTGTCCTGTTTTAATGCTTTTATCACCTACATGTTATTTATTGCTAATCAAGACCTAAAGAACTGTTATAACATTAATCAGATTACTTTGGACAACCTGCTAGGTTTCCTGTAATATTGATTGCCTAATAACATGTCACTAAAAATTAGTCTTTTTATGTGTTTCTTGAACCAATTTAGACTAAATATTTTAAGGGTGTTTAAAACATTATATGATTATTCTTTGGCATAAAATATGCAATGAATCGATATTTAGTAGCGGCCAACTTTGGGCGAATGTGGTTCATTATGACTATATTCGTACCCTCACCCCCGAACTCTATCTTTGGTTCATTTTGACCATCTATGGAGTCAGGACGGGGAAATCTACATTGAATAATTTGTCACTATGGTTTTCCCATATCCAATTAGGTTTATGATTCTTCCAAAAAAGAATTGTTGGCGACTTCTTTCAATACAAAACAATTTTCAATAAAACCTTTACAGTGGGGTAGTCAAATCTAATACGCGCTCACACCGCGTAGGCTAAATAAAAACACGCCTACAGAGAGCCTATACAAAATCCTACCTCTCGGTCTATAACTTTGTATTGCAACAATAATCAACACAGTTGGCCAAACTAGTAGATTAACTTAAATAACTCAATAGCAAAATTGAAACACATCAATGAATTAAATAATCGTTCAATCAATCCCTCATATGCATACATAGATCCCCAAATCCCTAGAAAATAAACTACTCACACATAATTGGGGAAAACATAATCACAATTAAATAAGAAAGCAACATGATGGAATAGCAAGGAAGAATTGAAAAGAGAATATTAAGGGATGAGAAACGAAACCAATTGAAGAACGAATATTGAAAACAATTACTTTATTAAAACTTTAATGTGCTTGCAAAGTAGTATAAAGTAGGGTTCTTGAGAGAATAAAAGTGCTTAGAAAACTAATGACTGAAATAATAATATGAAAATGTCATTTTTCTCTTCTAAAAGGAGAGTTATTTATAATAAAGTAATAATTAACGCAAAACGCGCTTCAAAACGCCTAAAAATAGCCCCGCCTGGGTTGCCGGGCCGGATTCGATTGTTAGGTCATTTTCCGTAGAAGTGAAATAGCGCCCCGCCCGGTCGGGCAAGATTCCGGTCGGAACAAAATGTTTTCTTTTTTTCCAAATCTTCTCCAAACGATGAAATTTGGCTAAGTAAAAACGCCCGGGCGGGAGGTCATCAGCCTGCACAAATCTCTATCTTCAAAACGCCATATCTTCTTCGTTATTCGTAGGAATTAGGCAAGTGACCACTCGTTGGAAAGCTTTTGAAGTATAGAATCTAACCCAATTTAAATTACTGCATTTGGATTTTTAAAATTTGAGATATAATTAAAATAGTGGACTGGAGTCATTTTTCTACTTCTTTCACTATTCGCTTTGCTTCAAAACTCTTCCAACTCAATGCTCGTGCTCTCAAAAGTACATCATCTCTTGTAGTGATATAAATGAGTAGGAAATACACTTAAACATGCTAATTCCTACAATGATCAACCTGAAACTACAAACACACTAAAGGAGCACATTAGTACTAAAAATAGCTCCAAAGAGCGCAATTAAGACCAATAAGCAATGAGGGACGGGGGTAAAAACTCTATATAAAATAGACATATCAATGGCTTGGCTGCTAGATGATGAATGTGAACCTCTTGTTCTCTCTGCATGGGCTGACTCCCTTGGCTCTCCTATTTGAATGAAGGCTTAGTAAATTGGCTTAGTAAATTAGCATATAAATAAAAGTCGTGGAGCCATATTATGCTTGTTTGGGACGGAAAAATTAAAGATTTGAAGACAAAATAAATCAGCTGCAGCATAGTTCCCATGACGAAGACCGTGATTGAGAAGCTTCCTTTCAAGCCCAATTTTTGATGAGCTACTCGAGAAGCAGGAGGCGCATTGGTTTTTGAGATCTTGAATGTTTCCGAATTAAAAGACGGTGACAAAGATACCAAATACTTCCATTATAAGGCAAGCCAACGCAAGAGACTGAAATATATACATGGGCTTTTCGATAATAATGGTGTTTGGATGAGTGAAGAAGATGAGATTGAACGCATCATTGTTGAGTATTATGAGTTATGACAATGTTTTTACCTCCATCTCCCCCTTTTATGATGATAAAAATGTTGTTCTAGATGTTGTAGCCCCCGTAATCTCTGCAAATATGAATGCTCAATTGTCACGAAAATGTTGTAAGGAGGAGTTTTGGGAGGCGTTGAGTCAAGTGCACCTTAGTAAGGCGCGGACTTTGACGAAATGCATGTTACTTCTGTGGTTTCGGGCATCATGCATGGGATGAGACCCCCAGATACTTTTAATAAGACTAATGTTACATTTATCTCGAAGGTTAAAACTCCTACTTTTGTCTTTGAGACCCCTAGATACTTTTAATGAGACTAATGCTACATATTTGTTGACAGGAATGCTTTGTTATAGTTGCAACAAATATGTGGCATCATCTGGACAAACAATTAATATTGAAAAGTCGGAAGTTTCGTACAACAAAGGTTTTTGTTCTGTGCAGAAAAAGGAGTTGGTAGAGTTCTTGACTATGAGACAGGTTGAGAGGCATCCAAAATATCTGGGGATCCCAACACTAGCAGGCAGATCGAAGAAGCTGATTTTTTTTTTAGATTAAGTATTGGGTATGGAAAGAGCTGCAGGGATGGAAAGTGAAACTTCACTTAAGGCCTTTATAAGGAGGTACTTCTGAAGTCTGTTATTCAGGTCATCCCTAGTTATCTGATGGGTGTTTACAAGTTTCCAGCAGCCATGGTCGAATCTATCCATTTTGTGATGGCAAGATTTTGGTTGGGTCAGTAAGGAGATCAAAGGCCGATGCATTGGAAGAGTTGGGATACGTTTTGCACCCCCAAATGCCTAGGTGGCCTTGGCTTCCGTGATCTTTCGATATTTAAGGAAGCCTTTCTCGGCCGCCAAGTATGGCGTTTGATCTAGGTTGAGGACTCCCTCCTTAGCCTTGTTGTTAAAGCTAAGTACTACCCCAATTCTTCTTTTCTTGACTCTTTGCTTGGTCATGTATGGGTAGCTTCTCTTAGAAAAGCTTTTCGGTGCAAAATCTTTAGTGAAGGAAGGCTTACTTTGGCGTGTCGGGAATGGAATGAATATCAGAATTTCAGACGATCCATGGGTGTTGAATGGAGAAAGTCGATTCATTCTAGGTAATAGAGTGCAAGGGTTGCACTATATGTGTGATTTGGTCGATTATGGCTCTATGGAGTGGGTTTCCAACCTTGTTGTGGGGTCCTTTGAAGAGCAAGATGCCAGGCGGTGCCTTTGAGTGAATGTCTCCATGCAGATAGATCTAGCTTAAATTATTGCATATGTAAATGTCATTTAAATATTTGTCTACATATTGTTATATGACCTATATTATTATTATTTTACAAATTGCTTACAAAGATCAATAAAACTCGTCAGCAAAGAATTTTAAAGAGGTTGCGACTCCAGTAGCCTGTAATTGCGCTGGCTGAACTTTGTCCCTAGGCCCTTTATATATGAATGTTGTAGCACCTGAAGGAATCTCCTAAATGTATGATCGCCTGGATTGTCCACATTATGCTTATGTCCATCAATCGCTCATTTTGTAACATCGCTACTAGGTTATGAGAATTTGTTACGATAGTGATCCGCTCGTGATGATATGGTTTTATATAGATATTTAGGTGCATTTAGGTTGCATTTCTAGTTCATATTAGATCATTTAGGTGCATATTTGCATGATTTACTCAAGTTTTGCTCTACTACTCCCCGTTTGCGTGTTTCGATGATTTTCAGGTTATTTTGATGCAAATTGATTATGATTATCTAAATCAAGCCTTTTAATCATTGAGGATGGAGATAGCTTGTGCAAGGATCACAATGCATCCGTTTGGGACAATTTCGAGTTGGAATGAAGCAAAGAGTTAGTGAAAGAAGTGCCAAAACTGACACTTGTTCACCATTTTGATCATAGCTTTTGACACAAAATTGATAATCAAGAAATTCCAGTTGGGTTGGAAACTAGACTTAAAGATCTTTCCAATGATAGGTCACACGCCCCAAACGGACTTCTGGTTTGAGAGATACAGCCTTCGCAAGTTGACACAAAGTAGCAGTTTTCTCGCCCGATAGGATCGGGCGGCTCAGCCCGATCGGGCCCGAGAACAAATTGACCTGGTGGCGTTCTAGAGTTGAAAACAAGAGGAAAAGGATCTCGCCCGATTAGATCGGGCGTGTTCGCCCGATTGCATCGGGCGATGGTCATTTTGGGCGCTGATGCGTTTATTGAGCCCGATTTGATCGGGCTGACTTGGCCCGATCGGGCGACTGTTCCGTGCGCTCATTTAATGAATGTCGGGCTACTTAGTATAAATAGGAAAGTCATTGCATTTTTTGTTTTTATCTTTTGTTTTAGCTCTTAATTTCTCATAATTTCTCTCAAGAACCCTAGCTTTTTACTACTCTTCATTGTGATTCAAGATTGAACCTTTGGATTATTCGCAAGTTTAATATAGTTCATTAATTTGGTAATCTTCTTCTTTATTCTCTTCATATTTATTTGCTTTCTCTATTATTTATTAGATTAGTTTCTTAGTTATTTGCAATAGTTCAAAGTATGGATTTTTATATGAAATTTGTTATTGTTTTCTCAAGCATGAGTGAGTAGTTTTATTTCTAGGATTGTGGGGATCTATGTATGCAATGAAGGATTGATAGATTAGTATAATTACCCTATATTTCAATTGTTTCCTGTGATTGAATCGTTCATGCTAGATTTATAAATTAGGCCTGATTTGTATTTCTATTATCGCAATATTGAATCTACTTCGAGAGGAGAGATTTAGTATAGGCTTTCAATCATTAGGCATAGTGATCCTTGACCATGCGAGAGCGGCTAGGTGATCTTTGAGGGAGGTAATGTTCGAGAGAAATTACATGTGCCCTAGATAAATTGACTTATTGTGGTGATTATTATTCATCTCTGATTTCCCGAATTGTATGCATAGTGATCCATAGTCCTAGTTCTTTATTAATTGATTCATACCTTCATATTTAGTTCTATCATTTGCCTATTAGTTTAGTCACACACCCATTTTCAACTGATTTAGTTAGTATAATATTAGAATTCAGATACAATAATATAACTTTCTCCCTGTGGATTCGATCCTGACTTCCCTGACTACTTGTTAGTGGACTTTAGGTTATTTTTGATAAGGTGATACGACTTTAGCCTGTCAAATTTTGGCGCCGTTGCCGGGGAGACGGTTTATTACTATTATATCTGAATTGTCAAATATTAGACTAACTGTATATATTATTTTGTAAATATTTTTTTTTTTAATGACGTCTATCTCTTTTCCCCAATTTGAACATGAAGTGTTTTGGAGATATAAGCTTAGATTTGAGAACTTTCTTGGTCCCGACCATTTATTTGAACAATGGGAAATTGGTTTAGTGATCTATGAGGGTTTGAATGATGATACGAGGGTAGTTGTAGATTCCATGAGTGATGGTAAATTCATGGATATGACACCTGAAGTGGGTTGTAATTTGTTTGAGCAATTAGCTAGGGAAACCTTTGAGCGGGAGATGACAAGATTTGTTACTCCAACCCTAGAAAATTCATCTATCTATGATTCTCAAACTCTTACCTCTCCATCTGATTTTTGTTCTTGTTGTCACTCTTATGATCATGATATTTCTCTTTGTCCACATAATGAGTCATATATGCATGTCAATAACCCTATCCCTGAGTTTAATTTGTCTAATGCTCCATCTGAATCTAATAATCTCAAAGATTTTCTTTATGATTTCATGAATGAATTAAATAAGGTTCAGGAGGATTACATGTTGCAACTAGCAAAAATTGCAGAACGTCAAAGATCAATAGCATCTAGACTAAAATCTATTAGCCAACCTATTGAGCAACATTTGTATTATGATGATGTGTTGGTTGGGAATGCTAGTTCATTAGAAGAAGGTTATCATTTGACTCTTGGTGGTAGTTTAAATAAGGAAAAGATGGATATAATGGATGTTTTTGAGGAGGAAAAATCATTAGTTATAGAATCAATGATTGAAAAACCATTTGTTATTGAACTTTTGAATGAAAACTCCTTTGTTGACAAGCTTATTGATGAGAGTGAAGTTTTAGGTAAAGAGTTTGAATATGTTGAAAGCATACAAAAATTCGATGTTGAGCCTAACCTGCATAGCTCTCATATCCCGTTTTCACGGAAGCTTGATCTTATACCTTCATCCCCTGTGTTATATCCTCCTTGTTTTCTTAAAGATCTATTGTCGCATGATAATTTTGACCAAGTAAATATTCATGTTCATCCTGTGAAACCTGAGGAATTGCAAGATAGTTGTACATTTTTTTCTTTTTCTTATGATTCTTTGTCTTGTGGTACCTCTAACCCCCTATTAGTGAATATAATTATGCTTGCTGTCAAGCCATATCGAGTGTTCAATAACATGTTTGCGGGGAATTTGATAAGTTATAAGGCATTGGATTCTTCATAATGTACGTATTTCGGTCGTGCGGGACCCTAAAAAACCGCGCTTATCGGGAGGCAACCCGACTTTCTAACCTTTAGTTGTTATCTTTATTTCTACTTTATGACTACTTTGCTAATGTGTGTTCCAAGTGGCGTGCTCTTGGTTGTGGTGGAAGTGTCAATACTATTTGGCACACTATATGTTCATTGCCCACCTTTTTCGTGAGTTGTCCCCTTCCTTTTTTTTTTTTTTGATTCGTTGTTCTTCTTGGTGTTCACATTGAGGACAATGTAAAGTTCGGATTGGGGAAGGATGTCACTTCGTGCATGTTAGTTGCATATTAGAATTAGATTTATTGCTTTAGTAGGATTGTTAAGTGGTTTGTACCGCTCATTAGGGGTGGAAGTTTACATGTAACGAAAAAAAATGTACTGCTTTCTTAGTTGCATTAGAATTTTTTTTTTTTTTTTTTCCATATTAGATTTCATATCATTTTAGTTTGCATCTATGGGACTATTGCTAGCACTTTTTGAGAACCTTGTTGATATTTCACTACACTTCCTAAGTGTCATCCATCTTGTTCATGATTCTTCATAGCACTATTGTTTTGCAATTGATCGTTTGTGGTAAGATTGTTTGATGTCTCTCCGGCTCGATTTAACTTTACTATGCGACACCCTAATCTAAGTGAGCTTTGTGCCTATAAACCGACGTATCTGTGTCAGTTATGTTCTTTCATGTGTGATTAGTTCCTTAGTTGTCGCATTGATCTTGACTTTGACTTGGTACTCCTTGATATTTGATACTGCATACATTTTGATATGATTGAGGCGTTTCATTTCATGATCTTAGCTCCAGAGTTATTCTTTTTTTTCATATTATCCTTTCTCTAGCCCCGTTGAGCCTTCCTAACTATGCTTGATTATTTACCTATATTACAAGCCATTAGTCTCATTTGATTCTTGTCCTAAGCCTAGCTTGGGGGGAGTATTAGTTTTGGTTTGGTTTGTATTGAATTGAAGTGCTCTATTTGTGGTTTAGATGGATGGAAAATATGTTTAGTGAGCTTTGAAATTGAATTGAAAGTTTGAAAGGAAAAAAAACAAAAAAAGAAAAAAATGAAAATGAAATGATAAAGAAGTGAAAAAAAAGAGATGAGAATAAAGTAAAATAAAAAGGGTTATTATTGAATTTCTTGATGAATGGAAAAAGTGTTGGTTATATTTTTTGGAGTTTGTTGGTTGTTGCGTGGAGTTGTTGTGACTTTTCATGGTCATGTTTTCAGTTATATGATGCTCCCCCTCATTGGTTTTTCCACCACAATTCCCAAATTATTCTCCATACCTTTAACCTCACCCCATTACAACCCTTAAAAGTCCTCTTGATCATTATGTATTGTATTGTTGAGTATTAAGTGAGTCAAAAAGTCAAAGTTAAAGAGTACATGTTTCATCTGAGTCGACTTGATTAGGTTGAGTGTCATCATTTATCCTTTAAACACATGAGAGACTTGAGCGCGCATAACTATAGTGAGGTCTGCTAGATTTGGTTAAATCCAGCTTGGGAGAGATGGTATGTGGTATGATTGGAGAGTTCGATTGCGATACATGACATGCTATGCGGCTTTGTTCGAGATTGTTTCGATTCTTGGTTTGTGTAGTGATTATATCTCTTGTGTTTTCAGTTGAGTCTATGGCCATATTGTAGTCCTTTATTGTAGGTTGTCTTTCTTTTCTAATGTCTATGTCTTATTGCTTGCGGACAAGCAAAGGTATAGCTTGGGGGAGTTTGATGATATGGTTTTATATAGATATTTAGGTGCATTTAGGTTGCATTTCTAGTTCATATTAGATCATTTAGGTGCATATTTGCATGATTTACTCAAGTTTTGCTCTACTACTCCCCGTTTGCGTGTTTCGATGATTTTCAGGTTATTTTGATGCAAATTGATTATGATTATCTAAATCAAGCCTTTTAATCATTGAGGATGGAGATAGCTTGTGCAAGGATCACAATGCATCCGTTTGGGACAATTTCGAGTTGGAATGAAGCAAAGAGTTAGTGAAAGAAGTGCCAAAACTGACACTTGTTCACCATTTTGATCATAGCTTTTGACACAAAATTGATAATCAAGAAATTCCAGTTGGGTTGGAAACTAGACTTAAAGATCTTTCCAATGATAGGTCACACGCCCCAAACGGACTTCTGGTTTGAGAGATACAGCCTTCGCAAGTTGACACAAAGTAGCAGTTTTCTCGCCCGATAGGATCGGGCGGCTCAGCCCGATCGGGCCCGAGAACAAATTGACCTGGTGGCGTTCTAGAGTTGAAAACAAGAGGAAAAGGATCTCGCCCGATTGGATCGGGCGTGTTCGCCGATTGCATCGGGCGATGGTCATTTTGGGCGCGATGCGTTTATTGAGCCCGATTTGACGGGCCGACTTGCCCGATCGGGCGCTGTTCCGTGCGCTCATTTAATGAATGTCGGGCTACTTAGTATAAATAGGAAAGTCATTGCATTTTTTGTTTTTATCTTTTGTTTTAGCTCATAATTTCTCATAATTTCTCTCAAGAACCCTAGCTTTTTACTACTCTTCATTGTGATTCAAGATTGAACCTTTGGATTATTCGCAAGTTTAATATAGTTCATTAATTTGGTAATCTTCTTCTTTATTCTCTTCATATTTATTTGCTTTCTCTATTATTTATTAGATTAGTTTCTTAGTTATTTGCAATAGTTCAAAGTATGGATTTTTATATGAAATTTGTTATTGTTTTCTCAAGCATGAGTGAGTAGTTTTATTTCTAGGATTGTGGGGATCTATGTATGCAATGAAGGATTGATAGATTAGTATAATTACCCTATATTTCAATTGTTTCCTGTGATTGAATCGTTCATGCTAAATTTATAAATTAGGCCTGATTTGTATTTCTATTATCGCAATATTGAATCTACTTCGAGAGGAGAGATTTAGTATAGGCTTTCAATCATTAGGCATAGTGATCCTTGACCATGCGAGAGCGGCTAGGTGATCTTTGAGGGAGGTAATGTTCGAGAGAAATTACATGTGCCCTAGATAAATTGACTTATTGTGGTGATTATTATTCATCTCTGATTTCCCGAATTGTATGCATAGTGATCCATAGTCCTAGTTCTTTATTAATTGATTCATACCTTCATATTTAGTTCTATCATTTGCCTATTAGTTTAGTCACACACCCATTTTCAACTGATTTAGTTAGTATAATATTAGAATTCAGATACAATAATATAACTTTCTCCCTGTGGATTCGATCCTGACTTCCCTGACTACTTGTTAGTGGACTTTAGGTTATTTTTGATAAGGTGATACGACTTTAGCCTGTCAGCTCGATATGAACTCGGTCAACCTATTGTAACCCATAAAGATAAGCCAGATCCTCTGCATGGATACTGAGGTGGTCGTCCCATAAGTGCGTGGCACCTTCTGTAATTCAGTTAGGATCCTAATTTTGATGTTATATGACCTGTAATGTTATATTAATATTAACAGTTACCACTTAATATTAATCTAAAATACTAGGGTTGCTTGGTGTAGATGGTGAGATATCCACCTTGTCAATTCAAGGTCCAAGGTTTAAATCCTAAAATCTTGTTCCTTGGGATGAATTCAATACCCCTTACCCTTTCCCCCAATCCAAGGATCGTGACTTTGTAGATTGGACTAAAAATCATTAAAGTTGAGTTTTCGTTAGATCATGTTACTCCTAAAGAAATTTGTTGATGAATTAACTTATACGTATGTATATAAGGGTTGGTAGGCCAATCAATCCTTCCATGTGATTCTTACCTCTCGTGCCAGATGTCTACTCATTGGAAAAAAAAAATCACCTCTAGGAAAAGCCAGATGATTTGATGAAATTACATGTTTAAGATTGACCGCAAGTCAGTAATGATTGTATACATTATATGTAGAAAACCACAATAATCACCTGAATTGTATACACCTTATAAAGGAAAAATTGATTTAATCAGTCCCAACTATGGGAGCCCCGACAAAAACAGTACCTACTTCAGTTTTTATTATTGTTTAGTCCCGACTTTTGGGGGTATTTTACAATGATAGTCCTAGCAGGCTAGAAACCTACTGTAGTAGGTAAACTTTGCCCTTTTTTATTTTTTCTATCTTCTTCCTCCTCTTTCGCCCTCGTTCCTCCCTCCCTTCGCTTCATTGCTCCCTCCTCGTTCTCTCCCCTGCCACCCAACCCCTTCCCCTTCCACCCCACTACCCCTCTCACCCACCTCCCCTAACTATCACCACTCCCCCATACCCCTTTCCCTCCCCCGCCACCCTCTCCCCCCGTCCCGAAACCCCCTCCCCTCCCCCGCCACCCATCCCTCTCGCCCCCGAAACCACTCCTCGCCCCATCCACCCCCTCCTCCGCCCCCCAAAACGTCCCCCCCCCTCGCCACCACCTCCCCCGCCCCCAAACACCTCCCACAACTTGTAAACCACCTCCCTTGCCTCCCGAAACCTTCTCCCCTACCTTCCACTCCCTCCACCACCTTCAAATCACCTCCCCTTGCCTACCACTCCCTTCCCCGACCTCGAAACCATCTATCCCACCCCCGGAAACACCATCCCATGCCCTCGACACTCCCTCCTCCACCTCTTTCCCTACATGACACCCCCTCCCAAACCCTTAACAAATCAACACGAGCTCGAAACTCAAACGTGTTGTAGGATTCCACCTTCGCCATTGGAGCAACATGAGCTCAACTTATCGAGAATCGGAGCAAAACGGCCCAAAACAACACGCATAGGGGAGGGGGTATTTCGGGGTGGGAGGTGAGGGGTTGTGGGGTGGGAGGGAAGGGGGATGTGTGGCAGGGGAGAGGAGGTGGGAGGGGGAGAGAGGATATGTGTGGCGAGGGAAAGGAGGGGGGAGCGCAGGGGTTGTGGGGTGGCAGGGAAAGGGAGGTGGGAGGGGATATGGATATGTGGCGAGGAGGGGAGGTGTGTGTGTGACTGGCGAGGGAGGGAGGTGGTAGGGGGGGGGGGTTGTGAGGTGTCAAGGTATGTGGCGGGGGGGTCGGCAAGGGAGAGAGAGGGGAAATGGTAGAGGAGGTGGGGTGGATGGCATGGGAGAAGGAAGAGGAGGAGGGGGAGGGGGAAGGGGTGGGAGGAGGGAGGAGGAGAAAGAGGAGGTAGAATATATAATTAAAACAGTAAAAAAAAAAGTTTTAAAAAATTAACCTCTTATATCGGTTACTAGTTAACCTACAATAACCCCTAAAAGTTGGGATTGAAAAATAATAAGGTGAAGTAGGGACTGTTTTTGTCAGGGCCCATAGTTGGGACTGATTAAATCAAATTTTTCCCTTATAAATTGTATTTAGTCCAGATCAATATTAAACTGATTATATTGTTTCCTTTCTAATTCCTTTGTATCAAAATCCACAATCATTCTAAAAAATTTAACTAGTGTTTGCGCCTTGAATTTACGAGAAACTGTATTTAAGAGCTACTTAGGCGAGCATGTAAAGTGTCCGAGCAAGCAAAGAGCTCAGAAGAAGCAGAAAAGGCTAGATTGTGGTTAGGGTGGGTACAATAGTGTCCGGGCAAGCAATACTATGCTTGGTAAAAAAAGGTAGTTATTTTTATCATTCATTTTTTGTTTTGTTATTTTCGACTTTCTTATTTTATCCGTGAAGGCTCTAAGACTTTTCACCGGGGAATAATTTAAAGCTTTCTTGGAATTTTGGGGGTTGTATATCAGTATATCTATACAAATATATTAAAAGGTGTGCATAACAACGTCTATGCGCCACGTGGCACCCTCCTTCTACTACTAGAATTTTGCCACGTGTCTATTAATCAACAATAAGTCAGGTGATCATTATTTAAAAAAATATATATGCTAAAGCTTGGGCTCGAACCCCTGACCTCAAGTAAGAATTTCCAAAGACTCACCATCTCATCTAACATCTTTTAATGATTCATATTTCCACGAAATTATAAATATGTTTGTAATTAGTAATGTGGCAATAAATTCCTACTTCCAGCCATAAAGTTTATTTTTCTTATTTGATATCTTTTTTGCAGTCATCCCCTTGCTCCATCTCCCCTTTCGAAATTAACCATGAATGTGAGAGTCCTCTACTTCGTAACTAATGGGGTAGTTTTACAAATTATTCTGGATGCTAATCAAATCTTATTGTTGTTGTTCGAGAATACGAATCAGGAGATGGAGTTTAAATGTCAGAGGGTAACTCCCATAAAGAAGGTCAGTGAAATAGTTAATATAACACAAATTCCTTGATTGCGTATATAATTTATTTCAGGTGTGCTTTTATGTGCCATGTGGAACCTTTTCCTCTTGCACTAGAATTTTATCGCATGTGCAATGAACCAATAGTAGATTGGTCATCATTTTTTTGGAAAAAATATAATGATATCTTGAATCGACCCCATGAATTATTAATAAGTATTAAGATACATTTACCGCTACACCAAGTGATATATGGTGTAATTATTTTAAAATCAAATTATTAATAGATGAAAAATATAAGTACCGGGGCATAGCCCGGGCCTAAAAACTAGTTTCTTATTAATAGACATAATTGGGTGATCATATAATTAAAATATCTTTTAAAGACTCCCTGTATAACTTCTCTTGTTCCCCCCTTATTAAAAGTTAAAGAAAAACTCGTAAATAAAACCCCCTTTGGACTAAGCCATATTAATGATCGCCTCACATGATTTATTGTGTTCTTGTTGTTCTCTTCTTTATAGTTTTTTTTCTTTGTATCTTGTTATTTTATACAAATCAAAGATGAATTCTTGATTGATTTAATCTCAATTTCTAAAAATTCATAGGGTGGTCTTGGATTTGCAAAAGTGTTAAAGGAGGAAAGTAATTTATTTTTTAAACAAAGGAAAATTGATGATGCTCTATAGAAATATGGCTATGCAGGGATCATTTTGGCTCAATATGGATTTGTAGAAGAAAATGATATGGTTGAATGTTTTGTGCTAGCTATTTATATTCTCTTGAACTCTGCAGCTTGTTTTAGTAGGAAAAATGAGTTTGACAAGGTAGGTCGGGTTTATTCAATCATCTTAGATTTCAAACCAAATAGTGTGAATGCTTTGTCTATAAGAGTCGTGGCTAGTTGCAATTTAGTTAGGGAAAATAAATTAGGCTTATTGGGACTTTGTTGATGGCTGCCAAGTTAGAACCTGAAAATCGAGAGTTATTTATGAAACTTGGAGAAATCAAAAGCTCTCAGGATGATATATATCCCAATAGGTTTGGGCCTAGGACTTTCTTCTCCAAACAAAATGGTAAAAGGGTATCTGGTGAAAAAGAATAGTTTTGAAGTGGATAATATACAAGTGAAGGACTATTCTTCGGATTTAAATGATAAGATGAATCTCATGATTTATGTGTTATAGAAGACATGGCATTACATTTTGTCCAAATATAAAAGGGAAAAATACTTTTACTAGGGTGAGGGAAGAGTGAAGGAAGACAGGATGGAAGATGGTGAGAACATTCTCAACCTTGAAAATTCTATATGATAGAGCCAAGTATCGGTTTGCTAACCGAAGGTGGCCTGGCTCTTTTATTCTCATCTCAAGGAAAGATTATCAAGTGTTAATGAAGGAAAAGTCTATTCATTGCTTTAATTCTAGATATGGTTCTATGATGACTATTAGGGTAGACATGTCTTCAAATGTTGGTGCCAAGAGCAAGGAGGTAGGGCCGTCTTGAAAATTTTAGGGGCCCTGTTCTAAAAATGAAACTGAGGCCCTTATATTGTTAAATTAATAGGTTGTACATACATATTAGGCAATAATATACAATTTTGATAAGCAAATATTCTAAAATGCAGATTTTTTGTCACGTAATGAGGAAGAAATAAGCATTTTTTCATAAGAAAATTTTAGAAAATTAAAATTTTGCTCCTCTTCCAGTTTGGGGCCCTGTGCGGTTGGGCTCTTTGCACACCCTCTAAGACGGCCCTGCAAGGAGGCATCTCAAAAGAAGAACGTGCGTGGCTGGTTCAACCATGTTTGAGAGTTTAAAACAAAATCAAGCGGTAGTGATTTCAATATGGAGTCGGAAGACTAAAGCAAAGAGGATTCTGCAATGGAGGCTTCGTGTGAGTCTATGAATTGGGATGAGGATAATGTTGTAAGGTGTAGCATTACAGGTTGCCTCTGCTATGATACCATGATAAAGAAGAATATTAAAGCCTCATCTTGGTGTGCTCGAAGTTCAAGAGGGAAGCAACATTCAAGACTTTCTATTTCAGCAAGGGGAATAAAGACTCGTCCTCGAACACATGTGAAGAATGGGGGCAGAAGGGAAAATTCCAAAAGTAAGACCACTGTTTGTTCATCATCTAATTGTGCTTCTGTATACAAGTTGGCTGGCGGTAGGAAAAGAAAGGATTTCGCCCATTCATCATAATTCTACTATTTTCCAAGGAAAAAGTGTCAGTTAATTACTGGTTGTCATGTTCATAGTACTAAGTATATTATTGGTTACTCTAATAATTTTTTTTTTTTGTAATAATAAATGTGTCCCTGTCTTGTATCCCACGAAATGGCCTTTGGCCATGAGTAGTGGATTTGTGTTGTTCTTTATTTGTTTATACTTGTTGGCAAAAAAAATACAATCGATCGTCTATTTCTTAACAAGCCACCTAATATGTTTTGTTCATACTAATTGTTCAAAGAGTATTGTCTAACTACCCATTATTGTTTTTTGAAAGAAATAACTTTCCAGCTTAAATTGTTAATAGTTCACAGGTCTTGTATCTTTGTCTCTTACACCAAACACTAATGTAAAATCAAACTTAACTGAATTTACTCCAAGCAAACAACTGATCGAAAAGGAATAGCCCACCACATACTAATTAAAAGATAGATGTGGCTAAATATTTCCCTTTTTCTTGTTCCTCTTGAAGTTGAAAATTTGAACTAAAAAACTTCTACTTGTAGACTTGTAGTGAGGGGAAGAATTAAGGTTTTTTTTTTGACATCGAGAAAACGTACATTGATTAAAAAACGGAATACAACCTATTGCTAATACAACTACACATAAAACAAAGGAAACCCTAAAGGAGATTTATGAGCTCTTACATGCCCTAAAAAACAAAAATAAGCAAAGTTGATAAAGAGTCGCCTATTAAGTAGCGCGCCGCTGGTCGATGAATGTGCTGGTGGAGTCAAAACTCTGATAACTGATGGATGTGGTAGGAGAAGCAAATGTCGATCACGATTCGGACAACGAACAAAATGCAAGATTCGCATCTCGCCGCATGAGCAATCCCAACGAACTTTTGACGCATGGGATTCTTGGCTCATGATCTGTGGAAGAGTCACATTCCTAGGTGACTCATGACTCTCTTTCGAGAGTATGTCATGTTTCTCCATAAAGGAGGAGAAACTGGGCGTGCTGAAATCCACCAGATGAGACTGGGGTGCCGCCTGCAGATTTGAATTTTTCAAGGCAAAGACCAGTAAGATCATTGCCAAGCGAAAATGAGAGCTAAACATGGTGAGCTCTCGAACACACCTCCGGTTTATGAAACCGGAAAACACAAAGTCCAACCATGAATAACGAACATCGCCTCAACCATACTCACACTTCTCATCCATCTGACGTACCCGTTCCTTCAACAAACATTTCAAAGAAACTACAGATTTTTCTACTACAACCATACACCACCATCCCTGATTCAACTGGCAAACAATTTTTAAAAGCCAGAACCAACAACAGACTATATCCTTAACAACTCGGACGAACCAACTTACATCAACTATTGAACAACTAACCAATAACCATACTTACTGATAAAAAAAACCACGAAATTGATAACTAACATAGCTGGGGGGAAGGGGAAAGGGAAGCCCAACGACTGGGGAGAAAGGGAATGGGATGCCCGAACAAAACTAACCAACAACAGGGGAGGGGGGATTCGACTAAAAACTCGACCAGCGAATTTGGTGATGGCTCGACTGAACCACTCGAACATGGAAGGGGAAAGGGGAGGGGAAGCCCTTCTAACTAAAACAGGGGAGGCGGAGGGGAAGCCCGACGAAGGAACAGGGAAGGGGGACAGGACACACGACAAAACTAGCATAACCACCAGCGACGGAAACAAAAAACAGGGGGAAGGGGGAGGGTAGGCCATGCCGACACTAACACTAACCACGAACACCAAAGGGGGAGGGGGGATGGGAGGCCAAACAGTAGTAACACTAAACCAACAAACGAAAAACAGGGGAGGGGGAATTAAACCTGACCGACGCGAGGCGGTAAATGAACGAAAGCGACGAACAGAGGGTGTGGGAGGGTGGACGACAACGAACCAAGGGGAAGGAGCTACGAGTGGCGGCGGCCGCGGCGGTAGGGCAGCAGACTAACAACTGGACCACAAAAAAAAACGAAAATGGAAAAACGGACGAAACTAGGACGAGAAACGGGAGGGCTCGACTGCTGAGGAGCCTGAGGTGGCTCACCCGGCAGTCGAGCCCTCTTGGGTTGAAGTTTGCGGCAGGTTTTGGTTAGGGTTTTCTGCCGAGAGAATTTTTAGAGAAATGTGATCGTAAATTAAGGTTTGAGTACAAAGTATTTTTATCTTAGTAACTGAAAGTTTTCTTGGTAAAATGATGTCGTTGTTGGTTACAAAATTGTATACTTTTTTTAATCATTGTACTCATTCTGGTTTTAAATATTTGATATTTTTGCTTTTTGTAGTTTAATTTTGACTATAAATATACTTTAATAACATTGAAAAAAACTATATTCTAGATTTGAATTTAAAAATGCTTTCGCAACATTATACTATAAAGGATTTTAGAAAAAAAATTGATCAGAGTTTGACCTTAAAATAGATCACGTCAAATATGAAAAACCACAAATTAAATTTTTTTTTTTTTTGTGTTTGCACCCGGTTCACCCTTCGTGCTACATCCGGATCGAGGCCAAGTTCGGGGTGGTTAGGTTTCATTCCTCTCCCAAGGGTGTTGCGGGGAAAAACCACAAATTAAATAAGTGCACGAGACTGGCATTTTATGTGGTCAATGAAATTGAAAGATGATATTAGATTATGAACTTTTACTGAATTCGCTATTTAAAAACTTTATTAGAATGTCAAGATTTTTGGCACAAGACGAATAAGACTATAAACTGAAATGATATAGTAAATAGGAAAAAAGGTGCAAAGGTCAATGATTGGTTAGGTGCGTTATAGTTTATTTTGTCTTTGTCTTTGACTTTGGTAAAAACAAGTTCAGTTTAGTTAGTAACTATATAACATAAGTAAAATTGGTCTCCACGCCATAAATTAAATTATGGCGCGGTTGCATCGAGCGCCACCAACTTTGACTTGTAGCCAAAAAACATAAATTATTCGCGTGGATGTAGTGATGTGTCACTACTATAAGTCAATGTATAAATCTAGTATAAAACCATTTGCCCTAAAGGAATTGAATCACTTATAATAGAAGTAACCATTTTGGGATAAAATATGATCCATTGTCTAAAAATGACTCATTTAAGTTAAAATTTTACCCATTTAGCTTAAATATAATTTCTATAAGTCAAAAAGTTAAGTCCAATTCTATTGGGTGCATATATGATTTAAGGACACCTAATAAATACTACTTCATCTTTTTTTTAGTTGCACCATTTGACATTTGGTACTATTCATCAAGCAACTTTGACAAGGTTTCTACTATAATTATATAAGCAAAAACATACTCAAGTTGGATTATGTTAAATTCGTTTCAATGCGAGGATTCCAAATATCAACTTTTTATGATTTTTTTATATGCAATCAGAGCTATCTACTATATTAAAACGTGTGGCCTAAAAATGCTATCATGCCACGTGTCACCCTTCACTTCACAAATATCAGTGCGTGCTACGCCATCATACACACTCATGTCTCATACAAACTTATTATTTTCTCATAAAAAATAAATCAAACAAATGCAATCATCAATGCGTGAACCCACAACCTCATGTTTAATAAGGTAGTTTTCTTAACACCACTTCAATATCAAAACTAATGATAACAAAGTAAGCCAAAATGAGAAAAGTCAGGCTCATCTATTATAGTAACTCTTCATTACTTAACTTATTTTAGTTCAAGACTTCAATCTCTTATAACACAATTGTAGTCCAAGTTACTTTATTTACTTAAACATATTTTTGGAGAAAAAGATTAGAAAAAGCTTAAAATTAAATTATTACATCATTTTTCAATTAACCAACTGAATGTTATTGGTCAAAAAACTTATCAACAAACTTCTTCTAATTCTACGTGCAATTTGTTGTTGAAAGAATTTCGTAACAATGAAGAATAATAATTCCAGCTCGAAGCTAATCAAGTAAATTATTTTAGAAATTAGTTTGTTTAATTGTTGGCTAAACCAATTTTGTCCTAAATTTTAATAAACGAAACCAAGTTCTCTAATTATAATGTAGATAAAATCGCAATCATAAACTACAAACAAATATATATTCTCAAATTATATAAAACCAATCTATATTTTACTTAACCTATTATCATATTACATATACTAATCCGGGGCATCACCCGGACCAACTTTGACCGATTATTTTTATTTTTTTTGTAAGTAAAAATATAGTCATGTGTGGTCTTGTCAGATGCGTCTCGATGTGTAGATTCATAATATCAAATTGTATAATATTTACTTAAAAAGAATAAGAGATCTCTATACGTAGTATATATTAAAAGGTGTTCATATTAAAGAAAATGTGTCACGTGGTACTATTCACTATATATGTGTCATGTAGCTTTGCCACGTCATCTTATGTGTCATGTAGATCGTTACGTCGTCTTACAAAATAAATATTGTTTGCCACTAGATTTGAACATACGACCTCTTGCAAAGAGAAGTTTGTCCTTACCATCTCAACCAACTTTTTTTAGCACTTCAAAAATCCACATAATGTTATATATTCATTGCAAACATAAAGTAAATTAAATGTTAGATTTTTTAAAAATTAATTTTACAAGAGTAGAAAAAGTACATATAAATTGTGAAGACTGAAGAAGAAAAAAGGAAACACCCGGGGCAACGCTTGGCCAACATACTAGTTAAAGGTTAAAGAAACGTATTAAAAACCGTACAACAACAATGTAGCAAATAAAAAAAATAGATGAGTAGTTAATAGCTAAAAAAGCGTTTTGAAATATGGGAAAAACAAATGGTCCTAAAAAAAAAAGAAGTGTAATAATTTTGAGCAATAGTTTTTGTTCTACAATGGATTGCCTTAACCAGTAACCAATAACCATGATTGAGATTTGAGAACCATGAATGAGAGAAGAAAACGTGAGTTGGACAGCACGTTAACATGAAAAGCATTAAATAAAAGAAAAAGGAGAAAAACTAAAAAGAGGAGAGAGAATTAAATACGAGGTACGCGAGAAGAAAAAGGGCAATACGCCATTGGACGCTTGGGGAACAAAAGAGGCAAATTGTGGACCTTTCCCGTACTCTTGGATTGGACTTTTCTGGAAATTTTTTGCCTTTTCTTACAATTATTCCCTTTTCCTTTTTCTGATATCCCAATATCTCTCTCTCTCTACAAAAGTACGCTATCTCCAAACTACCCTTGCTTGATTGAAATACTTTTCCCTTGGTGGAAATGGTAAAAACTAAGAAATTTCAGAGTAAAAATACACATTTGTACTGAATTATCCTATACACAGGTATCCTCACCATCCATTCAATATACTCCTCCATCTGTTTGGAACTTTGGATGGTCCAACATTTTCTTTATGTTTGTGTTTCTTTTTAAAATACTTAGGTCTTAGATAATAAACTTTGGGTGTTTTGATGTCAAAAAAAAAAACATGTGTTCTTTTATATACTAATTTTTCTGTTTTTTAATTGCACCATTTCATTTTTCACGTTTGTCGATAAGCTTCTTTGAATGTCAATATCTCTAATTGCGTATAAAGAAAAAAAATTGATATTTTGGAATCCTTGAATTGAGAAGAATCTAACAAGATCTCGCTTGTGTTTATTTTTTATATAATGATCAGAGATAGTTTAACAAAGTTGGTGAATGAATAGTGCCAAAAATGAAATTGAACTGAACAGAACTTATTAGACCTGATTGGACCTGATTCAACTCATTGAAGCAGATTGAAACTTATTAGACCTGATTGGACCTGATTGAAACTAATTACACCTCATTGGACCGGACTGAAACTTATTAGACCTTATTGGACCTGAATGAAACTTATTGAACCTGGTTGGAACTTATTTGACCTTATTTGACAAAACATTTGATGAATAATTTTTTTTGAAAGAGAAAATTCATTAATTGAAGGCCAAACGGCATCTACAATAGGTATTAAAGAAAAACAAGATACAATTAAACAAGGCTAAATCAAATTCGTCTTCGAATGAACTACAATGAACCAGATCGAGCAATACAACGCAGCCCCCTTGTATTTGCTGAATCAAGCAGCTATTGATGAGGAAGTCTATCATTCTTATGTAGTTTAGGAAAAGTATTCTTGACCGAGTCATGTTGACCGCATCCGAGATTCTAATACCTTCATATTGAGTCTCGAACTTCAACTAATGAGAACAATTTCTCATACCTAAAAACAAAAAAAAACCATACTCACAACTCCCATAGGGGAGAAGGAGATTTCCAAAAGAGAAACTAAAAACCCCATAACAAGGTTTGAAAATATTTCATAAAGAGAGACTAATTTATTAAACAAAACAAGAAAATGAATTAAAAACTGAAAATAAAAGGGGAAAAGGGGCTTACCATGGATGAAATCATCCATGGCAGCCCCTAACTGATGAAGAAGGGGTAGGGGATGCTATGGTTTGAGAGAGAAAGAGAGAGGGGGGAGGCTAAATAGATAGCTTTCTATACATTTGATGAGTAATAACATAAGTATTACCTCTAACATAAATACTATCCCTTGAAATTTATTATGACATAATAATTATTAAAAATTATCCTTCGAAAAAATAGTAATTATTAATTACCTCTTATGATTAACATTTTGACAAAAAAAAATACACTTTTAACAAGCATTCAGAGGTCGTAAGGTAAATAAATCAGCTAATAGTAATATGAATAATATAATAATAAATAATAATGTAAATATAATACTATATAATCATAGTGGTACTTCAATAAAAAAATTTAATAATAACATAATCAACTAATAGTAATATGAATAATCAAATAATAGATAATAATGAAAATATAATACTATATAATCATAGTGGTACTTTTATTAAAAAATTTAATAATAACAAAATCAACTAAAAGTAATATGAATAATAAAATAATAGATAATAATGCAAATATAATACAATATAATCATAGTGGTACTTTAATTAATTTTTTTAATAATAACATAATCATCTAATTGTAATAACTAATATGAATAATAAATAATAGACAATAATATAAATATAATACTCCCTCTGTTTTTTTTACTTTCTCACTTGAAGTCTTGGCAATTGGCACTATTCATCCTTGGATAGAATCTTCTGATCAAATTTTCTCAATTTATAATAAAAAACATAGTCATGTGGAGTCTTGTTTGATTCGTCTCAATTAGTACTTTATTAATATTCAATCGTTATAATTTTTACTAATATATAATAAAAGATATTTAAGTTCAAATATGTGCATTGGGAGACGTGCACATGAAAGTGAAAATAAGATTAAAAAAAAGAGGGAGTAATATATAATCATAGTGGTACTTTAATTTTTAATTTTAATCTAAATTTATTGTTTATTAACTATTTGGACTTTATTGGAACTTATTGGACCTGATTAAACCTGATTGGAACATATTGCACCTGATTATAACTTATTAAACCTTATTGGATATGATTAGAACATATTCACCTGATTGAAACTTATCTGAACTGAACTGAACTAAAATGATTGGACCTGAAACTTAATTTTTTAAGGTGAAAAGAACGCACCCTTCATCTGTTTGGAACTTTGGATGGTCCAACATTTTCTTTATGTTGGTGTTTCTTTTTAAAATACTTAGGTCTTAGATAACATGTTTTCTTCTATATACTAATTCATCTATTTTTTTTTATTGCACCATTTTATTTTTCACGTTTGTCGATACGCGTCTTTGAGTGTCAATATCTCTAACTGCGTATAAGTAAAAAATATGATATTTGAAAGCCTTGCACTGAGACGAATCTAACAAGATCTCACTTAACTGTGTTTATTTTTTATATAACGATCAGAGATAATTTAACAAAGTTGGTGAATGAATAGTGCCAAAAATGAAATTGTGCAATTAAAAAATTACTTCATTCGTTCCATAATTAATGAAACATGGGAATTGGGCACAAGATTTAATAAACATCACTTTCAAAAGCCAAAAAGTCATAAATACCCTATACAATATCAAAAGGAGGAAAGAGAAAAACAAACCCACAAGTTTGTGATGGGTACTCTTGTCATTTTGTCACTTTATTTTTTCCATTTAAGGTATGTTTCACTTATTTTGAAACGTTCTAAAATAGTAAGTGTTTCACTTATTATAGAACGGAGAAAGTAGAAATGTAGAATAAGTAATGCAATAAAGGTGTATAACAAGAGAAAAAAACAGTTGTGGGGCCCATATCAAACCACAATTCTATAGTTACCTCTCTTTTCTTGTTTTTTATAGAACATAATCGAAATAGCATAAAGCTTAGGGGTGTCAGAAACAGACCTGACCGCTGGGTCAACCTGATTCTGACTTGACTTGAACATGGTTCGACCTGTGAGGGTCAGTCCCCATACCTGACCGAAACCTGACCTGGGATTACCCAGACCTGACCGGCACCTGGCAAGATTATATTCTGACCTGACCAGACAGACCTGCATTCAAACCCGAACCCGACCGTACTCAACCAGATATTACTAAAATTCAATTATTTTTTTATATCTACAAAATCATTTAAATATGTTAATTTATAAAATTGCTTACATTTAATAATTAATTCAATAAAAAAATTTAATTACATTTAATTTAAGGGTTAAACTTTGAATATCATGTACTTGTTTATATTTTTATTTTCATTTATTTTTGAATTATTTGTATACATTACTCTCTTGTTTTGATTTGACATCTATTGATGTATATATCATAAAGGCTAGGTCACAAGTCATAACACGTATGCATATTATACGTAGTATATTAACAATTTTCTAGCTTATCTAAATTTTTGATGTAATTTTAGTACATGTCATATTTTAACTGTTGATGAGATTATTTGGTCACTTTTTAGCTGTTAGTTTCTTAGTGCTTACTATTTAATGTCGTCTTATTAATTTCCTGTTGCTTTGCATAATGCAAATGCTTCAATAAAATACTATAGTTTAATTTTTGCACAACATATAATTAAGATCTTAGCTTGTTTGACTGAAGAACAAAATTAGGTAATTGGGTCGAGTTAATATAATATCATAAATAAATTCAAAATACAACATATGTGTCAATGTCAAACGAATTTATAAAAATCAAATTGCTGAATTTATAAGCAAAGAAGCCAAAGAACAAAGAACAACCACAAATAGCAAGCCAGCAACAACAACAATCACAAGCAGCAAGCCAAGAAAAAAGCATCCACCAACAAGCTCAGCAGCAGGCCATAAGCAACAGCAGCATCCAAGAAGCTCAGCAGCAGGCCATAAGCAGCAGCAGCATCCAACAAGCTCAGCAGCAGGCCATAAGCAGCAGCAGCATCAAAACCCAGATCTTTTGCACGAAGAACAACAAATTAGTGAGAAATTATATAGATCACAACTTTGGCATCAAAAACAACGATTCACAGAACATATAAAATGACGAAAACCCATATCTTTTGCAGAAAAAGTACAAGTATAACAAAAAATATGACGAAAAACCTCTAACAAGAAACATAAAAACAGAAAACAGAAAATTAAATGCACGAAGAACAACAAATTAGTGAGAAATTACATAGATCACAACTTTGGCATCAAAAACAACGATTCACATAACATATAAAATGACGAAAACCCATATCTTTTGCAGAAAAAGTACAAGTATAACAAAAAACATGACGAAAAACCTCTAACAAGAAACATGAAAACAGAAAATTAAATGCACGAAGAACAACAAATTAGTGAGAAATTACATAGTTCACAACTTTGGCATCAAAAACAACGATTCGCAAAACAAATTAAATGACGAAAAACCCAGATCTTTTGCAGAAAGATCTAACAGAAAATGCACGAAGAACAAATCAAAAATTAAAAAAACGTACAGAACAAAGCAAAGTTGCGATTATATTTTTTATATTTAAGCAACAGCACCACAACAACCTAAACCCTAATCAAAATCCCTAACCCTAACCAGAAACCCTAAAACCTAACCCTAAAACATATTAAAAAAATCGAAACTCGAAACTCAAACAAAGAAAATCAGGCATCTTACATAAAATCAGGCATCTTACATTCGAAACTCGAAATTAAAAAAAAACCAACCAAAGTTAATCGAAACTCGAAATTAAAAAAAATCAGAAACTCGAAATTAGGCATAAAATCAAGCATCTTACTATTAAACAACTTCACATGAATCGAAACTCGAAATTAAAAAAAACCAACCAAAGTTAATCATCACATTCGAAACTCAAACAAAGAAAATGAGGCATCTTACATAAAATATAAAAGATAAAAAAAAAAGGAAATTAAACAAACCTCGGAAAAACAGTCGGTCGAGGAGAGATTTTGTGATTTCCGGCAAGGATTTTTGTTTTCCGGTCAAATTTTTACGCTTTTCGGCGAGATCTTTACGTTTTTCGGCGAGATCTTTTCGTTTTTCGCCGAGATATAAATGGAACCGGTGAGAACTCGAGAAAAGAAAATGTTTTTCGACAAGATCTATGTATTTTCCGGCGAGATAGTGACGAAATGAAGAAGTGAAGAAGACTGAGAAGACGAGAACTCGAGAAGTGAGAGTGTGAGACTGTGAGAGTCGTGTGAGGGAGACTAGAGGCGCCGAGAGAATTGATGAGAGAGAATTGAGAAATGAGAGAAATTTAGGGTTTCATTTTAGGGTTAGTTTTTATAAGGGGGTTATTTGGGGTTGTTTCAACCGTTAGATTAGATCTAATGGTTAGGAATTTAGGATAGAAATAAAGGTATATGAGAATTTCTGAAAAAGAAGGGAAATTTGGTTTATTTTGGGCCATTGGATCAATGTTTTGGCATTTTGCTCTTTTACAAATCAAAGGCTAAAAATTAGGATCCATGTGTTTGTTTTTTGACCAATGAGATTTGAGAATGATAATGTTTATGGATTATGGATTATGGCAAAAAAATTATTATTCAAAACAACTAAACCCCAAAATCCAAATCTCATACTCTATAATCCCATTTTTAAATAATAATCATAATTATCTAAAGTAATAATTAAAATTTTCATAATTTATATTATTTGTTTAACCGAAATTTACTCGTGTCAATTATCTCATTTGTTAGTGAATTGATTAGGGAATAACAAAGAGCGTAAGCATTAATCGGTTATAAACTTATAGTTATGCTAGTTATATTGCTCTAAGGTCATTACTTATGAAACTAAACTTCTTGGAAAATTACTTATACAACTATTAGTTGCTCAATTAATGTTTTGATTATAGTCATTTACGTGAACTATAGACATAGTATTGCAATAAGATATAGTAATTTAACAAACCTCCCTATTTAGTGAACTTATAGTCTAACGATATAACTTATATATATGAACTTCATATGAACTTATATATATGAACTTATAGTGTAACGATATAACTTATACAACTATTAGTGATTTACTTCTTAAGCTAGTATTCTTATAGTGTTACGTTACGTATGCAAATATCACTCAATTATGTAATTGTTTGTTTATAATATCTATTTAGTGAACTTATAGTGTAACGATATAACTTATATATATGAACTTCATTGAGTTGATAGTGATTGTTTGTTATATTATCATCATAAAGGTGATGAACTTAAATGGAGTATTGTTATCTTGAACTATCGACTTACATTCATACATTCATTATATTGATCTTATCTAATAATAACAACTTATTTTAATCCAACTATATAGTAACTAGCAAGTACTTGTTATAATCACTTAAACCTCATATGAACCATCATTGTAAACATATGAATGTATGATTGTCATTTGTTATAGTATTATATATAACATATCACGAGTCATTTTACTAATTTATAATCAATAGAGTATTAGGTTCGTTTTACAATTATTATTCTCATTATCGTCATAGTTATTTACAAACTTATATATCAATCATAATGCTTATAATAATAAATCATTTATATAAAGCTTGGAACATATGAACCCTCGTTATAATCAACTTAGGCCTCATATGAACAGTCGTTGTAAACATATGAATGTATGATTGTCATTTGTTATAATATTATAATATATTAAGAGTGGTTATACTAATTTATAATCAATAGAGTATTAGATTGGTTTTACAATTATTTTGATATCAACCTTATATTAAAATGATTCAACATATTAATATTTATATTGTTATTGTTAGTACTCCTGTTCTTATTTGTATTACTATTGCTATTGTTAGCCTTGTTACTATTACTGTTATTATTTGTATTTTTACCTATTATCATTGTCGCTTTATGTTTATTAGTATTATTATTCTCATTACCATCATAACTATTTGCAAACTTATATATCAATCATAATGCTTATTATAATAAATCATTTATATAAAGTTTGCAATTGATCGTCTACTCGTTATTATTGTCGTTGGTTATAATATATAATATTAAAACATATGAAGAGTCGTTATACTCCTTTACTCATTAGAGTGGTTTTACGCAGTTGATTATTCGAAATAAGAGTTGAGTAAGAGAATACACTAAACATCACGGTAATCAATATAGTGTTTTTATTGGTTTTTCGTTGTCATCCATATATTTATCGTACACACACATATGTATATATATGTCGATCTTAATACTTTTATTAATATGTTTCATTTACAAAATCCATAACAAAATCAAGATGGCCCGATCAGGAGTTACCCGAAGTTGAGTTGACGTTCAATAGCGAATGGACCCGATGTTTTACAATAAAAAAAATCTTTCGATTTATAACTTCTAATTCTTTCTTTGAAAGACAAATTTTTTTGAATCCGATTTCGAGGTCTGAATATTAAATATGAATCCTTCGGTGAATCCCTCTTCTTCCTGTTTAGTGCTCCATTTCCATTGAGGCCGAACCTAAACCTGTGCTCGAGAGATAGATGTCCATACACTGATAAGGGATGTATGGATTCTCGAGAAGAGAGGAGCCGTAGTGGTCCCCCGAACTAATGTCATTACTAATTCAACCCGAGTACATTTGGCTTAAGTCAACCGTACATGAAACCTAAATACGACTTGCGAAAACCCGACAAAAAAAAAAGTCAAGGGGCGATCATATCCGGGAATGAATCGACTTGTAAATGGAACGTTCAAACCTGTCCGGCACCCGGGAATCCAATGATTCAAATGTGTTCGACCCAGTTGAACAAAACCTGACCAATCATGACCTGGGGCACTGACAATCAGAATCCTGACCTGTCCGGGTCTGACCTGGTTCACCGTGGGTATACCCAGAACCTGTTTGAGAACCTGTTTTGACACCCCTAATAAAGCTAATGAAAGCGTAAACTATAATGTGATATAAGTTTCACATCAGTCGGGGCTAGGATGTGCATATTCTTAAAAAGAGCCCTTAAAATCTCAACTTTTTTTTAAAAAAAATGATGATTTTATTAACTTAAAAGTTCACTAAATTGATGAGGGAACATGAAAGGGAAAGTATAATGGCTATGGTGGGAATTGATGAAGGAAGATGAGAAGATTACGGTGAACCACAGGTGATAGATATAAAAAAACAAAGCTTAATAATTGTGACCCTTTTCAGAAGGACATAATACCAAGATCTGATCCTTTAACCTCAAACATTTTGGGCCATTTCACTTATCACTGATCCAAATCAATCTTTTTGCTTCTAGATAGTAAGGTATTAATAAAAAGAATATACACAATATTTTTGGGCCCTTATTTTCTCGAGGCCCTGTATGGTTGCGCACCCTGAATGCCTCAAACCCGCCCACGGGCTTCACTTCTTTTATTTGCTACTTGCTCTAGAACGTTTCTAACTAATTAACGTTACTGTAAATCTTATAAATATCATACAACCTATAATGTGTGCTAATGCACGAGATTTTAATAATAGCATAAAGCTAAATAAAAGAGTAATCTAAATTTTATGCTAACAATTATAATGAGAATAATAATATAATAGGGAGTTGTTATGAAACTAACAAATCAAGCATATACAGTGCTTTTGTACCTGGTAGACTTATTACAGACAATGTACTTGTTGCCTATGAATTACTTCATTACCTGAGGAAGAAAAAAAAAGGGAGTCAAGGGGTTTATGGCTCTAAAGCTGGAGATGAGCAAAGCATACGATAGAGTGGAATGGAATTTTGTAATTGAAATGATGAAGAGGTTGGGGTATGATGATAAAGTATGTGAGCTTATCTTTCGATGTATATCCTCGGTTTCCTACTCTATCCTGTATAATGGATTCCCATCTAAAAGGTTCTCACCTTCTCGAGGCCTCAGACAAGGGGACCCTATCTCCCCTTTTTTATTTATGTTATGTGCTGAAGGTCTGTCATCCCTCATCATGGATGCTGAGACAAAGAAACACATCCATGGAATAAAAATTGGGAGACATGTCCCTCCTATCTCTCACTTGATTTTTGCAGATTACACTCTCTTATTTACTCGGGCCACTGACGCAGAAGCTGACTCAATTTTGGAGTTTTTTATGAATTATGTGTTGGCTTCGGGTCAAAAAATCAACATAGAAAAATTGGAGGTCTCTTACAGCAGGAATGTTAGTAATGATATGCAAAATATGCTTCTTTCGAAAGTTGAACTTCCAAGTTGTTGAAGAGCACGAGAAATATCTTGGGCTTCCTACTTATATAGGAAGATCTAAGAAAGTTGTTTTCCAAGTGATCCAGGACCGAGTATGGAAAAAGGTGAAAGGTTGGAAGGAGATATATTAATCGAAAGCGGGTAGAGAAGTTTTACTGAAGTCGGTGGCTCAAGCAATTCCCACCTATACCATGCAGTGTTTTAACATCCCGGATAGTGTGGTTAATAGCTTGAACACGTTGTGCAGAAACTTTTGGTGGGGTCAGAAAGGAAGCGAAAGGAAATTGGCGCTCATTAGCTGGAACAAATTATGCCTCCCGAAGTCTAAAGGTGGGATTGGTTTTCGTGACCTAGGTGCCTTTAATAACTCCCTTCTAGCTAAACAATGCTGCAGAATTGTGATAAACCCGGACTCGCTTGCTGCTAGAGTTCTCAAGGGTAAGTACTTCCCCCGTACTACTCTTTGGGATGCAACTATACCCGCGAATTCAAGCTATACTAGGCGCTCCATTCTTGGGGCTAGAGAGCTATTACATCAAGGCTCAAGTTGGGTGATTGGTAATGGTAGAAGTGTGCGTTTTTGGAAGGACAAGTGGCTTTCCGCCCTCCCGGGGGACGAATTTTCTCCAGTCCTCCTTCTGATCACTATGAGGAGACTGTGAGGATTTGGCGCAGGGATGATGGTCAGATTGAAGGAGTGAGGAGCTGGAGTCTTTGGTGACAAGTGATGAGCTGGCTGCCATTGTGAAAGTCAAATGTGCTGACAATGACACACCTGATTTTCTTGCGTGGAATCACACAAAAAATGGGGAATTTAGTGTTAGGAGTGCATACCATTTGGAGGTTGAGAAAAGAAGTGGCAATGTTGGTGGGTCGAATGTTGATACTTTGAGTAAATTGTGGAAGCAAATTTGGCGAGCTATGGTTCCTGAAAATATCAAACACTTGGTGTGGCGAGCTGCAACTAACAGCTTACCTACCAAGGCGAAGTTGGCTGCTAGGGGGCTGCAAATTGATCACCATTTCCCGCGCTGTGGGGGGGAGATTGAAAGTGTGGAGCACTTGCTGCTGACTTGCTCTGAAAGCCAGGTGGTGTGGCGCTTGTCTCCTGCTAGACTTGAATTCTTAGAGGGGGGTATCACATCTTTTGCTGAATGGTGTTGCAGTATGATAACTCGTTGTCAGGCTCCGCGTGCGTGGGAGGTTCTAATGTTGGTTATGTGGCAAATATGGACTGTGAGGAATGGGTGGGTCTTCGAGCAGAGGAGAGTTGATGCTCATGTGATGTGCGAGAAAGCGATGAAAATGCTCGATGAGTTTGAACTAGCTATGAAGCGAATGGATGATCTGGTGCCCAGCAATGTCCCAAGTCTGAAGCTGTGGAAAGCACCTCAGCTGGCCCTATACAAACTTAACTGTGATGCGGCATTACAAGAGGGAAAGTGTGGCTTAGGGTTGGTGGTCAGGGACTCAACCGGACATGTCATGATGGCAACAGGGGAGTGTTTGGCAGGAGATTGTCGTCCAAATGAGGTAGAAGCTAAAGCCATTTAGCTTGGTATGAAGCTTGCTTTTGATGCTGGCCTCCAAAGCCTTGAGGTGGAGTCGGACTGTCTACAGGTGATCAAGCTTTTAAATGGGGAGCGTTCCAGGACTAGCACTCAAGTGATTGTAGATGATGTTTTAGTTTTGAAAAACTCTTTTAGTTTTTGCTCTTTTTCGTATGCTAGTAGAGTTTGTAATAAAGTGGCTCACTCTATGGCTAAACTCTCCTTTTCTCTGCTTGAATTGAGAGTTTGGATGGAGGACCATCCGGAACTTTTGTCACTTGTCTTAGCGGACAAGATGCTTCTTGATTAATCTTATAATTCCTATTTCCCGTCAAAATAAATGAGAATATTAGATAATTGTAAACGGTTGTAGATGACTAAGACAAGTGTCATATTTTAGTAAAATAACATATATTGTATAACCATTTGTACGTAACTGACTTTTCTATGTTTTCAAGTAAAAACGAGAAGAAATGAATATGTATACACACTTATATATAGTATTTAGCTATTTTCTGTAGATAAAAAGGTGATTATAAATAACTTTAAGAAACAACTTTTTTTTAGGAAAATTTGACAATATATAGTCTGAACTTTGGGTGATAATTTTTAAAAGGTCTGAACTATTGATTAACCTGTGTAGGTCCCTACTTTAGGGGTCTTAACTTTTAGCGGGCCTCAGAGATTTAAAACTGACGATTTTTTTAAAAAATTTCACCTACTTCCTACTTCTCTCCCTCGATTAACCCTTCTGGTGTCACCCATGGTTTACAAGTTATGACCTGTTAAGCCAGTTTCAAGTCACTGAGATCCGTTAAAAGTTAAGACCCCCTAAAGTAGTGACCTACACAGATTAATTAATAGTTCGGACCTTTTAAAAATTATCACCCTAAGTTCAGACCCCTATTGTCAATTTTTCCTTTTTTATCATCATACATCATCCCTTGGGAAAAAAATTGCAGAAAAAATATATATATTTATACTCTTATTTAATTATATATATATAGCCATTTTGTGTGGACAAAAGGATGACATAAAGATACAAATCTAATATTTGACTACCTTGGTGTGTCAAAATATACAGCAGTAAGAAAGAAAATTATATTTCCCATCCTCGCTCCCATATGTACTCCGTATCTCATTATATTATTGTCTTTAAATGGCATTAATTGAGTATTAGTGAAATGTATGCATATTCTGTAGTAATTCTTCAAGGCAAAGGCTACACATACACTTGGTGTATGTAGGCCATACATACATTATGACGTGGTAGTGTATGAGTGGTCTTTAATTTGGGCTCTAAAAATGAAATTTTCAAATTTTTCATTCAAATGAAAATGAAAATTTATTTTCAAATTTCAAATCTGATTTGTATTTTCAAGGCACAATTAATGCTCCCAAATTACCAACTACCTCATTCTCTCTCCTCTCATTTTTTTGTCGGTAAACTTTTTTGGTCCAATTTTTTCTCTCTTCTCTCTCTTCTAATGTTCTTCAAGTTCTTATTGCCACTCAATAATCGGAACAAAAAAATGAAAATCGGATTCTTTCTCTCTTCTAATGTTCTTCATGTTCTTGCGTTAATGTTCTACATGTTCTTGATTTTAATTTTTTTTGCACGAAAATTTTAAAAACCGAAAAATCTGATTATTTTCATCTTCTCTCTCTTCTAATGTTCTTCATGTTCTTGATTTCAATTTTTTTGTACAGAATTTTCTACATTGTAGAATTTTTGTATAATGTTTCACGAATCTAATATAGGTCCTAGTTACTATTTAAATGTTTCTTGTTAATAAGAAAATCAATTATTTACAATCGTTTCAAATTATTATGTTATTAAAATAATTGATTTTTTTAATATATATAATCTGTTTTAATTTCAATTTTAATTATCATATATTGGATTGTTTATACTTCCTGGATATTAAACATTAAATTATTAATGGGGGAAAAATGTTACAAGTTACAAAGTAAAAAGTCCTTACTACTAAAAAAATAAAGATAAAAATAAAAAAATGGGGGGGGATGTGGAAGTAATAGCATGCATGGGATTCGAACTCGGGACCTAATAGCCAGAAACGCGCTTTCATGTTTGCAGTTGTATCCAAGTTGACGGGATATTCGACCGTGCTAACAAGTTGATACATTAAGTAGTTATAGTAAACAACATCGTTATATGGAAACTATAATATAGGTCCTGGTTACAATTTAAATTGTTCTTGTTACTAAACAAATCACAAACTTACAATCGTTTCAAATTGTTATGTTATTAAAATAATTGCTTTTTTTAATATATATAATTTGTTTTAATTTCAATTTTAATTATCATATAATGGATTGTTTATACTTCATGGATATTAAACATTAGATTATTGATGGGGGGAAAATGTTACAAGTTACAAAGTAAAAAGTTCTTGCTATAATTTTTTTTTTTTTTTTAAAAAAAGGGGGGGGGTTTGGAAGTAATAGCAAGCATGGGATTCGAACTCGAGACCTAATAGCCAGAAATGCGCTTTTATGTTTGCAATTGTAACCAAGTTGACGGGATATTCGACCGTGCTAACAAGTTGATACATTAAGTGGTTATAGTAACAACATCGTTATATGGAAACTATAATATAGGTCCTGATTACTATTTAAATATTTCTTGTTACTAAACAAATCACAAACTTACAATCGTTTCAAATTGTTCTGTTATTAAAATAATTGATTTTTTTTAATATATATAATCTATTTTTGGGTTTGTCTTTAATTTCTCTCTTCTCTCTCTTCTAATATTTTCATGTTCTTCATGTTCTTGAATTCAATTATTTTTCTACAATGTATATTTTTTTTTTAATGTTCGAAGAATCTAATTTTGTTATTATTTTTCTTTACACTGTAAATTTTTCATTTTGTATCATATGTATATTTTCTTTACAGATATTGTTTCTTCATGTTTTGCTTAAAAAATTGTTTGTTTTTACGTAAATTCATATGAATTATATAATTTTTGAGAGATAATTTTTTGTTTTAAATGATTTTTTCTTTGTCTTTGCTTCAAATATCTGTTTTAAGAAGTTTTCTTTGTTTAGATTTGTAGTAATCCTTTGTTTAAAACTAAAAAAAGAAAAAAAATTTAATTTTTTCTTCGGATTATTCTTATATTACCTTTCATCTTATTCATCTTCACCATGTTCTACTATGAATCCTCTGTTTTATTCATATGTTTCGACAGCTTCATCTTATTCATAATGTTATTGATCAGTAACAAAATATGGACACTGGATTAATCACAATGACATGACAGTAACAGATTAGTGAGAAATTAAGCTTCTTGTTTAGAACCAAAAATCAAGCTTTCCAATCCAAGAAAGGTTTGGAGTCCATTAAAATTTAAATTAAAACAGATATTATATATATATAAACAAAAATTTGAACCATAAATTTGAAACGTTTGTAAGTTTGTGATTTATTTAGTAACGCAACACATTAAAATAGTAAACATAACCTATATTATAGTTTGCAAATAACGGTGGTGTTTACTATAAGTATTTAGTTTACCCACTTGTTATCACGGTTGAATATCCCGTCAACTTGGTTACAACTGCAAACTTAAAAGCGCATTTATGGCTGTGAGGTCTCGAGTTCGAATCCCATGCTTTTTTTTTTACATCCCCCCATCCTTTTATTTTATTTTATTTTATTTTGTAGTAGCACTTTTAGTATTTGTATATAACAAGATTAATAATTGTGGTGCCTTATAATAAAAATAATAAACAAAGTATTCAAACTATTAAGTGTTATTATAAAAATGTTATAAAACTTTTGCTTAAATTGCATTTGTATTTGTTAATTTTGACAAAATGTTGTATGTATTAGTAACATATTAGTATGAATTTAAGCTTCCAGTTTAGAACCTAACCGTTTTAGTTACATTAATATCCATGCAATTGATATACTTTCTCCGTCCCTAGTACTCTTTTACCATACATCAGGATCGATCATGTCCTTTTATATCGTGGGATCCTACATTTTTTCCCCATAAAAATGTTTTTTAAAAATTTGTTTACTTTTTAGTAGCACTTTAGTCTTTTCCAAAATTTTACACTTTGGTCTTTTCAAGCAATAAGTTGTTAAAACATGGTTATAGTTTTACTGAAAAGATAATAATAATAATAATAATAATATGTTATATGATCACATATATTCGTAATGCTAAACAATGTTGTCAGGATCGATATCCTACTTTGAATCTAAAAGGTAAGCAGGATCTAATCGGTAGGATTGGATCGTAGGATCTTACAATCGTAAGATCCTACGACATAGGTAAAAATAGGTGTAAACATGATAACAATATGATAATAATATTTAAAGGTCGGAATATAACAAATTTCAATAATTAGTTTTCCTAATGATGGTATTAAGTCTATATCTCATGATATAAATAATATATAACTTAAATCTAAAAGACTTAAAAGAACATTTAATTTTTTTTTTTTTGAAATAATGGTATTAAGTCTACATCTTATGATATAAATGATGGTAGTAGCACTTTAGTCTTTTTTAAAAATTTGTAGAAGTACTTTGGTCTTTTTTAAAATTTTAGTAACAGTGTAGATTTTAGTAGTAACAGAGAACTATATTTTAGTTTGGAAATTTGTAGTTTTTTTTTTACCCAAATTTGTAGTAGCACTTTGGTATGTAGAAGCACTTTGGTCTTTTTTAAAATTTTAGTAACAGGTTAGATTTTAGTAGTAATATAAAACTTTATTTTAGTTTGGAAATTTGTTGATAATTAAATGAATTTGGTTAAATGTATGTTACGTGGACTTAATTGTGACCTAAAGGAAAAATATACAATAACATTAAAGCAAAACTGATTTGATCAAAAAACATTTGGGATGCATGGGATTCGAACTCGGGACCTAATAGCCATAAACGTGTCTTCATTGTCGTTGTAGTAACCAAGATTGCGGGATTTTCACCATGTCAAGAAGTGGAGACATTAAGTAATTATACTATACACCGCCTTTTTTTGCAAACTATAATATAGGTTTGTATTACTATTAAAATGTTTACTGTTACTAAAAAAATTGCAAACTTATAGTCGTTTGAAGCCAGGCAGACGCTTTCAGTGTTGTTATTGTAAAAAAAAAATATATAAAAAATCAGTTAAATTAGTAGCAAAACAGGTTCAAACGATTTTAAGTTTGTAAATTTTATAGTAACATGATACATTTAATTGGTAAACAAAACCTATATTAGTGTTTGTAAATAACGGCTGTGTATACTATAATTATTTGATGTATCAACTTGTTAGCATGGTGAATATCCCGCCCATTAGCTTAATACCCCATTTTTTGTGTTTTTATTTTCTAGTAGCATTTTTGTCTTTTTACATTTTGTAGTGGCACTTTAGTCTTTTCAAGCAGCAAGTTGTAATAACATATTTATTTGTAGCTTTTACTTAATAGAAAATATTAATATTAAAGAATAAGATCACATATATTAGTAATGCTAATGAGTAGTGAATGAATTGTTTAATGAAACAATTTACTAATCTCCTTACATGATTGGAAAAAAGGATAATAATATGAAGAATAGTTAGAGATCTTCTTACAAAAAGTAACATAGTATCAAAAATCTTAGTTTTATTATAAATATGTTACTTGAACCTTTTGCTTCATTTGTAATTGTTTTTCACATAACGCTACATTTTTTTAGTAACCGATAACTATTATTTGAATTTCAATCATTATGCTTTATAACCCTTCGGTTTTTTATTTTAACCCTTCAATGTTTAATTTTAACCATCCGGCTTAAGATTTTGTCGTTATTATTGGGTGGTTGTATAGTAGCAAACTCGCATAGAGTATTTCGAGGGTTACTCCTTAGTTGGTAAGTATTTATCTATACATAATATCAATTTTAGGTGAAACAATTGATCGAGATTTAGTATTTGTATATTACAAGATTAATACACAAGTAGTGCCTTATAAACAAAAGTCATCTAATAATAGTATTATGGAGCATAATTTTGATTTTTGGTCAAACAATTGATCGAAATTTAGTACCTCTGTTAATATTAAGGATTTGTGTACAACAAGATTAATAATTGTTGTGACTTATAGTAAACCATAAACAAAGTATTTAAACTTTTAAGTTTTATTTAAAAAAAATTATAAAACTTTTGCTTAAATTTCACTAGTATTTGTTAATTTTGACAAAATGTTGTATTTAACAGCAACAGATTAGTGAGAATATAAGCTTTCGGTTTATAACCAAACATCAAGCTTTCCAATCCAGAAAACGTTTGAAGTCCATTAATATAATAATTAAAACCCTTCGATAACTAGTATTTGAATTTCAATCGTTATTCTTTATAACCCTTCGTTTTTTTATTTCAACCCTTCAATGTTTGATTCGAACCATCCAACTTAAGTTTTGTCGTTATTATCGGGTGGTTGTAGTAGCATATTATCAATTTTTGGTGAAACAATCGATCGAGATTTAGTATTTGTATATTACAAGATTAATAATTGCAGTGCCTTATAACAAATAATTATCTAATAATAATATTATTATGGAGCATAAATTCGATTTTTGTTAAAACAATTGATCTTGATTTAGTAGCTGTGTAAATATTAAGGAACACAACTTCAATTTTAAAAGGCTAACAATACGAGAGTTATATGTGTATATATATGACAAGATTAATAATTGTTGTGCCTCATAATAAACAATAAACAAAGTATTTAAACTTTTAAGTTTTACTAAAATAACGTTATAAACCTTTTGCTTAAATTGCATTTGTATTTGTTAATTTTGACAAAATGCTATATTAACAGCAACAAATTAGTAAGAATTTAAGCTTCCAGTTTAGAACAAAATATCAAGCTTTCCAATCCAGGAAACCTTTGAAGTCAATGTTGTTAGAATCGCGATCCGGATAGTAGAATCGTACGATCCTAATATGACCAAATGATCTGAACCGCTCATAGAACCGGCCTCGCATAGGATCGCTCAGGATCAGCTAGAATCGGTATAGGATCGGTAGGAATCGTATAGAATCGTAGGATCGTTTCATAGAATCGGTAGGATCGACCGATCCTACACATAACTAACCTATTGCTCTTTTTCTTTCTTGTTTGTTTTTCTACTTGTATTTTGTCATCCAAATATATGAATTATGCATCTAAAATGCAAAAATAATCAAATAAGTTTATTATTATCACTTTGTTATTACTTATTCAGTTTTTTTAAATTAATTTTAAAAGAATTTTTTTAAATATTATTATATGAATGGTAATGTCTGTGTACAAACACATTATTATCTTATAATTCAACCCCTATGTTAGCTTTAGCGATCTAATTTGCACTTTTAGGATTATTCTCCTCAAATTATGAATCATTTGGAACATATTTAGATTATATTTTATCAAATTTTAGTTATTTTGTAGGATCGTACGATTCTACGATTCGATCCAACGATCCGATCCTATATGCCCTTACCGATCCTGATAACCTTGTTTGAAGTTCATTATAATTAAAATTGAAAGTAAAACAGATTATATAAACACAAAATATTCAATTATATTAATAGCAAAGCAGGTTCAAACGGTTTAATTTTAAGTTTGTAATTTTTCTAGTAACAACGTACGTTTAATTAGTAATCATAACCTTTATTACAATTTGCAAATAACGGCTGTGTATACTATAATTATTTAATATATCCACTTTTTAGCATGGTGAATATCCCGCCCACTTGGTTACAACAGCAGCAATGAAAGCGTTTTTCTGGCTACTAGATCCCGAGTTCGAATCCCATGCTTGCCATTAGTGCCACATTTTTCCCCTCATTAAAATGTTTTTTTTGTATCGTGAATAAATATTAAATTTGTTAATACAATGGAAACATATGAATCCATTATATGATAATTAAAATTGAAAGTAAAACATATTATATAAATAAAAAAATTCAATTATATTAATAACAAAGCGGGTTTAGACGATTTTAAATTTGTAATTTTTCTAGAAACAACATACATTTACTTAGTAATCAAAACCTATATTACAGTTTGCAGGTTGGTGGGAGTAATATGCATTAAATGCATGTTGGGCGCCAATAGCAATTTGTCTTGCCACACCATGCTTTGTGGCGCCATCAGCCAAATTATTTCCCCCCCATTTTTCTCTCTCTTTTTTTTGGCTAGCAGCGACGTGACAATACACCATTGAAAGTGTATGTATGTCCTACATACACCAAGTGTATGTGTAGCGTCTCTCATTCTTCAAACGACATGATATGGGAGATGATAAAAGGGGAAAAAAGGTTCCCATGGTGATCACATGGTGACAAAACTCACAATGAGTAATGAGTCTTTCGAGCCAATAAAATGATGACACTTCAACAATTTTTTTGAATTTTGATTTTGATCACATGGAGATAAAGCTCAAAAATGAGTCATGAGGATTTATGAACCAATAATATTCTGACACATGTGCAATAATGAAGATTTTAGACTTTTTTTTCATTTTTCATTGAAAACTTAAAATTGCAATATCTGATAAGAAAATGCATATTCAAAAAAAATACCAATATCTAACCTTTTAAGATCTTTAGATAGACACCTAATCTATTATACTTTTATACACTCAAAAAAAGAGAAATAGTCATAAGTGGAATACATTTTATAAAATGAGCCATGGTATTTTTTTTAGTAGATGAGAGCAGATATTGTAGAGTGAAAAAGGATTGACGATTACTTTTTGATCATGAGTTATAATGTGGTAAGTTTTTCTTATAGGAAAATGTGTTAAGTTATTAGAGTTGGTCTTATAAGAGATTGCCTACTTTTAATTTAAAATTAGGCAACGGCTCAAATCCAATATTAAGAAGAGATTGGACCACCTTTCTGAATATAATGACAAGTTTTAGCTATTTAGTAACCAGATTAATTTATTTTGTGACCAACTTTATCCATTCAGTAATCACGTTCCTTAATACATTAAATAATCACATTCTTGAATCCATTTAGTAACTAGTTTAATCCATTCAGTAAGACTGCCAGGTTATTTCTTAAAATTGTCTGTTGTAGTTCAAGATTCAAAGGGCCGGGGAAACAAAGGAAGGAGAAAAGAAGAGACAACTAGATTGGTGCAAGATCAGAAGTCTAAGGATAGTGTTGGGTTAGAGTGAGATAGAATGAGCTTGTTAGGAAAATATAAGCTTGAGTTTGTTTGATTTTGAGTTAAAATTAGACTGTCTATTCTTATAATTTTTAAAGTTATTATCTTTCCAATGGGTTGTAGAGTTGGTATCTCGTTGGACAATCTTACCAAATGCTTGTTTAAACAAGGATGTTCCGCGGAAACTATCACTATTCGCTAACTAAAGGCTCGTTCGGTATCATTGTGGTTTTGAGTTTTTTGGTTTTTTGTATTTAAAAGTCATATGATATATGTCTATAATGGATAAACAATTGGTCAAACTTATTAGAAACATGATGATTTTGAAAACTGACAACTAAAAAGTGAAAATCACTTTTTCTGGTTTCCTGTTTTTTGTTTTTTGTTTCAAAAAAACACTGAAAATTGAAAACAAAAAACGATGACGAACATGCCCTAAATAATTAGTTTTAATTGGGTTTTTTTTTAGGGAATGTATTTTAGTTAACTTTTAATGAATTTTCAGTATATTTAAAAGATCGCTAAAAGGTCATTCACTGTTCTACTTTAATGTTTCCATTTAGAATGTCTTAGTTATTTTTTAATTACTAAGACTCACTAGCATATTAAATAATAGTTATTTAAAATCTTGTTAGATTTGATTTAATGTGTGTTTTTTAATATCAACTTTCATAATTCAAAAATATTTTGTCAAGAGTGTGCAACAAAAATTGACAAAAAGGCGAATAAAAACATCATGGTGCAGTATCTACTTTATTTTGTGACTTAAATTGTTTTAGTGTAACTTTTACTATATTTTTAGAGACGGATTGTTCAATATTTGTTGATAATAGTCGATCTTGCAAAAATCTTTTGATCATTAATTCAACTAGATAATTTATAACTATTAAGGATTCATCGCGTGAGATGAGTAGGAGTGGCAACCAGTATTTGCGATTAAATTTTGTTTAATCTCAATGGTTTTTTATTGTATTATTTTATTAACATTTCATGTCATTCTATAAATCCGATGCATTGTTTACTTACATATTTTCAAATTTTCCCTCATTTTTTTTGATCTCAAACCATTCAATATAGCACTGAATGTAATGGTTGAGATAAAATCAACGACATTATCCGGCATAATAACATTTTCATATATTAGTAGAAAACACACGATTAATGTTAATATATAAAAGGAAATTTCCTCCAGTACCCCTACGGTTTGACGTAATTCTCAAATTGTCCCTCACATTTGGGGAATTTCTCAAATACCCCATGAACTTTGACTTTGTGTTCAAAAATACTCTTACTATTGCCAGAGCTCTAATGCTGTTAGGTTTCTCTCTCTCTCCCACCATCCTCCATTAATGAACCTCTAAACCTCCAAGTTTTCTCTCTCCTCCCACCTCCATGCCTTTCTCTCTCATCCCAATCTTCATCGTCATCTTCTACCACTGCTAGAACACATCAAATTAAACCCTCAAAGAATCCATCTCCCCAGGTATGTGTGACCACCACAGCCACCGCGGCCCCACTGAAGGCAACTAGATGTGGCCGCCATTTGGATAAGTAGTTCATTGGGTTTTGTCCCTCTTGTCTATGCGAACGCCTTGCTGTTTTAAACCAATCATCCTCTGCCACCGCAACATCGGGCCGTAAATCTGCCTTGTCTGCGCTGAAATAATTGTTCAAGCCCATCAACAACAACAAAGAGGGTGGGCCACATTGCGAGCGAAGTTGTTCTCCGGGCGGAAGAACGAGGGTGAGTTTTTGGGTCTGAGCTGTAGCGAAAGTCATGTGATGTTCGAGGGAGGAGCACGCTATTCTCGTTGTTCAACGAAGACAATGTGAAGAGGGTACGTCGGCGTCACACTGTCGTTAATGAGCCATCGACTTCAACGGTAAGAATTGAGGTAGGAGGAGAGGGAAAGCTTGGAGGTGGGATGAGAGAAAAAGCTTAGAGGTTCATCAATGGAGGATTGTGGGAGGAGAGAGAAAGCATGGAGGTGGGAGGAGAGAAAAAAAATCTAACGGCGTTAGAGCTCCATCAATAGTAAGGGTATTTTTAGCACAAAGTCAAAGTTTAGTGGTATATGAGGAATTCCCAAAATGTGAAGGATAATTTGAGAATTACGTCAAACCTCAGGAGTACCTGAAGAAATTTCCAATATAAATAGTTTAAATATTGGAGTATTTCAATTAGAAATGAAGAGAGAAAAAGTATTTGAAGTGAAATCTGATCCCCAATGTTATCCTATTCCCTCCGTTATTTGAAGAACTACATATGGCAAAAGATATATTATACTTACTCCGTTCTATTTTAAATGAAACGTAGGGTCTTGACAAAGGAATTTAGGAGAAGAGAGAGATAAAGAGAAAGTATAATACTTCAATCTTTGTTGACATATACACTATCTTTTCCATGCTCTTTAAGATGGACCCATGTGATGAAGAGAGAGATAGAGAGAAGTAAGTACAAATACAGTCACGTTTCACTTATTTTGAAATGGCCAAAATGGTAAGTGTTTCATTTATTTTAGAACTGATGAAGTATAACACTTCAATCTTTGTTGACCTATACTCTGCCTTCTCCATGCTTTTTATTTTCCTTAAATTATTGAATTAAGTTCTTCCTTTACATAAATAAAGTAAATAAATCAAGTGAATCCAACTTTTTAAACTGTCTCTCCAATTTACCTTAAAGTGCACATCTATAATAACTCGTATTGTTCTTGGAAAAAAAGTATAGAGTATATTGTAGCCACAACCATCATCAAATTGAACGATTCACGCATTTATATATGTTTGAATTTGATCAAGTAATAATCTATTAACTAATTTTTAGTCCCGGGCGATGCTCTGCGTTATCAACATTTTCATGTTAGAAAGTATCATCTAATGTTGCATAGCTTATTGGTTATAACTTTAGTATATTGACTTGAGGTCACGTAATTGAATCTTATATGGAGCATGTTTTATTTTTTTAATGTGTATAATGATGATATGAAACGAAACAGCTAAAAAGAGGGTGTCACGTGGCGCGTAGACTTGCTTAAAAATGCTTTTTAATATATCAGTATAGATCTTATCGCAGGTTACTAAAAAATGATATGTCAACTTTTGTAACACCCCTAAATTTCTCTCTTTTTGAAAAACATATTTAATATAAAACTCTTGAGAAATTTGAGAGTATTACCGCCACGTGATAACTTTAAAGGCTTTAATACTAACTACTAACTGAACTTTAAACTAATGCAGCGGAATAACTGAAATAACGTCTCGTTATTGATATAAACTTTATTATTCAACTATGACAATAATGTAATATGGAAAAAAAAAAATAACAACTCCTAGACTAATTATGAGTCCTCACTAGCTCCCCCATTTGAAGTATGCATCAAATTAACCTATAAACTCTGCTCGCCAAAATAGGGTCATCACAGAGACAAAGCCATAAAACAACACAAAACAAATATAAAAACGTGTTAGTAAAAATACTGCGTACATGTATATGCGGAATATTAAACATTTATCTAATAGAACATTCAAAACATTTAACTTTCATAAACCTTCCTTGGATACTTGTTATGCTTATATAGTAAAAAAATTAGAACTTTAATATAAAAAATTATTTTTCCTTGCCTAGGTACATTTCCTAAAGTCTGCACACCCCCTAAGTTTAGTATTTCTTAATGAGTCTATGACGAGTGATTACTATCTTGTCCACATGACTTACTACAAGAAGTACATGGGTAAATAACATAATGGCTACCGTTCTTGCTAATAAATAACAAGTCGTTGCCTTGGGTAAATAATAATAATAATAGTTACCGTTCTTGCTAATAAATAACAAGCCGTTGTCTCTTTATAATTGCTATTGTAAAAGATCATATATCAAATAAAAATCCTTCGAAAATAATTCGCCTTTAAAAAGAATAATAATACTCATAAACTTAGCTATATAAAGGCATAAATAAATGAACTCGCTCAAGGGGTAACCTTTGGGAAAATAATAATAGTTCAAAAATACTCCTTGTTAAACATTTAAACACGAATTTAAAGATCAAATTCCTTCTAAAATGTTAGAATGTAGATTCAAATATCAAACTTTATAATAATATTAAATAAAGACATGATTCAATGTTCATAAATAAAATTCATAAACATTCAAACATGTTCATACAAAACACATGAAGTTCATAATAAAACTCATAGAAACATGCACTTGAATCCAAAATATTTTCCTAAAAACATGATACTACGCTTGCAAAACAATTATCAAAGATCTACATATACACGCACCTTGGAATTAAAAGACTACTAATGGAGAAAGAGTAAAGGTAGGCTAAAAGAGAAAGAGATCGAGAGTTTAAACTTGAGAAAAGAGATGTATTTCTCAAATTTGGTGTGAAGAATATGAGGAGTGGATGCCCCTATTTATACTAGTTGGATAGGTAGAGTTATACTAGGACTAAGAAACTAAAAGATGAATTTAGAGGAAAATATAAATCAATCTTGCTAACATCTAGCTAATATTTACGATCATCCAACTAAGATTAGGAAAAGATATATATTATCCCACAAAACATAATTCTAGAAGGTTAAATTAATTAAAAAGATAAGTAAAAGTCAAAAGTTACAAAAGTTGATAAAACTTACTTGGATTTAAAGACTAGTAAACTTAGGCCCAAAATCCATTTAGGCTAAAATTTATTTTAAATACCCAAAATCTTTTTAAAAGCCTTTTAAATAATTCCTCCATTCCGAATTAAATGCAACAAATGCACTTTTTTTACTATTCACACTTTTCACTTTGACTAAGATTTGTGATTTATAAATTATACATAATGAAAAACATAGTCAAGTGAGATATTGTTAGATTCATCTCGTGACAGACTTCCATAAAATGTAATTTTTATAATTTTTACTTATATGTAATTATTGATATTTTGTGGTCAAAATAATGCATCGAGATGCGTAAAAGTGCATTTGTTGCATTTAATTCAAAATGGAGGAAGTGCTTCCTCTGTTTTTTTTATCATTCTCACTTTCCTATACGCGTCTCCCAATGCACCTCTTTGAACTTAAATATCTTTCATTATATATTAGTAATAATTATAACGATTGAATATTAATAATGGACTAATTGAGACGAATCAAACAAGACCCCACATGACTATATTTTTTCTTATAAAATGAAAAAAATTGAGAAGATTCTCTCTAAGTATGAATAGTGCCAAGATTCCAAGTGAGAAAGATAAAAAAAAAACAGATGGAGTATATAACAAGTCTTTTTAATAAATACTCCCTCCGTTTCAAAATATAAGGCATTCACGCCTTACGAAAATTTGCTTTGACCACAAATATCTCTCATAATATGATAAATAAAAATTATAAAAATTATACCATTGAATTTGTCTTGAAAAATACTCCCTCTGTTTTTTTTTATCATTCTCACTTTCCTGTACGCGTCTCCCAATGCACCTCTTTGAACTTAAATATCTTTCATTATATATTAGTAAAAATTATAACGATTGAATATTAATAATGTACTAATTGAGACGAATCAAACAAGACCCCAAATGACTATATTTTTTTTTAGAAATTGAAAAAAATTGAGAAGATTATCTCTAGGTATGAATAGTGTCAAGATTCCAAGTGAGAAAGATAACAAAAAACAGAGGGAGTACTATAATAACATTATTTTTATCAACATAAATTGAGAGTAATTAACGGTCAAAGTTCGACCTCGGACATCGTGCGTGCCTTATATTTTGAAACGGAGGGAGTAATAATCTTTTTAATAGCCAAAACTTTTCTAAAAATATAAATATTAACTTACTAAAAATATGGAGTATTACAACTTCTGACACAAAAATGTAATTGGGTCATATTTTATGTATACATGTATAAATAACATAATTTGCAATGAAAAATAATGCTTTTATATATAGATAACTGTTAGGAGATTATTTAGGACTAAAAAATGCAAAGAATTTTTTTTTGAGTCACAAGACTGCGATTTTTGCTAAAAACCAGAGCCCTTAACAAATAAGGGTTGCGGTTTTCTATGAAATCTGAAGCCCTTAATAGGCTAAGGGAAAACCACAGCCTTTAGTTGATTAATTACGGGCTCCGGTTTGAGATTAAAGTAAACATATGAAAAGTTACAAAATTAAGGTGGGCTTTCTAATCATCTACAGGAAATCGTATGGCACAAGCCAAAGTGGTAGTGAAGCAAATTCTCTTATAAAATTATGTGATTTTTGTAAAAGAAAGTCAAGGATATAACTATATTTAGCCTATCCTTTTCTTAAGGCAAATTAATATTGTAAATAAATAAAAATTGATGTAGTATTATCATGATATTAATTTCTTTCTTCTAACTAGTTACAAACAACCTCATAAATATAGAATTAAGCTACGGGGATATTTAACAATTTTATAGTTCAAATTAATAGCATCAATTTAAGTTAATTCCTTACATTCACCTTTAATTACATATATAAGGTCACAAACTATTCATATAATGAATAAAAGTCAATATGATGATGATGGTGTAAGCAATTAATTATATAGTAATTGATGAGGTGAGTGGGAGGCATAGATGATTCCTGTTTTGTACCATGATTCTGGACTTACTATTACTCTATTCGTTCTTTGGTTGTTCATACTCTTCCTATTTGAGTGTTTTTGAACGCTCTTGGAGCTCGTTTGGTTGAATTTAGGAAGTATGACTTTCCATGAATTTGCATTGCCCATGAAATTTTATTCCCAAAGAAATACATTTTTTTGTTGAGTCCCAACTAAGGATTATTTTTGAGCGGTCCCAACTATATATCATTTTTACCGAAATTGGTCCCAGTAGGTCAATGACCTGCTACAACAGGTAAAATGCTTTTGCTTTTTCTTTTTCTTTTTCACCACCACCTATTCAACATCACCCCACCACCCAACCCATCACCCACCACCAAGCACCACCAACACTTTCTCTCTCCACGAAACCACCGCCCAGATCCCCGCCTCCATCATTTCCCGCCTAAATTCCACATCTCCAGCAGCCAAACATCCCCCTTCACCCTCACCCACCTGCGTCGATGAACCTCCACCCCAAACCAAACTTGCATCGATGAGCCTGCACACAAGAAGGGTCCGAAAAATTGGGTGCCGCAAAGTTAATAAAGGAAGGAGGAAGTCTATTCTAGTTCGAATTTCACAATTAAGGCAGCGTGAATCTGAATTTGACCCACTTGGGGAAGAAAATTAAGGCAGCGTGAAATTGTTGTTCGGAGCTTTAATGGGGTATTAGGGTAGCATGAAATTGTTGTTCCTCCTTCCTCCTCAAAGTCAAACCTCTGATTTTTCGGAGCTTTAGTGGGGTATTAATTTCACAATTTCCTCTGATTTTTCAGAGCTTTAATGGGGTATTAATTTTGTGGGAATTCATTTTCTCTGATTTTTCGGAGCTTTATTGGGGATTTCGGGGTAGCTGGGGAGGGGTGGGATGGGGAGGGATGGCGGGGAGGGGGATGGGATTTCGGGGGGTTAGTTGGGGATGTGGGTGGGAGGGAGGGGAGGGGAGGGGTGGCATGGGATGTGGGTGGGGGAGGGGAGGGTGGCGGGGGATGGTGGGGAGGGGGTGGCAGGGGAGGGATGCCATGGGAGGGAGGAGATAGGAGAGAGAAAAAGGAAGAATAAACTAACTTAAGAAATAAAAATAATAATTTACCTGTTAAATAGGTAATCAGTCATTCGGGACCAATTTCAGCAAAAATGATCTATAGTTGGGACCGCTCAGAAATAATCCTTAGTTGGGACTGAAAATGGCGGAACGCCCATAGTTGGGACTATTCCTATCAATTTTTCCTTTTTTGTTTGGTTGAACATGGGAAATTCTATTTCCCATGGGAATTTCCACTTACCTAGGGGGGCCTAGGTAAGTTATTTCCTACATTTTGTAGGAAATAGAACTTCTTAGGAAGTTTTATTTCCCATGTTTTTGCCAACCAAACAACAACACATATATATACTTCCTAAGAATTCTAAATTCCCATGCATTTGCAGGTTAACCAAACAAGCTCTTGGATGAAATATTATCCTTGTAGTAGTATTTAGCAATATGCATCCCAACTTTATCCCATATATCTCACGAATATAGATCCACTTAAAATAAATTTTATCTTAAGTTCATATTGCGAGTTCCAAATCTCGCTTTTCCTTTGTTGTCCCGATTGTAAAATTAGTCCACTCCTCCCACTACTTCCATCAGGTATGTGTTACCCTTTTCACGCAGGTTATTATCTTCGAAGAATCTACCAAGTCTCCTTCATCATCACAGCTCTGTTCTGGCGATTGTCAACCACCAACAGAAGAGCTACAACACAATTATCCAACAAAACATACCTCCAAATCAAGCAGTTTTCTCCAAGTTTATGTTATTTACGTTATTGTAGTTGTTATGTAAGAGCAAGTAAAGCTCGGTTTAGTTTCTTTATTTTAGCGTATGGGTGTACTATCCTTAGTGTGTAATTCTGCTTTTAATTAATGCAGATTTTCCCATTGTCAAAAAAAAAATTATCAACCACAAGCCCACTTGTATAGATAAATGTTTTACTCCTACGTTATGATTAATTTTATGTATTCTCCTACTAGTACCCAAAATTAAAGTATTAGATTTATAGAGACATTTTTGACGTTTTCCTTGAGTCATTATGAGAAAATCTCACACTCCACTACTTTGTGTTATTCGATTCGTTTCACCCTAGTTTAAGGGGCCTATTCAGTTCACCTTATTTTCAATCCTTCTCAGAAAAAATAAGTCTAGATAAAGACTAATAAATTTAGTTCAGCAAAAATGAGCATAAATAAGGTTTGACGTTCTTACAAAATAAGGTCTAATAAAGACTAATAAGTTGAGATAAAGACTAATAAATTTAGTTCAGTAAAAGTGGAAAAAATAAGGTCTGACGCAGTGACGCTATCACAAAATAAGATCTGACTAATAAAAGTTCAGATAAGTTGAATAGAACACATTCAACGTACCAAAAAACAAAAACACTCATTGTGAAAAAAAAAAAAACTTGACATTCAATTACTATCAGGATGATTTTACGTCTTACAATTAAATGTGGGTGTGAACAATCATACCTAAAGTTTTGCTGCAAAAAGAAACCCGAGGTGATTAGGTTTGAAATATACTAAAAATGATGATTAATTATTGGAGGGGTGTGAAGAATTCTAATAAAGGAAATTGAGTAATTAGGCGTTCCTCTCGTGTTAGCGCTGTCTGTTTCCATTAATGGGTAATTTCAGTGACGGGAAACAATGGTAAGAGAGAGAGAATGGGACATAAAATCCATTCGAATTGGTTAACGTCGAAAAAGTAATGCAAAATAGAAAGAGACCGTTCGTTCAAGTTTCAATTCTCATACATACCCCCTTCCTTATTAATTACTTTATTATCCCCTTTTTACTCTTATGCTTCCTGGACCTTGCATCAGAGTCCACAGAAATTCAGAGGAGAGAGAAAGTTTTAAAAGACTTTTTTTTTCCCCTTTTATAAACTCGTGGTAAGATGAATTTCCTCTGTATTGCCGTCACACAAGACCACTCACCCAGAGATCCAACAAGCCCCAAACCCCCCATCCTCCAACAATATTGAAATTTTTGCTTCCACCAAGATTTAAACCTTGGTTAGGAAGCCATACTATTGGACCCAAGGGTCCTTGGTTTTAAAAGACTACTAGTAAAGTTTAAATAGTTGTTCTTGTACTAATACATCCTCCGTCTAATACAATCTACGGACTTGTTTGGTTGATTATAGGAAGTAAAAAATTCCATAAATTTTCAATGCATATGAATTAAGTTCTTTTATTAAATTTATGGGAATTTAAAAATGTTGTTTGGTTATTCATAAGGAAATTAGAACTTTCCGTGAATTTCTACTTACCTAGGGGAGAGTAGGTAAGCTGCTTCCCCATTTTATAGGAAGTAGAAGTTCATGGGATGATGGGAAGTTTTAACTCCCCGATTTTGTAAACCTTTTGTCAACCAAACAACAAGTCCATCTTACATTTTCTAGGAAATAGAAATTTCTATGATTTTTTTGCCTAATCAAATAAGCCCTACAGCACCTATTATGCTATTTTGTATATGGAATAGTAGTATACCAAACTTGTTTGTTGTAGTTGGTTGGAGATTCACCTTGTAAATTTTTAAGGTTACACATGTTGAATCTCCCCAACTGTGGTATTTGGGGGTAAAGATTCCCCTTACCTCTTTTTCCATCTACTCTCAAGTATCTAATCCGCAAATGCTAGACCAAGAACATCGTGCGGGTTGAGGTCTAAACTGGCTGACTAGGTCATTCTCCTTGAAAATAATAATAATTAAAAAAAATAGAACAGTAGTATAACTAATTGTTAGATATCTAAATTTTATAATGTAAGTTTATGGGACATTTTTTATTATTTTTTCTATTTCATTTTCAGACATAGACCATATGTACTATATATGCATTCTTTTTACTTCATCTGTTTCATATTACTCGCTACACTTCTCAATTCACGGACTCCTAGGCAATTTTTGGAGAAGAAAGAGGTAGAGAGTAAAAAGAAAAGGGACTCATGTGAGAGGAGAAAGATAGAGAGCGTTTATTGCTCAAAAAGGAAGTGTAGCAAGTAATGTGAAACTTCCCACAATGGAAAGTGTAGCGAGTATTATGAAACGGAGGAAGTATTTTACTATTTTTCTCGCTAATACATAATTAACAAATATTTTTATAAAAATGTTACTCCCTCCGTTTTCTTTTGTTGTTCCTATTTAGAATCGGGGAAGAAACCAATGCAACTCAAAAAATGGACAAGATTACACTATTTTAAATTAAATTAAATTAACTAAGAATAAAGATTCTACCTCCTTTGAGTTATTCTATATTAGACAATCAATGACACAAAAGTTTAAGGGGTAAAAGAGTAAAGTGATTACAAACTAGTTATAAGGCCAAACCTTTACCATTAGGCCAAGCTTTGCTTGGTATGTATAAACTATTATGGGTCATTAGGTATGTCACGATGTACCTTAAAACTAGACTAGAGGTCTATGTCATATACCGGCTAATTTATATATATATATATATATATATATATATATATATATATATATATATATATATATATATATATATATATATATATATTTCTTTTCAAAAAAGATAACGTAAGTCTTTATTTTTTCTAATAAAATAATTTAAATAAATCATACAACTATTGAACATGATTAGTAAATATCAACTACTCTCCATATTATTTAAACACTCCTTTTTTACTATGATTATATGTGAAGATCATACTATATGGTAAGTAAGGGTGCGTTCTATTCACCTTAATAAATTAAGTTTCAAGTCCAATCAGTTCAGTGCAGTTCAGATAAGTTTCAGTCAGATCCAATCAGGTCAATAAGTTCCAATCAGGTCCAATAAGTTACAATCATGTGCAATAAGTTCCAATCAGGTTCAAATAGTTATAATCAGTTCCAATAAGGTCCAAATAGTCAATGATCAATAAATTTAAATTTAAATTTTAATTAAAGTACCACTATGATTATTATATGTAATATTGACTATTATTTTATTATTCATATTACTATTAGTTGATTATGTTATTATTAATTTTTTTAATTAAAGTACCACTATGATCACATAGTGTTATATTTTCATTATTATCTATTATTTTATTATTCATATTAGTATTAGCTGATTAATTATGTTATTATTAAAAAATATTATAATCATGGTCAATAATAATCATCATAAGTAATATGTTGCAATTTATATTTAAATAATTAGAGATAACATGTTTTCATTACCAATAACAATGAAATATATAAATGTTATTAATTGATTTCCTATTAGTGCTTTATGAAATCAAAGCAAGACTATTAGATATATTAGTGGTGAAAGTTGTGTATAGGCAAGCATATAGATACTATTTTTTTAAATGTTAATTATAAGAGATAATTAATGATTACTATTTTTTCGAAGGATAAATTTTAATAACTATTATGTCATAACAAATTTGGAGGGATAGTATTTATGTTATTACTCATCAAATATTTTGTGAAATAAGGTCAAATAAGTTCCAATAAGGTCTAATAAGTTTCAATCAAGTCCAATCATGTCTAATAAGTTCCAATCAGGTCAATAAGTTTCAATCAGGTTCAATAAGTTCCAATCAGGTCCAATAGGTTGAATCAGGTCCAGTAAGTTCAGTTCAGTCCAGGGTTATACAGGTGAAAAGAACGCACCCTAAATCAAATACTTACCATATACTAATACTTTGTATTATAAAAGAGACGTCAAATATTAGATGAATATATTCGGATTTACATATACTTCATTCGTTTAAAAATAATTGCACCATTTGTATAGTGTTTATTGATAATTGAAGATATTAATATTTGTGCAACGACTATTTCGAAACGAAGGAAACAAATAGGAACCATGTGCATGCAGAGGATGGTGCACCATATGCTAAATATTTTAAGAGTCCATGTTTAATAAAAAAAATGTTGTTATTTATTTCCTTAAATCTTGCAACTTGTTTTACTTTTTCAGAATATTTTTTTTGTTGTTGGCGAGATATTCCTTTTTTCAAATTTGAATTTATATGTTCTTTTAATTTAAACTAGATGTTCATTTACAGTATGTTATTTTCATTACGACCTATGTTCTTTTATAATTGGGAATTTACATCTTCTTTAATTTTAAAATGTGTGTTCTTTTTATCTTGAAAAGTTGTTAAAAAAATTCATGTTCTTTTATATAAATAGTATGTTCTTTTGGGTGCACAATGAGCAGTGTGCACTGTGCACCCTAGTGCATAATCCACGCTTTGGGAAGTATACAAGTAAATTAGATGAGTGGAGCTCAATATTAGGACAAAGGTAGATAGAAGACCTTGTTTGTCTAAGCAAGAAATCCAATGGGAAAACATGTTATATAGAAACAGTTTTTGGATTTTTTTTTTTTTTTTTTTTTTTACAACGGGAAAAATGTGCATTAATTAAAAACAGAAGTACAGCCTAACGCTAATACAACCAAACAAACACAAAGAAACTAAACTGAGCGATACTCGCTCTTACATAACAATTACAAAACCAAAAATAACTTAAACTAGGATAAAACTGCTTGATCTGGAGGTCTGAGTTGATAGATAACTGTAGTGAAACTCTTCTGCTGGTGGATTACGATCGCCAGAACCCTGACGAAAGGAGAGGGAGTAGAGGGTTGACTTCACGAGCGGGGCAACAAAGTAACAGCGGGATTAGGAACTCGTAACAGGACCCATCCCATTGACCTTATGTCACATGGGATTCTACGACCGGGTTTCCTGGAAGAGTCTCATTCCTTTGTGACTCAATACCCTTTTGAAAGGGTATTTCAGGCTTCTCCTTTGATGAGAAGCTCAAACGAGTTGACGTGCTATAAACCCAATTGACAAATTGGGGAGCCGCCTTCAAATATCGTTTTGTCAAGGCAATGATTGATGAAATCATTACCCAGCGAGATTGAAATCTAACCATCGTTAGATATCGAAGAACCATCCGATTTTCAAATTCAGATAAAACAAACCCCATCCATAAAATCTCTTGCCACGCAAACCCTAACCAACCACATAAACCAGATCCAACATCTTCAAGACAAAGGCTACCTCCAGCAAGTAACAAAAGTATCAAGCAGGTTAATTTAACAAATAACAGAACCATACTAACACAACCAAAAACTAAACAACGGAATGCAGAAAACTAAAACTTAAGGGGAGGGGAAAGGAGGACGCACTTCTAAGACAAATACTACGCCTAGAACAATACTATACTACCTTAATAAAAACTGCACGTAGCCTTCACGAACCTATTGAATGTTTCCTTGGCAACCGATCCAATCTGACAATAACGAACACAAGGGGGGACGGGGAGGGTGAAACTAAGCCTAAACTCGAACCTAAAACCGGGGGAAGTGGGAGGGAATACTAAGATTTAATCACTTTAACACACGAACAGGGGAACGGGGAGGGAAACCTAGGACCTAAAACTCGTTGAAAACCGATTGCCGAGGGACGGGGAGGCGATACCTAAACTTAAAACCACTGAAAAACTAAACCGGGGAACGGGGAGGGGAATAAATGACGCTAAGGAAGCGGGAAGGACTGAAGAGCAGACGCACAGGGGTGGGGGTGAAGTACAAACTAGGAAAAACGACAAGAAAGGAGTATGAACAGGGGAGGAGATTAGGAGTGACAAGGTGTGGCTTACCGACGAGGGAGAGGCATGGGAAAGAACGAGAAGACTGACGCAAGCTAGGACGCATGAGACGAAAAACGGGGGAGGGGACGACAACAAGTAGGGAGGGAGGGAAACGGTGGAGACACCGTGGAGGGGACGACGACGAGGGACTACTGGACGCTGACGAGGGATGCAGGGGACGATAAGACTGAACGTAAAGTGGGCAGGCTCGTCGGCGATCGGGTGAGCGTCGCGCCGCTCAGACCGGCCACCAGCGAGCCTGCGCTGGGCGGCGGAAGCGTCGAGCGTGGAGGCTAGGGTTAGGGGCTTTTTAGAGAGAGGTGGGAGAGAAGTTTTTTTGGGTTTCATTGTTTTGCACAGGATAGACAAGAAGGGCAGAGTTTGCCAGTTTTTGGAAAATAAATAAAGGTTGAAACTTGAAAGAAAAGAGCAACAGACTCGGGATCCTAAAGTGCGTGAAATAGATAAGGATTTATTTCCATGTAGAACGTGTTCTCCATTAAGGCAGTGTAATGTTTACCTAATTTTAATTTATTTCATAAAAATTAGTTGAAATAAGTTAGAATAAAATTTGACAAGTTGAACAATTTTCAATCAGTTTGGTTGATTTGAAAAAATTTGGTCGATATTGTTATAGTTAATAAGATGAGATTCTGCCAGCAATCAAGTTTACATATATATATATATATATTCACTTTGGAATCGACGCTTAACTTCTCTTTCATATGCCAAGTTTTCCTGTATCATTAAGGAAATTAGATCATGCAGCATAAAATATAAATGAAATAGTTGATGCTACCAACCATATACATCATCCGTTTCTTAATACATGTAACATTTGCATAGTAACCACTATTCATCTACCAGTCTTAGATATTCCATATTCTCTTAGAAGTGTATAAGAAAAAATATAGTCAAGTGTGGTCTTAATTATTTGATTCGTATTAATATATAATTTCATAATATCAACTTTCTATAATTTTTATTTATACATAATAAAAATTTTAAGAAACAAAATAGTTCATTGGTTAGCGTGTAGGCAAGAAATATTGTATGTATTTATAAACGGGGAAAGTGATATTAATAGTGATTGGAATCTTATAATAATATGGAAATTAGTTGGAATCACCAATGAGTCTTCAGCGAGTATCGATCACCGCTTATCACCACTATTAGTATCTATAAGCCTTTGATATCATATATAACATCTCAACCTTAGGATATTAATAATATTATACTTAGTTTAAAGGTTAAAAAAATATGAAAAAATGGTATGTTGCAATAGGTGTTTAAATGAAAAATATATATATTTATATTTGAAGATATAAATTAAAATTTCAAATATTAATGAATCTCCTACAATTATAATTTGCATATCTAAAATAAATAGTCTACATTTCAAGATAGTGGTGATTAGCAATGATTGACATTCACTATAGATTTTTCATGGAATCACTAATCATAAGAACTAATAAATTCTATCTCCGTGATATTAAATATTTGATAATTATTTTACTATTTTATTCTAAAAATTGTAGTGATGTTTTCAACAAAAAAAATATTATTTTATATATATAGGTTTAAGTTCATGTGAGAACCACCCTTATGGTGAGAACCACTCATATTTCCTCATTTTATGATGATTTTGCTCATTTCACAATGTTTATTCTCATTTTATGATTTGCTTATTTTATGTTTTTCCTTATTTAACATTTTTATATTCATTTCATAATGTTTTTGCTCAATTTATATTTTGCACATTTTACGTTTTTGCTCATTTAACTTTTTTATGCTTATTTTACTTTTTTCTCATTTTACATTTTTTTCCTCATTTTACGTTTTTGCTCATTTAATATTTTCTACTCATTTTGTACTTTTGCTCATTTTCATTATTTTTTTTGCTTATTTTATGAGCTTTTTTGCTTATTATATATATAGGGTTGGGTTCTAGTGAGAACCCTCTTATATTGAGAACTGTGAGAACCACTAAAAATAAGCAAAACCTTCCTAAAATGAGCAAAAAAAAATAAAAAATGAGCAAAAGCATAAAATGAGTGGAAAACATTAAATGAGCAAAAAAGTAAAATGAGCAAAAAAGCAAAATGAGAATAGCATAAAATAAGCATAAAAAAGTTAAATGAGTAAAAACGTAAAATGAGCAAAAACATTGTGAAATGAAAATAAAAATGTTAAATGAGCAAAAATATAAAATAAACATAACATAGAATAGCAAAAACATTGTGAAATGAGCAAAAATTTCGTAAAATGAGGAAAAATGAGTGGGTTCTCACCATAAACGTGGTTTTCATATGATATATATATATATATATATATATATATGTTATCAGTTTATGCATAAATTTCATTCTAGTTTATACATATTTCATATTAGTTTTTCAACATACACTTAATTTACTAGTAGTTTTAGAATATTTCATTTTATGCGTATTTCATAAACTAATACTTTTGTTAAATATGTATAAGCTGATATCAAATATGTATAAAGTGATATGATATACGTATAAACTAATAACAAATATGTATCAACTTATGAACTGATAATTAATATTTTTTTATTGGTAAGGAGAAGTCCCCTATTAGACCGCAACCTCGCACAGGTTACTCTGATCCAGCTATACAGGCAAGGTCCTTTGGGAGTTGGGGGAGAAGGTAAGGAAATCCCACCCTCAAAAGGTCTCTAGTGTGGTTTGATCCCACAACCTCAAGATTGTGAGATACAATCATACAAACATTACCATTAGACTATTACTTGGTGACAATTAATATGTTTGAACTGATAACAAATATGAATAAAATGATAACTAGTTTGCATATACTGATAACAAAACATAAATCGAAACGGCAAAAACTCAATTACTAAGGGTTTGTTCTTTTCGACATAAAACAACTAAACTTAATTGAACTGAACTGAACTGAATTAAAATATAACTAATAGTAATGATAATAATTTAGCTATCATTAATTAATAAATATAAATTAATAAATAAATCATAGTAATAATAATATTAATATAATATAGTATAATATAATATAATATAATATAATAAACATTAGTTTATGATAATATAGTTTTAAATAATATAATATGTTAATATTTAATAATAATTATATTAATAAAAATATTATTTAATTAATAATAAATTCATAATAATAAGTTATTAAATAAAATAATAATAAGTTATTAAATAATAATAATAAGTTATTAAATAATAATAAATTATCTAATAATAATGATAAAATATTCAATAGTAATAATATAAACTATTGAACAATAATAATAAATAAGAATTAAAAAAAAGAATTAGCAATGACAAATATTGTTGAAATGTGTACTTCTTAGGCCTGAATTATCATTTTCAATATAATTAGCAAAATCATATAGAAAAAAAAAATAATTAGCAATATTAAAAAAAAAAAAAATAATAATAATAATAATAATAATAATAATAATAATAGTAAAAGCAATAGTTATAGGAGTAATGATAATATTTGGGATATTATCTCAGATAACCCTGACTTATAGGCCTTTTCCAATATAACCCCGACTTTGGCAGACCTGTCTCCGATAACCCTGAACTTGAATTTTGTCATGAAACCTAACAGAATGTCAAACGGCGTTAACATGGTTTCAAAACAAAAATAATTAGGGCTTTTTTTTAAAAAAACCATCTATTTCTCTCTTATGTTCTTCAATTCTCACACTTCTCAAGCACTCATCATTGGTGTCTTCCAACTCTCTTCCTCCCTTGCTCCCATCACACTAGAACCGACGCACTTGCCTACCTGCCACCCACAAAGCAGAATCTGCTCTCCCACTCTCTTCCCTCTTCCCCCTCTCCTTATATCACCCACAAAGCCCTAACACAACAACGAGCATTCATCCGCCCTATTCGATCCCATTCATCCCATCTCTTCATTCGACCGTTGCTCGTCGTTCGTTCTGTCGAACCTCGTTGCTCGTCCGTTCACCACGAAGCTCGTCGTCTCCAGATCTCGTCATTCGACCGCGCAAACCGTCATCTCCATATCTTGTCGTTCGACCAGAAGATGCTTGTCGTTCTTCCGTTGGCCGTCGTTCGTCTTTTGGTTCTCCGGCTTTAGTTTATTTATTTTTTTATCACCGGCGACTTATTGAATTTCTTTCAAATTTTGGGCCTTTTGTTTCTCATGTTTTAGGTTCTATTTAATTTCTCGAAACCATTGATGAATGCTTGAGAAGAGATGAAGAACAAGAGAGAAAAAGAGATGAGTTTGGTTTTTCTTTTTTTTATAAAAAGGCAGTAAGTTGGGTTGTTCGAAAATAGTTAACAGCGTGAACAATTCCGTCAGGTTTAATGACAAAATACAAGTTTAGGGTCATCTAAGAAGAAAAAAAATTGTTAGGGTTATTTGAGAAAATGGCCTATAAGTCGGGGTTATCTGATATAATAATAATAATAATAATAATAATAATAATAATAATAATATTAATAATAATAATAATATAATAGTAATTGCAATAATAATATTAAAATAAATATTAATATTAAAATAAATATTAATAATAGTAATAGTAATAATAATAATAATAATAATAATAATAATAATAATAATAATAATAATAATAATAATAATAATAATAATAATGATGATGATAAAATAATCGTAATTGTAATAATAATAATAATAATTATCATTGTCTTATTTTTAGAGAAATAAATTAGGAACTGAACTAGAACTGATTGGAACTGAACTGAAATTGCAACAGAACTACACTGAAAATAAGATGGGGAGAACAGGCCCTAAGACATGTCTCAGCCAAAAAACTTTCCTTTAGATTTCATTACAAATTTACATGCTTTGAGTAGTATTGTTATTAATTAGTACTATTTGCAACATTCTTATACTTTTATTAGTAGATAAGTTTAATAACCCAGTTGGACACATGAGTTGCCTTAGTCCAACTTTTAGTGGGTCAAATCCCTTGGGAGTAGGGATGGCAATGGGTCCAGGACCCTAACCAGACCCGCCCAGACCCTACCTAGACCCGTCCAGATCCTACCCTAAAATTAGGGTATGGGTCTTAATTTTTTGGACCCTATGGATAAGGGTAGGATATGGGTCTTGGTCCTATCGGGTAAGGATAGGGTAAGTGTCTACTCCTCAAATACCCAGATCCTACCCAGACCCTACCCATGGACCCGTCTAAAATAAAATATATATTTTTATTTTTTAAAATTAAAATAACGGTTTTTTCACCCAGTACCCCCGAGTTTTCAAAAAATTCATCTGGTACCCTCCATGTTTTCAAAATTCACCAGGTACCCCTCAGTTTTATGTAAATACACTGAAATGCCCTTAATGACTAACGGCGTTAACCGCCGTTAGTCTTAACCGTAATTAACCCCCTAATTAACATAATTAAACCCTAATTAATCTAACTTCTAACTAACCATAACCCTAACCCCCTCATCCCCCACCCTCCCACCACCACAACAACCCCCTCCCCCATCCCCGCTGCCCCCCACCCCTATCGGCGCCCCCCACCCTCGCAGCCCCACCCTCTCGCCCCCTCGCCCAAAGATCCCTAACCCCCCAAGCGCAACCCATCTCTCGCCTCGTTTTCTCTTCCCCATTTTCTCTGTCACACAATGGTGGTGCGCCCGCTAACACGTAGCGCCGGAACGGCAGTATTAAAGGTGCAACCGCACTCGCTAAACTACGAACACCAGGCGGTGATAGCAACAAGCAAAGATGGAGAATGTAGCAACGAGCGAGGGGCGTGATTGCGAGCTAAGGGAAAGCGCGGCGAAGTCTTCGGCAGACGGTGGAAGGGGAGGGGAGGGTGGGGACTTGCGGCCCGGGTCGTTTCTAATTCCACGAAAATCGACGGGGTGGAGGGGGTAGTGCGGAATTGGACGGGGGTGGGGGGGGGGGGGCGGCGCGGGTGTGGGGGAGGGGGATTCGGGGTGGCGGGGGTGGGGGGCGCTAGGTGGTGGGAGGGTGGGGGAGGAGTGCGGGGGTGGTGGGAGGGTTGGGGGAGGGGTGTTAGGGTTAGGAGGGTGGGGAAGTCTTCAGCGAGACGGTGGAAGGGGAGGGAGGGGTGGGGACTTGCGACCGGGTCGTTCTAATTCCACGAAAATCGACGGGGTGGAGGGGTAGTGCGGAAATGGACGGGGGGGGGGGGGGGGGGCGTGGGCGGCGCGGGTGTGTGGAAGGGGGATGCGGGGTGGCGGGCTGGGGTCGCTAGGTGGAGGGAGGGTGGGGGAGGAGTGCGGGGGGTGGTGGGAGGGTGGGGGAGGGGTGTTAGGGTTAGGTTTAGGGATTTGGATTAGGGTTAGCGTTAGGGGGTTAATTAGGGTTAAAATAAAAAATTAGGGTTAATGACTAACGGCGGTTAACGCCGTTAGTCATTAAGGGCATTTCAGCATATTTACATAAAACTGAGGGGTACCTGGTGAATTTTGAAAACATGGAGGGTACCAGGTGAATTTTTGAAAACTCGTGGGTACTGGGTGAAAAAACCGTTAAAATAACTATATATAAAAACATATTACATTATTTACATATCCTTTCAAGTTCCAATAGACTTCCAATAAAACTAAAAGCCTCCCTCACTGAGGAACCCTAGCCGCAAATCACTATTATCTTTATTTATATTTTGATGTATGAGACTTTTGGGATGTGCAAAAAATATGTATTGGTATGGAATGTGATATTATGTGTGCTAATTGCAAAATTAATATATAAAATTGTGATTAATGATAATATATTTATATATACACGTGAAAATGCAAGCAGATTTTTTTTTTGTGTTGGACCCATTTTAAACCCTAGATCCTACCCATACTCTATCGGACCCTACGGGTGAGGGTCCTAAAAATTTTTACCCTATGGGTATGGGTAGAGTATAGGTAAGGGTCTAACCTTACCCTACCCAGACCCTACCCATTGTCATCCCTACTTAGGAGTAAGGGGTAATGGTAACTGGGTAAGATAATCCCCGGTCTAAAAATGTTATTCATTAGTGAAGTTTGACCATGTAACCTCAAGTCAAGTACCAATTGTTTAAAAAAAATATAATAAAGAATAAGGATTTTATCAAATCTAAGCTTCTCATAGATCAACCCAACCCAACTATACATACAAAATCTCTTGAAAACGAGAAAAAGGTAAGAAAACTCATACCCCCAAATTGCTCCCAATGGACGTACTTACTACTTAGTTAAGTTGTTATAATAAACTTTTAGAATTTGTTTAGCAATTTATTTCGTAAAGCATGATCTGAAATTAAATCAAAAGCAGACGGTACTGTCCCTTAAAGAAGCCAAAACTTGAAGAGGGGGGGCATAATCTATCACTCTATATTATGCAGAAGTGTTAACTTTTAAAGAAGGGGAAAAAAATATTCAACCTTTGCAAATACAAAACTTTCTCTCTCTTCTTTCTTTCCCTATCTATCTCCTGTTTGGCAACATCCAGCTCACATTTTTCAGTCGTAGGTTCCCTTTTCTTTTTTCATATTTTATAATTTTTCTTTTTTTGGTGGGTGTCTCAAACTAATTATACTTTGAAGCTTTCCTCTTTCCCTCTCTCTCCATCTTTTCTTTAATAAATTCCTTCTCAGTAGCTGGTCATAGAATCCCCAAATCTAGAGAGAGAAACATAAGCAGCAACTAGCAAAAACAGAGCTTTTTAGAGAGAGAAAGGGAACAAAAGATTAGTTCCTTCTTCTTCTTCTTTCCCAAAAGAGATAAAACAAAGGTAAAGAAATATCAGCAGATGAAGTGAGTGATTTTTTTGATCATCAGGATTCGAACTTGGGTTTGGTTGATAGATAACCTAAATTTTAGAGAGAGAGAATTTTATTTTCAAACTTTTAAAGAAAAATGTGGGATCTAAATGGTTCCCCTGATGAAACAAGTAGAGCTAAAAGGTACGATGAATCAGAGGGTTGTTCTTCGCAGAAAACTACGTCGTTTGACGCCGATGACAAGAATTCCACTTCCTCCGCCACCGTCGTAATCGACGACGCCGGTGAGAGATCAGACGGTGAAGATGCTGCTGCTGGTGACAGAAAGAAGCGTAACAGCCGTCAGATTTTTGGCTTTTCTTTTTTAACCAATAAAACTATAATCACTAATGATGATGACGATGAAGATAATTCTTCTTTCTCCGGCGAAACTCCGGTGACACGTCAGTTTTTTCCGGTGGAAATGGACGTTTCCGACGGACCGACTAACGCCGGTGATTTCTCGAAGGCTCATTGGGCTGGACCGAAGCTATACCCAACATCAGACACCATGGTACCTGCTTCTCTTATGGGCCCAGCTAAGCCCACGGAGTTAGCCCAGCCCATGAAGAAAAGCCGGCGAGGCCCACGTTCCCGGAGCTCTCAGTATCGCGGTGTTACCTATTACCGGCGAACTGGCCGGTGGGAATCCCATATATGGTTCGTAATCTTCCCCTATAGAAAAATAGTACTTCTTTTTTGTTTCCCATAAATATGGAAATAGTATTAAAATCTGATGTTTGATTCAGGGACTGCGGGAAGCAAGTTTATCTAGGTATTTTCTCCTTTTTTTTTTTTTTTTTTTTTGAGAAATTCTAACATTTTGTGATTAATCGTAACATTAAAACAATACTGAATTTATTTTTTCTTTTTTTATAAAAAAAAGGTGGATTTGACACAGCTCATGCGGCTGCTCGGTAAGTTTTTCTTTCTCCCTATAACCATTAATCACTCTCTGATAGTAATCTCATTAAAAAAAAAAAAAAATTTGATAAAAACATAGTAGACGTATAACACATAATATTTCCTAAACATGAAAAAAAAAAATAAGATTCTAATAAGATATTGTTTTGTTGGTTGTTGGGGTTGGATGGTTGGCAGTGCATATGACAGAGCAGCAATAAAATTCCGAGGAGTGGATGCCGACATTAACTTTACACTTGAAGATTACCAGGACGACTTGAAGCAGGTACAGTTAGTGGTGGTATAAGAAGATGGAGAGCTTTACTTTTTTTCTTTTTAATTTTTGTTAAGTTGGTTGGTTGGTTGGTTGGGGAAGAATTGGATCTCATTTTCCACAGTTCTCTTATCTTCTACTACCACAAATGCCACACATCTCACACATATCACATATGATACTTCCCTTATCTTTTACTGCTCTTCTACAGTTGTTTTCTTTTGTTTCCCATCATGTTGTTTTTATTCTTTTTCAAAAGCTAAACAGAATAATAATAATTGGTAAAAAAAGCTTAATTACTATGGGTTAGAACTTAGAAAGTAAATAAATAAATAAGTGAGATATTTATGCAAATGTTAATGATTGAACAGATGGGAAATTTAACCAAGGAAGAATTTGTTCACATACTTCGCCGACAGAGTACTGGTTTCCCTAGAGGCAGCTCCAAATTCAGGGGTGTTACCTTGCACAAATGTGGTCGTTGGGAGGCTCGTATGGGCCAATTCTTAGGCAAAAAGTATCTCCTTTTTTATTTTTTATTTTACCATTTTATATAATTATTATATCAACAATTTATTTCACTACATCGTACTAATTTTTTTTCCTTATCATTTTTTTTAGGTATGTGTACTTGGGACTCTTTGATACTGAAGTCGAAGCCGCTAGGTTTGTATAATCCCGTCCATATAGCATCTTTTGTGATTTTATTGCCGAATTAGCTATTCAAATGACACATCCGGAGTGAAAATGAATTTAGATGGGAGGAATGTTAGTAGTATTTTTTGGTCGAGGATGAATTTTTGGATAATATTATAAGCTGTATTTTTCTTTTATGTTGGTGATAGGGCTTATGACAAGGCGGCGATTAAGTGCAATGGGAAAGATGCAGTTACTAACTTTGATCCAAGCATCTATGAAGAAGAGCTCAAAGCAGCTGGTATTATTATTATTATTAATATTATTATCTTTGACTAATTACATGATTTAATATTTATATGATTGATGAGGAAAGTGAATTTGGGTTGGTGTAGAATGTTCAAGTAGTGGTGGAAATGGTGGTGCTGAGCACAACCTTGATTTAAGCTTAGGAGGATCAAGCTCAAGGAGAAATAATAGCCTAGACTTTCGAGAAAACTCCGCAATACAAGAACAACAACAACAATACCCAAGCTCAATGCAACTTGAACTGAACTGGCAAAACCAAGGATCTAGGCCTAAGGTTAGAGATTACAACTTGGCAACTATCTTAATTCTTACCTATTATAGTATTAATTAAGCTATTTACTTTTGGATCTAGTTAGCTCTATACTCGAGATTTTCATCAATTTTATAATGTTCAAATTGTTGAGACTTTTTTTCTTTTTCTTTTTGTGATAGGATGATCATGCTGAGACTATGCAACTCCTTAGCCAAACTCGGCTTCAATCATCTCCAACCTCGTTAAAGCATAATGAGATTTCATCGATGCATAATCGATATGGCGGTTCAATGCCTGTTTTTGTTCCTCCTCATCTCAACTCCTCGAATTACCATCATCATCATTATCAAAATCAAAATGTGGGTATTCATTATATTGTTTTGTTTTCATTTGGTGGAGAACATTTCTATAGATAGCCTTACTATGGAATTATACTGATTGATTCTTGTTAATTGTGTTGATGAAAATAGATTCAGTTTCCGAGCAGCAGTAGTGGAGGTAGAATTGATCTTATGATGTCTTCAACAAATAACAACATTAATAGTAGTAGTATTAATGAAAGTCGTCAACAACAACAACAACAACAACAACAACAACAACAACGTCAGCAACAACAACAACAGCAACAGCAATGGCAAGCTGGGTCTCGTCCCCAATTGTTTGCTACTGCTGCAGCATCATCAGGATTCTCACAGCAGATATCAAGACCCCCACCAAATTGGATGCCCCCAAATAATGGCTTCCACCCTCTGATGAGACCCTCTTAAAAAAAAATTAATCATCTTATAAATCATTAAATATATCTATCTCTAATTCAATTTCATCACTCCTTTTCCCAGATGTAACCCTTCCTTTTTTTTTTTAAAACTATTGTAAAGCCTAAATGCTTTGTGATTTTTTTGGGCTTTTTTTCTTTCGGTTTTGGGGTAATTGGGTAACAAAAGAAAGAAAAAGGGGATAATTTTCTAAGTATGTTATTATTGGCCATATTGGTCAAAACTAACAGTAAAAAGGTGAATGAGAATTGATTATTATCATACTGATGATTTCTCCTCAATCTATATGAGTTTTTGTAAATTTTTTATGCTTTCTAAATTGGGAAATTATGTTATGAATAAGAATTACCAAAGGTTAAAAAAGAAAGAAAGTTGACGTGATCATAAAAGTGTGACTCTAGAATATGATGAGGGGAAGGGTAGTTTTGTTAATTTGTTGGGATGGATGGAAATTGAAAAACTTGTTAAAAAATGTAGAGTTGAGAAGAGAGAGATGCAGAGAAATGCAGGTGCCTAAAAAAGAGATTTGAGTCTGGGAAATATCACCCGGATGGTGATGAATGGTCACTATCTTTGGTGTCCTTTGAATCAGTTCTCTTGCTCAAAAAGTAGTCATTCACTCACTCACTCTTGGCTAATGGCTATTATTATGAGAGAGACTTTTCCCTTTGTAATTCCCCTCCTGTTCCTTCCTCTGTCATAAACTGATCATAGGTTTAATTTCCCTTTTTTGATACGATGAAATACTCCATTATTATAACATAGAAACAGAAATATTACAAGATTTTTATAATGGTGTCCACTTTCGCCCCTTACCTTTTCTTTTTCTTCATAAGGGGCAAGACTCAGTAGGAGTTGGCTTGACCTAGGTTGTACGGAATTGGGAAACTAAATCGACAAAGTGCGGAAATGAAAAACAAAATTTTCATAATTAGGAAAAAATTGTTGATTAAAATTCTCATAATTAGGAAAATGTAAATCTAAATTTAGCCTATTGCCAATAGTCTAATAGATTTATACCTTTTGTATCGATCATCAATAATTTCGCGAACATAAACCTAGTTTTTAGACCCAAAGTGACCCCACTTTTATTTCTATGCTCTGTTGTTCCAAAACAAAAATTTCAACCTTAAATAAGCGTTTGTTTTTTGTGTAGGAGAGTTAGCTACTTATACAACTACTATTCAATATAATAATTAAGGTCCTGTTATTTTAGACTAAATTAACGAAAACTCAGTTTAGTTTAGTTCATACAAATTCCTTTCACAGGTTTAGTTCAGTTCATTTCACTTCAATATCATTCAATTTGGTTTAGTTCAGTTCCATTCAATTCAGTTCGATCCAAAAGAACAGGGCCTAACTCTATTCTTCTAGACTTAATTTCAATCTTTAAACTTAAAAATAATGAAGAAAGTTAGATATTGAAGGATTGTATTTCGATCAATTGTAAGTAATACATCAATAACGTTAGTGGGCATATCCAGCTAAAAAAGAGAAGCATCTCAGTATAAAATTTAATCAATGACCCTTCAAGATTGATAATAATAATAATACTTTATAGGTCTAAGTTCTTTTTCATTTATTTGGAGGTCATGAGTCTAATATTGTAGATCGATGCTACAAGTTTTTAATTTAAACTATTTCATACAATCTCTATAAACTTTTTGTTACTCTTTGTCATCATATTGTGAATGCTAGCTAATGTGGTTGGTAAGTTTTAGGTGGTGATACCCAACATTTCAGATTGATTCATTTTGGCAAAATTTTTATTTTAAACTATTTCATACAATCCTCAAATGTTTTATTTTCTTTATTATTTTTTAAGTTTATGGATTTTTTATGAAGAAAATTATGAAGAGGAAAAGAAAATGAAAAAAAAATTAGAGAATTTGTGTTTTCTCATTGTTAAGGACTTCAAGTATGAATTTTCTTTATTTATCAAAAAGAAAAAGTAAGAATTTTCTTTATCATTAAGGACCTGAATTAACATTACTAACCGTTATAAGTTGAGGTCCTTAACGATAAGAAATCCCAAACTCTAGTTACTTGCTATATGGGTAACTCAATCTTTAGTCCTCCATCTTTTAAGAAATAACCTTTATATAGATTAATTTGTCACATCTTTCATTTTGTGGACTTACTTGGAAGTTTCTCATTAATTGCAACGTTTATTTATTTGGTAATGTAAACTTTCCATCTATACTAATATATTAAAAGGTGTTCCTAAGAAAGTTTGTGTGTCACGTGGCACTCTCCTCTATAGTGCTATAATGCAAATGCTTTATTTTCAAGTCAAACCCTCAATTAAAAAAAATGTTGTGTTGTTACAAGGTATCGAACACGTAACCTTTGAAATGAAAAATGAAAGCTTAACCATTAATCCAACATAACACCATTGTTTAGTATTTCAAAATAAAATATCATAAGATCTTATAATTATATCTCATTAAAAGATTTGCATAAGTAGTTAGATACCTAACCTTTTTATGATAATAACAAGAGACTATTATAGACATAAACTCTTACTCTAATTCCTTGTAGAAAGTTAAACTATTGCTTTCATCCCCAAACTTTAAGGGTTTATTTTTCAAAAATCATGCAATTACTTATTATGTCATTACGTTATTTTTTCCTCACTTGATAAAAAGTTACGAAAAAGCACAACCTGGGGCATCGCCCAGGACACTCACTAGTTTCACTCTTATAAGATGAATCCCTCTTTTAATCTATCTATTTAAAAGGATTTACATGACTTTATTAAAAGATGTATCAACTCTATATGTTGCAATTAATATGAAACGTTAAAGTATCAACAAAATCTTTTACCTATGGTGAAGCATGATGATCTCAACCTGTACTTCACGTCTTTAAGTGCTTCCGTAGATGTTTTGATTTGGTCATTCTTTTTTTTTTTTGACAACATGGAAAACGTACATAATCAAAAGAACCACAAACAGAAACCAAACACTAATGATACACAAAGCAAAGCTGAGGTTACGATACGCTTTAGCTAGGTCATGAGCCGGAGCAACCTCCTTACTATCAACCTTTAGAATCTTACACCACTGGAATGTGTAAGCAAGACGTTGAATATCCATAATGGTATGACGCACCTTAATATCTAAAATTGTTGGAGAGCGCAAGAAACGCACAAGAAGCTCAGAGTCCGTATAAACCAAAACACGAGAAAACGCATGAGTGTGGACCCAAATCAGAGCTCGTAAACAAGCTTGAGCTTCAACTTGAATAACCGAGCTTGCTCTCAACATATAACCATTACTCGTGGTTGCATTAGTAGCGAAGACGTCTGCTACCCATGCCGTTGTAGCCATATGAGTCCGCTTCACCCAGGCACCATCAATTCGAAGGAGCACCTCGGCCGAAGCCTAATTGAGGGAACCAAAAGTTACAAATATAAAAACCGGGGGGGTATGATGTGAGTCCTGACGCCGAGAGGGTTGAATATCTTGAGCAAACAACATATGTTGCTGGCGATCCTCCTCAATTTTAAATTAAAGAGCCTCGGTCATCACACGAACATGATTGAAGATTTGATTACTACGAGTGTACCAGATAGCCCACATGGTTCCCACAAATTTTGGTAAGAAAATTCCATTGAACCCTTCCTTCTTCTGACCCTCGAGAAGATTGTGAACGAGCCAATCTTTAAATTGTGGGAGTGGATGTAATGAAGAGATATCTTCTAAACCTACCAAATTCCAAGCTTCCAAGGCAAGGGGACACCTCCGAAAGAGATGTTGACAATATTCTAACTCTTCTAAACATATGGGGCAATCTTCTGAGCTTCCAATATCACGTTTGCACAGATTAGCCGATGTGGCGAGACTATTATGCCATAATTTTAATAAGAACAGTTTCCATTTGGGTATGATGTTCAACTTCCAGAGGATGCAAAAGAATTTGTCTACCCTTGGGGTTGTCCTGCTACAAGTTTCTTTTTGCTGATGCTGTAAACTAAGAAAATAACCTGTTTTTGTTGAATATTCTCCAGAGGATGTGAAAGTCCAGTAGTGAACATCTTCAGAATCGGAGAGCGTCGGCAATTCCAACTCAGTGATCATGCGCGCACTAGAGGGCACAAAAAGACGGCGGATTTTCCTAACATCCCAGGTACGATGAGTTGGATGAATTAGGTCATTCTAATCCTCCCCCTAAGAGAAAAACAATTTGATTTATCACCAAGTGGGCGGGCGCGGATGTGTCGTTGTGCACTGCACCCGGCCAAAGATAAAATTTCTCCTACTCTCTTTTACACTAAGCAAGTATAATGGAAGTAAGGGTCGTATCCACAGGGAAACAGGGACGAGTTTTATATTCAGCGTGATTCAAAACCTAGATTAAGCTAAGGGCCGAGAAACCTAATTACAAAAGGGGGGTTTCAAGTAGATTTACGAACAAACTAAAACTAACTAGCATATAAACAAAATGAGAAATCAATATAGGAAGATCTTGAATCCGATTAACATCCACTTCAATTCATTATCGATCATTTAACCTCGACTCTAATTATTTCCATAATTATCTATTGTTGAGAATTAATCTCGCATTCTCCTTATTATTAGTTGAATATCACGATCAGCGTGACTATAAAACCCTAACTAAAGGATAACCTAGTCCGATAGCGTCTAAGTTCAACCCAATAGCAGCAATAAACACAGAGAACCAATAGACCTGCTAACGTCATACAAGCGATAAACATTCAACAGTTGATTCAATTTCCCCAAGAAATAACCAAGACGATCTGCATCTAAGTTACTCCCTAGTTTGCTACCAATTGATAAAAGAATAAAACAATCCGATTATATTCTTAAATCTAGCATTAGATTAATTACACAATCAAACTAGTAACGTTCCTAGCATAATTATGCAAAAACCATAGAAAGCAATCATAGAAATTAAACCATAATCAACGAAACTAAATAGAGAGGAAAGATCTCACAATAATGCTTGAAGCTCCATATTAATCTTGTTCAAGAACGGTTCAAGCTACAATCGGCATAGCATAAGCCAATCCCATAATTGAAATCTACAGAAACTAAACTAGCAAATAAAAACTAAAAAGAGAAGACAACAAGAGAGGAGTGGAGTTTTGGAGACTCCCTCTCCTTGTGGCTGCTGCCCCCCCTAGGTCCAAAAACAAGTTTGGTATTTATACTAAAGCATAAAAATCAGCCGACATTTACACCGACCTAGGGGTCGCGAGGTGCGGTACAGGTCGCACCGTGCGATGAGTTACTGCCTCCAACACGAGCTGAAGAGCTGGGCAGAGCAAGCAGGTCGCGAGGTGCGAAGGAACTCGCGAGGTGCGAGCAGCAGGTCGCGAGGTGCGACCTGCGTTGTGCTGCTTGCTGGGCGTGAGCGCTGGGCGAGCATGCGCGAGAGCTGGGCGACTTGGCTGCTGCTTGGGCGAGCATGCGATGCTTGGGCTTGCGATGCTGGGCATGCTTGCGATGTGGTTGCTTGGAGCTTGGTTGTGGCGGAGCTTGGTTGGTGAGACGATGTTGTGGAACCATTCATGCTTCCAAAAGCTCGGAACTTACAACGTTAACAATAACTAATATATAAAATTCCAAACTTCCGCTAAGGTCGATTTACATGCAACATTAACAATTACAAATAAATCCCCTAGCAAAGTGTACCTAAAATACCACAAAAACATCGTATAGCTTGAGCGTATCACCAAGTACTATATCCAAAATTATATATGATTTCTTATTTTTATTTTTTTGCGTCTCTGCGATATTAGTTTTTTTCTTTGAAAATTTCGATTATGATTATCGTTAGGGGTGATATGGAAAATATTATAAAGTGGCTTATTATTCAGAGACATTTTGAAACAAAAATAGGTCTTATTAGTTACTTTCCGTTCTTTTCTAATTGCAACATTTTGACTTTTCCATTATTTATGGCGCACCCTTTGACCTTCTATAATATACTTAACTAAAAGTATAGTTTTATGGAATCTTATTTGATTTATCTTAATGTGTATTTTTTAAATATGTCGTTTGCATAATTTTACAAATATATAATTAACTAAATATATTAATGGTCAAAATTTTGTCTCAGCAAATGTAAAACCCAAATGTTGCAATTAAAAAAGAACGAATGAAGTATAGTATTATATAAGAGTGTATGAAGTGGTTGTTATATTGAGTATAGCGAAGTGGTTAAATTTTAGTCATCCAATTTAATTGAGGCATTTTCATAACTATGGGTGGGCCAGATGGGGGTAAAAATAAAATTTGGGACTAGGCAAGGTGGGAAAATAGTAATGCATGTGTTTACGTCTTATGCCCTGTTCTTTTGGACTTATTTTCAGTCCAGTTCGTTTCGGTTCAGTTCGTTTCAGTTCAGTTGAGTCTTACCTTGTCCTGTCATGTTTAATGTTTTTATTACTCCCTTCGTCCTAGAGAGATCTGAACACTTGTTGGGACACGTGGTTTAAGGTGATAAGTTGTAGTGTGGTTATCAAATATTATTTTATTAAAAAAGTAGATGTGATAGGAGTTGGTGGAGTATTTTTATTGGTGGAGAGAGAAAGCTGAGTAACTTTTTATTGATAAAGGTTGAGTATGGTTCAAAAGAGTGTAAAAGAAATAATATAGTAATAGTGGGACCATGTTAAAAATGGAAGTGTTCAAACTGATTAAGGATAACATAAAAAGAAAGTGTTCAAACTATTCTGGGACGGATGGAGTATTATTTTTGTTTTCAATATTACTATCTATACAAATATATTAAAAGGCGTGCGAAAGAAAGCCTATGTGCCACGTGGCACTCTCCTTAACTTTCTAATGCAAATGTTTTATGTCTATGTGTACTCCTCACTTTATAAAAAAGAAATGTGTAAGTGCAAGGTATCGAACACATGACCTTTTGAATGAAAAGTTAGAGCTTAACCATCAATACACTATGAATTTGTTGTCTAATGTTTCAAATAAAATATGATAAAGTCTTGTAATAAGTATACTTAACTAAAAAGACTTGAACAAGTATATACATCTCTAACACTCTTATTACGTAACTTACAAAAGAATATTGATGTCATATTCTCTTACCACAATTCCTTTTAAGGTATTGTTTTCAAACTCACAATTCCTTTTAAGGTATTGTTTTCAAACTCAAACCTTTCAATTTTTCTTTACTTATCACGTTGTGACGTGAATTTTCAATTTCTTAATGGACAAAAAATACGAAAAGTAGCAAAATAAATTATAAAATTTAAAAATAATAACATATTAGTTTATTGTAACTGACCCGAGGCATCGCCCGGGCAAAAAAAACTAGTTATTTATTATTACACTGCTGCTACTACTACTATCATTATCAACACCACCATTACCAACAATTTAATAAAACTAATAAACAATTATGTAAAAATAATAAATAATAATAATTAATATTGATATTATTATGTTAATACTTATTGATTATTATCAATTATTATTATTTAGAAAATTAAATATACAGTTCGTTTAGTTTAGTTTAGTTTGATTCGGTTTAGTTCAGGTGTCTTCACAATCCAAAACAACGGAGCCTTACTAGATCAAATGTCTTAATTCTCTTTCTCTCATAAGTTAAACAGTAAAGTAGTGAACTATCCCTTCAGATCTAGCTCTAGCCTCTAGCATCTGTATTGACAATTATACACCAAAGACTCTAGAGTCTAGAGTACACAAAACCTTTATTAGGAAGCTGCATCACTGATCATCTGACATGGTCGTTTAATGTTAGATCAAATTTAGATGTTAGTAAAAAAAAGTAGAAAAACAAAATGCTACTTCCTCGTACCTCAATATTTACATATACATTACAAACTAAATTTTACTACTCCATCCGTTTCATTTTAATTTACTCACTTCACTTTACTACTTACTTTATAAATAATGCTCCTTCTAATTTGAATTTTTAGAGTTTAATTTGACTGTTATTTTCTGTTAAGATAAATTGGAATAAATTGTAGAAATCACATTATACTATCTTTTAAAAGTACTCTAACAATACTAAGGTTCTCTTCTTCTCAAATTAAATATAATATCAGCAAAAGTAATATTTTTTTTTTAAGAGAAAAGTTAGCTAGTGTATTAATCAAAGAACAAAGAGTCCATGAGTACATACAAAAAAATCTTTGTAGGACAATGATAATTCCAAATTTGTTCGACACCAAAAGGTATTAGACTAGCAAGGTGACTGCCGATGGAATACAACATTGCCATCCCTAGCAAAAGCAATTTAAGGTTAGAAAAGTAAGTCAAGTTTAGCAAAAATTAGTTTATTGTAACATAATTAAGTTGAGCAAAAATATAAACTAAGTTTTAAAAAAATTGTTTAATTTAGCGGAAAAATTTCCAGCAAAACTAAGTTAATTTTAAGATAAACACATCTTTGTCCCTTCTCTTCCTTCTCTCCCTTCTTTCCCTTTCTCTCCTAAACCCTAGCCTCCATTAGTGAATTTCAAAGGGACTTCCATTAATTTTATCAGTGGATAGCCCCCACCTTAATTTTAATTTTCATTGTTGTTTTAGCTTTGTTTATGTTCGTCCTTATTTGAATAATACTTCCTCCTTTAAAGAGAGGATCGTTTCTCCCCTGAAAGAAAGGGTTTATTCTCTTGTCCGTGGGAGAGACTTTAGTTTACTCCTTTAATTTGTTTCAAGATGAATTATCGTAATTTTGGATCATTGATGAAGAATTATGTGGTGTCGAAGCAAATTTCAGATCTACAATTACAATCAATAATGGTATCAGATTTAATTCTATTACAAAACTACAGTATATTGAAAGACGCCCTCTTTGAAGGTTGTATCAAACAGCGATATGGAAGAGGGTATGCAGAATTGTTAGATCTACTACACAATGATTGTGGTTTTGCAAATTCTGAAATTTATTTGTTCAAAATTGTTATGTATTTGTTGTTCCTGATTTCTATTGTAGATGACGTATGACTCTTTTATTAATGAATTAATTTTACTTAAAAAAAAAGTTAATTTTAAGATAACTGATTCAAGTTCACAACAATAAATTAAGTTCCAAAAACAAATAAAGTTCAACATAAGCAAGTTGAGGAAAACTGAGTCTAAGTATTTTAATTATTGATCCAATATAGTAGTATTTTGAGATAGATTGATAGATGTAGGCGCTGCTTGATTCAGCTTTTGTTTTTTTACTAGTTTATTTCAGAAAAAAAGAAGTTAGGATTAGATTAGATAGATTCTAACAACAACAACACAAACAGGGCCGTTCCTGACATTTTATAGGCCCGGGGCGAAACTAAATCTCAAGGCCTCTTATATATAGTGGCAAACAAAATTTTCGCGACTAATTCGTACTTCCTTTGACAATTACACGACAAAATAAGTACACTATGTTTTTTCTTAAGCACACATCAAAATAAATAGTGAAAGTCATATATCTAAATGGTATTAAAGTCAAAATGGGAAATATGTTAAAATGAATAATGGGAACTTGTAAAATGAATTACTTCCTTCGTCTAAAGTCACTTCTTACACCTATAAAGATACATAACTTCAAAGGATTAGTATCAATTGTTATTTATTAAAGTAAAGGTAGATATGAGAGATAGGAAAGTGGTTATTTTACTTGGAGAAGAGAGAACAATGGTTCATGTTTGTTGAGGAAAAAAAAGATTAAAATAACAATGAGTTGTATCCAAAAATAAAATTGCAAAGGGTAAGTAATAAAAATTAAAAAAGTGTAAAAAAAATATTGTGGGATAGAGGGTATAAAAAGAAAAAATGTAGATAAAAAAAATGTAAAAAAGAAGTTTAATATAGAAAAGCAAACCATTGCACAAAAAAATAGAAAAGCAAACTTTCTATCCTTATAGGATTTGAACCCTTGTCTTCTAGACTAACAAGTGTAAAGCAAACCACCAAGCCAAACTTCATTTTGTTTACTACGGTTGTTGTTTCTTACCTTTATTACAAGTTTTAAATCAAAACTAGGCCCCTAATATTGATGGCCCCTGGGCGGTTGCCCCTCAAAACAACCCCCAGGGCCGGGCCTGAACACAAAAATATTTATATATCATTACTATTGCTTTTATTAATCATATTAATCCAACAAAAGTAAGTATTGATAATATACTCCATATATATGTAGTCAATTAGTAATTATCTGTAATCATTATTTACTTATTCATAGTTTTAAATAATGAATAAATTTTTTATTTCTTATTATTACTCCTATTAGTTTTTTTTAGGGGAATTACTCCTATTAGTTCATCGTAAGTACTATGATTATTAATTATCAAAAAAAAAGTACTATGATTATTATAATTTAATATAATTATGAGTACTAGTAATCTAGTATCATGTAATAATGTCAATTATTTCAATAAATTGTTATAAGTGTCAATTAGTGTTAATAGATTCTAAAATCTTCCAATATATTGTACTCACTCTGTTTCTTAATTGGACATTTTGTCATTTAGGGTATATTTTTATTTGTCACATATAACCCTTTTTTTCTTATAATTATACGATGGCCTCCCAATGCACAACTGTAGCTATTAATATTTTCAACTATCTATAAGTAAAATTATAAAAAGGTTGATATTTTGAAATTAAGTATATGTCGAGACGTCCCCCCCCATCTCTTTTTTTCTCTCTCTCAAACCCTAGCCTCCCCTATCCATTCTTCATCAATTAGGGGCTGCCATGGATGATTTCATCCATGGTAAGCCCCTTTTCCCCTTTTATTTTCAGTTTTTAGTTCATTTATTTCTTGTTTTGTTGAATAAATTAGTCTCTTTTTATGAGATTTTTTCAAACTCGTTATGGGGATTTTAGTCTCTGTTGTGGAGATCTCCTTCTCCCCTATGAGAGTTGTGAGTATGGTTTCTTTGTTTTTAGGTATGAGAAATTGTTCTCATTGGTTGAAATTCGAGACTCAACATGAAGGCATTAGAATCTCGGATGCGGTCAACATGGCTCGATCAAGAATGATCTTCCCAAACTATGTCAGAATGATAGACTTCCTCATCAATAGCTGCTTGACTCAGCAAATACAAGGGGGCTGCGCTGTATTGCTCGATCTGGTTCATTGTAGTTTCTTCGAAGACGAATTTGATTTAACCTTGTTTGATTGTATCTTGTTTTTCTTTAATATATATTGTAGATGCCGTTTGGCTTTCAATTAATGAAATTTCTCTTTAAAAAAAAAAAGGGTATATGTCTAGACGAATCTAAGAAGATCACACATGACTATATTTGTCCTTACTTATAAATAATGATAAATGGTCAAAGGGAAGTGTGTGCATAGCATTGCGATTAATATATAACGAAGGAAGGATTGTAGCTTTTCTAAGTACCAAAAATAAAATCAAAATTATAGCTTTTCTTGAAATCATTTTTGCCTTATTTGTTGGTTTAAATAATTCTCCATACGTTGTTTTTTTATTTATTACATTTGTTAACGCACCACCTTTCCCATTAATATAATTACATAGTTTAGTGATAGATTTTTATATTTTGTAGAAATACATTGAAATAGATCTTATATATTAAACCTTATATATCAAAATCTATTTGATGTATTACTCCAAAATTGTTGGCAATTTTTGTATATAAATAGTACAAAAATCAACGCATTGCAACTAATTAAGATAGTGGTGGTACATTAAGTTCAACATGGTTAAGACGCCTTGAGTTAAAATATATTTGAAATAAAGTAGGTCAAAATTTTAAAAGCAAAGTGATCAAGAAGGCAACTTAGAGTTGAAAATTTGTAGTTGAAAATTTTAGCTATTAAACTAGTTATTAAACGAATTATAGAACTTCTATTTGGCAGTAATAGTTGTTAAACCAACTATATACATATGTTATATATGATCCTAAGGGATACATTTTTTTTCTTAAAGAATAATAAGTATTTCAAGGTCATAGGATCAAACCCCACTAGGGGCTCTTTGGGGTGAGGTTTCCCTTACCATTCCCCCTCCCTCCAAGGAGTCTGACCTGCAAATTTGGCTGGTTATACCTGTGCTAGGTACCAGTTCAATAGGGTACTTTATCTTAACAACTTAAAGAATAATAAGTAGGTGCGTCACACTTCATACATAAGAAACTACTTTTCATTCAAATTAAGATATATACATAAGTACGTTTTTTTTAATAAGTAGTGTGTATTTTGCATGTTGATCTCCTAATTGAGATTTTTCTTTTGTCGTAATGGCAGTAGGCGATAGAATGAGAGCATACTCCCTTTTTTTTCCCTTTGTTGATTTCACTTACATTGTTCGGAACAATTGGTGACTCTAAAAAGGGCTTATGGAATGACTTGATTGATAATGTATTACTTCTATATAAATTGTGTAACTTTCTTACGGTTCCGATAAATAGAGGAATTTGGTGAATTGGTTACGAAGAAATAAGTCTATATAATCCTTAATCAACATCTAGTAATTTGGCAAAATTAGAAGAGAATTTTTTTTTCACCTCGGTAGATTTTCACTTAATCCCCTTTTAGCCAGCTTATCTTCGATTGGAATCTAGCTAACTTGGCTAAACAAATAAACATAAAATTTTAACAAGCCTATCTTTTAAATTAAATAGTTAAAGTTGCTTGGAGATCCTAGTTTCTAGCAATAGACTAGTTAGTACAGGTTTGTATAAAAATTAAGGAAACAAAGTACTTATAATGAATATGGACATAATTAATATGAGTAAGCAAATGGTGCATTTTTTAATAATGCAAATAACAAAAAAAGATTATTATGAAATTCGGTTGATCAAGCCAGGATATATAATTCTATTACTTAAACAATATGGTGAAAATAATTGTTCTTTTGGCAAACTAGTACTACAGAAAACTATCAAGTATATCTGTATATAAATTGTATTATAACGCGTACACAACCATATGCTTAAAAATCAAGTTGAACTAGTAGTATAAGAGATAATATATATATATATATATATATATATATATATATATATATATATATATATTGCTGCCTAGGGTGTTGGATGCCGTGCTCTTACCTCATCTACTTTTTATTATTGAATTGAATTAAAGTAAGTAATTAAAGATTAATCTCCACAATATTTTTTCTTAAATGATTGAGATGCTGGAATTGGATTACATTATATTTGTATTCAAAAGATTTGGTGCTATTAGAATCTCCTGGACTTATAGCGTGATCAATGAAATTATTTCAAAAGAAAGTTACAGAATTAATGCCTTACCTTTGATTTGTAGCATAGATATTGGGCGATTCAATTGTCTCTATAAGAGATTCGATAATAGGTAGGAGAATATAACTAGTGTTTTTGTATCGATCATGGTGATTATTCCTTGTTATTGGCTACAATGTGTTTTATATTAGCCAGAAAAAGATGAATTAGTAATTATGTTATCCTATTAATCACATCTTTGGTTATTAGCTAGAAATTAGATAATAGGGAATCCTCTTGTACAAATTTTCATTCTACCTAAGAACTTAGGGTTTATTTAACAAAAGCAGTTGTTATGATAGTTGTTATATTAGTTGCTGAAGGAGCTATTAGCCTTTTACTGATTTTTAGTAGTTGTCTATTAAGTGTTAGCTCTTTACGGGTTAGTTCTAATTAGGTTGGTGTTGGATAAATCTAATAGTTGGATTAGTAAAAGTAACAAATAATGAACTATGTATTACATTGAAAGCTACTCCATCCAAAACCCGTAGCTACCTCAAAGTTGTTATTTCGACTCGACAAAAGTTACCCGAGAATACTAATTTACCAAACACTAATTTTCACTATTACTAGATTTTTGACTTTATTAAACCTCTAAATGCTACTTGTGAAACTCTTACCTAGTGATGAATATATCAATCATATTTTCTTTCCCTTTGCGTAATAGCGTTGGTGTTCTTTTTAGTATATACTACTCCATCCGTTTCTATTTAATCTAAACACTTTCATTTTTAATCTATACACTGTTACCTTTTCTATTTTTGGTAACATGTCATATTTACTTTATCCTCTTTTTCCATCCACGTCATCCACTTTTTAATATTTTAACCCATTTTTTAGTTTATCTATCTCATTTTTCAATTTCTTTTTCCACCTTTTCGTTCTCTCTCATACTTTTTACACTTTCTCCTTAGTTTTTCCCCAAAATGAAGCGAGTAAATTAAAAAGAAATAGAGGGAGTATATATTAGAACAAATTTAGTGATTTATAAATTTTATACCCTTTATAATAAAATTGATACCGCAACTATATTTGCAATTTGACACTTCATAACAACATTGGGGGCCACTACCTGGGGTAAATCTATATAGTACGGCAGTTATTTTTGACCATTTTCGAGTCTACGAGGATACGAGAACGATTCTTTAGGGTATTAACTAATAAGTTATCGTTGAATGATTGATATTTTCCCCAATAATTAATAATACATTAGGTGTTACTATTGAGGAAAAAAATATAATATATATTCGCTAGTACGGCGTACTCCCATGATAACTACTGAACCATCATGATTCATGACAAAAAATATAAAAATGAAGACCAACTGTCCTATGATTCAAATTGATTTTGTAAGTTTAAGGCTACTATTAGTGGTAAGTGGTCCAAGGTATATTCTGATCCAGCACGATTCAATGATAGTAAATTAATTAGTAGTTGCACTTATATAATTTAGATAATGCTACCATCTCGTATCTTCTACCCTTTCTTGGGACCATGCTAAGCTAATATCTAATATCTAATATCCCTCTTTCTCTCTCATCTTCTTCCTAAAAGAAGTTTAATTAGTGTAGCACGAGAAGTCGAGAACTACCTTAATATAAATTATTATGATGAGTTTAATGGCTATCAAATGGAAGCCAGTCCCTGGCAATTTTAACATAATCCTAAATGTTGGATTAGAATCCGCCTAAAATTAAGTGCTTTTTGTAATAATAGAATTGACTTGTATATAATTAATAAGAAGAACTGATTCATATTTGGTAATATTCTAAAAGAAAAGTTAAGTAAAACTTTTGATATAAAAGTGACCCTGAATTTACAGATATCAAGTGTAAGTTAACTTGACTCGAAACTAACATAATTGATCGATTTGACAAGTCTAGAAACTTTGAATACGTAAACATGAAATCTTTATGTGAGTAGAAATTTAATTTTGTTGTTTTACAGAAGTCACCATTATTAGATACAAAGTTAATAGATACAAAGTTAGCTTATTAAGAAAGTTATACTAAAGAACATAACATTTTAAAAAGTTACCCAAATTAAGCAAAGCATGTAAAGAGTTTTTTTTTTTTTTTAAAGGAAGCATGTAAAGAGTTATAAGTGCAAAAAAATGTCGAACTACAGACAAGCTGTTTCTCAATATTGCAAAGAAATAACAAACATAGCGATTAATTAAATAATAATAATAATAATAATAATACGCCTTTAAGCAATCTACAAAAGCTGTATCTGGATTAGGATTGGACCAACTCTCCCTAGATTAGAACAATATAACTATTATTACTAGTACATATATGATTTTCTTTTTATCATAATTTTATTATAATATATGGCCACTATCAAGTACTGAGCATGGATGTCTATTCTCTCTTACTGAGGTATAATCCGACGTGCAATATTTAATTTTTGGGCATTATTTAATAAAGTTGTAATTAGAGCGATGAGGTCATTGCGGTCGTCATTCGATCAATTTTATACTACCTGAAAATACAACTGTCTCTTTCTTAAACGAATGCACTAGTTTGGTTCGAAATATTTAAATGTGCGACTTTTTATTTTGGGTAGGGTGTATGTTATTATTAATACTTATTAGCAATATAATACTATATGCGTCAAATGGTGCAAGTACAAGCCAACAAATCCTAATCTTAAAATGACAAAAGGTTACCACTTGGACTTAATATATGATCCCATGATCAAACTTAGCTGCCGGTTTTTTTGAAAGGGTGCTGCCGGTTTTTAATATTTAAGTAATTGTTGAGTTTGGACATAATTTTAGATTATTTAATAAGACTATATGATATAATTGTTTGGATTTTTATTTGTCATAAAAATTAATTGTAACTTAATGGTTGAATCACGATTTGCACATTAAGAAATTAAAAAAAATTGAGATATGCCGAGACATTTTGTTGGGAGAAATAGGGGTGACTGATAGTCTGACACGCTCGTTATATATGTGCCAAATTAACCTAACTTAGCCAATATAGGATAGTATAGGGTATCAAAGTAAATATTTAATAAACAATTAATTGCTAAGTACGATGAGCAAAATCTAGTTTTGAAGTTGATTAATAACTAAAGAAAAACTGCTAAAAATTACTACACAAATCCAACTACCAAGAAGATTTAAGGCTATTTCAATAAAGGAGTAGTTCAATAATAAAAGAGGTGCTAGGGTAGGAGATTCACCAACAATTAAATTCTAAACCAACACTTAAACACGGGGAGATACAATGGGATAATTTGAGGGAAAATCATTCATATGCATTCTAATTACTTTCTCATGTTAATTAGAGAATCCAAACTAATCAATCCTAGCCTATTTTTATGGTATGACAATCAATTAATCATATCCACAATTCATAATCATAATATATTAACAAAAGCTTAATTCGACAAATCCCTATTTTAATTTCATGGTATTTCCAACCTAGCAATTAACCAAGGTCTACCCATGACTTCATCTCTCGATCCTTCATCAAGGGCACTCAAATAATGCTTAAAAGTTAATCAATCAATTAAATATTCATGACAAATGCAAGTTAATCACCCAAATTTCACTCAAAGTCAAATCCCTAAAGTTAAATTAAGGTTCATGACATCACTATCGACTCATCTCCAACCCTAGTTACTAAACTACTCACTACCCGTTGAAATATGAGATATTAAAGCAAGATTCAACATAATCACTGTATTGATAAGGAGGAGAGCAAAAGCAAACTAAATCCAACAATAATTAGCAAATGCTAAGTACTACATCCGTTTCATATTAATCTACACACTTACACTTTTGACACTATTCACAAATTTCCCTTTGACTATCATTTGTGAATTATGGTTAAGATAAAATATAGTCATGTGGGGTCTTGTTTGATTCGTCTCGATATGTAGTTTTAGAATATCGACTTTTTATATCTTTTATAAATACAAGATTAGAGATATAAAGGCTCAAAGTAGTGCATCGGCATGCGTGAAAAGTGTAAGTGTGTAGATTAATAAGAAACGCAGGTTGTAAGTAACAACGAAATAGAATGAGAGGATGAATACTCAATGATTTCAATAGAGAAACATGAAATCTTCACTAAAATATGGAAATTCTAATTTGTAAATATTCTAGATTTACTTTATCTCTCTCTCTCTTAAAGTTCTAAAGCTTTTGAAATCTTAAGAGTTAATTCAAAACTCACTTCATATTATTGTAAACTGGTCCCTAGAATAATGATAGAAATATGTCTTAAGTAATACTCCCTCTGTTTTTTTTATCATTCTCACTTGGAATCTTGACACTATTCATACTTAGAGAAAATCTTCTTAATTTTTTAAAATTTATAAGAAAAAATATAGTCATGTGGGGTCTTAATTGATTCATCTCAATTAGTACTTTATTAATATTCAATCGTTATAATTTTTACTAATATACTCCCTCCGTCCCATAATATAGTGCTTATTTCTCATTTTTCACGAGAATTAAGGAAATGAAAGGAGTAAATACTTTCTTGGTACCTTTGTCTTGGAACTAACTCTTTACTTTTTTTTTCCTTTAAATTAAAATGAAAAAGCAATAAATGTTCATTGGAATGTTGTAAAACAATAAATAAGGACACATATTTTAAAAGAAATGTAGGGGGTATTTTGGAAAACTTTATGTAGAAATGAAGGATAATTTAGTCCAAATAAATTGATAAAAAAGAAAATAGGCACAATATTTTGGGACACCCAAAAGAGGAAAGTGAATGACAATATTTTAAGGGGACGGAGGGAGTATAATGAAAGATATATAAGTTCAAAGATGTGCATTGGAAGACACACACAGGAAAAGTGAAAAAGATAAAAAACAGAGGGAATACTTAGGCCCTGTTCTTTTGGACTTATTTTCAGCAAAAATAAGTAAAAATAAGTTCAGTTCAGCAAAAATAAGTAAAAATAAGTTCAGTTCAGCAAAAATAAGTTCAGTTTAGCAAAAATAAGTCCAGTATTACTATTAATGTTGTAATTATTATTTTTGTTTTCAATATTACTATTAATATTGTTATTATTACTAATATTATAATTATTTTTATTTTTTTTATTTTTTTATTTTTTTATTTTATATTATTTTTTAATTTTAATATTTTTGTTATGTATTATTTAGTAATTATTATTTATTATTATTATTATTATTATTATCATTTATTATTTATTATTTATTTATTATTATTATTATTTATTATTTATTATTTATTACTTATTACTTATTATTATTTATTATTATTATTATTTATTATTTATTATAATTATAATTATAATTATTTATTATTTACTATTTACTATTTATTTATTATTTATTATATATTATTTATTATTATTATTATTATTATTATTATTATTATTTATTATTTATTATTTATTATTATTTATTAATAATATTATTATTTATTATTTATTATAATTTATTTTTTATTATTATTTTTTATTATTTATGATTATTATTTATTATTAATTATTATTTTTTATTAATTATTATTTTTTATTAATTATTATTTTTTATTTTTTAATTTATTATTATTATTATTGTTCATTATTTATTATTATTATTTATTATTTATTATTTATTATTATTTAGCAAAAATTAGTTAAGTTCAAAGAAAATAAGTTCAAGCAAAAATAAGTAAAAATAAGTTCGGTTCAGCAAAAATAAGTTCGGTTCAAAGAAAATAAAATAAGGCAGGTTCGGTTCGGTAAAATAAGTTCAAAAGAATAGGGCCTTAAGAAGGCTAAGTTTATTGCATAAACCCAATACAAAAGAACACAAAAGAATAGGTTTTCGCAAAATATACCCAACCCAAGCGTGTAGAAAATTCGAGTGCTCCGGTGAGAGCTAACCTGAGCGGGTGGAATAACCCGAGTGCTCGGGGTGAGAGATGACCAGGGCAGGTTGGCAGAATTACCTGGACGGGTAATCTCTGTCAAACAACTCATATTACTCAACTATACAGTATCTTCTATTTTATTTACTTTTAAAATAAGATAGCACCATTCAAGTATAGTTTCCATGAAACTTTGTGCATATTTTTCTATTATGATTATTTTAAGACCAAAAAACGTTTATAATTCCTCTCATTCCATTACAAATAATGTAACATCTAGTTTGGTACATTTATTAAGAAAAATAAAAGAGATTAAAAAAAAGAATAAGATATTTGCTTATAAATGTGGAGAGAAGCAAAGAGAACTCATGTAGAAAAAGAAACATTGAATAAACATAATATGAAATTTTACTGATATGTGCGAAGTTATATAATCAAACTATTTGCTTTCATGATAACATACTTTTATTCTTATTTGTGCAAAGTACTATAAGACTCACATAAGTTGAATATTTCAAGTATATTATGCTAGAAAATTTAAAACAAATAAATATACATACATTGTTTTGTAAATGGCTTTGGATGACTTTTTCATTCACTAGTAGAATAATTTATATTATCTTGCTTATTAAATTGTTGCGGTTTTACCCATACGCAACAATGAGGATCGCGAGATCCTTAACTCAATGGATCATGTGGGCTCACAGGTCTTATCAAGGGACCAGGACTAGGAAACATGTGCTGAACACTGTTATAGCAGATGTGACATACTTCCTCCGTTCCAAATTAAACGCAACAGTTTCCATTTTGGGAAGTTTCAAATTAAATGCAACAATTCCAAACTTTCTATTTTTAGTAAGTTTTTAAGGTGTGAATTTACAAAAATACCCTTACTAAAAAATTAAACCATACTTAATTATACCTATGAAAACTAATTAAGCTCTTAACAAGATCTTATCATACTAATTAAATTTATACAAACCCAAATCATCTTCCTCTTTCTATCTCCCTCAACTCTCACCCACCACCACTTTTCTCCATCATCATCATTTAAACCTCCATCATCACCCACCTCGTTAAGATTCTCTCTCCTCAAACCCACCCACCTCAAGTTTCTCCTCTACCGTCACCGCCACCACCCCCCACCACCACCACCACCACCATCATCTTCATACCGCCACCATCCTATCTCCCGCCTCTCTGCGATTTCGGGCACCACCACCACCATCACAACCATCTTCTCTCTCCTCACCACTCCCGTAAATCAACCCACCACTCCACAAATCCAACCCACCACACGATTTCCACCAACACCCACAACAATCGGCCGCGATTTCCACCTTCGATCTTCTTGCGTTCTCTCTCCTCGATTCTCTCTCTTCTCGATCTGTTTATCTCCCGGCAGATCTCTCTCACTTCCATCTCTTTCTCTTCCATCTCTTTCTCTCGCCATCACATCTTCATCGCTAATCATACGGATCTTATTCATCGCCGATAGTTGTGATAATAACTCTACGATGCGTCTTGAAGCCCTAAGAATGGCGTATGATGAAATTAAAAAGGGGGGTTTGGAATTTCGGTGGTTAAGGTTGTAGTTTTGCCTTGTGGTGGTGTTTTTAGGGTTTTTTTTTGATAGATTTTGGTGGTGTTAGTGGTGAAATTTGGGTTTGGTGGTGGATTTCGGTGGTGTTAGTGGTGAAATTTGTGGTGGATTTCGGTGGTGTTGGTAGTGTTTTGATGGTGGTGGCGTTTCGGTGGTGTTGCGGGTGCCTTGGTGGTGGTGGTGGCGTTTCAGTGGTGTTGCAGGTGCCTTGGTGGCGGTGGTGGTAGTGTCTTTGTTTGGTGGTGGTGGTGGTAGTTTCGGTGGTGGTGGTGCCTTGGTGGATTAGGTTGTGGCAGTAGGTGGTGGTGGCATTTGGTGGTGGTGGACTGGTAGGAGTTGGTGGTGCTTAATTAAACTAATCACATGCCCTCCCCTTTTTCTAATCACCCCTTAAGAAATTTCAACTAGGAGTCCGTGCCCTCTAAATTGTTGCGTTTAATTTGGAACGGAGGAAGTATCAGATTTGGAGAATGCGCAATGAAGCATATTGGAACTTACAAGTTTACAATGTAGATAAAAGTATAGCTAGATTGTATAAAGTCTATAGTCATATACATAATTCATTATTGCTTAGATAAGAATTGTAGTGCTACTGATAGAAGGTGGATAGATCTTTTATAATGTGTTGTAATTAGACCTCCTGTGGTCTTGAGTGGTTTCCTTTTTCTTTCTTGAAGGATAAAGGATAGGTTGTAATGGGGTTGTCTTTTGGTTTGAATACAACTTACTTACTTACCAAAAAAAAAATAGACTGTGAGAGAATTCAGAAAAAGCGTGAAAAAAAAGCCTATTGTTGCGGTTCCTCGAAAAAACGCAATAATAGATTAAATGTTCTTTTTTATTAAGCTTCTAAAATAAAGAGGCCTAGGTATTGCTCGTTGTTTCTTTCAAGTAAAAACTGCCTCTCACTCCTCACTCGTCTCTCTCACTCCTTAACCCTCCCTCCCTCACATTCATCTCACTCCCTTTACTCCTTAAAACCCCCTTCTCACACATCTCCCTCCCTTCATCTCCGGCGCCTTCTTCACCCCAATAACTATCGTTCATCGCTCGTTCTTCATCCTCGCTCGTTCTTCGTCGTCACAATCGCTCGTCGACTATCCCTCGTCCTCACTCACCGTCGCACGTCGATTGTCCCTCGTCCTAACTTGCAATCGTGCTTCGACCATCCCTCGTCCTCACTCGCCGTCGCACATGGACCGCCCCTCGTCAACATCACCATCGTAATTTTGTACATCTGATTTTTGTACTCATGGTCATTATTATAAATTTGATTTTTTTTAATCATGGTCATTTTTATAGAACTAAATTTTATAATGTTTCTAATTGTAATTTGTAGATCTGGTTTTTTGTATTCATTAGTGTTATAATTATAGTTATGGATTTTGTAAGATATCATTTTAATATGTTATATTCCATGTTTTGATGATGCCAAATACTTAGGTGTTTGTATAGTTTTTATTTTGAAATAATATAAAATCCCAAAAATATTATCTTGTTAATTTTTATATATATCTTGTGGAGAAAGATTAATAGTTTTAATCTAATCAAAATATTATATATACACTCGATTTTATTATATGGTATGTTTAATAAATCTCATAACTTTGAATCTTTTGAATAAAAAGATTCTTAGTTAGTTGAGATATTGTTGTTGTTTTGTTGAGAACATCAGAATAAATATCTGTGCCTACAATGAAGGGAAGTGGAGCGAGATTTTCTCTACCCACTTACTGGATGGTTGGCGCACAACGGCTAGTAGAGAAGGTTAATTATCGTTGCAAAAATCGTGGAGGATGTGCAACAAGTTATGGGCCATGATCCCTAGATCTCTGCAAGAACACAACATGGAGAACGTGGTGTGAAGAACAAGAAGTTACAACAGTAGAAAAGACTTGTTCGAAAAACTTACAACTTTCAAGCATTACAATCACATACTTAGAAAGTTTTTCTGTAATTTTCTTCTTCCTCTACAGTACATACCATTGTAATATCTTAGTGTTTGGATGAGTGAAAATGTAACGCCCCGACTTTCATACATCCTGATTAAGTTAATTAATCAGGATTAGCAGCGGATGACCTAGCTTAGTCGGCGCGTTACCGCCGTACTTTCCACTACGGGAAAAATACAAAGCGACATTCAACATTAACTTACATGAGCATTACTTTGATTTGTCACTCTTTAAAGAAACACTTTAATAATAGATTAATATTTTCTTCAAATTTCGGCAAAGTTTCCTTTGTAAATTGGACGACCCAAAATGGGAAAATGTTTGAGAACCTGTTACAATAAAATACTTCCAAATCCATAACTCAACGTTTTCGCGGAGCAGCAGGTAAAGAGAATCAGGAGCACTATTGCTCATTCAGAACTAGAAATAAGAACTTAAACCATTATTTATTATCTAATACAAAGTGGAACGTCCTCGCCTAAAAAAAAACGTAAAGCAATCATAGCTGAACTCTTAGCAAGTAAGTGCTTCTACCTTGGAAAACATGCTCGGAACTTAAACTCGTAACTATTGTAACACTCGCCACCCACCAAGTGACAGCCACAATAGTGACAAAACAAAACATTGACATACATATCAGCACAATGCTGAGTACTAACCCATAAAACATTTTTAACACATGCTTTGGTGTCTACGACTCTCATGTAATCATCATGTTCTCATCATTCATAACCACATCACAACAACACAGCAACATTCACATTACTCATCATTATTCATCATGTTTCCTGACTTTTAAGTGCTTTAAGAAATCATAGTATAGTCGTAACATCATCATAGTTCTTTCATATTAAGCAGAAGACATACTTTCATATCATCAGAAATTCATATAGCTTATAGTTTGAGTTATATGGTTTTGTCATAGGTCATTATCATCTTTCATTCACTTCAATGTCAGAATACTTACACTTAACTCTATCGTGTTTTGTTTCTCTCGTACCATAGATGTATTACATAATCCTATTTGTAATTATAAGAAGTTATCTTAAACTCAACATAGTCATAGTCATAGTCATATATATTCATAATGTAGTCAGGATCGTACTTTCGTAACAACACAATCGTTTCATAGAATTCATCCATAACATCATTAATCGTCATATTCATAAACATTTCATATCTCCTAATCCAAACATCGATATCATAATGTGTGAAATCATAAAACATAATCGCAATCCTAATCATCCTTTCGTAACATCAAATTCACCATACTTCATAGCATTAAATCATAAAATCATTTACATAACAGATATTTCATTTCATATCATAAGCCTCATCATTATCTTTTCATTTTACTTAATCATATTGGCATCTTGGCAAGTATAACAGTAGGGACGTCTCCCCCGAAAAGGCGGACACAACATAGGTGACACTTGCGGTGCCCAAATTCATTAACCAAGAGGGGTGGCCACATCATAGGTGACACTTGCGGTACCAAAATTATGAACCAGAGACGTCTCCCCCGTAACATACGTAAAGGCGGTCACATCATAGGTGACACTTGCGGTGCCCAAATTCATTAACCAGTAGGGTGGCCACATCATAGGTGACACTTGCGGTACCCAAATATACTGCCAAGAACCATCTTTCACTTAGCTTTATCATGTTTCATTGCTTTTACGAATCATAATCACATTACATAATCGTAATCGTAATCATGATACGTAATCATCATCATAACCTAACCATAATTACATTACATCATCGTAATCATAATCATGGAACGTATCTTAATCATAACATAACCATGATTTCATTATATCATCGTAATCATAATCATGGAAAGTAATCATATGCATGACATATTCATAATCATGTTCATAACATATACTTTTGCATAATCAGGTATTCAGAAGCATATCTCATAACTTAAAGTACCTTTCACAATACATAACAGAAGCATATATGAAGCATAACAGAAACATAGCAGAAGCATAGTAGTCCTTTCGTATTTTACATCGTTTATGAACCATTCATGCTTTCAGATTATTTCGGACTTTAAAGGTATACTTTGGCATATTCAGAATACATGAACATATATCATAGCAAACATTTCATACTTCGTCATTTATAAGAACAAGAGTCATCTTCTCACATTTTCCGATCCCTTATGAGACAGAAAGTACTATTCCATACTACATCCATATAATAAGCTTATTAGTGATAGGTCACATATCCGACTATCGTCATTAAACATCATTCAACTCTATATAGCTCTCACGATAGTCCAAAGTGATACACTTTCTTAGCTTTCCAACTTACTAAAAATATAATAATAAACCTGATGTAGTTAACAAATGTACTTTAAATGTCATATAATACCAAGATTGTCTGAAAGTCAATATATTATCTCAATTCTAAACATAGTTGGCTAAAAATAGCTATTCATAACACTTCCCATGACCTTCAAGTTCATAAACATAAAGAGACATGAGACATGAACAAATTAAGTAAGATTTGCATTCTTCATCACCTTAAATCATCTTCAAACTCATACATCATTCCAACCTCGTGGACGAATAGTTAACTATCATATAAAGCACATGTCTCCATAAAAGTGACTAAGCGATTCACTAAAACCTATCAACAAGTAACTTAAAATCCCCTCATCAAGTAATTTCCGATAATCCATCTTTAGTAATATATCACATACCATAGCTTAATCTGAATTCCATAAATAGTTTAGTTTTAGACCACCCAAAAACGTCATAAATCAGAAATATAAGTTTACTAAGAAGATGACAGAAGTTCACTTATCAATTTCATTAACTTAATCAGTTTCATCAAATCAACATAATCCACATCCAACTCCAATTTCCTCTAAAGACTGATATTAATCAAGTCTCACATATTAATTCGAGTAATACCAGAAATTAGCATAGTTGTGATACTTACAACAACTCAATCAATCAAGGCATCAACAATTAGTACTCAAATTCAAAATCCATAATTTCAATATTCACTTTTATTATGAGGAAAACAAGAGGAGGAGAAGAGAGGGGTGTAGTACCTCATAGAGCAAAGGAAGGAAAAAGAAGAAAGCAGTAGCAACACCACCACTGGTGGCTAAGACAGAACGACAGCACGGTGGCCACACCACCACTTACGAGCAACAACCAAAACGCGAGAGGGGGGTAGAAGAACAGCAGCGAGCACAACCACATGCAACACCACCACGAGGAGGGGAGAGAAGACATGAGTGAGAGAGGGAGCCACCGCAACAACATCGTCGACGGCAAGTGATATGCCCAAGTTATCCGTTGTATTTACGTTATTTTGGGTGCACTTTGCTAAGGGTTTGATTGTAATTGTTAACATTCGTGTTTTATTTAACCCTTAGCGGAAGTTCAGAGCTTTGCGAGATAATTTGTGTTAACGTCATGTATTCCGAGCTTTGAAGGTGAAATGCATTTGAGCCGAGCAAAGTACCAAGCAGCATCGCAAGCAAAGCATCACCGCAAGCCCAAGCTCCACCGCAAGCCCAAGCCATGCATCACCAAGCCAGACACATAAGCATTATCGCAAGCCCGCCCAAGCAGCCTCGCCCATCCAAAGAAGACACGCAAGCATCGCACGCCAAGCGGCAAAGACTAGCACGACGGCTCGCACCTCGCGAGCTACGTCGCACCTCGCGAGCTACGTCGCACCTCGCGACTTGCTTGCTCGCGGCTCGCGAGTCCTGTCGCGACTCGCGACTTCCTTTGCCCAGCCAAGTTTGCGGAAGACAGAGTACTCTTCGCACCTCGCGACCTGTACCGCACCTCGCGACCCCTAGGTCGGTGTAATTGTTGGCTGATTTTTATGCTTTAGTATAAATACTAAACTTAATTTTTGGACCTAGGGGGCAGCAGCCACAAGGAGAGGGAGTTTCCAAAACTCCACTCCTTTCTTGTTGTCTTCTCTTTTTAGTTTTCATTTTCTAGTTTAGTTTTAGGAGATTTCAATTATGGGATTGGCTTATGCTATGCCGATTGTAGCTTGAACTGTTCTTGAACGAGATTATCATGAAGCTTCAAGCATTATTGTGAGATATTTCCTCTCTATTTAGTTTCTTTGATTATGGTTTAATTTCTATGATTGTTTTCTATGATTATTGCATAATTATGCTAGGAACGTTACTAGTTTGATTGTGTAATTAATTTAATGCTAAGTTTAAGAATAAAATCGGATTGTTTTATTCTTTTATCAATTGGTAGCAAACTAGGGAGTAACTTAGATGCAGATCGTCTTGGTTATTTCTTGGGGAAATTGAATCAACTGTTAAATGTTTATCGCGTGTATGACATTAGCAGGTCTATTGGTTCTCTATGTTTATTGCTGCTATTGGATTGAACTTAGACGCAGATCGGACTAGGTTATCCTTTAGTTAGGGTTTTATAGTCACGCTGATCGTGCTATTCAACTAAGAATAAGGAGAATGCGAGATTAATTCTCAACAATAGATAATCATGGAAATAATTAGAGTCGAGGTTCAATGATCGACAATGAATTGAAGTGGATGTTAATCGGATTCAAGATCTTTCCATAATTGATTTCTCATCTTATTTATTTGCTAGTTAGTTGTAGTTTATTTATAATCTATTTGAAACCCCCCTTGTTATTAGGTTTCTCGGCCCTTAGCTTAACCAAGATACCGATTCACGCTAAATATTAAACTCGTCCCTGTTTCCCTGTGGATACGAACCTTACTTCCCTTCTACATTTAGTTGTAAAAGAGAGTAGGAGAAATTTTATCTTTGGTTGGGTGGCGTACACGACAAACGCGGCCCCACCAGCAAGGCAGCGCGAGGCCGTCTGCCAGCGCGCACAGGAGCAGAGTGACGCGTGAGAGAGAGAAAAATTAGGGTTTGGGTCTCCACGGGGGAGGAGAGAGAAAACACTGGGGGGTAGGCGCGGCTCCGACGAGCAGCGGGGAACTCCGGCAAGAGAGAGGGGGAAACTTTGTGATTTTGTTTGTGATTTCAAGCTCCGATTCAATGTATTTTTATAGCTGAATTTTGGGGAACAAAATGGAGGTGGAATGAGGGGGATTGGTGGTTCATTCACCTTGGGGAGCAAGGGAGAAATAAGGAGGAGAGAGGGAGAAGAAGGGCGGTCGGGTGATGTTGGGTTTGGGGAAGCTGAACCTCAGTTTCATTTTCTCTCTTTTTTTCTTTTCTTTCTCATTTTCTTTGGATGACGAAATGTCAAAAACTTTGACTCTTTAACAAGGGTTGGGTTTTGCTAGATTTGGGTTTCAAACATCAATAATGGACTTTAGCTAGAAATCTTTAACTCAAAAATATATAAAGAAAACATATAGGATTCTCTCATTAAATCCATAAACTATATTATAAAATCATTTATCATAGTAAACATCACTTTTGTGTAATACTAAGGTAAATATATTTCTGTTAAAAATAATCTTAATCATAATCACTTTAGAAAAAATTTAGGACGCAATTAAGCTATTAAACATAATTAGTAGCTAATAAAATGAGATTAAGGTTCGGGGTATTACAGAAAAATTCCTAAATATCGTTGTAATCAAGTGAGAGAAAGAAAGAGAGAAAGAGAAGACTTCGAGTGAAGTCAAGTGAGTGTCATCAGTTCCGAGGAAACTGAGTGACTGGAAACAAGTTCCTAGTGGATCAGAGAAGGTCCAGTAATAGGTTGTGAAGAGTGTCTTTTGGCCTATTCTAATAAGAGAAGTGTTGAGTCAAAATCTCTTGTGGTCAAGGTTTTTCTTCCTATTGGGCCTAGGAAGTTTTCCTTGTAGGTTAAACTTAGTGTGTTATCTCTCTTTACTTTGAAGTTATTTTAATTCCGCATTTAAATTCGAAATTTTTCCCTCAACCACAATTCACCCCCTATTGTAGTTGATCTAGTGTTCATACTAGAATAACAATTGGTATCAGAGCCTAGTACCTCCAGAATCAGCTAACAATGAGGAGATTGTACCTGGCACCATGAACAAGACGGGAGAAAAACTTGATGAAGGGTACTCAACCCAATGCCCACCTATGTTCAATGGCAAGCACAATCCATCACTAGGGGGGAAAAAAGGAAGGGTCTGTATTTGGAAGGGTCAAGGGTTTCAAGGAAACTGCAGCCCTTTTAGTGAAGGGCTGCGGTTAACAAGAAAACGCAGCCCTTCGTACTGTGTGAAGGGCTGCGATTAGCCCAAAAACCGCAACCCTTAATACACGAAGGGCTGCGGTTTTTGGGCTAATCACAGCCCTTCACTTTCATTTTTTTTTATTCAATTAATTTTGCGCGCATACAATACATGACCCCCATTTCAATTTCCCTCCCTTAGACAAAATTCACGAGCGAACTTCTCCTTGCGCGAAACCCTACCTCCGCAACCACATTGACCCACCACCAGTGCGCCACCACCACGCATTTCACGCACCACCAGCAAGCACCGCCACGACGACACACCAACTCAAGACAAAGAACGACCGAGCGCACCACGCATTGGTTCATTCTCTCCTCCACTGCATTGACGCCACCACCAGTGCTCCACCACCACGAAGCTGCATCACCTTGCCCTCCTTCTTCTTCTCTTTTCTCCTCCACTACTGCATTGTTTGTGGAGCATCCCTTCTCTCACTCTCTTTCGGTAATTCGCCTCTCACTCTCTATTCTCTTTTACATTTCTCTAATTTTTGTTTAATTTCATTGCATTTTGAAATCAATTTCTATTTTTTGTTGTAAAATGTGCTTGTATTAGCTGAAACAGGTGATTGTAGGGGGTGGGGGAGGCTGGGGGAGGGTGGGTAGGGGTGAGGGCTGGGAAGGTGGTGGGGGAGCGGGGCGAGTGGGGAGAGGTCGTGGATGCACGGCGGGCGGGGGGAGGCTGTGGATCTTTGGGCAAGGGGTGAGGGAGGGCTAGGGAGGAGGTGGGGGGAGAGCTGAGGTATAATGTAAGTATTGTGTAGATTTTTAGGCTTCCATCTATTGTTGGCTGAATTTCGGGAACGAAAAGGTCATTTTACGCCTACATGGCAATGAGGGAGTGCAGTGGGGGGGGGCAGTAGGCGGTGGCGGTGGGGCTGTTGCAAATGTGGAGAGTTAGCTCACATGGCAATCGAATGCCCATTTGGTGCTCTCCACATTTACAACAGTTCCAACTCTGCCGCTACCAGCTGATGGGCATTCCATTGCCATGTGACCTGATTCTCGGGTCATTTTAGGCCTATTTTCGCCTTTCGTGTCCAATTCGTACCTGTCTAGTTATTTAACCCCAAATTCTTTTTGAACATGATTATATGAGGTATAATGTAACTATTGTGTAGATTGTTAGGCTTGCATATGTTGTTGGTTGAATTTCGGGAACGAAAAGGTCATTTTAGGCCTATGTTGACCGATTCGCGTCCGATTCGTACTTATCGAGTCATTTAACCCTAAATTCTTTTTGAACATGATTATATGAGGTATAATATAACTATTGTGTAGATTGTTAGGCTTGCATATGTTGTTGGTTGAATTTCGGGAACGAAAAGGTCATTTTAGGCCTATTTTGTCATATTCGCGTCCGATTCGTACTTATCGAGTCATTTAACCCTAAATTGTTTTTGAACATGATTATATGAGGTATAATGTAACTATTGTGTAGATTTTTAGGCTTGTATATGTTGGTTGAATTTCGGGAACGAAAAGGTCATTTTAGGCCTATTTTCGCCTTTTCACATCCAATTCCTATTTCTTGAGTCATTTAACCCCAAATTCTTTTTGAACATGATTATATGAGGTATAATATAAATATTGTGTATATTTTTAGGCTTGTATATGTTGTTGGTTAAATTTCAGGAACGAAAAGGTGAATTTAGGCCTATTTTCGCTTTTTCGCGTCCAATTCCTATTTCTCGAGTCATTTAACCCCAAATTCTTTTTGAACATGATTATATGAGGTATAACGTCACTATTGTGTAGATGCTTGCATATGTTGTTGGTTGATTTTCGGGAACGTAAAGGTCATTTTAGGCCAATTTTTGCCTTTTCGCGTCCCTTTCGTACTTATCGAGTCATTTAACCCCAAATTATTTTTGAACATGATTATATGAGGTATAATGTAACTATTGTGTAGATTTTTAGGCTTGTATATGTTGTTGGTTGAATTTCGGGAACGAAAAGGTAATTTTAGGCCTATTTTCGCCTTTTCGCGTCCAATTCCTATTTCTCGAGTCATTTAACCCCAAATTCTTTTTGAACATGATTATATGAGGTATAATGTAACTATTGTGTAGATTTTTAGGCTTCCATTTGTTGGATGCATTTCGGGAATGAAAAGGTCATTTTAGGCCTACTTTTGCCGATTCGCCTCATTTTTTTATTTTTTGATGATCTAACTCCAGACTTTTGTTGCATATGCCAATATGAGGTAGAATGAAACTACACATTTGCTTTTTGTGCATAAATTTTCATGTAAATGAAATTGGGAAACAAAAAGGCTTAAAGACAAGGGGAGGAAGTTGTGCGGAAGGGCAGCAGTGGGGGGAGGGGAGGGATCTCAGGCAGGGGGGGAGGGGCCGTGCGGGTAGGGAGGGCCTCGTGCGGGGGCTTGGGAGGGCCGGGCAGTAGTGGGGGAGGGGCTGGGCAGCAGCCAGGGGCTTAGGAGGGGATGGCGAGGTAGATACTAACCCCCGCTAGCCCCCCGCCAACCCTCCACCGCTGCCCAGCCCCTCCCCACACCCTTCCCACCCCCTCCCCCCACTGCATAGATCCCCCCTGCACACAAACCCCCCTCCCCCACTGCTGTCAGCCCTCCCAAGCCCCTTAACAGGCCCCCATCCATGCACACAGACCCCCTCACTGCACGGATCCACCCCCGCACACAGCCCCCCCCCTCCCCACACCCCCGCCCAGCCCCTCCCCCGCACAAACACCCCCCACACCCCGCCCACCCCTCCCCTCCCCGCCTGGACTCCCCCATTGCACAAATCCCCCGCACACGTACCCCCCTCCCCCACCGCCGCGCCCCTCCCCACACCCCCGCACACACACCCTCCCCCTCCCCGCCCGCACCCCCCCACCGCACGCATCCACCCCCGCACACGCACCCCCCTCCCCACACCCCCGCCCAGCCCTCCCATCCCCCCGCACAAACACCCCCACACCCCCGCCCAGCCTCTCCCCTCCCTTGCCCGCACCCCCCCACCGCACGGATCCCCCTACACACAGCACCCCCCTCCCCCATTTCGCCGCCCTCCCCAGACCCCCGCCCAACCCTCCTCCCCCCCGCACAAACACCCCCCTCCCTGCACATTTATTTTTTTTTATCTTGAGCATTATGTATATTAATGCGTATATTTGTACAATTTCAGGGAAATGGCGAAGGTGCATTCGGATAACAGCACGAGTGCTGCTGAACACACTACCGAGGATGGGTCTTTCGTTGTGAGAAAGGAACGAGGTAAATTGGCTGGACCTCGCCCTGAAGAAATAAATGCACAAATGCCTAGGAAGTCATTGGCGACGAAAAAGAAAAAAGGAAGGGGACCTACAAAGTCACTAGGGAAACACACTAATATGACTTTGGAGTACGATAATATGGGTCAGCCTTGTGGAAAGTGGCGTCATCAGTATGGCATGCAAGTTGGCATTTGCATGCATAAACTCTCCATTCTGCACTCATGGAAAGAAGTGCCCGAGGGGTTGAAGCGGTGTGTATGGGAAGATACTATGGTAAGCTTCATGTACAATAACGTTTAGTTTCTTAATTATTTAGTTAAATATATGTGTAATATGACTGATAGCATATAAATTACAACATTTCCGAAAACTAATTTGTGAACTGTGTTTTTTGTAGAATCAATTCAATATCGAAGATGATGAAGCCAAGAACTTCTATTCGCGGTTGCCCAGAGATTCTGAGATTTCAAGGCTAAGTTAGTGTCTGGGTGGATCACTAAGCGGAGGAAAGTAGTTGGTACAAAGAAGAAGAACATCTACGGCGGAGAAACACCATCTGGTCCTGAGGCTTCACCGGAAACATCATCTGAACCCTCCAAATTACCATTTCAGATATGGAAAACTATCAAACCTGAAGAGTGGGAATCATTTGTTGCCAAAAAAAACAACCCCACAAACTATTGTAAGAATATTTTATTAAGATTTACTACACTTAGATCCAGTATTATTGTATAACACCGTACCTAACCTTTGTTTATAATTGTGTGTTTTAGGCAAGTCGTGAGAAAAGTAGCGCGAGTGCAAAAGCTAGGAAGTATTATCATCATTTGGGTGCTCATTCGTACAATGAGGAGAGAGAGAAGTGGATGTTCAGCCATTACCCCACAATAGGGTCGACAACGAATACGGGGACTAGCTCTACGACGACGGTTACACAGCCTCGGCAACCAGATAGAGTCCTCGATTTGTGGTGTTCGATGCATGGGGTTGATGCAAAGGGAAAAAGAGTCTTGCCCGATCCCGGAACACAACAGATAGCCAACGCCATTGTAAGTACAAAAAAAATGGTTATATAAGGTATATATAATATAACTTTTGCGTTCACGACATTTCTCTCTTATCCTTATGTAGATTGGCTTGAAGGAAAAAGGGGCAACTGGTGAGTTCACTCCTAAAGGACACATTGATGCATTGCACGATACTTTAGGAAAGGACCACAGTGGACGCGTGAGGGGCGTAGGAGGTGTCCGCCTTGGTTTGAGAAAGGAATATGGTGATCAATACACTACAGCGATAAAATCAAGTGCAAGTAGTGTGAATTCGGCAGCGTCAGTAGATGTGGAGGCTATGAAAGCTGCAATTCAGGAGGAGCTCAGGGAGGAGATGACACATAACTTCAACGCCATTTTGGAGCGAATGGGTTTACCGACTTTTGCTGCATTCAAGAAGGGTAGTGATATTACACCTAGCTAGCCAACCAGTGATCCACGAACATCTATTGATCAGATGGTACCTTTACCTGATCCACCTGTAGTACCCCGAGTTAAAGGTAATCACTTAATCCCTTTGCTTTGTTAAACAACTATTGTTCTTAAATGCATGAAATTCTTACTATATGTTGTTTCATAGACTAACTATAAATGGAGTTTTTTTTGAAGGAGGAGACACCATGTGAACTATTAGCTCGAGTAGATGGTTATGATAGTTTCATTCTCGTAGCTTATGGCCATGCACAACCCCCTAGTGACCGAGTACGATTGCATAACTAGTTTGGTGGATGATAATCACTATGTGGTCACCCTCAATGAAATTGTGTCTGGTTTTGAAGAATTACCTCTTCCGCTACCGAAGCTAAAAGTTGGTCTACAGTTACTGAATGATGCCCTTGGCAGTTATGTTCTATGGCTGCGTGCATTGGTGCGGTTTTCAGATGAGGTACAATGATTAACATACATATATATATGCGTGTTTTCTTTTATAGTTCCTATGATAGTCAGTAATATCTTTACTTTTAACTAATTACTAGGTTTGGGGGAAGGCCGACTCACATGACAGGAAGGGAAAGAAGGCATATTCATCTGATAAGAAAGCAAGTTTACGTGATGAAGGTGAACGAAATGTGGTGAAGGGCAATATTTCTATGACAAAGAATCCACTTATTATCGAGCCATAGGTGGTGCGAGGCCTTAGTATTCCATGCTTTTGGTTACATGAGTGCGCTAGCGATTTACCCGATGACAGTACAATAGAGGTTACTTTGGGGGCGCAACAATTCCACTACTTTGAGGAGTCATCGACATTCATTTCTAAGCTCGATATTAAAAAATTCTTATAGGCGGTAGAGTTGAATGTTTCCATGATACAGCCTTTCATGAGGTAATACATAAGTATATAAATTAAATATACATATACAAATGCCTTAATCAATATAATTTCTCAGGTTATTAGACAATGAATTGATTGCAACATCAAGTGAGTCAATGTTTGGTTGGTTATGTCCAAACATAATACGAGATGGCAATTGCTTAAAAAACAAAGCCGAAGTGAAAGAGTATATCGATATGAGTTTGAAAGCATCATCTCGTTTAGGATATCATCAGATCATCCTTGTCCCGTATATTGAACAGTATGCTTGTTAAACCCGCTTTACTTTTATTTCGATAATTAAATTCACCTCGTAATTGTTCTATGATTAATAATAACTACATTTTCTTGTTGTAGGGCTCATTGGACACTGCTTGTGATATGTTTGTCACGTAACGAAGTCTACCACTTTGATTCTTTGCGTCGACAACCACCATGGTCCTTACTAATCAAATCATTGTTAAATAGGTAGCCTAATCGAAACTAAATATATGCGCACTTATTAATAATTACACATGCATTATTCATCATCTTTATATATATATATATATATATATATATATAAACAGTTAGTACATCTAATCTTATAATAATGTATTGATGTAGTGTGATGAAGCATATTAGTGCAATAGGACTTCGAGCACCAAAAGCTCCTGCTTGGATATCAGTCGAGGTAACATGACTAATTTTTTTGTCCTTATATAGAAACACTTTTCGCCACATACTACACATCGAACATAAATGTCATTGGATGCATCCTTTGGTGAACATTTAGTGTCCGCAACAAGATGATGGACTTACATGTGGCTATTACGTGCTGAGGTACATGTTCGATATTGTCAACCATTGCACTAACGTCGATGATCTTCAAAAGGTATGTAACTTATTAGTATATGTTAGTTTAGATTAGATCGATTGGTAATAGGAATCAGTTGGTTTAGAAAACAAAGTAGCACGTGTATATTTGAAAAAAATGACCCCATTCTACCCTAAAGCATGGTACTTTGATGCATTTCATATAAATATGAGGTATAATAACTAGTGTGTACATTTTTGGGCATGCATTTGTTGTTGGTTGAATTAAGGGAACAAAAAGGTCATTTTACGCCTACTTTCGCCTTTTCGTGTTCAATTCGTACCTATCGAGTCATTTAACCCCAAAATCTTTTTCAACATGATAATATGAGATATAATGTAACTATTGTGTAGATTTTTAGGCTTGCATTTGTTGTTGGTTGAATTTCGGGAACGTAAATGTCATTTTAGACCTATTTAGCCTTTTCGCTTTCAATTCGTACTTATCGAGTCATTTAACCCCAAATTCTTTTTGAACATGATAATATAAGGTATAAGGTAACTATTGTGTAGATTTTTAGGCTTAAATTTGTTGTTGGTCGAATTTCGGGAACGTAAATGTGATTTTAGGCCTATTTTCGTCTTTTCGCGTCCAATTCCTATTTCTCGAGTCATTTAACTCCAATTTATTTTTGAACATGATAATATAGGTATAATATAACTAGTGTGTAGAGTTTTACGCTTGCATTTGTTTTTGATTGAATTTCGGGAAGGTATATGTCATTTTTTTTACTATTACCTACGGTAAATGATTGAATTCTTATATTATGTGTTTATTCCTTGGTTGTTTTGCAAGGTTTATATGAATAACACAATAAGTTTGAGGGCCTTCACCATAGAGGAATTAAATGAAGTTCGGGATAAGTTGGCGACCTACCTTTGTGATGATTGCTTGTGATACATTTTTGTGGATTTCGCGATATAATTAGATAGTTGGTATATATCAATTCTATGTACACTTTTTACATTATTAAATATATATATTTAAAGTTAATTACTCCCTCCGTCCCAGAATACTCTTTACACTTTCCTTTTTCATCTGTCCCTGAATACTCTTCACACTTCTATTTTTGGATATGACCCACTATTATTTTAATCCATCAACTTTTAAGCATTGGCCCACACTCTCTTTCCTCCAAATAAAATGATACCACTTTTATTACCCACCAACTCTAACCATGGCCCACACTCTCTCTCCTTAAAATAAAATAATATTACTTTTACTAACTACTAACTCCTATCACATCTACTTTTCAATAAAATAACAATTGATAACCAAACAACAACTTATCATCTAAAACTACGTGCATTGATAAGTGTCAAGAGTATTCAGGGACGAAGGGAGTATTACGTTGAAAAACTTGTGATATATTGCAATTCGATAGGTTTTTTTTTGTGTCGAATGGAGGTGTTGGGCGGGGCGGGGGGCCGCCACGGTGGGGTGCAAGGCTAGGGTGCCGGGCTGGGGTAGGGGCTGGTGGGGTCTGGGGTGGCCGGGCAAGGGGGTTGGGTATGGCAGAGGGTGGGGTGGGTGGGGGGCTGCCACGGTGGGGTGCAAGGTCAGGCGCTGGGTTGGGCTAGGGGCTGGTGGGGTCTTGGGGTGGCTAGTAGCAGGGGGTTGGGGTTGGGGTGGGGTGCGGGGGGTGGGCTAGGGTGCGGAGGCCGCGGGGGGGGTGGGGTGGGGGTGCGGGGCGGGGTGTGGGTGGGGGTGCGGGGAGTGCGGGGGTGGGCGGGGTGTGGGGTGCAGGGAGTGCGGGGGGCTGCAGGGGGTGGGGCGGGGTGGGGGTGCGGGGGCTGGGGTGTGGGTGGGGGTGCGGGGGTGGGTCGGGGTGGGGGCTGATTTTTTTTTTTTAAAAAAATCCGAATACAAAGGGCTGCGGTTTTGGGTCTAGACCGCAGCCCTTCACACATAGAAGGGCTGCGGTCTAGACCCGAAACCGCAGCCCTTCGTTGTGAAGGGCTGCTACGGAAAGGGCTGCTAGCCAAAAACGCAGCCCTAAGGGCTGTTTTGACCGCAGTCCTTCCGTTTTTTTCAACTAGTGCATATGGGAAGAATCGTATGGAGATCTTCATAAAAGCAGAAAACTACCAAGTTTGGAGAGTCATCGAACTTGGTGACTTCGAAGTTACAAAGAAGAATGAAAAGGGTGAGCTGGTTCCTAAACCCCTTGAAGAATTTGACAAAGACGACTTTGACAAAATGAAAATGAACAACATGGCCATGTAGCTACTCCATTGTAGTCTTGGTCCCCATGAGCACAACAGAGTCATGGGATGCAAGACTGCTAAACAAATGTGGGAACTCTTTCAAGTTACTCATGAAGGAACAAGCGAGGTGAAAAGATCGAAGATTGATATGCTCATGCATAAATATGAGTTGTTTCAAATTAAACAAAAGGAGCCTGTTCAAGACATGCTCACTCGCTTCTCAAACATAATAAACGAGCTTGAATCCCTTGGAAAAGCTATCTCTCCAGAGGAACAAGTTCTTAAGGTGCTAAGGAGTCTTCCACAGGATAAAAAATGGATGGGCAAGGTTACAACACTATTGGAAACAAAGGAGTTCACAACATTCAACATTTAGCAACTTGCTGGTTTCTTGATGACCCATGAGTTGCATCTAGGAACTCATGAAACTGAAACAGTGAAGCCTAAGGCTCTGGCTCTCAAGTCAGAGGAACAAGAAGATTTAGAGATTGATGATGAAGAAGCAGCTATGATCGTGATAAGGTTCAAGAAATTCTTCAACAAGAATTACAAAGGGAAGGTCACAAGGAAACCAACAAAGTTGAGCTGTCATAAATGTGGAGGTCTTGATCATTTCATCAAGGAGTGTCCTTAATGGGATAACGAGAAAGCAAAAAGAAAGTTCAAGTAGAAAAACAAGGAACAACAAAAACCCTTTTCGAGAGCTGACATGAAAAGAGCTATGGTAGCAGCATGGGGAGAGTCTGACTCAGACGAGGAGCAGGAACAGACTGAGGAAGAAACTTCCCATCTATGTCTCATGGCAAATACTGAGGACAAAGAGGAATCATCAAACCCTAAGGTATGTTTTAATACTATTGAGGAGGAACTTACAAAACTAAATAAGAGCCAACTTATAAAACTTCTATTAAAAACCTTAGATGACTACAAGGAAGTTTGCGTAAAAAGAGATCAAGTAGAAAATGCCTTGAGAGTCACTAAGAAACATTCAGATTGGCTTAATACTTTAAAATGTGATACTGAAAAAAGATTCTTTGAACTTTTTGACAAGAACAGAGCTTTTCAAGAAGCCTTTGAAAAAGTTAAAAATGAAAATTATCTTGTGAACATGGAATTGGTAGAATTGAAACTAATTGTTCCTAAAGGAACAATTCCTTCAACTAATACCAGAACTGATTTTGAGAAATTGAAAGCTGATTATGAAAATGCTTTTCAAGAAAATCTGGTACTAAGAAAGGAACTAGAACCGTAAGGAACAAACTTCCTAATCCAGTCAGTTGGATACAAAAATTTCATAACAAAGGAAGAGATGGTCTTGGTTTCAATCATAAGAAGAAGAACAAAAAGAAAAAGTATGTTGATCTGACAAGTAGCAAAATATGTTCCTACAGTTGGGGCAGTGGTCACATTGTGTCTGACTGTTCCACCAGAGAAAAATGCATTGAGAGGAACACTTACTTAGTTAAGCAAGTTTGGAAAGTTAAGAAAGACTCAAGTCCAACAAAGGAACCCAAGCAAGATTGGGTTCCTACCACTGACTAATTGTTATGGTGCAGACTGAAGTGAGGGGGAACAACTTGTGGTACCTCGACAACAGTTGTTCTAAACACATGACAGGAGACAAATCAAAATTTCTCTCACTTTCAGTTTACAATGGAGGAACTGTGACCTTTGGAGACAATCTTACAGGTAACATTGTAGCAGTTGGTAAGATTGGAAAATCTTAGTCACATTCCATAGATTATGTATTTTTAGTCGAGGGTTTAAAGCATAGTTTACTTAGTATTTCTCAGTTTTGTGATAAGGGTAATTCTGGGAAGTTTACTAATGAATCTTGTGTAGTCAGCAATGAAAGTACAGGAACCAAGATCCTTGAAGGAACAAGGAAAGGGAACACTTATATGGTTGACCTAAACCTTGTTCCTAGGAACAATCTCACATGCTTAAGCGTGATTGAAGAAGACCCCCTACTATGGCACAAGCGTTGCGGTCATGCCAAATTGTCACTATTGCATAAACTAAGTGGGAAAGGCTTAGTAATTGGTTTACCAACAATTAAGTCTATGAACCACGGTGTTTGTGATCCATGTGTAAAAGGCAAGCAAGTGAGATCCTCCTTCAAATCTAAGAAAATGTTAAGCACACAAAGTCCATTGGAACTCATTCATATGGACATATGTGGCCCTGTACAAATCCAAAGTAGATCAGGTAAGAGATACGTGTTGGTCATTGTAGATGATTTTTCTAGATACGCTTGGGTTATTTTTCTTCATAGCAAAGATGAAACTTTTGATGAATTTCTAACCTTTGCTAAAAAGATTCAACGAACTAGTGGCTATAAATTGAAACACTTGAGATCTGACCATGGTAAGAAGTTTGAAAACTCCAAGTTTGATGAATTTTGCAGCAATGAAGGGTTAGATCACAATTTATCTGCTCCAAGGACACCACAACAGAATGGTGTGGTTGAAAGAAAGAACCGAAAGCTGGAGGACATGGCTAGAACTATGATTATTGCAAGCTGTCTTCCAAAGAACTTTTGGGCTGAAGTAGTGAACACGTCATGCTACATCATCAATCGAGTCATGCTAAGGCCAATCACGTTAAAGACGCCCTATGAACTCCTTAGAGGAAGAAAACCCAATATCTCTTATTTTCGTATCTTTGGATGTAAATGTTTTGTACATAACAATGGAAAGGACAATTTAGGAAAGTTTGATGCTAGAAGTGATGAAGCTATATTTCTAGGATATGCTTCAAATAGTAAGGCTTACCGAGTTTACAATAAACGAACAATGTGTGTAGAGGAAAGTGTCCATATTATCTTTGATGAAACTAACTCCCTGCAGGAACCGAGTTATGATGATAACTTTGAAATTGGTTTGACTCGACCTGAAGAGTCATGTCATTATGATGATGAACTAATCCCTACAGATAAAGAAAAGAAGCATGTTCCTAAACCTGAGAACCCTGTGCCTGATCCTTAGGGGGAACAAGTAGCAGGAGGAACTGAGGAAAAAGAAGGAACTCCTGAACCTGAAGAAGATCAACAAATTCAAACACCTCGTGAAGCTCCAGAAGCAACCAGGAGATTTGATCCAAAGCCTTGGAAACATCAAAATTCTCATCCCTTAGAATTAATTATAAGTGATATTGGAAAAGGAACTCAAACGAGATCCCAAATGAAGAATTTTTGTGCTTTTCTATCTATGACAGAACCTAAGGATCATATGGAAGCATTAAAAGAGGCAGATTGGATAAATGTTATGCAAGAGGAACTAAATGAGTTCCAGAGGAACAAGGTCTAGCACCTGGAGCCCAAGCCAAAGAACTAGAAAGTAACTGGACTTAAATGGGTCTTCGAGGAACAAGCTTGATGAACATGGTACAGCTTGTGAGGAACAAGGCCGACTTGTAGCTAAAGGGTACAATCAACAAGAAGGTATTGACTTCGATGAAGCAATTAGAATTTTGATTGCCTTTGCAGCATTTATGGGATTTAAGTTGTACCAAATGGACGTAAAATATGCATTTTTAAATGGATTTTTACTAGAAGACGTCTATGTGGAACAACCTCCCTGGATTTGAAAATCCCGATCTTCCAAATCAGTCTATATGCTTCGATAAAGCTCTATATGGGTTAAAACAAGCTCCTAGATCTTGGTATGAAAGATTATCAAAATTCTTACTTTCACATACTTCCTCCGGTCTTTATTAGCTTACCCGTTTCTTTTGCACAGAGTTTTAGGAGAAATAATGTTGTGGGACATAGAAAAAGAGATTCTATTATTTTATATTAAAGTTGAATATATGTGTGATGGAAAGTTAGTGGTCCCATTCCAAAAATAGAAACAAAAGAAATGGGTAAACTAATAAGGGACATCCCAAAAAGGAATACGGGTAAACTAATAAAGACCGGAGGGAGTAATTTCATAAGAGGAAAAGTTGATAGAACCCTGTTCCTTCGCTCAAAAGGAACAAACATATTAGTAGTCCAGATTTATGTTGATGATATTATATTCGGTGCTACTAATGATCTTCTTTGTAAGGAGTTTGCTGATCTTATGAGTAATGAATTCGAAATGAGTATGATGGGAGAATTGAACTTCTTTTGGGATTTCAAATCAAGCAAACCGAAAGATGAACAATGATCCAACAACAAAAATATGTCAAGGAACCGCTCAAGAACTATGAACTCGGAATAATCTAAAACCAACCACTCCCTTAGGAACAGGAACAAGGTTAGATGAAAACACAAATGGTAAGTGTGTAAACGGGAAGCAATATAGAGGTATGATTGGATCTTTACTCTACTTAACTGCAAGTAGACCTTATATTGCTTTTAGTGTTGGTTTATGTGCAAGATTCCAATCAAATCCCAAAGAATCTCACTTAATAGCAGTTAAGAGAATTCTTAGGTAGTTCAAAGGAAGCGATGACTTATGTTTGTTCTATCCTCGAAGTGATGTATTTGACCTAGTAAGTTACTCGGATGCAGATTATGCTGGGGACTTGGTTAATCGCAAAAGCACCTCAAGCATTGTCCAAGCACTGGGAACAAGCTTTGTCTCATGGAGCTCAAAGAAGCAAAAACACCGTTGCCTTGTCCACCGTAGAGGCAAAGTATGTGGCCGCCGCCGCATGCCGTTCCCGTGTCCTCTATATCAAGAAGCAACAGGTAAGAGACTTTGGTATTAAATTTAAGTGTGTTCCTATATACTGTGATAATACTAGTGCAATATGCATCTCCAAGGATCCATTACATCATTCAAGGGTCAAGCACATACACACTAGACATCATTTTCTTAACGACAATGTTGAAAAATGTCTTGTTAAAATTGAATTATGTCCAACTGAAAATCAAATTGCTGACATTTTGACTAAACCACTTCTAAGAGAAAAGTTCGAGAAAATTCGCTTAGAGCTAGGGATGATTAGAATTGATTGAGTATGCTACTTCTAATGAAACCTTATGTTACAAGAAACCTCTAAGTGACTAGCAAAATTTATGAATTTATTCATACATTACACAGTCAATGTCAAGGACTCGCATTAGTCTTCATAATACTCCCCTTATTGTCCACACATATACTTGAAGCGAGACCGGTAAGGTTTATGTTCATTTAGCTTGAACATGTAACATGCATGAGTTCATTGTTTATTTTTCTTTTTAATTCATTTAATACCGTATATATCTTCTTCACATTTTTTTTCACAAATAATTTTTCTTATTTTTCTCCTTCATTCATCTTCCACAAAATTTTATTCTTGATACATTGCAACGTTTCACAAGCATCTAAGTTCATAACTCAAGAAACAATGGATTAAGAAAGAAAGGGAAGCGCCGCCATAAATATTTTCACCACCCCCCATAAATCTACCCCCTCATAAAAGCCTCCATCACATTAACCCATTTTTACACGACAATTTCACGTTTTACCTCAAAACCATCAACCTTAGCAAAACCACTCAAACTCTCTCCAAAACCCTCTCAACTTCTTCAATTCTTCTCCTGGCTCATCAATGGCACCCAAGCGACAAAATTCGGGTGACACCAAAAATTTTCCCTACCAAAAAAAATCACCATTGGTTGACTATAAGCGACAACGAATCATCTAACTCTAATGAAGATTCGGAAGATTCTCAAGAAAATGATCATGAGATGATTTTATCCAAGAAAGAAGAAGGGGTTGAAGATATTGAAACAGAGCACGAGAAGGAAATTCTGATTTATACCAAACGGGGTAAGAAATCGAAATCTTCTAAGTATATAATTGTGTTTTGCGTAGATCTAGCGTGGTGCAAGAAAATAAAATGGGTCTTGATGTTGTTAAGTTTCGTAAATGGTCTAAAATTTTAAGTTTTCTCGATGAGGGTCTCTTTGAGGATGAAATGAGCGAATGTTGCTTGAAATTCGAAAACAATGATGGGTTATGCATTAGTATAGTTCATGGAGAATTTGTGAAATTTAATGAAAATCGCATTAGTGAATGGTTTGATGTACCAAATGAAGGGTACAATGATTATATTAAGGGTAGGGCAAAATTGAACGTTAATGGGGCTTCAAATGCTAAAATTCTTACTTTCTTTGGTGGCAATGCTTTTGACCAATCCTTGGATCAAAAAGATCTTTCCCCTTTCCACAAACTACTTTTTCACCTAGTTTGGCTGTTCATCTTACCTAGAACCTCCAAACGCACTCAAGCAAGTCTTATGGATCTTTCTCTTATGTATAGCCTTACTAATAATATAAAAATCAACTTTCCCTCTTTGATGATCTATCACCTTTCATACTGCATTGCTCACAACAACAAGATTGGATATGGTAATCTTATAACCACCATATTCAAGAAGTGCCAAACAAATTAAAACTCCATGCCAGTTCCTCCTTTGAACTTGAGGCGGAAAACTATTTGACTAAAGATACTTTATCTAGACTTCGCTTGAGGGTTTATGGTGGTAAGGTTGAGTGTGATGTTGAGGAGCCCAAGGTGAAAGGAGAAACTGGGGTTAAAAGGAAGACAGTTGAAGAGGTTAGTGCTGGGAGTCAGAGATATATGCGCAAGATTCAGAGACTAGTTAAGTCTCCAAGGGATCAGGGTCAGGGTGATGCTGTGATGATAAATATGGATGAGGATTTTGTCTCTCCAGGATCTACTGCTGTGGATTTCCCTCTTCTCTCTGCCACCAGTCTACATGGTCTGTTGCATTCAATTCAGGAGTCTCTGTCCATTCTGCACTCTAGGATCCAAGTAGTCGAGGCCAGAGTTGCTAGGGTGGATCTCCAGCAGGAGTAGGTTCTTGCTGCTGTCAAGAAAGGAGAAGCTGTTGTGAGAGAGAAGATTGATGTTGTTGTCGCATCATTTGCCATTCGCCCCAAACCCTAATACCCTTCCCATTTCAATTAATCTGTTAAACAATGTTAATTAGGTTTTTGGATTGTAACTAAACAATGGTGACGTGTTGCTACTTTTATTCCTTTTTTGGATGTGTGAATCACATCAGTTTCTTTTGGTTCTCTCTTTTATTTCTTTCTATTCATCTTCTATCTTTCATCTTTCTGCTTTCTTTGCTTCTTTCCTTTATTTTCTTGAACTCAGCTTGTGCATAATTCTTGTTTAAAATGCATTTATCTTGTTTTTTCATACTCATTAAAATATTTGGAGGGCTAGTATTATTAGATAATATGCTTGAGCAACTTTTCATTGATATTGTTGTCTTTGTTAAACTCTTAGAGTGCTGCTAGTTACTCTTGATGTTTTTGATGATGACAAAAGAGAGAACTCAAGTTGGCATATAAAAAGGATTCTAGTTTGCTTAGTTTCTATAGTGATTATTTTTTAACTTTCTAGTTCAAAACTAATTTAGTCTTAGTTTTTGTTCTTAGTATTTCATAGTTTTTATTTTTTTTTTAAACATCTTAGCTCTGTATTCTTTTGCTTTGATTTATTCTTTTTCTTTATTTTCTTTATATTTTAGTCGATTTAATATTTTTATTTGCCTTATATTTGCCATCATAAAAAATGGGGAATATTGTTATATTCCTTGTTTTGATGATGCCATATACTTAGGTGTTTGTATAGTTTTTATTTTGAAAAAAATGTAAAATCCCAAAAATATTGTCTTGTTAATTTTTATATATATCTTGTGGAGAATGATTAATAGTTTTAATCTAATCAAGATATTATATATACACTCGAATTTATTATATGGTATGTTTAATAAATCTCTTAACTTTGAATCTTTTGAATAAAAAGATTCTTAGGTTAGTTGAGATATTGTTGTTGTTTTGTGGAGAACATCAGGTTAAATATCCGTGCCTACAAAGAAGGGAAGTGGAGCGAGATTTTCTCTATCCACTTACTGGATGGTTGGCGCACAACAGCTAGTGGAGAAGGTTGATTACCGTTGCAAAAATCGTGGAGGATGTGCAGCGAGTTATGGGCCATGATCCCTAGATCTCAGCAAGAACACAACATGGAGAACGTGGTGTGAAGAACAAGAAGTTACATCAGCTATTTAAGAGAAAAGACTTGTTCGAAAAACATACAACTTTCAAGCATTACAATCACATATTTACTTAGAAATTTTTTCTGTAATTTTCTTCTACCTATACAGTACATACCATTGTAATATCCTTAGTGTTTGGATGAGTGAAAAATTCTAGAATACCCTTTTAATCAAGTAAGAGAAAGAAATAGGGAAAGAGAAGACTTCGAGTGAAGTCAAGTGAGTGTCATCAATTCAGGGGGAACTGAGTGACTGGGAACAAGTTCCTAGTGGATCAGAGGAGGGTCTAGTAATAGGTTGTAAAGGGTGTCTTTTCGCCTATTCTAATAAGAGAAATGTTGAGTCAAAATTTATTGGGGTCAAGGTTTTCTTCCTATTGGGCCTAGGAAGTTTTCCTTGTAGGTTAAACTTTGTGTGTTATCTCTGTTTACTTTGAAGTTATTTTAATTCCGCATTTAAATTCGAAAATTTCCCCTCAACTACAATTCACCCCCCTCTTGTAGTTGATCTAGTGCTCATGCTAGAATAACATAATATATTAAATCAAATGCAGTAAATTGTGCGTGTGTTTTTGTTGATTTTGTTTTTTAATTACACTTGTCCTCGTCATTTATAAATGGCAAAGATCTAAATGTTTGAGTTTTTTTTACTTGTATCTTTGCTGTGGTTTTGGGTTACAACCGTCAACCGCAACAATAGGTTGACCTATTTAAACTTTCAATATGTGTCCTATTGGTGTTATTTTTTTTGGAGAAACCACAACAATATATAGATTAACCTATTGTTGCGATTCTAGAACCACGACGATAGGTTCACAACCTACTGCTGCACCTTGATTAGCGGAGGTGTGAAAAGCGCATCAATAGGCCCATAAAAAACCACAGCATTATAAGATTATTTTACTAGTGATTGATTTTGGCTTTTGCCTTTTTCATGTGGTTAACGCAACCAAAAAATATATATCGTAAATGGCTTTTTAAGTAGCTTAAAATCAACTTTTCAGCCAAAAACTAGTTTTAGTAACTTTTTATGTTGGCATTTGGCTTTTGCATTCATTTTGCACTAAATAGTCGACACTAATAATTGATTTTACTGGGTCAAACAACCAACATAAACAAATGAATAAAATAACGGGTCAAACTAGCCAAGTGTAATAGCCAATAATTAAAAACCAACCGCCAATTGCCAAACACCATGTTTAGTTTTAGCCTTTTTTCCTAAGATTTCATGTTGTATATTAGGCATTAAGGATTTTTAGCTCACTATGATCCCCATATGGCCATATTATTTTGCACAATAAAGAGTAAAACTCATACTATTTAGGAAAATTCCCACTGGTGACCTCTAACTCTGGCTTTTTTTCAATGGTAGACAAAAAAAACTTTCATTTTCAAATGTAACCCTTAACTAATTACTATTATATAAACGTGACATTACTGATGCTTAGAACGTTAATTAGATGTTAAGTGTAACAATTACACTAACCCTAGTTAACCTAGGTTTAACGAAGCTATTCCCTTCAAAAATATTTCTCGAGTTTCCCTCCAAAATACTTTTACTGTTACCCTCTATTTTTACTGTTTCCCTCTACTTAAACCCCCCACCCCAAAAAAAACGTGACATTCACAGCAGCTTCATATCTCCATTACAGAGTTTCAATGGCTTCTCGTGGATCATCTTCTCAAAATTTTTCTCAGAACAATCAGAATGTCAAGTGGGTAAAGATGAAGCCTTGCCTCTGCCATTCATCACGAAGATGTGAAATTCGAGTCTCAGATTCAATCAACAACCCAGGGAGACTATATTACAAGTGCAAGGTATGCTCATATTTTGCTTGGGCCATTGAAGATGATATGATTAAAGGTGGTGAGGAGGTTGAATCTGAACGAGTTGGAAGGGAGATTGAAGCAAATAGGGCTGCTGCAAGTGAATTAGTTAATATGAAGGAGACATTGAATGTAATGTTAACCTATATGAAAGTTGTACTCAAAATGGCTGTTATCTTGTATTTCATCCTTATTGTGCTTGTTTTGTTAAAGTAATGTAAGACTTAGTGGCTTTTGTAATGAATGTTAACTGAATTATGAATAAATAAAAATGTTATTTTCGATAGCAACAATTTACAATTTTAATGGAATACTTTTGGACAGCAGCAATCAAAATGTTAGTGGCTGCTGAACTAAAACACAATCCATTAAACAGTTGGTTCTTTTAACAGACTTCATCCGCCTAAAACACAATGCACTAAAACACAAAATGTTCGAATTCATACTAAGCAAAAATTTTCCATTCCAAATTAAATCTCGCATATTTCCATATTAAATCTGCATATTTCCATGCTAATCCACCTAATTACAGATGAACTAAAACACAATCCATTAAACAGTTGGTTGTGTTGTACAAAAAAAACTTAGGTTCTAATCAACAAAACATGCAACTTGGGTGTTTTTAACAGAGTTCAAAAAAAAAAAGCAACTTATAATAGCCATCTGCCAATCTTGATGCATGTAACCTCCATGCACAATATGAGGAGGAACACCTCACAGTGTACCTCATGTTACTTGCCTTATCTACCACAACTGAGAACCCACATTGAATTGCATAGTCCCTAACAACATCCCTAAGATGCTGCTTATCAGTGAATAATTGCCATGACTTAAGCACTATTTTCCCAAACTCTTCATCCTTATAAACCTCACCATTTTTGTACAAATTTGAGAAATAATTTTTTGCTTTATCATCTTCAATGTCATCCCAGTTGTTATCATCATATGGGTCAAAGCAGTCATTCACCATGGGTCATCAACCACACTCTCATCACTTTCATCACTTTGTTCATTGTGTGATGGTGAGTAAATATCATCCTCAGAATGTGAAAGCTCATCCTCATCAATCTCATTAAGAGAATCAACATTTTCCACCCTCATCCTCTTTCCCCTATCACATTTGTCCTTCTTAGGCAAGTAACACTCAGTTCTAGGGTTGTAAGGAATGCCTTTTCTCTTAGCAATGGTTCTAGGTACTCTTTTAGACACTATTGGAAGCTTTTTGGGCCTTCTGGGTGGTTCTGCAATGTTGCACTGTGGTGGTCCAAGGTCTGGTACAGAAGGTTGTGGAGTAAACTGAATGGCAGGTTCATTTTGTAGTGGAGATTCTAAGCTATCTCTTTCTCTCCCTCTCCCTCTCCCTCTTCCTTTCCCTCTTCCTCCACCTCTCCCTCCACCTCTCCCTTTACATGTACTGCTAATAGGTGGTTCTTTAAATGGAGACAGTGCAATGTCAGCCCATTTATCTTTAATGCATTGATTTATACCATGATCTAACAAGTCAACATTATTAACATCAAGTATATGTCTCTCTTGAATCCTTAGACTTCTCATAGGAGAAAACAAACTGGGCTGCGAACTCAAATTGGTGATGGGTTGTGAATCCAAATTGTTTATGGGTTGTGAATCCATAACCAATATGGGTTGTGAATCCTGTTTGGTTGTTGTAGGTTGTGTGACAGAACCATGACCATCCCTAAGGTCATCACCTTGTGTTTCACCAGGTATATCACCCTCAATTGACTGTGTTTTCCATAAATTTCTTGCAGCAATTACCAATTGTGTAGGCTTAGACACCTCACCAATCCAAATGTAAATCTCATTTTTGTCATATAGGTTGTTAAACATGTTCACTAGGTCTTTGTCATTGAGTATGTTAATGTGTTTCATCTTATACACATAGGAGAATGTAGGGTTCTTAGGGGTTCTAACTTTACCATCCTTAGCTTTTACCCAATATTCAATTACAATATCAATTATCATAACTTTATCAACATCTTCCACCAATATATCAATATCCACACCCCTATACTGAAATTTGAGAACATTCTCCATGCTGTATAAGTAGACAACAAACACATGAAAGACACAGAATTTTCAGAATCGCCAACAAACAAATGAAAGAAACAAAAATTTCACAATCGCATTTACTAAAAATCCAATTTTTCATTAGGGCAAAAAATATACATTTGGTCTGACATACATATAACAGAGCATGAAAATGCAAGGCAACGGAATTATGGTTTATGAGTAGAAAAATACGTACCCTGCTCTATCTACACTTCAAATTCGAAGAGAACAGCAAAATCCAGCAACAATCAAGCAAGAACCATCACAACACAACACAATTTCAAAGAAACCAACCCCCGATAACAGCACTATCAACTTTGGAAAAAAAAAAAGAAGGGGAAATTTAGGAGAATATCTGCGGTAAAATGGGGAGGAACCTTCTTCAGCTATGGAAGAAAGAGAAGAAATTGGTGCTACAGTTAAGGAAGGAAAATAGAGGGGGAGATGGAGGGGTGGTTTCTTTGAAGAAGAAAGAGAAAGATGGAGGGGGGGTGAATTAATGACTTTCAGTCATTAATTCGTTGGCAGCAGGTAAACCTAGGTTAACTAGGGTTAGTGTAATTGTTACACTTAACAGCTAATTAACGTTCTAAGCATCAGTAATGTCACGTTTATATAATAGTAATTAGTTAAGGGTTACATTTGAAAATGAAAGTTTTTTTTGGTCTACCATTGAAAAAAAAGCTAAAGTTAGAGGTCACCAAGTGGGAATTTCCCTACTATTTATTCTATTATCGAACCGCTTGTTCATATATCATTGAAAATTTATAATACCTTCATTTCACGATATATGCATAATAAAATGGTACATGCATGAACCAAGGAAGAGGAGAGAAAGAGTGAAAATTGTCTTTTATGCTCATATAATTGTGAATAAAGTAGTCAACATGGGGACGGGTAGGGTAAGTGAGGCTACAAGTGACACTTTGGATAAAAAGGTTTACCAAACAAAGAAAATTTGATAATATTATGAAAAACCTAAAAAAAGGAATATGTTGCATGTATTGCAAAACAAAGGTAGTATTATTTTATCAACAAATGTTATTAGAAAAAGAACAAAATATAAGAATATGCATGATCATCATATAGTACTTGAATGTTTAATTACCACAATTTGACTGTTGATAATAGGAATACTTGTGGCCTTGTCACTGAAAAGTAAAAACCTAGTTTCTAGTTCTTTCAAAAAAAACCTAGTTTCTAGTTGTTTTATTTGAACTAGTACAATCTAACCTGATTTCATGCATCACTAGAGCTGAAAAAATATTACCCAACCCACTAATTCGACCCGAACCCAACTCATTTATAATGGGGTGGGTCAAAATTTTCAACCCGTTTAATTAAATGGGTCGACCTGACCCACCCTGTTTAATTAAATGGGTTGGGCCAGCTTGAAAATTTCGACCTGATTTTAACCTGTTTAACCCATTTATTGAAACAACCTAAAAAAATCCTAACTCATTTCACAGCTAATTAGGCTGGCCCATATAGAAAGTTAAAAAGTAAAAACCCTAACTCATTTAATCAATATAAAATGAATCATTCAGCTACGCAGCCACCCTTAGTAACTCTTCTCAAATGACATGCCCTAACGGTCTGTTTGGTTAGTGGTCATAAATGGTGGTAATGGTAATGTAATTTAGTGTAAATTTTTAAAGAATTTCTCATGTCAATGACCATGGTAATGGAACTTCATCATAAAATATGGGTTTTCCTTTATAAATTTTCATTAGCACCCAATACCACCTTACCAAGTGGTAATGGATAGTAATGAGATTTTAGGAAGAAAAAGCATGTTTTGGGATCAAGTAGCATTACCATGGAGTAATGATGTGGAAAAATCTTTACAAATTTACACTACAATGCATTATCATTACCACCATTTATGACATCTAACCAAATGGACCGTAAATGTAAAGGCTAACTCTTAGTCTTCTTCACTCTTTCTTCATTCTTTGGTGCCTACTGTTGCTTTGTAACATAAAATTTATTGTTTTTTTCTGGAAAAAACACGGAAAAAAAAAATTAAACGGGTCAACCTGAAGGTTGACCCGTTTATCATAAGGTTGTGTTGGGTTGTAATTCCCAACCCATTTCAATTATCAGGTCGGGTGCATGTTGAGGGGTTCCTAACCCGTTAACCCACCAACCCAACCTGATCTTGACCCAACCCGACCCATTGCCAGCCCTATGCATCACAGCCTCATGATGGGCGATAAGGCACAAAAGTAGCAATATTGCTACTAAAAAACCTTGTTTCAACATCCATAATGGTTGGTTCTTAGTAAAAGCAAGAGGACAAAGACCGTACTTGAGCCTACCCTTACCATTGTGGCGGTGTTGAGGCACGCATGTATGGGAAAGGAATGGGGTGGGTGCTGACTGCTTCCCCAACCCCTTGTTGATCCTTCATATTAAACCAGTGAGAAATAAACACGTGGGAAGAAGGGAAAAGAAAATGTTTTTTTGCCAGATTTTGAAACATTATAAATAGGTGAAACGACCTCATCATTGTGGAAGAAAAGGAAGATTGAGGCAAGGGGAGGCAAAATTAGTGGAATGTGAGGTGTAAGAAGGAGAAAGAAAAATAAGAGAAGTTATGTGCTCTTACAACTCAAGTAGGGGCAGTGTCGAGTAAGAACATCTATTATCTTTTACATCTTTATCCTCCACAAAGGATATATAATCAACTCTTCTTCCTTGGATCCTTTTAATATACTCCATCAGTCCTTTAATAGACTTCTGATTTCTAATTTTGGCACTAATCATAAGTAAAGAAAATATTTCAATTTTTTCAATAGATAAGGAAAAAATAATCATGTGGGGTCTTGTTTGATTCGTCTCATTGTGTAGATTACGAAAATCTTACTTTTATAATGTTTAGCAATGTGTAATTAAATATACTAATGATAAAAATGTGCATTGACAAACGTGAAAATGTGAAATAGGAAGCCTATTGGGGAAAGGAGGGAATATGTATGTATTTTATCTTTCTATTAGTGTTTATTTGATTGATATTAAAGAATATATTGAAAGTTTCCATCTGCCAGATAAGAAAATTAGAAATAGGTACATTTAAAACTTTTCCCTCTCACTTGCTCAATTAACATAAAATTACCCTGAGATATACCTATATGAGGATCAGTGCTTGGATGCATAATGAATGTTATGCAACTAAGACTATGTTTAGTTCGCCTGAATTTTTATGATCTGAACTTATCTGATCTGATCTGAACTTATCTTTTAAAAAACATATTATTACTAATATTATTATTACTTTGTATTTCATTACTAGTATTACTATTACTATCATTTTATTAGTATGCACAACTTTCAATAATAATAATAATAATATAATGATAATTTTATAATAATAATATAAATAATATTATAATAGTAATAACAATAATAACAATAATAATAATAATAATAATAATAATAATATAGATAATAATAATAATAATAATAATAATAATAATAATTATTATTATTATTATTATTATTATTATTATTATTGCATAATTAGTTTTTTTTTTTGAAAAAGAGCACATTAGTATATGAACATACAATCACAAAATAAAAGACTAAGGACTCTTGGGTCCAATGGTATAACTTCTTACCTCCCACGTGGGAGACCAAACACATGGGAGACCAAGGTTCAAATCTTGGTGGAAGCATATATTTCAATATTGTTGTGGGTGGGGGGAGGGGGTTGGGGCTTGTTCGGTCTTTAGGTGAGTGACCCTGTGCGAGGGCAGCGCAGAGAAAATTAATCTTACCACGGGATTCCAGAAAGGGGCCCAAAAAAATTAAAAATAAAAGAACACTCATGTTCAAGGTCCGTTAATAATAAGAATTTAGGTAGTAATGAAAAGAATATATAATGATATTAAAAAAAAACATATACTGAAAGAGCATACAAGATCTATTTAAAGAACACATTTTAAAGATAAAAGATAGATGTTATTTTTATATTGATGACATGTTTGGATTTAACTAACAACATGTTCTTTGTTATATCAATAAATTGTTCTTTTTTATTATAAATAAACCTATAAATATATATAATCATATGATCTTGAACAAAATGGTTAAATATTCTTCTTATATAGTTGTCTTGTTCTATATAAACTTTGTTTTTAAAGATAAGTTAAAATCCTTTGTAGGAAAAATTTTGAACGTGATGACAACACCATTAGGTTATCCCATGCTACTCATATTTTATATAAACTAGTAATATATAATTTATATTATTCTACCAAAATTGTTTTAAAAAATAAACATCATATACTATTGTCATGTTCGTTACATGTACAACATCAAAAAGAACATCACATATCAAAATTATTAATTAGAATAAATATAAAAAAGAACACTTACAAATGCCAAAAGAACATTCTTCTTCTTGAACACAAATAGCTTCAAATAGTGATATCAATGATATTTATTATAATAGCAACGACATTAATAATAATTACCAATATTAATAATTAATAAGTACAATAAGGACAATAATAATAATCTTTTTGAACAAATGTACTAGTAAATAGTAATATTAATAGTAATAGTAATTGTATAAAGTAGTAGTAATAATAATAATAATAATAATAATAATAATAATAATAATAATAATAATAATAATAATAATAATAATAACAATAATAATAATAATAATAATAATAATAATAATAATAATAATAATAATAATAATAATAATAATAATAATAATAATAATAATAATAATGATAATAATAATGATGATAATAATAATAATAATAATAATAATAATAATAATAATAATAATAATAATAATAATAACAACAATAATAATAATAATAATAATTATTACAATAACAATAATAGCATTAGTAATACTAATAATCATGATGATAATAATAATAAGTTTTTAAATATAAGCATAATCTGAACTTATCTGATCTGATCTGATCAGATCTGATCTATCTGAACTTATCTGATCTGATCTAATCTGAACTTATTTTTTCTGATCTGATCTGATCTGGTCTGATCTGATCTGAAATAAGCAAAAATAAGGTGAACTGAACATAGCCTAAATTTGCTACCATTTGATACAATAAAAATCGTAATACACTGTATATTAGTAGGGCTGAAAGTTCGTGTACGGTTTGGATTTAGACCTAATCAATCGGATCCGAACAAAAAATTGGACTTTAATTTTCAAATTCAAATCTAAACCAATTAGAGTTTGAGTCCAATTCAATCCGAATTTTCAGACTCCAATCCAAATCTAAACCAATTAGAGTTTGAGTCCAAACCAATCCAATCCGAATTTTCAAACACTAGATTGGATCCGATCCGAATTATCCAATTTTTTAAACTTTCATTTTCGATGAAATAAATTTGACGCGAGCATCAAAATAAAGTGTTCGATAATACAAGTAGTTCATACAATCCCATAAAAATTCATTAATAAACTAATAACAACTAATAATTCATTACAAACTCATTCATTGCAAAAAAAGTTTGATCAACAACAACATAACAACGTGTTGAACTACACCGCAGGTTCAACTCTATAGCAGCAAGTTAAGGTTTTAACTTTTAGGAAATGGGAAGGACTGCCAAACCATTTGGGCTTTCTTTTTTTAAATAATAAGTTAAGCTCGATCATAAATATAAAATATAGGGGCTATTTACTATTCGGTTATTTTGGATTCAATCACACTCAACCTAATCCAATCCGAAAATCCAATTTTTTTAGAAAAACTAAATCCGATCACAATCCGAACATTGTTCGGGTCCAGTCCAATTTACTAATTTAATTTGGATTGGATTCAGTTTCGTTTTATCCGAATAACTTTTACCCCTTTACATCAGTACTAGTATAGTAGCGTGTGACTCAAACCCTATGAGACAAAGCATTGAATACTGTTTGGCCCACTAAGAAAATGTTGAAAAAGATGGAGCATCAATTGGCAACTGAATAAGAATTGTGTGCGTATATTATACACCCCGCTTTCTTGAAATTGTGCTATTTCTAATTTTCCATTTATGGGGTTGCTTCTATACGAGGGAATCAAGTTTTTTCTCCTTTTCTTTTTTTGTATATCTACAATGAGTGGCTTATGTGAGTTTGTATACAAAAAATATACTTTCGTAATTTGTGTTAATGTGTGAAGGAGAAGAGAGTGGGAGGAAGGGAGAGATATTGAAGTACAAAGATTGGTCAAGTGAAATTTGGAGGACTATAGGCATGAATTATGTAATATTTTTTCTTTCCTTTTTCGGTGATATTTCAAGATGGGCCGTTAAAATGACGGTATGCTTTTACATGAGTAGATTGAGAATGAGATCTTGTAGTTTTAGGGCATGTTCTATTCGGCATAAAACAACTGAACTGAACTGAACTGAACTGAATTAAATTATAACTAATTAATAAGAATGATTATTATTTAGGAAATGAACCGAACTGAATTGAATCGAACCGAAAGAAACTTTTGGAGAACGGGCCCTGGATGTTAAAAAATGAGTTTGTGAAATTAAAAAATGTACTAAAGTGAACTTAAGTGTTATAGAAAATCAATGTTGCTATCGTGATACTTTAACAATAGCACCGACATGAATTTAACTACCTCATTGCCTAAAAATTACCAAGTACTTTATTAGATTTTTAAAAAAATGAGAATTATCAATCATATTGATAACAAATTTCGCTACAAGATATCATATTTCATAAATGTTCAAGAAAGTGAATGTTTTTTCAAACTTTGGTTGGCAGTTTTAACTTAGTCATGTGCAAAACCCGAATGTTCTTTCTATAACAATAAAAAAAAGAATGAAGATCAAACAAGCTAAGAGTTTAATACTCCTTATATAATAATATACTAGCTTTTAACCCGTGCAAAAATGCACTTTATGTTTTATATGGATATGATTTGGTCCCATGCATAATGCATGGGTTGCATTTTGTTTACTAAGTAGTGTTTTTATTCCAAATTTATTTAATTCATAACTATTAGAATCCAAGTATTTAAAGTTGAAAGATTATAAAATGTAAAATTATATTTCACGATATTTGTTACAACATTATAAAGTTTGAAAATCTTATAATTGTGATATATAAATTGATAAATACGTAAACGAAACAAAAAAAACACACCAACATGCCCGAGAAGTTATTTGTTTTATAAATTTAATACTTTAGGATGGTCTCGTAAAATCATGGTTTGAATATTAGCTCGTGATTTAATTGTTTTTTAATCATATCGTGTATTAAGAATATATTTTAAAATCGGTTTAAGACTTGTGCAACTTGCACGGAAAGTTTTTGTTTTAATAAAATTAAGATTTTATGTTATCTCCCCTAAAATCATGGTAGAAGTATTTAACCCGTTAATCTATAAAAATGATAATATAAAAGTTAAGCATATAAAAAAATAAAGCATACATATAAGTTTGAAAAAGTAAATTTTAATTTGCTATTCCAATAAACAGGTTTTCTAAAGTATGAATGGTCAACTATAGGAAATCAATGGTTAAATTCATGATGATTTACTTATATAAAGAAAAAAAATTGTTCAATACTTTTGAATTGGTATGAAATACTTTTGACATATTATTATCAATTTCAATGACTATAGTTAATGCTTTTAGACTTTAAAAACTCAGGAAAATAGTTCCATCTAAATTTTAAAACTAATAACATATGATTTAAATTTTATAATCTTGTATTGAGAGTATTAAAAGTGGCTATGACCCGTATGTTGTATAGTTATGATTTTTGTAGAATGGCATTGATATCTGAAAAATTTTGCGCAAAACTTTTAAATTAGCAATATGAAATAATTTCTACATATTTCCATCAATGTGATTGACTATACAAGTCGAGTGCTTTTAGACTTTAAGAACTCCATGAGAACAATTCTATCTAAATTGTAAAACTAATAAGTTGTGATTTAAATTTTATAATCTTGTGTTGAGAGTAATTAAATCGCCTTATGACCCGTACATTATACGGTTAAGGTTTAAAGATGTATGGATTAAATTATACAATCAATATCGGCTATACGATTTTCATAACTCATATAATTAAAATATACTATCTAATATTGCAAGTTGTTATGATATAAACATATAATATAATTTTCACATATTTAAAGATTTATGCATAATATGATGTAATTGATAATTATTAGCAAGAAATCGTAGTGATTTGATTGTGCTTCTTAATAGTGTTTTATTGAAAAACATGAAAAAAAAAAATTGTGACATATGAATTTGGTTTTTAAACAAATTTTTGAAAAAAAAATAAATAGATAACCGAGATCATTTCCAAAAAAATTTCAAAGTCCTTTTTCAATTTTGAATTTTACATTTCAACAATTATAAAAATCACAGCTGAAATAAAAATATTAGTTGGTGGTTTAAATTTTATGATCCTATATTTAGAATAATTGAAAATTGGCTTGCAACCCATGCGTTGAACTATGAAGTATGACACCCATGTATATCCTTGTTATATCGTATAATGTCAACAATCCTGGAGTATTTACTAACAATGTTATATGAAAAAAAAATAGTGCTCGCAAAGGTAATATAATAGTGTTATATCCTTGGTATATCGTACAACATATATTATGGTATTAATTAATAATTAAAGATGTAATATAATTTTGGAAATATTTTCATTTTTCGTTGCTCAAGTTAATAGATATTTTTTTAAAAAAAATCTTTGTTCTCTTCACGTGGCTAAATAATTTTTTCTTTTAGATATCATACAGATTACTCATACTTTTAAAATAATGTTTTCTTGAAATAGTGACTTCATTGTTCCAATACTTGAAAAAAATATTTTCTAAACTTTCCTTAAAAATAGTGTAGATATCATAATTTCATTCTAGGTCATGATACAAATTTGGTTTGGAACGCAGGGTCAATGCTAACAAATGAATGACAGGGTCAATGCTATCATAATTTCATGATAGCAAATGAATTCTGGGATACTAATATTGTTGAACGCAATGTCTAAAATTCTTTTATGTTTAGAACGCAGGATCAATTCCTCTTGCAGTAAAGTAGGTTCCCTATCTTCTGCCATTGTTGTAGAAAAAACAGGGGATTCTTGAATCAAAGTTTCATGAATTTGGTATCGTTGTTGACAAATAATTAAGGATATGGAAGAAGAAATTAAAGGGATCAAATTTATTTAAAAACGTAGAGAAAGTATACTAACAGATGAATGATATTATGGTGGAGTTGTAGGAAATAAGTTTTGGAGTTTGACAGAAATTTAGAAACCTTATTGCATTTGAATGACAGACATAATTTAAGCCAAGGCTTATAACTTACCAAATTAATGTGATTATGATTGATTCATAGAATCAATTTGTCCTTGATTTCCGAAAATTAAGCATCATGCTACACACACATACTTTCAATGTGGAAGCGACACATCAACAATTTTGGAGCTTAATGCTACACGTGTCATATAACTTGTGAGGAACATTTTGGAGACTACATTTGGCAGAATTAATATAAGCTTGACACGTAGGCAAAATGAACCTTGCTTTATATATATATAGATAAATCAGATTTGCTTCTTATTTTGCATATACAGGTTTGTCGTGTGTTTGCACCAAAACACTATATCGAGTACTCAAGTACTTTCATATTGAACGTGTATAAACTTGTGCAAGTATCTATTAGTTTTTTTCTTAAAGATTAATTGATCTACCGGACCGGAACCTCACACAGGTCAACTTAACCCAGATTAGCAGGCTAGACATTGTGAGAGTAAGGGGGTACCCTCAAAATGGCCCTAGTGGGAATTGAACCTCTGGAAGACGCAATCCAACCACTAGGCTAAGCTTAGCTTGGTAAGTAATAGTATCTATTGTTGGAGTTAGTTAGATGTGTGTTGGTTTTTTGTTGGAGTTAGTTAGATGTGTGTTGATTTTTCTCACTCCAAAAGTTGCTTCAGAAGAACAAAAAGCTAGTTGTCCCACATTGGTAGTTAAAGGTTTTTTTCCCTTCCTTATATAGAGTAACCTTCTTTATACATTTCTTTGAAGGTTGAGTGGGAATAAACTAGTCACCATAAAGCGCAGTCGGCCCGGGGCGTGTGGTGCGATTGGGGTTGGGGAATATTTTAGTTCAGTTACTTATTTTTTGCCAGAAATCAACATCCATATCTTCGCTGATTTTGTGACCGTTATCCGTATTGATTCTTGCCTTCATTAATATTTTCGTTATGCCTTAATATTCGGCTAATTGATTGCCTTGCCGTATTTTTGTTCTTGGCCCTCCTCTACATATTGGAGTCCTGTTCGGTCTTCTTAGGGGACGAGAAAAAATTATTCTCTAAAAATAAACTCTTAAACACATTCTCTTCATTCTCTCATCTTCTAGGCATTATTCAAGGTGTTGTCAAACTGTGACTCTGTACTACACCGGAGGAGCAGTAATCGTGTATCCCTGGAGGTTGGTTGCCAAAAGTTTATGTTTACGTAACGGGCCAAATTCAATTTTAGGGCAGTGTTAATTCACGCCACGGCTTTCAGATAAGTTAATCAGTATTGTTCTACCAGTTTTAGTTCATGCATTTATTAGTTAATTACACATGCTGCCATGTGGCAAAATGAAATTGACAGATCTTACCTTTTCTTTTCATGGGAGAATGATACCTAGTACTTGTTAAGCATATGCTAAAGTATGGTACTCATAAGACAGCAAATTCAAAATTAAGCCTACTATCGAGTATCAACTCTTTCCAAAACGATTCTTTTTAAAGGAAAAAAAAATTCAAAAATGATTCTTACATAAAGATATTTTAAAAAAAAATATCTGCATAATGATACATATTACGTGGTACTTTTCTTGTCAAAGCATATTTAAAAGAAGTTAATGTAAAAAAACATAACAAATGATGGTATCCAAAAATTCGACAGTTTCTCTGTCATCTACAATCTTCTCCATTTCCACATCTGTACAACATATGAACAATGCGCTTAAAACAATGCTTGTCCTTTCTCAATAAATTTCATTATTTTTACTTTTTAGAAATTAATTGCTCTTATTGTTTTATAAAGTCATTTCTTAGGGCTTGTTCGACAAAATTAGTTGTTGCGGTAGCTTTTGTCTGTTGTAGTAGCTGTGACGCAGTCGGAAAATTCAGAGAAAGACAAGCACTAATCTCGATCAAGAACAAATAGATTTACAAGCGATAAATCTGTAGAAAATCCGGAATCCACCAGAAAAGAGTAAAAACTCTGAAATATTATTAAAGATGAAAAACTGCCTCCAAATAATGACCTAATAATGTTTAAATACTTAAAACAAAACCCTAATACGAAAATAAGGAAATAATAAAATCCGAAAATAATAAAAATGTTGTTTTCGGGCCCTAAACGAACTCGAATGGCTTTAAAAGCCTATCGGTCACAGCATAGCGGTGTGTTTGACTCGTTGGCCCGTTTCGCTTCCAGAAAGGTATTATAATAAGCAATCGGACTCTGGAGGCCTGATTAGTAGAAATCATTCCGGGCTATTTTGACGAACTTCTTCGTTGAACTTATCCGCTAACCTTCCTACGTCAGTCTCCTCCACCTCTGAAGAACTCGACCTCGAGTTCGTATCTTCATAAAAGAGCCTCATCTCGCATGGTACTCATAAATGTCAGCAACACTGAAAGTGTTGGAGATGTTCATATCATCCGGAAGAGCTACCATGTAGGCATTGTCATTAATCTTGCGAGTCACCTTGAACGGGCCATACTTGCGTGGCCGCAACTTACTGTAGGTACCAACAGGGAACCTCTATTTACCCAAAAACACCATCACATCATCGCCCACACTGAAAATCTTGACTCTCCTGTGCTTATCGGCCAAAGAACTTTATTTTTCTCGCCCAAGTAGCATGTAACTTAGCCTTCACAGGTTTCCTCGACGACGACAATCTCTTCGCCATATTTCCAAAGCGCCACACCGACTCCAGGACTCCTAGGAAGATTAATCGGATCAACCACATGCCGAGGAACAGAGGTGTAAACCATAGAAAATGGTGATTTCCCAAAGGGCCGACTGTACAACACCGTTGTAAGCAAACTCCACCCGAGGTAAAGCCAAATCCCATTGTTTTGGTTTGTCGCCACAAACACTACGAATCAAATTTCCCAAGTGTCCTCGTTAGTGACTTCGCTCGACCATCTGTCTGTGGATGAGCCGTAGAACTCCTGTTCAGCGCCGTCCCAAACATCCTCCAAAGAGTGATCCAAAAATGGCTAAGAAACTTGGTGTCCCTATCCGAAGTGATAGAGGTAGGAACACCATGAAGTCTGACCACCTCCCTGAAGAAAAGCTTGGCCACATTTGAAGCATCAGCAGTCTTCTTGCAAGCAATGAAATGGGACATCTTGGAGAATCGTTCAACAACCACAAAAACAGAATCCACGCCTCGTTGAGTACGAGGCAAACCCAACACAAAATCCATCGCCAGACCTTGTCAAATGTCATAAGGAATAGGTAAAGGCATATAAAGACCAGTATTTTGAGATCGACCTTTGGACACTTGACAAGCATGACATCGGCGGACTATGGTGCCAAGCATCTCTCCTCAAGTGAGGTGAATAAAACCTCTCTTCTAAACCCGCAATGGTCTTGTCCCTCCCCAAATGACCCCCAAGGCCACCTCCATGAAGATCCCTGATCAACTTTTCTCTCAAGGAAGAACAAGGGATGCACAACTGATCACCTCTGAAAAGGTAGCCATCTCGAATATGAAAGTCCGCGCTAGGCTACCCTATGCTGCACTTAGCCCATAATTCCTTAAACTCAGCATCATCTGCATACAGCTCCTTCAAGCATTCAAAACCCACGATTTCTTGAGCTAAAGTGATGAGTAAGGAAGCTCTCCTACTCAACGCATCTGCCACCTTGTTCAAAGCGCCAGATTTTTGTTGTATAATGAAAGGGAATTTTTGCAGAAAACTCACCCACCGTGCATGCATCTTATTGATCACCTTTTGGCTGTGAAGGAACTTCAGTGCCTGATGGTCAGTGAAAAGAATAATATCCCTTTGAACCAGATAATGCTCCCACTGACGCAGTGCCCTAAACACCGCATATAACTCCTGATCATAAGTACTCCATTTCTGCCTACCATCACTCAATTTTTCACTGAAGTAGGCCACGGGCCTCTTCTCTTGAGACAGAAATGCTCCAATACCTACCCCACTGGCATCACATTCAACTTGAAACACCTTATCAAAATCAGGAAGGGCTAGTACCGGGGCACTACAAAGTTATCGGTGCGGTTATGGTACTAAAATCCCTGATGAATCTCCTGTAGAAAGTTGCTAGGCCATGAAAGCTACGAACTTCAGTCACTGATGTAGGTGTGGGCCAATCTCTGATTGCACTCACCTTTTCTTCATCCACCTGAATTCCTTCGGCACCAACAACAAAGCCCAAGAAAAGCAATTTGCTGGTGCAAAAGGTGCACTTTTTCATATTAATATACAATTTGTTCTCTTGTAAAACTTGCAGCACCTGATTCACATGTTCCGGATGATCTTTCTTGTTCCTGTCGTAAATCGAATATCATCAAAATAAAATACTACAAAAGAGCCAGTAAAAGGACGAAGGACTTGATTCATCAATCGCATAAAAGTGCTAGGTGCGTTCGACAAACCGAATGGCATTACCAACCACTCATACAACCCATCTTTGCTCTTAAAAGCTGTCTTCCACTCATCTCCAGGCCGAATTCGAATCTGATGATACCCACTACGCAGATCTATCTTCGAAAACACCTTAGAACCTGACAATTCATCAAGCATATCTTCCAATCGAGGGATAGGGAAGCGATACTTGATAGTTATCTTATTGATGGCCCTACTGTCAACACACATCCGCCACTGATTTCCTTTCTTAGGGACCAAAAGAACAGGAACTGCACAGGGACTCATACTTTCCCGAATGAACCCTTTCTTCAATAAATCCTCAATTTGCTCCCTCAAAATCTCATTCTCTTTAGGACTCATACGATAGTGGGGAAGGTTTGGCAGGCTACAACCAGGAATCAATTCAATCTGATGTTGTATGTCACGCATGGGAGGTAAATCATTCGGTAACTCATCAGCAATTAATTCTTTGAAAGCCTCTAATATTTCCGATACTTCAACAGGAATGGGGGTTTCTTCTTCTGTAGCACTTAACAACCCCTTAACCACTATTGGACAGAAAAAATCAGTTTCTTTTACAGCATCATCAAGTTCTCTGTCATTGTAAGTCATTACTAAGAAACTTGTTTTCTTTCCCCCTGCCTTATGGTCAAAATTCAAAACAGGAGCCATGGCAATTTTATGGGATCCCCAAGTAAACATCATCACATTATCCCTTCCCCGATAAGTTACATCATTATCAAACTGCCAAGGTCTACCAAGTAAAATATGACAAACATCCATATCAAGAACATCACAAATTACCTCTTCCTTGTAGTGTTTCCCTATGGAGATGGGAACTCGGCAAGTCATTGTGACTCGAACTTGTGACCCCTTGCTGACCCAGCCCAAGGTGTATGGCTTCTCATGGGGTTCCGTGGGCAGCTTCAAAGATTCTACCAGTTTCTGGGACACCAGATTCTCCGTGCTTCCATTATCCACAATCAAGTTGCAAACCTTGTTTTGAATGGAACAATGAGTCTTAAACAGATTCTTGCGCTGTCCCTCATCTCTAGAAATTAACAGGACCCTTTGCAGCATAAAGTTAATTCTGTCGTCAGATTCCTCCTCTGCAAACTCCGCATCTGCATACTCATCGTCCCCTCCTTCAAGATCCTCTCCATCTCCTTCTAAGACAGCAGTGACTCTCTGAGTTGGGCAAACATTAGACCGATGACCCTTGCCGTTACAACGATAGCAAGTGTCTCCACTGGGCTTGGTATAAGGATTGTTTTGCTTCTGGACAGTTGACTTTCCTTGTGGTGCACTACTAGAACCTCCTTTAGTTGCAGCACTAGAATCCTTAGTCACGACACTCTTCTCCTTCTCGTCGCTAGATTCAAAATTACTCTGGGGTGAGTATTTTTTGAAAGATGATAAATTTCGAGGCGATCTCTCTATCTGCTCCGCCTTTAAAGCCAAACTAGATGCCTCAGCAACAGTCCACACAGTTTGCAATCCCATATTCTCTTGCAGGGAATTCTTCAAACCACTAACATATCGAGCCACTTTTCGATTTTCGGATTCTCCTAAGTCATTGCGTTCGTAAAATCGCCGTCACATTTCTCTTTCCTTGAACACATTCTATATACATCTTATACGGAATCCGCTCATAATCTTCCGGTAAAAACCGCTCCAACATTAACTGTTTCATTCGTCGCCAGGTCGTAACTGGCCCCTTCCTTTGTCTCTGCCTATGTATAACCAGTTTGTCCCACCAAACAGCAGCGGTGCTCTTTAACCTAACCGCCACCATCTTAACATGTTTATTTTCAGGAACCTCCATAACTTCGAAGAATCTATCGACATCAATCTGCCAATCATGAAATTCCTCCACTCCCATGGTTCCATAAAACAAAGGAATATCTGCTTTCACTCGATAATCATGTTTATGATAATGATTACCTTCATCGCTACGTTCTTCTTCGAAAGGATCTTCTTCCTCGAACTCGAACTATCTCGTCACGACGCGGTTCGTTTGCCTCTTCCCCGTGGACCTTTATTCCGTTCCCTCTCCTGTCTCCTCCTTGATTAATATTGTTCTGCATGTTGTTCATCTGCGTAGTTAACGCAGTCATCTGATCAGTCAAAGCAGTAAGGGCCATGGTAAAAGTCGCGGTAACTCCTTTAAGATCTGCTCTGGTCACTGGTTCTCCCATGGCTGTTCAAGATACGAAAAGAAACAGGAGAAAGCCTCGCTCCGATACCACTTCGACGCAGTGGAAAATTCGTGAGAAAAGCAAGTGCTAATCTCGATCAAGAACAAACAGATTTACAAGCGATAAATCGTAGAAAATCCGGAATCCACCGAAAAGAGTAAAAACTCGAAATATTATTAAAGATGAAAAGCGCCGCCAAATAATGACCTAATAATGTTTAAATACTTAAAACAAAACCCTAATACGAAAATAAGGAAATAATAAAATCCGGAAATAATAAAAATGTTGTTTTTGGGCCCTAAACGAACTCGGATGGCTTAAAAAGCCTATCGGTCACGGCATAGCGATGAGTTTGACTCGTTGTCCCGTTTCGCTTCCAGAAAGGTATTATAATAAGCAATCGGACTCCGGAGGCCTGATTAGTATAAATCATTCCGGGCTATTTTGACGAACTTCTTCGTCGAACTTATCCGCTAACCTTCCTACGTCAAGCTGTCAGATATTAGTTGTTAGAGTTTGACTGTGAAAATAATTTTTATGATATTTATTGCTCGGTTAAACTAGTTGTTATATTTCAAAAGCTATGTCTACCCCAATATCTAATATTTATAGCTTTTCCTAAATACTAGTTAATTCAAACACCAAAAGCTACTCTAAACTCAACTTCACCAAATACAACTTTTCACCATTATTAGAGTTTTGACTTAGTCGAAACACTAAAAATTATCTCAAAAGCTATTGCCGAACACACCCTTAATCTAACAATAGAAACGAAGGCAAGGAGCAAATAGAGTGGGTTCTTTATTTATAGAAGTATATATATATCAAGAGAGTATACCACATTAGTAAAAATTATGACTATTGAATATTAATAAAGTACTAAATGAGACGCATAACATAAGACCCCACATAATTATATTTTTTTTTTCTTATATATTACGAAAAATTTAGAAGATTCACTCTCATTGTGAAAAGTGTCAAGATTTTAAGTAGAAAGAACAAAAAATACAGAGGGATTATGTGGTAGTGAGAGACTGTGTGATTGATTGAGTCCAACAAACTAGTAGGGCAATGTAGGGTAAAAAGGAAAAAAACATTAAACAAAAAATTGAATAAAGCAAGAGTACTAAGAATTTTATGTAACAAACTTAAACATAAAGTAACATGACAACGATGGAAAAATACAATATACTCCCACTTTTTTTTCAAGGATTATCCAGTTCATTGTAGCAATGAAAATCAAGGTTAGGATGACCGGTAGTGAGAAAGTGGGTTATTTTTGTTCATTTAAATAGGAGAGAGAATGTGATTGTGAGAGAGTATAGAATAATGTGGGTCCAATAAGTGGAGTAAGGTAAGTGTGGAAATGAAACAAAATTTTACCAAATAAGTAAAAAAAAAAAAAAAAAGTAAAAGTAGGAAGATCCTTAAAAATGGAAGGAGTATATAAGAAGCTAATTGAGTGGTTTCCAAATGATTTTTTGTTTTAGCATCATATATATATATATATATATATATATATATATATATATATAGGGTGGGATTTAGTGAGAATACCCCTTATGTGAGGACACATACTTATATGAGAACACTTTGAAATTTAGAACACAAACATATTTTTTTAGAACGTTAGAACGAAATTAATGTATATATACATTATACATATATAAATGTTATGAAATTTCAAGCTTATGTTCTAAATATTTAAAGTGTGTTATGAATCATTTCAAGTGTGTTCTAAATTATGTTAAGTATGTTCTACATTTGCAATTCAAGCTCATGTTCCAAATTAATTATTTCACGTACATTCTAAATTATATCAAGTTTGTTCCATATATTCAATCGTATTCTAAATTATTTCAAGTTTGTTTAATTTATTTATAATTTGTGCTAATGCATATCAAACATGTTCTAAATTATTTGAAATATGTTATAAACTTATACAAATATATTCTAAATTTTACAAGCATGTTCTAATTTGCCAACAACTCAAAACTTCCTTCATATCTCAACATCTCAACTCTGCTTAGTCCAGATTGACCGCGCGTTATTAATGAACGATTGTAAATAAACATACTTTCTTATGTAAATTAGAACATCATGTACATTGTTTTAAAATATATTAATTATATGTTGTATTAGAACATGTTGTACGTTATTTTAAAAACATGTTGTACATTGTTTTAGAATATATAATATATTATTAGCACATGATGTATATTGCTTTAAAACATGATGCATGTACATTATTGCTTTTAAACATGTTGTACATTATTTTGGAACAATGGCTCGTGTGGCAATTAGCGGATATCTGTTAGTTGTTAGCCGATTGTATTGGACGATTTTAATAGGTGATTATATTAGTTGTTTGTATAATGGTGTTTGGTAGATAGTTGATATATGATTGCTTAATTGTGTAAAATGGCCAATAAGGACATTGGCATAATATGTTTGGTGAAATATATGATAAGACATACTAATATGTAATGATTTAAACAACATCTAAAAAAATCAATATTATTTTAACATTTTTAAATATTCAAATTTATGAGTTTATATTTTGCAAACATATATGGGCATAATCCACTATTGTACTTTATATTGTTTATAAAATAAATAAGTTTGGTGAAAAAGAATAAGAGATTGAAAGACAAGACTAAGACAAGATTAACAAAAAATTACAAGAACACCAGTAAATAACATTTACAAAAAATAAACAACTAAACGGTAGAATGAAGAAGCAGCAAACAACGCATAGAAAGAAAAAAAAATAAACAAAGGCTCATGAGAATTGATAGCTAGGTAACTCAATCAGATTTACATGAAGAAAAAAATTAACAACTCTAATAAAAATAACGAGATGCAGTAAAAGGAATTTACCTTTTCCATAGTTGAACAAGAGTAGAACGGAGAAGCAGCAAAACAACAGAGAAAGAATTAACGGGTTTCAATTTGTGAAATACGTTAGGTTTACGGATACCTAAGTAAGGGTAGTAATTTTAAGGAACTTTAGGACATAAATGTAATTTCCCTACTCATTCTCAAACCCTTAATATCAAAGAACTCCTCCGTCCATCTTTTTTTAAAAGAGCTTTATGAGCTCAAAAAGCTATTTCAAACCTTTCTTTACCAAACACCCAAATTTAGGATTGACTAGTCAATCCTCTAATATGAGCTCAAACCTCTAATTTTGCTCCAAACCTCTCTTTACCAAACAGTGCCAATACCCACCATTGATGTATTCTCAATGATGATGTGAGTACTAGAAGAATGCGGAGGTGGTGTAATAATCATGTACATGAGAGAGAGTTGCACGAGGAAGACACTCCGGCCACCTGAGGAGAAGAAGATGAAAAGGATAGAATCCGAGCAAATTCTTTTGGGGGCAAAGAACCCGACTTGACGACTTTTAGGTCAAAATTGCAGGACTACCTCGACGTGCACTAGTGGAAAAAACCATAAATGACGCAAAAGAAATGATGTGGTGGGGTCCTAAACCAGATCAATTGAGTGAAATTTTTTGCCTGCAAAGAGAAGTACCCGGATTAGTTAACTGTCCCGTATCAAAATGGCCCAAAACGTAGCCTAAGGCCCTAAACCTAGCATTCATCACTCCTCTCTTTCACCCACAACACCCAAACGCTAAAACCTCGTTCCTATCTCCTCCTTTGATCTTCCTTTTCCTTCTCTCATCCTCTCAAGTCTCACCTAGAAACCCAGCTCCACCACATCTGTGTTTTCGCTCCCTTCACTCTTCAGTCCTCCTCTCATCCCCTCTCACCAACCACCACCCTCTCGTCACTCCTCAATCCTCCTCTCATCTTCTCTCACGAACACCAACCACCACCAACCCTATCGTCTTCGCTGTCGCTCACCCAAGATTATTGAAGCTGGAATCCTCTCATCCCCTCATATCCGACCTTGACATGTCGCTGCTACTTCGCCTATAAGCCGCAACAAATTCTTCGCCTGGAGTCGCTTCTTCTGGCAAGATACTTTCGTTTCTAATTCTCCTCTTAGGTTTGAATTTTTGTTTTCTAATTCTCTTCTATTAAAATTAAATTTTTATGTTGATATTACTATGTAGATGTGTGATGATTTTTGGGTAATTTATCAACAACCCGAGTTCTACGACGGTTGAAGCTGGAATCTTCCAATGATTTCTTGTCGAAAAACTTCAACAACAACAACATTGAAGCTGGATTTCATTCTTAAATTTCGTTTTTTTTCTAATGTTAGAACTGTCTCTATATAAAGAGTATGTTATTTATAATTTTTTGATTTATTTACGATTTATTTGTGTGAAGATTCTAAAATTTAAAAAGAGTATGTATTTGTTTATGGTTATTACTCATTTATAATATGAAATTTTGTACTTTTTTTTTATTGATTTACGATTGATTTTTTTTCCCATTTGGTGCTCATATCTACAGCTTTTGCTTCCTTTTGATCTTTTTAGTAGGTTTTGTTGCCAGAGGTTGATTCATTTGAAGGAATATGTACTTAGACATTCCGGCAATTACTAAATATAAAAGGAATTATTATAGAGATAATTAATTACGTTAGTTTAGTAATCACATTTACTTGCTGGAGAATAAATGTTGGTTAGTAGAACAATATTGATTGTACCTACAACTAAGTTAATTTAATCCTATGAGGTCACACATTGTAGTATCTAATTGAAGTAAGGAAACCGGCCAATAGGAGAAATTAGGGTTAGGTTAGGTCTCTCTCTTATTTTATTCTTCTACTATTATAAAAGGTTATAATAGGAGAGAGGAATAGAACGGTTAATTTTGACAGTAACTTTCAAACTGAAAAGAGAGAGAAAAACCCTATTGTTTCCCTTTGGAAAATCCGACCACCCTCCCTAAAAAGCAAGAGAGTGAAATCTGTTCATCCTCTTCCGTTCTAGCAAACGTGGGAATTCAATTGGTGCTCGTGGACTAAGTAGAGGGACATCAATTGCTGTTCTTTGATCTCTTGCACTTGCAATCCGGTGGAAAACACGCTACAAAGGTTGTACATTCTTTTCCTTATAATATGATTCATATTTATGTTATGCATGCGATCTTGTGATAGATGTTAGGAAATTTATTTCCTGAAATTCCGCTATATGCATCTATATGTTCTTACAGTGGTATCAGTTTTGCCTAATTCATAATATTCATATGATCATATAATTGTATGTAAAGTTATTATTTTTATTCAATTAAGGGAGGATTTATTTATGGCTTGAATTTGCATAATTGATATTTGATATTAATTGATTGGAAATTGTAAATAATTGATTTAATTGTGATTTATGCTCAAATATTTTTATTAAGGTCCGAATTTTTAATATGAGGGACGAAATAAATTGTTTAATTCACTCTAAAATTTTCGGATTTTTATAAATATTTTTGTTAGATTTAAAATTATTTATGTTTAATTCGATTAATCATTGAAATAATTTGGTAACAATTAAATATTCGATTTTTAATTTGTTAAATAAATCTAATGTTCATCACCCACATAGATCTAGAATAATATGATGGCTGAAAATATTTGATTATTTTTCCTACTAATTTTTGAATTTTATCATATTATTTATGAATTTTGGTTAAATTTTATGTTTAATTTGATTATTCATAGAATTTAAGGATAACAATTAAAATATTTGATTTTAATTGTTAAGAAAATTCAGTAGATCACCCAAAAAATAATTTTCAAATTTTTCAGATTTTAATTGTTAATTTTCAGAATTTTTCGGATATTATTTGTTTTTGGCCCTAATTTTGAATTCTTGATAAGATTTATTGTTTAATATAGATTATACATTCAAATCTAATCTCAACAAACTTAAAAATTTTTTTAAGATTTGTTGATTGATTCAAAAATTTTTGCCACAAATTTTCGGATTTTTTAAACCTAATTAAATCCTAAATCTTTAAATAAATTGTTAATTAAAGATTAATTAGAATTTTGGTAAATTGTTACAAAATTCAAAAAGGAAGCCCATCATGGCCGGGTGGCCCCACCTCGCGGCGGTGGAGCCACGATGGAGGGCGTTTTGGTCGGCGGCAAAGGGGCGACTTGGGGTGGTGGAGACGCAACCAGCAGGCGCATGTCCGACGTGCGTGGCGGGCCGGCGCCGCCGGGGAGGGTGCCGGGCAATGGCTATGCTGGCCTGAGTTTTCCGGCGTGGATGCCTGGAGACCCGTCGGTCGGTGCGGTGGGTGAAGTGCTTGGCCGTGCGCTGGCATTAGGTTCTGGTTGTTGTTGAGGTGTGGTGATGGTCTTTATTTCACGTGAAGTATTGCGTGAGTTTTGTGGGTTTTGGGTTGGTTGTTGACCGGCGACCTTGTCTTGCCGCCGGTCAACGGTCAACAATTCAACCCCTCATTAAAAAAAAATTGTTTTTAAGGAAAATCGATTTTCCATAATTGAGCATAAATCCAAAAGTTTTCTATATATTTTGCTAATTTGTGAATAATAATGATTATTGCCATGTTTAAATGAGTAATTGAATTAAAATAATAAAGTTTCCTAAATATTTTCTAGCTTAAATTGTTAAGTTTTATAATTATTATGGAAAGTTGTATTTACTTATTAATTGTTAATAAGTAAATAGATTGTGTTTATTTTATTTGATATTATAAAATGCGTGGATGTTTAATGTAATGTGTATGATATTATATTTTGCATGTTGTGACTAGTATGGCCCAAAACTAGGATAGAAAATACGATCTCGCGCATCTTTAAATTTTATGTAAATCAAATACGATCTGCGTATCGTTTGTATTTTTGTAATTTAAATTTTAGTTATTTAAATTATAAATGATATGTAATCAAGTATGAAGTTCCATGGAGAATCAAGGATGGAGATCCATAAAGATTCAAGGAGGAATTCATGAAGATTAGTTTTCCTAGGTTTAGGGGCCATACTAGGATCACTTTTAATTATGCTTATATTTATTTATGCGTTTAACATGTTTAAATGCTTGTTTAAGTTTATATGTGTGGTTATTTATGTTATGTGTTCACTTTTAATTAACCAACATAGTAAACTTAGGTTCCCAACATGTAATATTGAGTTTAATTGCTTTCCAAACAACACCTATAACGCCTTAGATAGTGAGTAATAGGTTCTGCCAAAGCAGGGTGTTGCTCATTTTATCCGGGGATAGTAGAGTAGGTTTTTGAAACATACATGTTAATGTTTGGTTTAACTCAACAAAATCATCAAAAGACAAAGTTTTGGGTTTTGAAGCTAAGAGATAGGAGTAAACAAAGAGTTGTTAACCTGTCTACCAAGAATTATAATTAGTTATAATTAGTAAAGTGTTTACTTACCTCAACTACTATAAATTGAAGACAGGGCCAAAGTTCGTTTAATTGTACTGGAAGGGGATCTTAATGTTTCTTTATTCAATAGGGGACTCTTATTTTGAATAAAGGGTAGTAGTTAATTAAAATTTGTTTAATTGCTGCTTTCTTGATAAACATTTATTGAATCTTGCTTTATTATTCTTTTGTTGTAGTTATCATGTCTCGGTTCAAACAACAACAACCACCCCGGTTTTAATTTGCGCTATTTACTCGAAAAGGACAAACTAACCGCAAATAACTTCCTAGAATGGGAAATGGTCCGTGAAAATCGTTCTCGAGCCGAAGGAAGGGAAAGTGTTCTTGATAATCCCTCTCCCCGAACCCCTCGCTAGACACCGCTACCCGGTGAAAGGAGAGCAAGACAAACCATTGAGGCAAATTACGTGCAAGTAACATGTTTGATGCTTGCTTGCATGGAACTAGAATTTCAAAAACGTTTTGATGGTCGGACGCCTATTCCATCCTCCAACAATTGAAAACTATGTTTCAGAAGAACGCGAGGCTGGAGAGGTTTGAAGCTCATTGTAAATTGCTGGAGTGCAAGTTGGGAAAAGGAAAACCCATTGGTCCGCATGTATTCAATATGAGTGGACACTTTCAGATCATGGAAAAATTGGGCTTCCCTTATCCCCCGAAACTAGCAACTGATATTGTGATCAAATCCTTGCCTGAAAATTTTCAAAACTTTCGGTTGAACTTTTACATGCAAGGAGGGGAGGCTACCTTGCAAGAGCCGCATGGTATGCTTACTCAAGTGAAAGGAGCTTGCCGTGAACTCGAACATAGGGATGTTCTAATGGTTAGGAAAGGCAAGCAATTCAAGAAAAAGGGGGCACCTCGTAAGAAGAACAAGGGCAAGGTTGTTGCCACCGATGATACTTCTAAGCCAAAGGCCACTCCTAAGGCAAAAGTAGCAAAGACTACATGAGTGCTTCCACCGCCATAAGATTGGCCACTAGAAGAGGAACTGCCCCAAGTATCTGGAGGATAAGAAGAGTGGTGCTTCAACTTCAGGTATTTATGTTATATAGATTAACTTATCTACTTCTACTTCATGGGTATTTGATACTGCGTGTGGATCTCACATTATTTGTAATGTGCAGGCACTAAGAAGAAGTAGATCATTGAGCAAAGGAGAAGTGGACCTCCGCGTGGGCAATGGAGCACGAGTTGCTGCTTTGGCTGTGGGAGATTGTAGTCTACTGTTATCTTCTGGTTTAGTATTATAACTTTATAATTGTTATTATGTTCCATCTATTACCAAGAATATTGTTTCGATTCCGGTTTTGGATTCGGAAGGTTTTTCATTTCAAATTAAGAATAATTGTTGTTCTGCTTATATGAATGATTTATTCTTTGTCTCAGCTAAGTTATCAAATGGTTTATATGTGCTAGACTTAGAAACCCACATCTATAACATAGACAGCAAGAAACCTAAAACAAATGATTCGAACCCGACATACCTATGGCATTGTCGATTAGGACACATAAGTTCAAAGCGTATTGAGAATAGGAATGGCAACGGGTCGGACTTGGACCGGATTATGCATAATCCGACTCCGACCCTACAAGAAGTCGGATTTTAAATCTGACTCCGACTCCGACTCCGACATCCGACTCCGATAATCCGAATCCGACCCGACTTAAAATTCGGACATCCGACTCCGATAATCCGAACATCCGACTTTTTTTTTTGCACGATTTTATATTGTAAAAAAAAACTTGTATAAAATCGTGCAAAAAAAAAAAGTTTGTATTCTTTGTAGGAAAAATTAATTTCAATCATCTAGCCTTTGGTTAAAAGTTGGGATTATTAAGAATGAAAAGTTTAATAACAAATTGAGCATATATTGATTAGATCTTGTCTAATAAAAGTATACAATTATTGTTGTACACACATAACTACACTATATATTATATTAGAGTTTTATACTAGATTTAACTATTTACATAGGTCATAAGTCTCATAACTCATAAGGTTTATAGGGTATTACCGTATTAGACTATTAGGATGGCCCATCATCGAATTGAGTATATATAGGTTAGATCTTGTATTCTTGTCTAATAAAAGTATACAATATTTTTAAATGATATCATAATTCATAAGCATATGTATTATAAGTTTGATAAGAGTGTCAACTGTCATATGACAGTATGAGTGTATGACACATACATACTACATTGGAGAGTGTCATGTCATGTGCCACCAACCCATCTTTCCTTTGATAGAAACGTCTTTGAATATAAACTAAGACCAATTGCTTTGAAAGTTAAAATCAAAGTTAAAGTATACATATGTAATACATTAATATATAAAAAATAAGACTAATTGCCTCAAAGTCGGAGTCGGAGTCGGATTATCTCGGAGTCGGAGTCGGACATCCGTCGGAGTCGGACATCCGTCGGAGTCGGACATCCGTCGGAGTCGGATCGGAGGTGTCGGATTTTTTATGAGATCCGACTCCGACCCTACTCCGACTCGGAGTCGGATTTTTTAAACGGAGTCGGATGCGGATTTTTTTTTTCTCGGAGTCGGCTCGGATTTTTTCTCGGACTCGGAGTCGGACTAGGGTCGGATCCGGACTGGATTGCCATCCTTAATTGAGAAGCTTCATAAAGATGGAATTCTCAAATCATTTGATTTCGAATCAATTGATACTTGTGAGTTTTGCTTAATGGGGAAAATGACAAAATCACCTTTCACAGGTTCAACTAAAAGGGCCAATGCCCTTTTAGCCCTCATACATACAGATGTGTGCGGACCCATGAGTACGTTGGCTAGGGGAGGGTACGAGTTACTTCATTACTTTTACCGATGATGTGAGCGATTTGGATTTGTTTACCTCATGCGGCATAAGTCGGAATCCTTTGAAAAATTTAAGGAATTCCAGAATGAAGTACAAAACCAACTTGGGAAGAAAATTAAGGCATTACGATCCGATCGTGGTGGTGAATATTTATCTCAAGAATTTGGTGATCATTTAAAGGATTGTGGAATACTTTCACAATGGACTCCACCAGGAACACCACAGTTAAATGGCGTTTCTGAAAGAAGGAATCGAACTCTACTTGATATGGTTCGATCCATGATGAGTCTTGCTGATCTTCCTATTTCATTATGGGGATTTGCGCTTGAAACAGCGGCATTCACACTTAACAGAGCACCATCCAAAGCAGTAGAAAAGACACCATATGAAATGTGGACTGGAAACGTTCCAAAATAGTCTTTTCTAAGGATATTGGGTTGTGAAGCCTATGTAAAACGTTTACTTTCTGATAAGCTTTCACCCAAATCCGATAAATGTCTCTTTGTGGGTTACCCAAAAGAGACTAAGGGATACTACTTCTACAACCAAAGCGAAAACAAAGTGTTTGTTGCTCATAATGGTGTCTTTCTGGAAAAGGAGTTTATTTCCAGAAAAACAAGTGGGAGAAATGTATATCTCGAAGAAATTCGAGATGAGCAACAAATGGATGAGGTTAACACCTCATCAGAGGCGGCCCGGCATGAAAATGCTCAGGAGGCGGTGCATTCAATTCACGTACCTCCTACCGTCCCACTTGGAGATACTCCATGCGAAGTCACTCAACCTAATGAGGTAGAAACTTCTTCTGTTGTTCCCCAACGTAGGTCTAGTAGGACCATCATTCCGTCAAAGAGATATATTGATTTCCCTTTGACTGAAAGTTCTGAAATAACGATTTTAGAATCAGAAGAACCTACTAGCTACAAAGATGATTTGGAGAGCCAAGACTCCGAAAGATGGCTTGAGGCCATGAAATCTGAAATGGATTCCATGTCTGAAAATCAAGTATGGGACTTGGTTGATTTGCCTGATGGGGTAAAACCCATTGGATGCAAATGGATTTTCAAGTTGAAAACAGACAAGGATGGAAACATTAGTGTTTTCAAAGCAAGGTTGGTGGCGAAAGGTTTCAAACAAATTCATGGTATTGACTATGATGAAACCTTCTCACCAGTAGCCATGCTGAAGTCCATTAGGATAATCCTTGCGATTGCTGCCTTTCATGACTATGAAATACGGCAGATGGATGTCAAAACCGCTTTCTTGAATGAGTTCTTGAAAGAGGATGTGTACATCACAACCTCAAGGTTTTGAAGATCTAGAAAATCCAGGGAGGGTATGCAAGCTTAAGAAGTCCATTTATGGACTAAAGCAAGCATCAAGGAGTTGGAACCTCAGATTTGATGAGGCAGTCAAGAAATTTGGCTTTCTCAGAAATGAAGAGGAATCTTGTGTATACAAGAAGTTAAGTGGGAGTAGTATTACTTTTCTGGTCTTGTATGTGGATGACATACTTCTCATAGGAAATGACAAGACCATGCTTGAGTCAGTCAAGGAATGGCTTAAAAATTGTTTCACTATGAAAGACCTAGGAGAGGTAGAGTACATATTGGGAATAAAGATCTATAGAGATAGATCCAAAAGGCTAATTGGGCTCAGTCAAGAAACTTATATTGATAAGGTTCTTGCAAGGTTCAAGCTGGAAAACTCCAAAAGAGGTTTCATTCCCATGCAACATGGCATTGCATTTGGCAAGACTCAGTATCCTTCGAGTCCTGATGAGGTCAAGCGTATGAGTAATGTTCCATATGCTTCTGTTGTAGGATCCATTATGTATGCCATGATATGCACTCGACCGGATGTTGCATATGCTTTGAGTATTTGCAGCAGATACCAGTCAAATCCAGGAGATGCGCACTGGATTGCAGCGAAAAACATCCTTAAGTACTTGCGAAGGACTAAGGATAATTTTTTGGTTTATGGTGGAGATGATGAGTTGGTTGTTACTGGATACACCGATGCAAGCTTCCAGAGTGACAAAGATGATTTCCGATCTCAGTCTGGTTTCATATTTTGTCTCAATGGAGGAGCTGTGAGCTAGAAGAGCTCTAAGCAAAGTACCATCGCGGATTCTACAACAGAGGCTGAGTATATTGCAGCAGCTGATGCAGCAAAGGAAGTTGTTTGGATCAAAAAGTTCATTGGTGAGCTTGGTGTAGTTCCTAGCATTGAGAATGGCATTGAGTTTTATTGTGACAACAATGGTGCCATTGCTCCGTCTAAGGAACCCAGATCGCATCAAAGGTCTAAACATGTGCTGAGGAAATTCCATCTCATTCGAGAAATCGTTGGTAGAGAGGATGTGAAAGTAAGCAAGGTTCATACCGAGGATAACGTAGCAAATCCTCTGACTAAACCGCTTGCTCAACCTAAGCATGAGTGTCATACTAGGTCTATGGGGCTTAAGCATATGGGAGAATGGCTTTAGGTTGTTTACTTCATATTTACGATTGTAAAGACATTTATTATGTTTTGAAATGTTTATCAATAAAATTCCGTTCTTATTTAATTGTTTGGTTTAGTATTCAATAATATGTCCAAATAATTTGTGTTTTCAAATAGGATTATCGAAAACGTTTTGATATTGGAACCCTATAAAGTGAACTGAAAATCACAATTTATTTAAAGTCCCTAGTCTAAATCACTAAATTGGACATAAGTGATTTATTTAAAAGACTAGTATATAATTAATTGATAGCGCAGTTCCATGGGCTATGGAGACATAGAGATGTCTAATTGATTATATGGATGTATAATTGATACATTGAGACTTGACCTAATTAGATTCTAAAAGTAGAATCGAACTACTATATTTTGTGGATTCCTTAGACATGAGTATGTCTTAATAACCACAATATAATTAGTTTAACTTTGACACTGTTAAACGCCGCACCGTAAAAGGAGGTTATAAAGGCAGTGATCAGGTGGGCTAAGAATTGAGTGGGAGTTATGGTCATACAAGAGTGGATAAGTCCTCCTATTTAAATAGGAATGGTGTCTGGGCCTCTTGATGAGCGAGAACTGGAATATTGCATGGCCATGCGGAATAGGATTAAAGAATTAATCCTTATTTGAGCAGTTCGAACTAAGCGATCAAGGAACATAAATTTGAGAATAACATGGTGTTATCAAATTTGGCATTAAGTGAGTTAAGGAATTTAGCATTGCGCTTGTCTTTGGACAAGTGGTAGATTGAAGGAATATGTCCTTAGACATCCCTGCAATTACTAAATATAAAAGGAATTATTATAGAGATAATTAATTACGTTAGTTTAGTAATCACATTTACTTGCTAGAGAATAAATGTTGGTTAGTAGAACAATATTGATTGTACCTACAACTAAGTTAACCTAATCCTATGAGGTCACACATTGTAGTATCTAATTGAAGTAAGGAAACCGGCCAATAGGAGAAATTAGGGTTAGGTTAGGTCTCTCTCTTATTTTATTCTCCTACTATTATAAAAGGTTATAATAGGAGAGAGGAATAGAACGGTTAATTTTGACAGTAACTTTCAAACTGAAAAGAGAGAGAAAAACCCTATTGTTTCCCTTTGGAAAATCCGGCCACCCTCCCTAAAAAGCAAGAGAGTGAAATATGTTCATCCTCTTCCGTTCTAGCAAACGTGGGAATTCAATTGGTGCTCGTGGACTAAGTAGAGGGACATCAATTGCTGTTTTTTGATCTCTTGCACTTGCAATCCAGTGGAAAACACGCTACAAAGGTTGTACATTCTTTTTCTTATAATATGATTCATATTTATGTTATGCATGCGATCTTGTGATAGATGTTAGGAAATTTGTTTCCTGAAATTCCGCTATATGCATCTATATGTTCTTACATCATTCCCTCTCTTTCTTTCCTTCTTGTCCAAATGTGATTTTTTTAAATTGGAATGGGGATTAACTGATCCGGTGGAGTTGCAAGATTGGATAAATTAACTTAAATAATTGATCCAGTTTTTTGCTCCAAACCGGACCAATTTAGTGTTAACTAATCCGATTCACCACTAGATCTGTTAACTTTCCTCAACATCTCCGCCCCTAACTGTTTCGATTTATCTCCAAATCAGTTAAGCCCATTTTAACCGGGTCAGTTAGGCTTTTTTCAACTAGTTGAGGAAGATCCAGGGAGGAGAAAGAATTAAGGTTAGGGTTACAATTTGGAGGTTTTGGGGGCAAAAATGGAGGAAGAAGATAAGATTGTTAAAGGAGAGTTATTGAGGAGAAATGATGTGTATTCTTGAGGAGAGAAATTGAGTTTGTTAAAGGAGAGTAAAAAAATAAAATTTGAACCTAGTGAATTTAACCAAAGTAAGTCAAATTACATACATTTTGATGAACAATGTTGTTGAATTTGTGCACAAATTAGTTCAATTTGAGTTTGGAGCTGTTACAGAGTCTATTTGAGGAGATATATTGGGTATTCTTGAGAAAAGACAAGTCTAAAAGAGTGTGTATGTGCGCATGTTTGTGTGTGTGTGTAAATGAGATGTGTCTATAAATGAGCATAAAAATGTTAAATGAGAAAAACATAAAATGAGCGAAAAACGTTGTGAAATGAGCAAAATCTTCGTAAAATGAGAAAAATTGAGTGGTTCTCACCATAAGGGCATGGTTCTCATATGAACTTAAAACATGTGTGTGTGTGTGTGTGTGTGTGTGTGTGTGTGTGTGTGTGTGTGTGTGTGTGTGTGTGTGTGGGGGGGGGTGTGTGTGTGTGTCTATATACACACACACACAATTTAATTCAATCTTATACTTCCTCGATTTCCTTTTAAGTGACATACTTCCATTACTTGGAAACTTCGCAATAAGACCATGTTATTTTATACTGAACTGAAAATAAATACAAAAGAATGGGCCTAAGTGACACATCAATATGGCAAAGATTACATTTACTTATCCTCCTAAAATTTTGTGGTCCCAACTAGGGATGGCAACGGGTAGGATCCTCTAAGGTCCGGGATCCGGATCCTACCGGATCCAATGGGTAATGAAATTGAGGATCCGAGATCCTACGGATCCAGGGTCCAAAACGGATCCTAACTTATTTTTCTTCAAACAACCCTAATTTTCATCCTAACACTAAAACATAGTTTTACAAAACTTCAATAACAACGCCATTTGTCGATACAAACATTCACTAAAATTAAGTTTAACAAATCCAACATAAATAATATTAAGAGTTCAACAAACTTCAATAATACTACAATTCTTACAAACAATTAAAACATAGTTTGCACTTTGCAATGTTACATCTTTCATTCTTCACTTGATCCATCTACCAAGAGTCAAGACTCTAAGAGGGCTATTCTTCAATCTTCATCACTACTAACATCATCAACATCCTAAAGCAAAAAAAAAAAAAAAAAAAAAATACAATAACTAACCAAATAGGAATATTAGTAAAAAATTATATACAAATATAAAACAAACAAAATTCAAAATATGGAGTATGATGGTGTATAATATAAAGTGGAGTATTTTTTAATCACCTGCTTCTATTTCTAAACCATCTCCCCGTCACTCTTCACTTCCTGTCCTGCTCTACACTTTGCAGCATGAATGGCTTCAACAACTTGAAATTCAAAATATAACTCTAATCCTTAAAATTCGGTGATTATTATAAATCACTGTTAATTTCCCTAAATAACTAAACAATTCATCAATTGTACTCCCAAACAAACCACCCAACAATTCATCAATCTAACAACATCTAACACTCTAATCTTACCAAAGTTTGTCATGCCCCAAAAAAACATGTCACCCCTCTCTCTCATCAACTTTCTCTCTCATCTTACCAAAGTTTGTCATGCCTTATGATCCATTTTGACAAATGCACCCCACTCATGACCCAATAAAAAAGAACATCATCCTCCTCTATCCCACTTTTTACTATACTCCATCCCATTTTCTCTCTCCTACATCAATATATATTTATACCTTTTGATATTTATAATATCATACAAGATTATAAATAAATTATTTTGTATATTAACGACCCTAAATAAATTCATTTAGTAGTAATTAATTTTGATTAAAAAAAAATTTTCAATAATAAAAGCTTCCAAAAACAATTATTCATGTGCGTACAATGTAGAGAGAAAATAATTAATTTTAGAAGTGTGTCAAAATATAGCAAAATGAATGTCTATTTATAGATCTCAAAAAGATAGGAACATTGGTAAAAAAAATTATTTTTTTTAATTTGTATTTTTTAAGTTATTCAGATTACAAAATTCGAATTATAAAAAATAACTTTTATGACGCACTGCCACATGTTCACAAATGGTTGGCTTGAATCATAAGATGACCAACCATGGTTTGGGTCATAGGATGACCAACCATGGATTGAGTCATAGCATGACCCAAATACAAGCATCAAAAAACCATGGATGCAACCCCATGTTTTTTATGAGCAAGGTTTATGACTCAAATTGATGCCCAAAAAAACCATGAGTGGACATGCTCTAAGCTGTTGAAGATTTGTAAAGCTTTTCCACCATTTTTCTATACTCTGCAAACCAACAAATTTTTCAAAAATTATGTCAATATATTTATTAAAACATTGTTACAATAATAATGTTTATTAATAAATTTCAACAACCCAAATCCACCAACCTTCATGATTGCTCCAAAGTGCTACTGCTTGTGTGTTTAATGATGAGCTGGTATTAGGCAAACAAGCAGAAAATCGAGCAAAGAAGCAAAAAATCGAGCAAACAACCAAAAGAATAATTCGAGCAAACAAGCAAAAACGTAATTGTGATCAGCTATGATCTGTTTAGATTTTTAGACCATCTGTGGTCTAGATTGGGTATATATAATTTTTTAATTTTTTGTATATTTTTCACTTACACCACTTACACATAATTAAAGGTATTTATGATTAAAGAAGCGTGTTCGAAAATATAAAAACGCAAATGATACATCTAAAGAACATGGGTAATGTATATGAGTTCATTCATCATACACCCGGGTGTACCATGTGCACTGTACACCCAAGATTAATTTCTACTCACAATTCTCCTTTTTAGTATATTTATTCATTTGGATGATTTCAAATGAGCAATGAGCAAAAAAATAGTATTAGGTGTACCATACTCACAGTACACCCGGATATACCGTGAAATTTGTAAGTATACAAATAGGCTCTTTATTTGTGCCAAAGAAAAACCAATACTCTCTATCACTTGATTAATGCACTTACCTTTTCGTGTAAAAATACTCCAGCCTTGTTTGACAATTAGGGGATAGTTGTCAGCTGATTGTATTAGCTGATTATATTAGCTGTTTGTATAAAAGTGTTTGATAAGTAGATGATAGAGGTTTGCTAAATAATTGAGTAAAATGACTAATAAGGACACGTGCACAATCTATTGTTGTATGTTTTATTGTTTATTAATGTAATTTTCAACAACTTTAGGACATAAATGTAATTGGCCCAATCATTATATTCTCAAACCTCTAATGTTGAAAAGTTTCTCCCTCCAACGTTTTTAAAAAGAGTTTTATGGGCCCAATCAGCTAATTGAAACTTCTCTTTACCAAACACTCAGATTAGAGGATTAACTAGTCAAATCCTCTAATATGAGTTCAAACCTCTAATTTCACCCCAAACTTCTCTTTACCAAACAAGGCCTTCCTTAAATCTATCGTTATAGTTTTCAATAAAACCAAAACACTTGCAAGTGGATTTTGGGTCGAAAACCCGGCAACTTGTCATCACGTATGTAACTTTGTTTTTTTTTTTTAACAGGCAATTTTGCACTTGAAAAACGAACATTGGACAGAATTGAGGAACATATAAAATGAAACGTACTGTTATTGGCCGGATGGGGCCTTGGTAATGGTATTATGGTAAGGACGAAAATAGCAGTGTGATGGTATTAATTATAGATTTGTGGTGTTCAGTGATGGATCGCTTTCTTCATTCATTTTACTCTATGTCCCAAACAACGTTCTCTCTCTCCTTTTGAAACCTTTCCTTTCTGGGAGACCTTTTTCCTTTTCTTTTTTTTGGGGTGCATGGAGAGTGGTGACCTTTATAATGTACCTCATACACTTATTTACATATCTCACCTCTATTTATCATTTTATCCGGTCCTCCACCATCACCTGTTCACTGTGCATAATCTCATTTACTATGTAAAATTTTACTTTCACAAAGAAAAAAAGCTTCTAAGTTGAAATATAGTAGACCATAGTAACTCAAAATGTCTAGGTTAAACTTCGATATATGAATAGAATTCTAGATACATGATAAAAAATTGGTATTTAAAATTTAGAGTTTTTATGATAGATAATCCGAAGGATATAAGCTTAGTATAGTTATAATATAATCTATTAATTTAATTAACTATCAATGTAAAATTAAATTTGTAATAGTACTGTAATAGTAGTATCATACATCTAAATACCTCTGTTTCTGTTTAATAGTTACACTTTACCTTTTCACGATTACCAATGTAAATATTTGAACATTAATATCTCTAAATTTGCATTTGTAAAAAATATAAAAGTTGATATTCCAAAAGTACATATTGAAACGAATTAAACAAGATCTCACATGCATGACTATTTTTTTCGTTACCCATTAATCACAAATGATAATCAAACATAAATTCGTGAATATGTCAAAACTCAAAGTGTAACCATTAAAGAAAAACAGGAGTAGGAGATTTGCCTAAATCATAGAAGTATCAAATATATCTATATGCAATCAAATTAGGCTTGGCTTAGCTAGTGCCTTAGTAGTAAAGGTTTGGCCTCACATAACTTCAAAGTCATGTGATCAAATCTCATTAAGAATTTCTTTGGGGGTGAGGTTTCCCTTATCATCCTCCACTCACTCTCAATGAGTCTGACCTAAAAAGCTTAGTGGTAAATATGTGAGAGATGTCAATTTAATAGGATCATTTTTCTTACCTACCTATATAAAAAAGTTCCAATATATGCAAATAGTATACACCAATGACTTTGAAGAAAAAACTCTCTTTATCTCATATTAATTGATACAATTTGACTTTTCCACTTGTTAATGCACAACTTTTGATCATCAATATTCCTAATTTTCTATTAGCAAAAGTTATAAAAAGTTGATATTTTGATATGTATTGTGACAAATCCAATATCTATTATACTAACATTTGTTTTTATGTAAAATTTGGTCAAAGTGAATTATGTACATAATGCACGTAGTCACAATGTATCGATTAATATAAAACAAATATAGTGGTTTTTATTTTGAATATTTTCCTGAAAATGGAAGGATATTTTGAGAAATTCTATTATCCCTTAATTTCTCTTGTTATATTCACAGATTCACTGATACCATGTCATGTGTTCCCTACCACTTTTAAACTTTCCTTTTATGGTATTCTTTTGGAGCTTGTCAATAATAAGATCAATTACCTAAATAACACCTTCAATTATTATCACTTACTTCATATCACATAAACCTAAGCTTCCACTCACGGGCTTTATTTTCTTTTAGTACTACTACAAGTCTAGAACCTATCACTTTTGCAAGTCACGTGCCTATCGACCTCTATGACATGCACGCTCTTTTGTAATACATAATAATAGAAGTATATGTAAATGAAAATTTGCCAAAAAAAACTTTTAAAAGTTCAATTCTGTGAAAACAAAACCTTATAAAGCATTCTTTGCAAAAACATACCAAAAAGTTAATTATTTTTGCGAGATAGAACCTAATGCCATTTTCCGGTATTGACCATATATTTTCCGACGTTGACCCTACTAATGAACTAACTGCACCCTACCAAAGCCAATTTTCCCTCCTTTTTTAACGTTTTCCCTCTCTTATCTTTATTATATAACCATACCCTAATTCTCCAATCTTCCCCCAAAATTAATATCTTTCCTTCGTCTTTCCCAACATTAATCCAGTAATTTTTATCCTTGCCCTAATTTTCAATTCTCTCAATTGTGTGCTCTATACTCTTCAATTGTGTGCTCTAGGTGCAACAGGTTATTAATGGTAAGAAGAGTGAGAAGAGTGAGAAGAGTGAGAAAGAAGGGAGTAAAGGAGTTAATGAAGAGAAGAGTGAGAAGAGAGAGAAAGAAGGGAGTAAAGGAGTTAATGAACAGAAGAGAGTGAAAACGTAAAAAAAAAAAAAGAGGGAAAATTGGCTTTGGTAGGGTGCAATTAGTTCTTTAGTAGGGTCAACATCGGAAAATATATGGTCAACACCGAAAAATGACATTAGGTTTTATCTTGTAAAAATAATTAACTTTTTGGTTTGTTTTTGCAAAGAATGCTTTATAAGGTTTTTTTTCGCAAAATTGAACTTTTAAAAGTTTTTTTTTTTTTTACAAATTTGTAAAAATTTATTTATTACATGCTAATAGAATGAAGAAAAAAATATTTCGTCCTACATAATTTCGTTGTCCGTATTTGATCTCGATTTATATTGATTTTTGGAGATCTGAAGAGTTGAAGTTACGTTTTTGATGGCTGTCTTGTAGTTATGAATTATTACGAGACTTTAGTGTATCTTCTTTAGATGAGTACTAAGAAAATTTTCGAGTTCTTACTATATGATTGAACTAGCTTTTAACCCGTGCAAAAATGCACTGGAGGTTTATGTAGATATGATTTAGGGTAAGTTCTCTTTGGCTTAAAACAACTGAATCGAACTGAATTGAATTGAACTGAATTGAATTAAATTATAACTAATAGTAATGATAATAATTTAGGAATTAAACTGAACTGAATTGAATTGAACTGAACTGAACTGAACTAAATTGAACTCGGGCGAAAATAAGGTTGGGAGAAACGGACCCTTAGACCCGTACATAATGCACGGAAATAGTTTGTTTATTAAGTAGTTGCTTTTATTCCAAATTTATTGAATGCATAATTATTAAATTTCATGCATTAAAAGTTGAAAGAGTATAAAATGTAATATTATATTTAAAGAAATATAAAAATCATTTGTTAAAACATTTTAAATTTTAAAAATCTTATGATCGTGATATATAAATTCATAGATACATAAATCAAACAAAAAACACATCAAAATGCACGGGAAATTTTTGTTTTATAAATTTAAGATTTCATGTTGTTTCTCCTAAAATCATAGTTTGAATATTAGCTCGTGATTTAAACTTTTTGTATTCATATTATGTATTAAGAATATATTTTAAAACCGACTTATGACCCGTGCTTTAATTGATGATGTAGATAATGTCATGGTGGAACATGTGACCAACTTTTAATAAAGAAAAAGAAATTGATTGAAGAGGCTTTCGCTCTGCCCAGTGCTTCATTAAGAGGCTCATATAAAATCACAAATCGCACCACTACTTGCACTCAATCATGCGACCACTAACCTTTTTAATGTTTAAATAAACGATTAACCGTGTCCGATGTCAAATCATTTAACCTATTTATTCAAAATCCCTAAAAAAATAATGAATTGACTTTTTATGTCCAATATTAAATATCCTTTAATATTTAGGTAATAACTTGCTAGTATATTAGAAAGCTTTAAATAATTCATTGACGTTTTGCCAACTTATACTCTAAATGGTGCTAAAATGTTAAATTTTCTTATATGTTAAAGTTAAATGTGAAAAGTTGTGCCAGTTTCAGGTTGAAAGTCTCAACAGTAACCAAATCCATTTAGTCGGCCTCCCACCCTTATTAACATTGATTACATTATCTAAAATAATTAAATAAATAGTTCATGATTTTTACTTTCAGTACCATCCAATAAAAGTGTATATGCATTTATGTCTTATTTATTATGGTGTAATCCAACTTAAGAAAGTTAAATCTAAAGAGATCCATATTAAGTAAATCAATTAAGTAGAATAATATTAATTATATCTAGATGTGAACCACGATCTTACCCAACATTACATATTCTTCGGCCAAATAGAACGGTGGATAAAATCAATATAATTTTTTTTAACTTTTTTTTATAATTCCTCCATTTTGGGAATAAGTAAAACACTTCTCTCAAAAAGCTCAAACAAAAGAGAGTAGTGTTTCACTTATTTTTAAATGGAGGAAGTATATGATGATATTATTTTATTTCTTGGTTTTCTTGATCTTACCTGAACTAATCTGCATTTATTACACCTTGATAGTCATTATTAGACCGTATCTGAACTTAGCATAACTTGGTAGACATTTTTTTTGTATATTATATGTCAAACACTATATTAGCTTAATTTTTACATTATAGAAATTAAATGAACATAATTGAACTTATCTGAAAAAATTCCTTATTTGAACTTAAATTTTTTTAAACTAATAATAAGTTGAACAAAACAATTCTTTTGATCTAAGAATATATATTTTTAATATAAACTTGACGTTAGGAATGTGTAAATCTGTTTATATTAGTATTTTGAATAAATTGGTGAGTTTTCAAAGATTACCAAAATACATTAAAAAAACTTATACTTTCATCTCCCTCTCTATCTTAATCCTTTATTTTTCAAAGATTGACCCACTAACCTGTTTATATATTAGTTGCCAAGTACAAAAATCCAAGTGATTTGCCAAATAATTTGGAAAATATATTTTTTTTGGCAATAATTTGGAAAAGATATTACAGGAACAATGCATCAACATCTAACTAATAAAAAAAGTTAACGAAAATATAAAGTAAAAAAATTTGAACTCATTGTTGTAGATTGATATATATTATATATTAACTGTGCATTCAAACTAAGATGGCCATATTATAAACTTGACATATTTTGCTTATATGTATAATATTCTTGGTAATTATTAAATACATTTATGATGTGCACCGTGATACTATTAATATACCAAAAGGAATATCATCAAACTAAAATTTATAAAAAGAAAAAGGCAATAACTATGAGTCTATGACTAATAAAAAAAAGTAATTATTTTATCGAGATGAAATGATATATCACACTTAAATGAAAAATTGAACTACAATTACATTGCTCACCATAATCGTCACTGTATACTCTTGCATTTATAATGTTAAATACAAATTCAATATAATACATTATGCAAACATCATAAATCTTCATTTGACGATCCAAACAAAATTATATCTATTCCATTATCTTCTTCAACGTAGATTGGCTTTAAATTCGTTATGTTTGAATAATATTGATCGCATCTGTTGCACCTAAGAACTACCGACGTAAAAATGGCCCAAAAAAAAAAAGAAAAAAAGAATCTATAATAGACTAATTTGTTTGATAGCGTGAAATTGCTGGTATATTGGCATTTGCAGGAATGAATCTTCACCAAAACATTAAACCTATTATATAAGCATTTGTTTGAATTTTCATTTGACCCATTATTGCTGCCAATTTGTTTGATTGAGAAAATCATGCGTGATTGAGCAGATCATGTGTGATTGCATAATAAAACTTATTAACGGCATAAATCATCGGCCGAGATTTGCGAAAATCATTTCCACAATTATCATTTATATATATCTAATATCAATCCATTAATTGATTGCATAACCCATGAGACTACACGTGACGGTGAACATGCGAGATGCAATTTGGAGATGACATTTGGCAGGATGGGTAGTTGCTTGACACGTAGGACAAATGGACTTAGCTTTATATAAATATATAGATAGATACCATGTATAACCTTCGTTTCTTAAACAATGCAACAGTTTGACTTTCACATTTACCAACGCACAACTTTGACTATTAATATCTCTAATTCTATATTTGTAAAAGTTATTAAAAGTTGATATTACGAAAATATTCATTAAAATAAGTCAAACAACATTCTATAATATAATATCAATTTTATTCTTGTATATTAGTAAAAAAAAAAAAAAAATATATGGTCGGAGTGAGGTGTGTGAATAGTGCAAAAGTCGATGTGTTGCAATTCAAAAGAAACAAAGTAAGTATATCATACATTTATACCAGCATCTTCCCATTTTTAAGATAGTAATAACAAATGTAGAGTCAAATATTGCTGGATAGAGTGGTAGGGATTTGAGAGTTATTGTATGAAAAAAATATGTTAGAGGCATATTGAGAGTTATTCACCTCTTGCCTATTTTTAGTGAGCCTTAATATGCGATTAAATTGACCTGTATTGAATTTGGTTGGCCAACCGCCAGCACTATATTTATGCCAAGACACCCACGATGGTAAGTCCACCTCCGCAAGATAGCATCACTCCTCCTGAATTCTTGGTGGCCAATTTAGGCCAACATCGGCATGCGAGAGCCCAAATCACCTTTCAGACTGATGGCTCATGGCGAGATAAGCCAACAAACATGGCAAGTGCAGCGTAGACAGCTAGGAGTCACAACCATCAGTACTCCAATGGTCAGGCTATTTGCTTTATCGCCCTTCGCATTCCTCACTAAAGCAAAGGCATGCCTTAGGGCTCTCCAATGGGCGCAACAGCAACAATATGAGTGCCTAGCTATTCACACGGACTCGACCCAACTTGTTCAACGTCTTCAAACCAAACACGTGCAAGACATTGATACCAAACACACGATCAATGACATCAAACAATTAGCCCACAACTTCTATTGGTGTACTATCACCAAGGTTAGCCGAAAACAGGTCCAGGATGCACATAGTTTGACCCAATTCTGTTGTAGTACTAGAATCCTTTTTATTATGTTTTAATTTCGCAAGTTCCCCTTCTGTCAAAAAAAAATTTGATTGATAGGGAAATTGACCTTATTAACCTTGAAAAGTAAGATTGAAATACAAAAATTAGAGAAAGACGAGTGTATATAGAGCCATCTAAAAATATGAACAAAAGTATAATTTTAATAGTGCCATCTAAAACTATACATGAACTAGTTTAAAGCCCGTGCAAGAATGCATGGGATGCTAATTTTTTGCGTTAATATAAGGAAAAAGGTTAACAGTATGTAATATCTAACAAAGTCACATATAACTATAACATAGAATTGTCCATGGCTGAATACTGGCCGAGGAAGATATAATCCTACACAGGCTAAAAGACTGTCCTTGGCTTTTATTTACAGTCATTGCAAAACATACAACCAATGGAAACTGCCTTCTTTGAAATTTTATCGGGAACTTTGTTGCTCCTGATGGTGTAAGCGTCATTCGGGGATGAAAACTTTATACCCCACGCTAGCTGGACACAACCACGGCCTCAATAATTCGATTGCCAAGATGCTTGATAACTAATCTGGTACCATTACATAGCCCAGAAGTCTGGTCAATATTCCTTAGAAGCATCACCGGTGCACCTACCTTCAATCTAATGTTATGATTTGGCAATCCCCCGCACTTGATCGTATTTAGAAATTTGGTAGAATACATCTCTTGAACTCCAAAATTCCCTTCCTCAACGGAAATTGCATCTGAACTCAAATAATTTCTTTCTTCACCTGACAAGCGAGACAAAACATGCTCATTAACCATGTCGGCAATTTCATTAGTTGGAGCAAGAATGACTATTTCTTGAAAATATTTTGCTTCCCATATGTGATTCTCTAAATCGGGATATGTACTCTCTACTATTTCAGAAATAGGATCATCTCAGCCATCTATTATTGTCTCATGAGGAATTTCTACATCGGCTTCACCATCATTCGGCTCACCAACTTTGCCATCTCCAGTGTTCAAAATCCACTATGAGAACTCCCTAATTTCATTCACATTGGAGCTACCGTAACCTCGTTCGCGGACGCATATTCACATGATGAAATCCGATAAGTAAGAACCGTTGATTGCAGAGAACACAATATCTTATATGGTTCCTTTGGGAACGACAGGCAAAAAATTTCTTAAATCACCGGCGAACACAACAACCTTTCCACCAAATGGAATATGTTGATTTGTTGTATTCATGCATTGCATAACATCCTTTAAACTTCTATCTAGAGCTTCAAAGCAATATTTATGCATTATAGGAGCCTCATCCCAAATGATCAATTTTGTTCTTGTAAGGAGAGATGTGAGGTCCACTCTTGGCTTAATTGCTGAACACGTTGAGTTCTCAATCACATTTAAGGGAAGTCCAAATCTTGAATGGGCAGTTCTCCCGCGTGGAAGCAACAAAGAGGCTATTCCACTTGATGCAACTGGCAATACAATTTCCCCTTTACGTCTTAATGCCACACAAAGTAATCTCCACAGGTATGTCTTACCAGTTCCTCCATAACCATATACAAAGAAGGCACCTCCTACATCTTTAGATACAGCAGAAATGATATAATTATAAATTCCACGTTGTTCAACCATCAATCCAGAATATAGTTCTTTAAATTCCTTGTCTAGCTGCTCTCTATCGTAAGATAGCTCATCAATTATGAGCTTGTTTTGACCATCTGAGACAATCATTTTATCTGGAAATGGCATTTCGGTGAATTTACGTAGAGTGCTACCATTACTTTGTAGCTTAGCTTTGATGTCAGCGAGAGCCAAATTTTGCAATTGTTCATCAGTTAGCTTCAATGCTGCAAAAACAGACACATTTGACGGTGATAAGTGCATTTCTAACGCACTTTATGGACTCCTTTTTAGCTCATTTTGATCCTCTTTCTCCCCTTTCTTCCCTCTTTCTTCTCCCTTTCCCCTTCTATTTCATTCATTTGATCATTCTTGATCATGGTGACATTTTGTTAGATTTTCATTCATTTTTGACCGAATTTCTAGTACATTTGCTTTCACCCTGTTTTGCCATGTTCTTAATATAGGTGGAACTACTAGGATGGCTATGTGTTGTAGAGTTGGCAAAGGAAGCAATGATAATAGAGCACACATTGAGAAGTGGTGCGCTTGCCCCCATGGACATAACTTTCAAATCACAAATCGGATGAAGGTAATTCCAGTTGGAGGTGAAAGCTTGTTTCGATAGCTTTACGACGATTAGTCATAAGCTTGATTTGGATCTAAAACGAAAGAGTTATGTGCGTTTTAAGTTGAACTGTCCGACCAGAGTAGAGGAAGATAATTTCTCTCTAATACACTCAGTCTATGATGCTCCAAATAAAAACTACAATGAGCTATTTATAGATACATACTACCGGAAGAGTGAGGCATATCTATCTCTAAGTAACAATGCGTTGTATTTTTCATCTAGATCTAAGGAACCATACTTTTTAGGATAAAATCATATTTTATTTAAACAAATAGATAAAAACCGTGTTTAACAAACTAAAAATAAGGTTAAGAAACCCGGTCAAAGAAATAAGAATTATTTTCTGGGCAGGCGGTTTAATCTTATGCACCTATCCAAAAATAAATTTCTCCTACTCTCTTTTACAACGAAATGTAGAAGGAAAGTAAGGTTCGTATCCACAGGGAAACAGGACAAGTTTTAGCGTGAATCAATACCTAGATTAAACTAGGTAATAAGTAACCTGATAAAAAGGGGGGTTTTTCAAATGAGTTATAAATAAACTAAAATTAATTAGCAAATAAATAAAATGAGAAATCAATATGGAAAGATCTTGAATTCGATTAACATCCACTTCAATTAAATTATCGATCATTGAACCTCAACTCTAATTATTTCCATGATTATCTATTGTTGAGAATTAATCTCGTATTCTCCTTATTCTTAGTTGAATAGCACGATCAGCGTGACTATAAAATCCTAACTAAAGGATAACCTAGTCCGATCAACGTCTAAGTTCAATCCAATAGCAGCAATAAACACAGAGACTCAATAGACCTGCTAACGTCATACACGCGATAAACATTCAACAGTTGATTTAATTTCCCCAAGAAATAACCAAGATGATCTGCATCCAAGTTACTCCATAGCTTGCTACAAAGTGATAAAAGAATAAAACAATCCGATTCTATTCTTAAATCTAGCATTAGATTAATTACACAATTAAACTAGTAACGTTCCTAGCATAATTATGCAAAAATCATAGAAGATAATCATAGAAATTAAACCATAATCAATGGAACTAAATAGATAGGAAAGATCTCACAATAATGCTTGAAGCTTCATGTTAATCTTCTTCAAGAACAGTTCAAGCTACAATCGGCATAGAATAAACCAAATCCAACATTGAAATCTCTAATAAAACTAAGAAAATTAAGAAAAACAAAGAGGATGAGAAGGAAAGATGAAGAGAGGAGTATTTTCTCTCTCCTCAAGTCTACAGCCTCTATTCGTGGCTCAAGGGATGCTTTTTATACTCACGCACAAAAATAAAACACTTCAACCGACAAACCGCCTCGACCGACCTAGCAGGTCGCGAGGTGCGAGTTTGGTCGCACCGTGCGATGAGCTACTGACTTCAACACACGCTGCAGAGTTGGGCCTGGCAAGGGGGGGTCACGACCCACGACGTAGGTCACGAGGTGCGAGGCGTAGGTCGCGAGGTGTGACCTGCGCTGATCCTGCTCGCTGCGGGTACGAGAGTTGGCTGGACTGCTGCGGGCATGAGCGATGAGCTGCTAGACCGGCTTCCCGCGCTGCTGGGAAGGCTTGGTGCTGCTGGAAGGTTGAAGTTGGCGCTGATAAGTGCATTTCTAACGCACTTAGCTCATTTTGAACCTCTTTCTCCCCTTTCTTCCCTCTTTCTTCTCCCTTTCCCCTTCTATTTTATTAACTTGATCATTCTTGATCATAGTGATATTTTGTAGATATTAAGTGATTTTTGACCGAATTTTTAGTACATTTGCTTTCACCCTGTTTTGCCATGTTCTTAATATAGGTGGAACTAACTAAGATGGCTACGAGTTATAGAATCGGCAAAGAAAGCAATGAAAATAGCACACATTGATAAATGGTGCGCTCACACTATGCTTCATGTCCGCTCGCACAAAGGAGTACATTGCACAATAAAATCTTGTATAGGAAACTTCAAATGGACATAACTTTCAAATCACAAACCGGATGAAGGTAATTCTAGTTGGAGGTGAAAGCTTGTTTCGATAGCTTTCCAACGACTGGTCATATGCTTGATTTGGATCTAAAACGAAAGAGTTATGCTCGTTTTAAGTTGAACTGTCCGACCAAACCAGAAAGAATGGTGCGCCCGCACCAAACTATGGTTCGTCCGCACCGTTCAACGCTTGATGTCATTTTTGGGGCAGAAGAAATGGTGTGCCCGCACCTGATTTTGGTGCGCTCACACCATTCAAATCCGCGAAGAAAAAAAACGAGGCTTGCCTTAATAAGATTGGAGTTGATTAGTTTTTGACTTATGCTTATTTTTCTGAAGTTTAGAGAAGATTACTAGGGCTTACTTTAGAGAGAAAACCCTTTGCTTATTCTTAGATTTGAGATTCATAGATTAAAGTTGTTGATTATCTACACTTTCAAGGTAACTTTCATTAATTTAATTTCAAAGTTTTCAGTTTTATTCATTCTTTTAGATTATCAATCTCTCCTTTTCCATAGTATTAGTTCTCTTTTGTTATAGTTTCATATTTGTTATTTCTATTAGATTAATTATTTCTTAATCATGTTTAGCCCTAAATTAATTATAGATTTCATGTTTTATTGCTTAGAATCCATGTTTAGTGAGTAGCTCCCTATCTAAGGTAGGGTTAAAGTATGGATTAGGGTTTAAATGTATTGTTAATGTGATTGTGATGATTTAAAGACGTTTATGCATTGATCTTGGTGTTTTGAGGCCTTAGGATAGATATTGATCACATTTGTGCTTTGGTATTTTGATTTCAAATGTTCTTAATTGAATTATGAATTCTTTTATCATCCCCATGAATCAACTTAATTTCTAGACCAAGGTATTGGGTAGAAATTAAGGGGATCCTATATTAGGGGTTTTCTAAATTCATTGGATCTCTTAATCAATTGACTAAAGACCATTCGAGAGAGGATTTAGTTGACTGATTAAGCGATCATTCTCGAGGACCATTCGAGAAAGGACTCGAGTATTTTAGAGGTAAACTAAACCTTGCGTAATCGTTGCTTTTGAATCACAATTGCATTAATAATCGTTGTCCGCTTTGATCCATACTAGTAACATTAACTCTAGTGTCTTCCTATCTTATATTTCAACTCGTGTTATTTGCTAGTTCTCTTTGATAGTAGTTAGTCATTAGTTGTTACTAACTTAAAACCCCCAAAAATCCCTCAATTAGGTAATTTAGACTTGATAGACTTGGATTAATCCCATTTTCCCTGTGGATCGACCCTTGACTTGCCTTTACTACGTTCATAGTAATTGCGTGTTAGGTTTTACAAATATTGTTTGAAAAGCGATTTTTGGTGCCTTAACGACACACTAAAAACCTCTTATCAGGCGCATGCGTTGGACTGAACTTGCTCATTTCTAGATATAGGAAAGCCTTCTCCCATATTCATGCCATAATGCTACGATGCTAAATTTCCCAAGCTCTCCAAAGACAACTTTAATCAAACATCATTCAAATCCATTTCACCATAAAAGTTCGGAACATATGACATTAACACTGATTTTCTCGCAAAACTCCGAACTTCCGCTAAGGTTGATTTATATGCAAACCTTAACAATTATGAACAAATCCCTTAGCAAAGTGCACCTAAAATATCACAAAAACATCGTATAACTTGAGCGTATCATTTTCCACGTTTTAAATAAATCTCATTTTCCACGGCTTAGATAAATAAGTAAGATAAAACACTCAGAAAAAGATAAAGATAAGATTTTTTTATTTTATCCAAAAATATGAAATCTTTTAATATAAAAATACTAATTTCATAAAACAAAACTAAGTCTAAGAATCCGGTCTTTTTTTTCCTAATACGTTCCTTAGTTCACAGAGCCAAATAACTTCTCTCATATAGTCGTCGTTCCCAAAATCTAGAAACTTCTCTGTTTCTAAACTTAAGAACAATTCCTTGTTCTAGTTTGTAACTTGTCCTTTACAGAAGTTTTCACAGAGCCAAATAACTTCTCTCATATAGTCGTCGTTCCCAAAATCTAGAAACTTCTCTGTTTCTAAACTTAAGAACAATTTCTTGTTCTAGTTTGTAACTTGTCCTTTACAAAAGTTCATCCAAACAACGTGCTAGTAAAATTGACAAATTTGAAGGACGTTATCTACTTTCGCACGCTACTTATAGACTATCAAAGCCACGACATGAAATAGGTATGATATGTCGAGCGTCATGGGCCTACTATTACAATGAAAACATCGACCGTTAACCAACCGTATTCATATAATGCTCCCAACAACCATATGGCAGTCCATAAATTGCAAGTTTGCTTCCCTTCTTCGAGATTCCTAGACCTATATGCTTTTTCTTTTGTTTGGGAAAATATCACAAAACAGTATATAGAGAAAACTTCCTAGATTTACAGAAATGAATATCTAGAATTATATATAAGGTCCAAGATGTATTGGAGCATGTGATTTTACCCTCTTTATATAAATCTGATTTCATATACTTTTCGTTGTATTTTATGCAGTCAAATTCTAATTTGTTCGACAATCAATTGTTATAAATTAAAGTTAATTAAATTTTAAAAGTATTATTGCTGAAGTGGTATTAAAGCACTCTCATTTAGTCATTTATTTTTTTTTTTTTTTTTTTTTTTTTTTTTTTTTGACAACGAGGAAAATGTGCATTAATTTAAAACGGGAGTACAACCTAACGCTAATACAACTAAACAAACACAAAGAAACTAAACTGAGCGTTACTCGCTCTTACATAGCAAATACAAAAACAAAAATAACTTAAGCTAGGATAAAAACTGCTCGATCTGGAGGTCTGAGTTGATAGAGAACTGTAGTGAAACACTTCTTCCGGTGGATGACGATCGCCAGAACCCTGACGAAAGGAGCGGGATGAGAGGGTTGATTTCACAAGCGGGGCAACAAAGTAACAGCGAGATTAGGAACTCGCAACAGGACCAATCCCAGTGACCTTTTGTCACAAGGGATTCTACGCCCAGGGGAAGAGTCACATTCCTTTGTGACTCGATACCCTTTTGGAAGGGTATTGCAGGCTTCTCCTTTGATGAGAAGCTCAAATGAGTTGACGCGCTATAAACCCAATTGACAAATTGGGGAGCCGTCTTCAGATATAGTTTTGTCAAGGCAATAATTGTGAAAATCATTACCAAGCGAGATTGAAATCTAACCAATGTTAGATCTCGAAGAACCATCCGATTTTCAAAATCGGATAAAACATACCCCATCCATGAAATCTCTTGCCACACAAACCCTAACCAATCACATAACCCAGATCCAACATCTTGAAGACAAATACAACCTTCAACAATTAACATAAGTATCAAGCAGGTGAAGATAACAAACAACAAACCCATACTAACCCAAACAAGAAATCTTCCAAGACAAATACCATGCTTACAACAACATTATACTACCTTAATAATAACTGCACGTAGTCTTCATGAACCTAATGAATGTTTCCTTGGCAACTGAACAAAACTAACAACTACAAACACAGGGGGGGCGAGGAAGGGGAAACTAAGCCTAAACTTGATCCTAAAACCGGGGGAACGGGGAGGGGATACTAATAACTAATCACTTTAACACTCGAACAGCGGAACGGGGAGGGGAACCTAGGACCAAAAATTCTTTGAAAGACGAGGACTGGGGGACGTGGAGGGGATGCCTAAACTTAAATCCACCGAAAAACTAAACCGGGGAACGGGGAGGGGAATACTTGACGCCAAGGAAGCGGGGAGGACTGAAGAGAAGACGCACAGGGCTGGGGGTGACAGACAAAGCTAGGAAAAAACGACTAGGAAGGAGTGTGAATAGGGGAGGGATGAGGAGCGACAAGGCGTGGTTTACCTACGAGGGAGACGCAGGGGAAGGACCTACAAGACTGACTCAAACTAGGACGCAGGAGACGAAAACCGGGGGAGGGGACGATGGCAAGAGGGCGACGACAAGAAGGTCGCACCAGCGGATAGGTAAGGGTTGAAGAGGCAGAGACACCAGGGAGGGGACGACCACGAGGGACTCACACAGGGGAGGGGACGACTAGACTGAAACGTGCGACGACGTGGGACTCGGGGACGACAAGACGGAAAACGCACGTGTGCGGGCTCGCCGGCGACCGGATGAGCGTCGCGCCGCTCGGGCCGGCCACCAGCCGAGCCGCGCCGGGTAGCGGAAGCTTTGAGTGGGGAGGCTAAGGTTAGGGGATTTTTAGAGAGAGGCGGGAGACAAGTTTTTTTTTATCCCGAACGATTTCACTAATTTTTTCATTTAGTCATTTATGTACTATATATTTCAAGATTTATAGCGTAGAAGTTGTAAAAAGTCAATTTGAAGTTTATGTTGCTCTTGCTGAGAAACAAATGGTGTCAATTGTTTTTGAAGAGGCCAAAATTATTAGCTTTGTTCAATTGTGGACTGCTTTTACAGACATAGTAAGATATGCTGATATACAAAATACTTGGAAATGGATGTCATAACTCATAAGACATGATCGTATAGCTCAAATGCTAAAAAAAAAAAAAAAAATAGATGCATCATTATGAGAAACAAATTTATAAATTATAAATTAAAAAGTGTTACTTTACGAAAATTTTAAAGATTGTCCTATAAATTATACAACTACTCACTCCATCTAAAATTGATAGTCACATTCAATAAATTAGGATGTCTGGGAAAATGTCATCCTTAAAAAGAGTAAAGAGTTTATTTTTTCATCTCTAAATTCACAACAAATTATTACAATGCAAACCAGCCTGTTGAGAACTTTGGCTATCATTAAGATGGATGCTAAACTTAATTTAAGCCCTGTTCTTTTAGACTTATTTTCACTTCAATTTAGTTAATTTCAATTAAGTTCAGTTCAATTCAATTAATTTCCTCTATTTATAGGGAAACCATCAGTTAATTGATGTCTTGATAATCAACATTTTGATGACTAACATGTGTATCAGCATTAGTGCATTACCTAGATGGTGTTCCCTCATGAATGAATTATATTGGTTCCGGTTGGCATGCAAAAGTACGTTTATGGTAACTTCTAGACTTCTACGGCCTATTTGTAGACTGTAGTAATAGCCAGTAGACTTAGACTAGTACTAGGCTAGTAGCTTTAAACCTTTAGCGAACTGAACCAATTGACTTTTTTTATAGGTCACAGTCCCTAAACCAATAGGCATTAGACATATCTATATACTCCCTACATCTTATCTTACTTGATATATGATCCTTAAATACATTTTCTTATTTGACAACCATAGCCCAAAAAAAAAATAATGGCCCTATTTGGCAAATATAGTTTAGAGTTTAGTTGTTAGAGTTTAGAGTTTGTTATAAAAGTTTAAACTTTTTATTCAGCAGATTTGACTGCTGATTTGACAATTTTTTTTTGATAAATGTGTTTGGTAACAATTAACTAATTGTTTGTGTGAAATGACATTATAGACATTTTCATACATATGTGTAGTATTATTATTAAAGGCAAAAAAGTCATTGAACATATTTTTACCTAATCCTCTAAAGAAAAAGATCCTATTAGGAGCTTTTCATTTTGAGAGTTTTCGTTCCAAAACTCTCTCTTACCTAACACCCCTTTTAGAGTTTTTGACTAGTCAAAACTCTAAAAGTGGTCCAAAACTCTCTTTTTGCTCCAAAACTCTAATTGTCAAACACCCCCAATATCTCCTTTTATATTTGTCATCTTTTAATTTAAAACTCTCAAATTTGTCATTTTTCATAAAGTTATGGTTTCCACCACACCTTTTCTTCTATCTTAAATACTTGTGCCACAATAATGTAGTAAATAACTAAAGATGGAGAGAATATTATACTATATATTTTAAAATTTATGTCGTACGAGGTATATATTTATATACTTGCTCCCTTCTAATATAGATAAAGCTACTATTTTAAAACGTTTCAAAATAAATAAATTATTGCTTTATTAAATACTCCCCCCGTCCCTAAATAGACTTCCCATTTCTACTTTTGACACTATTCATAAGAAAATCTTTCGATTTTTTTTCCAATATATAAAAAAATATACCACGTAAATGGCCTTATTCGATTCGTTTCATTGCATATATTAGGAAAATCAAACTTTTATAATTACGAGCCTGCTAACGGATGCCCCGGAGCGTTAGATATGAATTATAATTTTGTATATAGATACCTAATTTTAAAGTACTTTATTCAATTTAATATTAATATTACTTCTCGAACACATAATAATAAGACTATAAAAGCGTCAAGTTAAACAAGATTACAGTTGTTTCCACTACATAACTCTAATAATCAATGTTTGCCCAGTGAGACCAAAGTATAGGCACACTTAAGCGAGCATTATCACACATTGTTCCAATCTATGTTTTACCGGACTTAATTACCACGTCAATTTCAATAATCTATGAGGTATCCACTTGTATAGCTAACAAACTACATGAAAGCAGAAAGATATCAAATTAGAAAACTACTCCCTCCGTTTCATTTTTATTTACTCACTTCACTTTAGGGGAGAACTAAGAAGGAAGTACAAAAGTATGAGAGAGAAACTGAAAAGGTGGAGAGAGAAACTGAAAAGTGAGAGTGAGAAATTAAAAAGTGGATGACATGGGTGGAAAAAGAGGAGAAAGTAGATGTGGCATGTTACCTAAAATAGAAAAAGCAACAGTGTGTAGATTATAAAGAAACAAACCAAAAAGGAAAGTGTGTAGATTAAAAAGAAACGGAGGGAGTAGTAGTTTGTAGAAGAAACCAATAAGTTAGAATTTTGGGAGTTCATTTGATTTTATACAGTTTCGTATATAATTATACCCCCCATCAATCATCATCATCTATTTGCATTGATAATATGCAATTATCAAGAACAGTGCCAAAATAAATTAAACCAGCCCATCATCAATTTATCATCTATTATAGAACAGTATTACAAATTCTACCATGGTTGTAAATTCAATCATGGCACAAAAAAAATTCTTAAAAAGGGAGACATACTTTGATACCTATCAAGTAGATATGTGAATAATATAACTCGCAATTTACGTCGTCGAATATGAGAATTTGTGAAATTCACCTTCAAGATGAATGTTCTTCAATGGAGGAATACAATTCTTCAGTGAAGCCGCCTACGGTTGCCGCCAATGAAGGAATTAAGTTGCCACAATCCAATGAAGGAACAAACGCTATTCCTTTTTTATTCTAAACATACTCCAATTTTTATTTTCTTGTAAAAAGTATTTTATCTTAAAAGTTATTTATTTTGGGACTACGAACTAGCGCTTTATACGCACGCGATACGTGCGTTAATTTCAAAACTCGTTATTTTATTATATATATACTTCATCTATATTACAATTATGATTACACTTAAAATGTGAAAGATTAATAGTTAGAATTTAAATATAATATGAATTCGCCAATGTAAAAAAAACTAATAAAAGTTGTGAGTAATTTTTAATATTAATTTTATGTGAATTCATTTTTGAACAAAACAAATAGACATAATGAGTAGTTTGACTGAATTAAAGAGTATCAAAGGTAGCCAGTGTTTCAAACTTTTCAGGTGGACATTATTTGTACTATCTTCTCTTATAAAAAAAAAGTCAAGATATTTTATCCATTTAATTTTTTGATTGAACTATTTGATGCATATACCATTTTTAACTTGGTTAAAATGACAAGTTGAAATGAGAAAAGGTTGTTAAATTGATTTTTTTTGTAATTTTTTTTCATTCTATTAAATCATTAAGGGTAAGTTAGTAATTTCATAGGAGGACACCATCTTCCTCGCCCCTTCCCTTATATAATAGAGATATGTAATTAAAGTGTATTTACTTCTCTTCATCTTTCTCTTCATCACGTAAATTATGTTATTTTATTTATTTCCATTTCTCTTCTTTCCTTATATACTGGCTCCAACTGCTGAGAAATAACTTTCCTGTCCCACAGTCGGTAGTCACTGTTGATAAACTTTAGCATCTTCGCAGTGGCCAGTGCCCACTTTCTCCTACAATGAGAGGGCAAAATTAAGGTTATGGTAAACTGAATAAAATGGAAATGATATTTGATTATACCACTGTACCTTCTTTATTGGAAACTGGCCCCTCAATAATTTGTTTAAAAGAATAATTCAGTTGCCCTACTGGCTAGTGGCTACTATAGTTCTCCACGTCCTTTTCTATCCCACAAAAATATCTCCTCTACTGCTTATGGTGTGTTTATCCCTCATATCCAAACACAAACTTACTGTGCCACATCAACTTTCCACTAACTTTTACCCACTTTTATTCTTCAGACTCACTCCAGACTCATTCCAGTTTTACACTTTATTCCTCACACTCTCTCCAGACTCTCAATCAAAAGTTTAACATATTATTTTATATTTAATCATTTTCATGTTTTTTTTTCTATAACATTATTAACTTAATATGTTATGAGAATATATAGTTTAAATATTTACTAATTATTATAACATTAAAATTACAATTTATATAATTATTTATTTAAGATTTTTAAGGTTACCTTAATCTTATATAAATTATGGGACACAAATTGAGTACATTTGAAATAATGACATAATTTAAAGGTATTCATAAACATAATTAGTTGCATATATAATTGCTAAAACATAAAAGAAGTGCAACCACACGAAATAGAAAAGTACACACGAAATAGAAAATTACACACGAAATTTAATTAGCCTCTCCTCCAAAACGCGACCATATGTGTTCTACTAAATCATGCTGCAGTTGGTGGCATTGTGCTCGGTTGCGAATTCGCGTATGATTTTCAAAGTACCTACTTCGGTTTACATAATAATTTCTAAGCCGACCGGTATGAAGTTGTGGACTTTCCCTTTAATTCCTTGCTACTGTATAATTAATGCTAGTGGTCATTTCAGTACCATCTGTTTCATCCCCAATAATCATATTATGTAATATGATGCATGCTTTCATGATATCACCAACTTCACTTTTTTTCCATAAACGTACCGGGTTGCAAACAATCGCGAATCTCTTTTGGAGCACCCTGAAAGCTCGTTCTATATCCTTCCTTGCACCTTCTTGATGTTGAGCAAATAGTTTTCTTTTCTCGGATAGCATGTTCGCTCGATGAATGGTTTTGACGAATACAGGCCATTCAGGATAGATACCATCCGCAAGATAGTATCCCATATTATACGTGTTTCCATTTATCGTGTATTGGATTTCGGGACCTTGACCTTCAAGCAACTCATCAAATACCGGGATCGATCCAAGACATTGATATCATTGTTAGATCCTGCAACACCAAAAATATGCATGCCAAATCCATAAATCATAAGAAGCAACAACTTCTAATATCATTGTTGGTACACCTTGATGACCCCCAGTGTATTGACCTTGCCATGCCGTGGGACATTTATCCCATTGCCAATGCATACAATCGATACTACCAAGCATACCAGGGAATCCGCGGGATTCCCTGATTTGAAGAAGACGTCGGGTGTCATTGACTGTTGGCCTTCTTAAGTAATGAGGTTCAAAAACCTTAATCACACACTTACAAAAATTCTTCAAGCATTGTAGTGCCGTATTTCCAGCCTATTCGCACGTATTCATCTACAAACATCTCCAGCCACTCCATAAGCCAATAATCGAATGGCGTAAACACATTTTTGAAGTGGGGAGAGAGAATTTCTACCAAGAGCATCAATTCCTTGTTGGAAATATGGAGAATGATTTTCGAGGGCATTGACGATGTGAAGGAATAACTCCTTTCTCATTCGAAACCTTCGGATAAATTGTTGTGCATCATATACCGGGTCACTTGAGAAGTAATCATTCCATATGCGTTCATGCGCTTCCTCACGCTTTCTTTCTGTGTATTTTCTTTTCTATCTTATTTTACTAATGTTTGAAGGAGATGTATCTTCAATGACATGATTTAGAATATCATCTACAAAATCTGTGGAAGTGTCACCCCACATGTATGAATCATACGTTTGATTGTACAATTCATAGAATGTGTTGGGAGGGTTAAAGTATGGCATATCACTATGACTTGAGGTTTTGAATTTTTGAGAGGTTTTGTGGATAGTTTGCTATGAAAATTTGAGTTCAGAAATGGGTAAATATATAAAGTTGTGGAAGTTAATAATTCAATGCACAACATTCAAATAATTCAATCACTATAATGAGTACTACAACAATAATGCACTGATCTTTGGTACAATAATTTAAAAAATAGTGCAATTATATCTGACAAAGTTACTGAAAAGATGGATGTGAGGTAACAAGTCATGTACTGATATAGACTTGGAGGAGACAACTCACTGAAATTGGAATCAATTCACCATTATTGTTTTGATTATTTTTATTAATAATATTACTAATAATTATAAATAATTTTCATACTTCACGATAATAAAGAAAATAATTAATTATTATTAATATTAAGAAGTAACATAAGTTCATGAAATAAAAACATGCTTAACTGAAACATAGCTACAATTATTAAAACAACATAAATAAACATTAATAAACATAATCAAATTTTGCAAGTTGTAAGCAACCTAATCATCAAAAGTCCATCCATATTTTTCTGCAAGTGCTTGCAACTTCTTCTCATGAATCTTTCTTTGCAAATGAGCCATCTTGGTGACATCGACACAAAAGTAGTTGGTTTTCAAGCTCCTCCTCCTTCAAATCTGTCATATGACTCATTGATTGTACACGTGACTCTTCAATATTTTTTGCAATGGCTTCACTATGATCACTTTGGGTGCTTTTTCCCTTCCTCTGGGCAACTAGTTATTTCTTTGCAACTTGTTGACCTGTTGGTCGGGGCTCATCAACTTCATCGAAACCCTCAACATCCTCCCCACTTGCTGTGTAGTCTCTTGATTCAGAAATCTTGTTCCTTTTTGACGAATCACTGTAGTTGTCTTTCTTACGTTTGCTCTTTAGTTCAGCTTTGAACTTATTAGTTTCACACACAATACTCCACACATGATCGTATTGGAACTTGGAATTGTAGAGACTTTGGTAAAGTGCACGAGCCTCCGAGAGCTTCAAAGCTTCATTAAACCCACTCCTCTTTTCATACTTGGCATAACACCCTGCAAACTTTCCAAGTGCATTATTAATTGCCCACCAATGTTGTTTGCAAGGATTTACCTTTCGTTCAGCTTGATTTGTTTGCCTATTTTCATTGAAGAATGCACAAATTTTCCCCCCAGTATGCATCGACTCTTTGTGCATTGCCATTCACTTCATCTTTAGTAGTATTAATCCATGCAATACCAAGAAGTGTTTCACATTCTATCGTCCAAATTAACCCTTTTTTCTCTTTAGGCTGACTTACTTTGCGACGTGATGTAGTACGAGTAGCTGTAGTAACATCAATATTCTCCGCCTCTTCAATACCCGCATTATCTACAAATGCGTTGTCGGAATTGGACCCAATACTAATTGGAGTAAAAGGAGGTTGGTCAATATTTTGACTAGAAGAAGTATATTGGTTATTTGGAGTTTGGAGAAATTGGGTAAAATTTTACACTTGTGCATTACCCATACTACTGGGATTGGGGTTAGAAAAAATTGTATTTTGGGAATTCTGGGAATTTTGGTATTGATTTTGTTGAGCTAAAAATGTCTGAAATTGAGGATTATTTTGAAACAAACTCATAAGGGAGTTTAAATCAAAATTCTGATTTGGATCCATTAAAAATATAATAGATGGATTTTTTTTTGAGAGAATAGAGAGAAAAGGGAAATTGATATGGGAGAATATAGAGAATGTAAAAAAAAAGTTGTACACAAAGAGTTATTTATAGGCATTATTACAAATTATTATACAAATTATGACATTTTTTATTAACAAAATTTATAACTGTTTAAATTTGGCCGTTGTATTTGTGTAGTTGGAACAAAGTATCCGTTGCATTTGTGTTGGTGGGACATGGTAATAGTGCCAAAGTGAGTCTTTGTCAGAGTTTTGGAAACCAAAACTCTATCCAAGACTCACTTCACTTTTGTTGAAGATTATCGCGTCAGACCGTGTGAGACTTTGCCAAGTCTCTGCTTCAGACCCTTAATGAAGACTGCGATAAACTCACCCTTAAATCAGTGGGTTAAACTAGATTGATTGAACGACGAATGATAATGGTTTAGCACGGAGTATCCCTTGAAAAGTAATGTATAAACTGCTCTCTAATTCCTTAAGATTACTCCATTTTTTTAGGTTGTCCACAAAATCTTATCCCATACTATAAATAACATTAATAATCAATATTGACCTAGTTAATTGATGTCCTCCTTTCAAACTTGTGACAAAGATTCGATTTTTGCCCCTTACAAAAACGAATCCCCAGACCCTTCACCACTTGTGCACGAGATTCAAATTTTTTTTTTTGACAGGGATTTATCTTACCTTAATAAAAAAAAACTATCAATAACTATAAGGGACCATTTTACTCTTACATCCACCTTAATTGGTTCTATTATTTTTCTATCATAACCTCCAAGCAACCAAAAATTGGAAAAAGGAAACATAAGTCAATGAGACAAACAAATGAATACAGAGGCAATAATAATGTATAATAAGATACTTTAACCTCACCTTTCATACAACCTTTAATAATGACCTATTAGTGGTTTCTTTTATATAAAAAAAAATAGAATTTGTTGCACTAAACCTTAACCTTGTTGGTATTACAATTATAATTTCCAATGCAGCTAACTCTAATGACTAATAAATTGTATATTAAGTTTATTTAATAGCTAATTAATTCAAAAAAGTGATGTTTTAATTTACAACACCAATGAGGCTCTCTTCTGTTCAACTTATTTTAACTTAATTAAAAAGATAAGATAAGATAATATCGAGATAAAATCGTATAAGTATAACGGGACTTAAATAAACCTACCTAATTAAATATAGTTTATAATATCTTGTAATATTAAGCTTCTTGAATTTGAGAAGTGGCTCATTATATATCATGTGATTTCATAAATTTAACTACAATAGCATTGCTTCATACACGTAGAAATGAAATATTTGTCACGACTCACGAGCATAAGCACATTATCTTTTTTTCCCCTTTAATATAACTTGTAATAATAATGTTATATTTTTTGCCGCTATAATATGGTGTATATGTGTTTAAGGATAACCAAAGAACAGAAAACAACCCAAAATCTGATTATAGAAAGTTCTAAAATATCACACCTTAAAAAAAATTAGGGTAATGACACAAGAAAAGTGTATATTGTTTAGGAGTTTGTTGAATATAATGTAATGTAAACACGTATATTATCAGTCTTAAATATAATGTAAATTCATGAACAAGTGCATAAAATAAGGTAAACACGCATATTAAATTTTATAATTGTGTTTTTTAATAATATATATTATTAATCTTTTTAATAAAATTATCACTGCTATAATAATTTCCATCAAGTTCTAATAAGATAAAATAAGATAAGATTAGATAAGTTCAAAAAAGACAAAATAAGTTGAATCAAACGGACCCTAAATTTAAATAAACTCATCACTAACCAATTTGGACAAGGATAACGCTCCCTAAGAGAGGAGTGAGTACTTGCACGTTGGGTCTCACCTTTGCATATAAGTGTCACACATCTAAATCATTTTCCCACTTCTTATGATAAGATATGGCATTAATTAATTGCATTAAAAAATGTAGGAAGTGAATCCCTACGAAGCACAAGTCAACGATTTTAAGTTCAAACGAACAAAAAAAGCGAAATGAAGATATAAAATTTCAAAGCTAATAAAATTCTAATTCTTCTTATTGTTTGGGAAGTTGCTTACTGACAACCGAGAACTTCAAGGAATAAACTTCGAAGACTATCCGAAGAGTTTATCCTAATCAATTAATCCTTCTAAGTATTCCAGTTTACATGTGAAAAAAAAAGCATAAAAGTTGACAGATGAGAGGTTTGCAGGGGTGTTTGATGTTGTAAATCCACTTGATATGGACCCCACACCAAATCCTCTCTCTTGTTGACGTGCTATTTGTTCTCCATTTAAACCATTCAGTACATATATGAAATCTGAAGAAACTAGATCTTTTGATTTACTTCACTAACCACAATGCATGAATCATAGACGTACATATGCAACTTCAAAAGGAGGCAAAAGGATGTAAAGAAGCAAGTAGAAGAGGAAGTAAAGAAAATCCAATGCTTCTAATAATGCAATGCGCCAGAGGATGAATGAAGCACCAAAAAAGAGCTCTCCAAACAATCTTCAAAAGGAGCTAAAACTGTCAAGCACTGCTCTCATAATGAGATGAGGGAGACTACCTACGACAGTCTCAACATAACTTCTTTCCATAGGTTGCATGGGTAATCAGCGTGAACAGAACATGATTTACCAGGCCGCATATAACAAGGTGCAAACATGAGTTACAAGTATCTGAATTAATAGAAATGATTACCCTCGAATGAATTGTTGAATCTAATGTTTTGAGTAACAGAAAAATTTGACACCACAAAACCCAAGTTTGGAGTGAGTTTAACGCAAGTCTTGGGGATGAGTCTTTGCTTCAAACTCTCCCGAGAATTCTATCAGACTTGCGTTAATGCAGTTTGTAAAGTGGAGGAGTCTTTACACGAGTCTTAAAAATTAAGACTCGACTTGTCCAAAGATGAAATGGATTCAATAAAATAATGTTTAAAGTAATGTGGAGCGAGTTTGAAGAGAGTCCAAGGGATAAAGTATGGAACAGGAATGAGTTTGAACCATAAAAAAGTTGGTAAATTTAGTGGAAAGCTGATATGGCACCATCTGGAGTTTGGAGTAGAGTCTGAGGGATAAACTTACAAGGATACTATTCTCATATTGGTCCTACATCAGAGTTCACTAACTCATCAGAGGAAAAAAAAAAAAAAACACAATTGACACCCGTTAATTGGCAAATGGTAGAGTGGTAAGGGGGGCAAAGATGGAGGAGAACAATGAGGATTTGGACCCCCAAAAAAGAGAGCAAACTTCAACTTGGAAATAAGGAATTGGTAACGTGGAAGTTGGGATCAGTATTAGAAAGATATTTGCATACTTGGACTTATTAAGATATATATCAGACTTAGGATTAATATGTAAAGACACCAAGCTTCGAGTTTATGAAGTCAAATTTTTCCAGAAATACAATTTGTAAGCATCAGTCGCTTGAAGCAGGATAATCATGCATGTCATGTAATGAGGAGTAATTTTCAAAAGCAGATGACCGCACCATCTGCAGGGCACGCACATTCCCGTTTCTCAAATATCAGCAAGAAAAATAATCACGCTATCAAAATGACTCAATTCGTAATACCTCTATATCAGATACACAATCCACCCACATCAGGCAATTTACCATCTGATTTACAGGAAGCGGCTTGGGTAATTGGTAGAACCTTCTTCCCTTGCTTCCCTCTTTTACCCCTTCTAGCATGAGCTTCAAGGTCGCTGATGACACAATTGAAATTAATATTAGGACTAATAAAGGAGGCATAAGCAGGATGCAGTTTCTTTGTTCAAATTAATGCTACAGTCGCTGCCTCACAAAAACTGCAGGTAATTTGGGGAGAAAGTACTCGCAGTACTTCAATCAATAAAATCAAGGTCATCAAAAGTTTCTGCAATCAATGGCACCACTAACCTAGGAAAGATCGGCTTTCTATTTTTATTTTTACTTTTATTTTAAATAAAATTAAACTTGGTGAGCTAAATAAAAGAAACAATACTTAAAAGTATCCCTCCTCGCTCAAAGCAACCGAAAGCAACTAACTCCCTGCCAAGGAATGAGGACTAGACTATGACAAAATAACTAGAATCTCCATCGCTAGGAAAGTCAACTATTCATCAATGCCAATACCAGCATAAAGCAACTTCTTGTTATCTTTGAAAATCTTGTAAATGTTTACTATAGGTCTAAAGCAGCTTATAGTGAACAGAACACAATGCACACTATCCTGAAGGAACAAGTTAAGGAATAAAGAGCATACACTGCAACTTTAGAACATGTCTTTCCAGAAGCTGTTCCACAACACGCTTTATATTTCTTCTTTGATCCGCATGGGCAAACCTTATTTCTAGGAATTTTCTGCGACTGTCAAAGATAAGTTGTGAACAAACTCAGCCCTATCTTAAAAGAACCATATAGTATAAGAAAAACACCAGGCGTTCAACATGCACTTCTAAAGATAGGGACATTAAGTATGATCTTGACAATCGCACCTTAAAACATGAAACCGGTAAGAGAAAATAGTCTTAAATGGAAGAATAAATAGAGCACCTTGTCACCCTTGGTAGATGTCTTATTGCAATCAACTGTTTCAATGTGGTTTGGTTGATCTTTTCCCTCAGCACTAACTCTGTTTACTTCTTGCTTTTCAGAATGTGTACTTTCATCATTTTCTATATAATCAAGCAAAATAGAATCGATAAGAGAATTACAATATAAAAGCAAAATGATACAAAGAATAAGTTGAATTCAGTATGACAAGAGTATAAAACCAAACATTCTACATCATATAACATGAGAAACACAAACCAACCAATACAAACACAAAGATAATATAAAGAAAAAAAATATAGTTCAACAAAATACACACAACAGTAGCACAAAAGTGAGCAGATAGCAGAAGCAATAACAGTCATATAATCATAGGGACATAAAAGAACTTTCTGCAATTTCGAATCTAAAAATTAACACACCCTAAACTTCTATTAAGAGCTTTGTCCTAAGTAAAATTGTAACAGATCAGCACTCACAAACAAGGACCAAGATTCACTTCACCTATACTAGACGCAAGAAGAGGTCATTCCTGAGATAATTATATTATAAAGCAGTGAGAATTTTGTCATGGCAGAAGTAGTGGAAACTTCATAAGGAAGTAAAGGATTTTAGTAAAAAAGTTAGTTATAGAGAGAATATGATGTAATGAGGGAGAACTATATATATATATATATAATATATATATATATATAAGAGAGAGAGAAAGGGAGATCATTTAAATATTGTGTGTTTCTCCTTCTAAAGAGTATCCTAGTTACTCAAAATTTGGGAAATGTATTGAAGCGTTCATTGCCTTATTCATACAATTACTATATCTTACCCCCCCCCTCTTCTTCCTTAGTTGATCTACTTCTTCATAACTCTCTATTCTATTACAGAAATCCAGTTGTAAAAAGTCTTTCCCAGTCACCCAGATGTCTATCTAACTATCACATGCAGCAGGCCAACTTGCTTCCAAAAACATCTAATAAATATTTTTTCCCTAGAACAAAGCTACTGAACATTATCATGTTACGTAAATCAGCATAAACAAATACCAATCAATCATTACCATTTCTATCAGATCCATGACAAGCACCATTTTCCTCTAATAGTTCTTCAACTTCTTGTTCTGCTATCAAGAATTCAACTGCGGCATCAACATCACCATCCATTTGTAGTAAAACCTGCAGATAATTAAGTAAACAAGTGCCTTTTACTTCAGAATGTAATAGACTAGCCTAGGGGGCAGGGGCAATATTGGTAATAAACACTAGTTATTATGTTAGCTTGAGGAGTAAGGCAAGTAGACTATAAATAGAGGAGATTAGGGAGAGAAAAGATGAAAAAGAATATATTGGAGAGTTTATGTTAGTGTTAGCTTTGGGAGTGTGTCAAGTCACTCGAATACTTGCAATCTATCTTTCATTTCTGTAATTTTCATTGTTATCAACCAAAAATCATCTTCTTCCTTATTTTTTCTGCCCAAATTTATCATTTCATTACAAATGGTATCGGGAGCAGGTCGATTCGGTGGAAATTAAGTTGCTGATTTTTCGATTTCACACTCAAAAAAACACAAAGGGAAGAATGCAGCAGTTAAGAAATCTGATCAGTGAGGGGTTTACAGAAATCATGAGGAACTTGACTTCAAGGTATCCAGATCTAAATAAATTGCAACACATCCCGGTCGAGCTTCAACTCCCTCTATTTGATGGAAGAAAGCTCGGATGAATGGATCTCGGGAGATGGAAGAGTACTTCCAACTTTTCTGGTTTAGTGAAGCGAGAGAAGTTGAAGGCCGCCATTGTTGGATGCGAAGGTGAAGCATTACAATGGTTTTTCGGGAGCATCAACGGCGGCCCATCCAGGCAGTGGGATGAGTCGAAGTTACGGGTGGTGCGGTGTTTCCCTTCTACACCGGTGTTTTCGCATCAAGTGCGGGTTGTACAACCGGCTTCGAAAGAGGTGGTAGAAGTGATGAAACCCTCGGTGGTTTCCCCCCAAGAAAGTCAAACCACCACCATTAACTTTCAAGAGAAACTTGAAGAGGAAGACAACCAACCTATGTACGAAGCGGAAGAGTCAAATCTAAAGAATAGTGCCTTTGAAAAATTTTTTGGAGTTTATCACACCGGCGAAGAGTCACCGACCGGCGGAAAATAAGGTGGGTTTGCAGGAGTATGCACCAGTGGAGGTGGATTTGGTGGTTTCATGGATGTAAAAGAAAGTAGATCGAAAGTTCCGTTGTTGGAGGAGTGGGTGGTGGGTCGGGGTGGACTCATGGGTGACCCAACCTCGGGAGTATTCGAGAGATGTGGTGCTGAAAATTGCGGTTCCAAGGTGCTCGGGGTGGCCAAGGCGGCTACAATGTTGGCGGAGGAATTGAGAACCACCAGGGAACCAGCCTCCAACTCAGTCCGGAGAGAGGAAAACGAGTGGTGTAAATGGATGCAGTGGGATGCGGGTCCGGTGGTGGGCCAGGTAAGATCGCCGGTGAAGTTTTCAAGCTCGCCGCCACGAGAAGAGGTAGATCCGGTGGTGGTGGTCACAAAGAGAGGCGCTGGATTTTTGTTGTTGAAAAGTGGCGCGTGCAAAGAGATTTTCCTGAAGTCGTCGTTGGCCGGGAGAAACCACATTGAGTTCCTTACCTGTCTTGGAGAGGAAGACAATTCTAGAAGCCTTTGTTGTGGGCAATTTTAGTAAATAGCCGAGTTCATTTCAATGACCTGGCACATAATTTTTCAGGTGAGTTCAGGATGCTTAAATCCATATATTTTAAACCCACCTCTTCTGCAGTTTATGAAGTCCGAAATTTTAATGAGCCCATTAAACCTATGCCCAACTCCCCATTTCCAGTTCAAAAGACTTGCGACCCACTTTTAAACAATGAGCTGGGGGCCAAGTTTGACCATTCCCTTTCCAACCCACCAATTATAAAACCCATCAATGAGCCTCACTCACTTTCTATTTTCTTCACCAAACTTTTACAACAAAACCCTCTTAATTTCTTGTACCCAAAAAGCTAACCCAAACATCCAACCCAATTCTTCAACACATATTTTTTAACATTAAAATCCATAGTTCTACCGATTGTCAAAGCCTAGCCTTTTTACCCAAATTTTCAAACCCATTTATTCCACTTTATGTTATCTTTACTTCAATTCTCTTAAGGGATATGAACTTGGACCCAAAGTTGCTTATTCAGTCATTAACGCAAAGACTTTTAACCAAATTCTACCGCCACTTTTCCCTACCCAAAGAACTCACTACTTCACCCAACCATTTGTTTACTAATCTCATCAAAACCTTCCCACCAAACTTCCTTTCAAGTCCCCCGTAATCCGCACACTCCCCTTCACAATTCAACCTCTACCCACTTTACTACTTTTTCCCCGTCCGAGCCGCTGAATTCTTCGGCCATGGGTAAGTCACTTAAATTCTTGAAATCAACACTCGACACGGAGGAGCTCATACGACAAAGCGAACCATGTTTCGAAGATGGAAGTCACCACCGCCGCAATTGTCGAGCATTCGGTGCAAATTCATATCCACCTTGAGGACAAGGTGAAAGTTTAGGTGGCCGGTATTGTAATAGACTAGCCTAGGGGCGGGGGCAATATTGGTAATAAACACTAGTTATTATGTTAGCTTGAGGAGTAAGGCAAGTAGACTATAAATAGAGGAGATTAGGGAGAGAAAAGATGAAAAAGAATATATTGGAGAGTTTATGTTAATGTTAGCTTTGGGAGTGTGTCAAGTCACTCGAATACTTGCAATCTATCTTTTATTTCGTAATTTTCATTGTTATCAACCAAAAATCATCATCTTCTTCCTTATTTTTACCGCCCAAATTTATCAGTTCATTACACAGAATCACCATAACTTGCTTATACACATCCCAATCTCACACGTATCAATATGTAGAAAGATTTTGAAAACTTTAGTTTGCAGCATCAGAAGAAGATGCTACACTAAAAGCTTAAAGAGGAAACATAAAGTAAAGAGAGAAGAAAGAATGATTACTCTTGAGTCTTGGTTGTTCTATCCAACTAAAATTATAACACTTCGTTGCCTCTTAATGTACTTATTGTTGGTATTTTATCACAAACTTTAACTAAAACTAAGATTTCCTGCCAAGATTCTCATCCCATACGACCTAATGTTCTTCATACTTGTTCAAATTCATAGCACCAGATCGATCTGCCAATTAACCTAGTTGTCAATGCTCCTAGACAGTCAGTAATCGAAACTTACTATCTAATTATTACGAAACATAAACTAAATAAAAATGCATAAAGTGGCTGAATATATGTTATTACCTGCCCCACTTGTTCAGCATCATCAAAGCCACTGCCTGCCATGACCATATTGAGAGCTCCTTCATGAATAACATTTTTTGAAGTTCTGGCCTTTGATTGAGCACCTGTACTTTTTGCTTCTTGTGAACTTGCTGTAAGATTAACATCACCCTATATAAGTAAAAAAAAATTAGGTTTCCTCCAAGCAGAGTGTCAATTTACATAACATTTGAAGGGTCAAGAAACATCAGGATTTGAGGCCTACAGATAGGGGACCTTTATAATTATAGGTTTAGCTGGTCCGCTGCAAAGATCTTCCTTTAATCTCACACTGTTGTAATGCTCTCCGTCATGATAAGACCTGTATAAAGGTAATTGTAGGTCATGTTGGTGAATATGACAAAAGACTCACAAGGTCTGTTTACAATCAATCACGCTGCATGTGCAACGACACTATCGAAGAAAAATAAATCAACAAACTCAAATGATATTGGCAGGTGCATATAATCATCAAGTGTGTGTAAAGAGTGTGTGAAGGGAGTGTGTGAAGGGAGTGTGTGTAAAGAGTAGCTTTAGGCAGAACAAAACCGCATAACTTCCCTTGGGCATACCAGCACATAAAAACAAGTTGAAACCTTGGTTTGCAAGTGTGAGGGAAAGGGGTAAATCTCCATACCACTTAGATCCACTTAGGAGTTGTCTAATAAAAACATCTAGGTTCACTCAATTTGCCCGTGCTTATTCCATGTTTTGCGGCCAAACTAACACCTTTTGTCGCTTTTGAAGATTCATCAAATATAAGAGAAAAAATTGACAGATTTTGGTAGATTCAAAGGCTTTCACAGATTGCGGTCTTTCTTTGTCGATTTAGGACATGTAGAAAGGAGATGGATATTGATGGATCCTACTCTGCTTCTGCTTATTGCGATGACTTATTGAAACTTTACAAGGAAGATGACATTCTTTTAAAAGAAGATATGCAGGACAAATATAATAGAGATGTCAGCATTAATGTGAAACATTGGGCCCTTTGTTTGAAAATCCAGAAAACAGGAAGTTTAGTATTGATAGCATTAGTACAAGTATGTCACCTAAAGAGGACAACTATGCTGCTTTCTTTAACTCCTTAATTTTCTATCTACACATGAACTTGCAGGTCCTAGTATAAGCGAAGAGGATAAATGCAAAGCTATCCTGTTCATCCTGTTGGGGGTAATTATACCCCGGAGAGTTGGTGAATAAGGGGTGGTTGTTTGCAATGATACAAGGAACGCGGGACGGAGCCACGTTTTCCGATCTGGGTCGTTCGTCCCCGATCGCGGAACAAACGCGACCCAGATCGCCGGGGGTCGCGAATCAGTTCGTGCATCCAAGCGAACCCTTTTGGCCGGAGAGATTGAGGGCTAAGTCGAGAATTAGGGCAAAATTTCAAAACCTAGATATGGGGTTTGGGTATAGAAAACCCTAGATCTAGAAATTGGGGATGAATTGTGTGATGTCTTATATGGAGACATTGGGGCTTTTGCTCAGCATCTTGAGTCGTGTTTAATGGTATAATTTTCTGGTCGAAATATTACTCGCCGGCCAATCCTCCGGCCACCAGCCACCGTAGAGAAGAGGGGCTAGAGGAAAAAATGTTTATTGAAAAAATAAAAGCAACAGTGAAGGCTGAAGGCTGAAGCATAGACTTTTCTTTCTTTATTAATTACTCCTGCAGTGCTATCATTCGTTGGCCAATACAGCTACAGTGAGGAGTATTTAAAAGTACTACAGCTGTAGTGTACTTACCTCCCTTTTTTTTTTTTTTTTTTTTAAATTTAAGTCTTTAGTTTAACTTTTAATCTTGTATTTGAATTCTGAAATTTTTAGAATGAAATCAGATTATCAGAAATTAGAAATCAAGATTTCGAATTTTTTTCTTATTGCATTTTAATTTTAGTTTCTAAATTTATTGAAAAAAAATCAGTAAAAAATGACCCAACGTTCCCGATTCACCCAAGGTAGCGTTTCCCGTACCCGTTTCCGTACCACGTTTCGCATCGACTCTCGTTCCTTGTATCATTGGTTGTTTGTAATTAACCCACTAGAAGGTGAGTGACCCACGAGGCTATATAAAGGGAACGGATATGCTGTGTAAGTAGTCTAAGTACGTAAGTAAGGTGACTTCTTACAAGTCGGCATCAAGGTCTCTTCCAAGTCTGTTCTACATGTAGTAGAAAGGGATAAATAGCAGTACAAAAACTTGTGTGACTCTCACGGATTAATAAACGCGAGTTATTGGATATGGGTCTGGTGAAGCTTCTTCGTTGGAACGTTAAAGGGCTGGAAAATGCAGGCTTTAATGCGCTTAAGATGTTTGATGCATTTCAAGCTGTACAATGTCCAAGAATAAGAATTACGAAATATTGGCAGTATTTATTCTTCCGGGGATTCTAGTTACCGGGGAGTTATAATTGTTTTGGATGCTAGGCTGGATCCTAAGATTCAATACTAGCTGTGGGGTCTAATTTATGTCTGTCCTCAGTACTTAAAGAAGTAAAAGGTCGTATGGTTTATGGTTCCTCCTGCCCTTGTCCCCAATAAGCTTACTTTGGCCAGTTAGCAGACCTAATTTGCAAATTAAACTGTAAGCTATTTCAATATACTTCACTATGGTCATAGGAGAAGTAATTTTATGATAACTTTGAGTACGAGGGTTAATAAACCCTTGTATGGCTGTATCCAAGACTGTAATTCAATTGATATCCTTTTGGTTAAAGCTAAAGGAAACATAAGTTGCCTTCAAACTCACAAGTTTATGTGTACTAAAGGATGGATGGAGGATTCTCCTATATTGGTGTAGAACCTTAGTGTTAGAACCATTTCAAATCACGAGGTTGCTGGAGGTCTGGATTGATATCAGTCTCGTAGGGAAGTGGCTTGTGAAGGAAGTGGAGAATCTGAACATAGATGAATTTGGGGATGTCAAGAGCTTAGGATCGATAAGAAACATCCTGTTAAGGCTATCCACATGAAGCATGTCGATTTGCACACAGATAAGATGGAGCATAATTGAATTACTCTTAGGCACAAGCTGGAGTTAACACCTTAAAGGGACCAAAGTATGATGTGATGAACTAGCATAACTTGGACTAATTAAGGACAAGATTTAACAAAGTAAACTCAGAGTTGGATTGATAATTTTCTGTAAAAACTGATAATAGAAAGATAAATACAAGCTTTCGAGAGGCTTGCTCTCTCCCAAAAGAACTCTTAAAAGTTCACTAGAAAACACTCATCAAAATTCAGCATATCTTTCCCTTTCTCATTACTCCTATATATAGAGTATTTCCCTTAATAACCTACCTAGCTTATTCTCCAAGCAACTAATCAAGATAATACCTAAATTACCCTCCCCTAATATCAGTTCATTACATTACCGGCCGCCCAAACATTCACCTTGTCCTCAAGGTGGATAGAAATTAGCACTTGATTCTCGGCGTTGGCAGCAACAATGATATGTGTTCCTTGTGTTGTGACACTCAAAACTGAGATTGGGATTCCTCATGCCTTGAAGCTCCTTTTTGTGAGGTATTGACCTTCCACTAATGGCCTCACTATTGAGCAATAGTATTGGGATTTGCTATGGAATGATGTAATCAGGAGGATAAGTTTGCTCTTGAGAGTTGGTGGTTTTGAGAAATGGGTTTGGAATGGTGCGTTTGTAGGATGGAGGCAAGAAAAGAAAGTTGGATGTAGAAAAACATGGGCAGGAATACTAATGGGTTGGTTGGGGAATTTGGATTTTAAAAGTGGAGGGTTAGAAAAACAGGTCGATTTGATGGGAAATGTTGGAGGGGTTTTTTAAAAGGTGGACTGGATTGGGTTATGGACTGGGTCGTGAGATGGGTGGGGTGATAGGTTTTAAAAGATTGGGGAATCAAATGGGGCTTAGAGTTATAAAACTTGAACCTGGGCCTTCTCTTATCATAATAAGGGAGGAAAAAACAGAGAAAAATGGTGCCCATTTCAGATGAGGCTATTTTGGGCTTTAAGTCCAAGACGTTGAGATAAAAGTGAGTAGGCCCAAATTCTTGCGTTGTGAGTCCAGGTAAATGACCGACCTCATTTATTGAGTCAGCATTGGAGGTGAGATGCAATTTGAATATTCCCTGTCACATCTTTTCCTCCAGGCACGTGTATTTGCTATGCCAACTTTGTGTGTAATTCCAAAAGCGCCCTTAATGATATTTTCTGAAGTTGGCTTTCTTTGCAAGCCAATGGGTGACTCAAAGAAATCTTCCCCAACACACTTCTCTTTCACCCTCTCTCTTTAGATCCGGAACCTTCTTGAAGGCTTCTTTCAAGAGCCGCTCCCCACTGCCATTTAGAACTCCGCCGACTTTGTTGAGAGCAACGCCGGCAACCCCACCACCTCGCACCACCTAATATATCGGATAAACCATATCGACCTCCACCGACAAATCTGCCGACACGGTCACTTTGCCTTTCACTACATTTGCCACCAATCCCCAAGGTGGTGCTCCTTGTTAACCGGTGGTGGTTGAGACTTCCTCCACCATTACAAAATCCGATAACCACTCCTCGACCACCACAAGATCTCGCTTCCCCTAGACTCATCCGGAAAGACAACTCCGGATCTACCACCCCGAGCACCGTCGCCGAAGACGCCGGGCCTCCACCGGAGCCACCGCATCCAAGACTTCCTTTCTCAAATAATTTTCTCTTCCCTTTTCTCGAGAACAAAGAAAGGCGAAGCCGATGAAGCCATCGGAAGGATCGCTGCGCTCTCGCCCAACCTCGCTTCGTTCGTGTTTTCTTGAGGGCTCGCCATAATTTCATCTTTTTGGTGGTTTTCTATGCATCCATTTATCAAGCACACCAATCGAGCAACCAAATTCACCGAAAACATAGTTGAGGCTGTTTTCGGTTCTTCCATTCCCTTCTTGAATCCGCTCCTCCGGAAACTCCTCCTCCTCGAGAGCCTCTTCCATGAGCTCCTCTTTAATCATCTCTATTTCACGTTTGATTGGAGCCAATGCCCTATCAACTATACGCCATATGTCCTCACACAACTTCTCTCCCAATTGCTTTGAGATCTCGTCCATCTTTTCACTGAAGTTCTTTTTGAACTCCTCTATGTCAAAAACTCTAGTTCCAGGTGAACTCCATTGCGAACCTTTTTTTTTTGTGTGAAATCAAAAAATCAAGAACTTAACCTCCCCGAATGAATCGTCTTGCTCCGGTACCATTTGTGATGAACTAGCATAACTTGGACTAATTAAGGACAAGATTTAACAAAGTAAACTCGTAGTTGGATTGATAATTTTCTCGGAAAAACGATAATAGAAAGATAAATACAAGCTTTCGAGAGGCTTGCTCTCTCCCAACAAAACTCTTAAAAGTTCACTATAAACACTCATCAAAATTCAGCATATCTTTCCCTTTCTCATTACTCCTATATATAGAGTATTTCCCTTAATAACCTACCTAACTTATTCTCCAAGCAACTAATCAAGATAATACCTAAATTACCCTCCCCCTAATATCAGTTCATTACATATGAGTTCAAAGATGGAATACGAACAGGTTAAAGAGAGGAATTTATTTCAAAGATTTTCTTTCCGGTGCTGGATAAATGGAGCCGCCAAGGAGTAGAAGTCATATAAATAAGCTTATGGTGGATGTCCTTTGGAAGGGAGCAAGAGATTTTTCTGAGATAATCATATATTTTTATGAGGAGCTTTTCAAGTAGGAAATGTTGAGCTTTTAGAGGAAATCATGAAAGCAATCTTTAGCATGGAGATTGCTAAACACCAAGGCCTAAATTCCTTTCAGAAAAATCGGTATGCGGTCAAATATAATTTACTGAAGCTGTTTTAGGATCTCTAGAAAGTTGCGGTTGTTTTTAGAACACACACTCCATCTCCCACAGACCCTGATTTGATTCAGCTGTTTCAGGATCTCTAGAAAGTTGCAGTTGTTTTCCAGGACACACACTCCATCTCCCACACACCCCCTTGGGTTCTAGAACGAGTCTAGCCTGTAATCCTGGTGATCAGTGTTCAGAACATCTGAGTCAGTTCTTGCCTAACAGGATTGGTATTATAATTCATTCTTGCAGGAACATATTGTTTTATTGAGGAAAAACAAATGTTAATGCAGCTTCTATAGCAAAATTTGCATGCCACAAGGAGAAAGGACAGAGAAGGTACCCTCTTTAAATTGGATTTCAATGGAACTTCCATTGACCTAAAGTTTCTTCCACAGAGTTGTTAATTGGCGTGTTTTGGAAATAGATTGAGAAGGTGGACTGGAGGTTGACTTTTTTCCTGTAGTTTCTTGGTTCTAGTTGATGAGTATCCAAAAAAATGATTTAATACCTGTCGAGCGTTGATATTTGATTAATACAAGGTAACCCTTTGTCCCATCTCGTATGTCCCACTGTAGTATACTTCCTCCGTTTTTTTATAGATGCTACATAGAGAAAGTGGGGAGTTTTTAAGAAAGGTAGAGAGAGAAAGTGGGGGACCACCACTTTTTGAATAAATAAACATCTGTTAAGGAAAAAATATGGGTATTTTAAAGGAGAAAGTGGAGGACCACCAACTTTTAAATAGTATTTTAAAATCTTTATGGTGAAAAGGGATCCATTTATGGTATGTAGCATCTAGTAGCATCCATAAAAAAACGGAGGAAGTATGTCTTAAGCAAATTTGTGTCTCAACCGAGTCCAAACGCACAATCAAAGACATTGTACTACAACTCTATGACGAATCATCATATTCTTGTGAGCAAAAGGATCAAGGGTGTAGCAGTGCAACAACTAGAACCATCTTGTTTGCAGCTAGAGCCTAGAGACAAAACCTAAGTTAATAAGTAAAGATACCAACTAAACTTCTGGATGTTAAAGGTTCCTGATCTTACATCTAATATTCAAAATAACCTGTTGCATTATATATGCCAGAAAAAAAAATCAGATAGTATATTGAAAATTCTTAGTGACAATGAATCATGGCAAATTCATATTCAGGAAAGAGCATTTTCTGGCACCAATGTACAACAGAGTTTCAGAAAATAAAAGTCAAGTGACATGCCAGTTATCAACCATCAACACCGCAAAAAGATTGCAATATATTGTATGCATTATAAGAATGTAGAAAATATCTAAGGGTCATCCTATAAAAGCAAGAATATAAAACCATGTCCTTAATTCAATGGTTTCCACAATAATCTATGGATCATAAGCACTTATGCAGTAGATAATTAGCTATGAAGCGTGATCACCACGAGAGATCCCATAGAAGAAGTTTGAGCCATTATCTATAACACGCAACATTACAAAGCAAAAAAAAAAAAAAAAAAAAAGAACTTACAAATGAATCATGCGAGCCTTCTGGTTATCGAAATTTCTTATGTACCAACGAGGTGACATATGCTGCATAATGATCAAAATGGACAAAGATCAATTCAGTATGGTGACAGAGGCAGATCTCTGTTAAGGAATTCCATGCAGAACTCCAACTTAAAGAAGTGTAAAGCATAACAGCAATATATGTCGCAGAAATTTCAATTCAGCTCTTTAAAGTATGAGTAAAAGTGAGTACAAAGTTAGTTGATGGATAGGAGTTCACCAACAAATTCAAATGATAAACATAAGCATTACTATCAAAGCTGAACGCCTGAACCAATCGAAGGGAGCCCAAAAGATATATCAAGAAGCAAGGCAGGAAAAAAAGGGATCCATAGAATCTAATTGACTGAGGAAGGGGGGAAACCTTACACGATGAATACAGATGTTATTACGAGTCACAAGAGAAGCTGCTTGCAATTCCATATGTCCAGCCCATGTGCCATCCTTTTCCATTGACTGGCAGTATTCATCAAATGGGACTTCATCCTCAATAAAAGGCTCAAACATATCACGATTTTTCTGTTTAACATTGATCAAAAAGTGAGAAGTCCTTCTGAATCATACCCAAACTATTAGAATGACCATAAAGGCATAAACACTCATTTCATCTAGAAAATATGATAACTCAGAACTTATCTAGCTCTTCAACAAGTTCCAAAATAAGACAATCCCACAAGTGGAACAACTGATGGAGTTAGATTTAAAAAAAACTCAGATTCTGCACCATACGAACTAATAAAGTTAGACAGCAACACAATCAACCAACATTTATAAACTTTCATCGATTTTTCTAAGCAACTGAATGCACGTGTATTTAGAAGTTATAAATGATAAAAGAGTAATATAAACTTTAATATCTCAAATCCATAAAGTTACGGGAGGAGGGTGGAGAAAGCAACACCTAGGAGGAAACTACCTACCACGGTTACATACCACAATATACTGCACAACCATACGGCGATATTTTTCTTGTTCCTCTTCATTGCCCTCTAACTGATCAGCCAAAGCCCTGCAAACTAAAGAAAATCATCAACTCAGATCTCAATCAGCTAGTCTAGCACATGGTTTTAGGAGCAGAGCATACCAAAACAAATATTCCGTGTAAAATATTACCCATGAAAAGAGAGAATTTCATGTAAGCATGCAACTTATGATGATTCTCAGTAAAGCTAGGTGACAATATCAATAACCAAACCATCCATGTTTTAATTAGAACCAGATATTCTCCAGTAAACACTGACCTGAAAAAGCAATTACCATCAGCCGTCACTTGGATAATCTTCAATCCCAACATATCAAGCTGAGCACGAAAGTTACAAATGTCACCCTGCTTCCCATGCTTTTTGGTCTGGCCACAATACATATATCTATATAAGAATCACAAAAATCAATAATATATGATAAAATTTCACTACATCACCATTCACCGTCATGGAACACTGGAACCCCAACATCCATCAAATTGTTCCTTCGTCATCATACACAAGCCATGGTTTTGTGTAAGGTTGACACTTAGATAGTTAATTACATGCTTACATTACTCAAATTCTTCATTAAACCCAAAGTAGAACCACACCAATAGCTGCACTTAGGTCCTATTATTTACACCTTAACAGATAAGTTTCGGTTTCGTTTTGGCCCAATAAGTTCTTATAAGTTCGCAAAACGTTCAAATGATGGAAATTCAAGCGAATAAAGCCTAATCTTATACATCAGTGTTATATTACTCCAATTCTTCAATTTGCCCACAAAAAATAAAAGGATACAACTAATATTAGCCAAATCCGACCTCTAGGCATAAGCACATACATCTTATTCTTCGGAAAATTTATTCACCAAATCATCAAATAATCCACAGTACTTTAATTTAATTTAATTTGCTTAGCTGAGGACAACATAAAAAAAAATACTAAACTAACGCAATTTCAGTGGAAATTTCTCCAGAAATCAAATATAGTACTGCAATATTTAGCATTAATTACTAAATTAATCCAGCCAAAGCTTCATAGATAAGTTAAATCATCGAAAATTCACAAAAAAAATCATTTCAGCAGGCATACGAATGTAATTTTAGAACATAATAATTCATAAGAATTAGGGCAAACAAAACAAAATTGCAACAAAGATAAACGGAAAAAAAATTACAGCAAGTATTTAATTAAAGAAATTAGAATGTAATTACTTGTGGTTGTTTCCGAGGTTTGGATTTATGATGCTTAGTTTGTACCATAATTTTTCACTTTATTTTAAAGAATTTAGCTTCGAACAGTAGGATATTTCCGGCGCTTTTCGCAAGCTATAAGCTCTCTGTTATCTGCTCTGTTGAATTGTAGTTAAACCCGCTAAAGAAGGAGAGAGAAAAGTTAAAGAAAGTACGAAGCAGTAAACTGCTCTGAGTAAATATTTATTTAGGTTTTGATGGTGTTTTTTCAAAGAGTCTTGGCCTAGATTTTAACGGGCCAGTTCTGATAATTTTAAACGGCTAGGTGTCTTAATGGGTTTTACCTTTTACGGGCTCTTAGTGAGTTGGACCTTTAATGGGTCATATTTTATACTTCCTCAGTGTCAAAATATAATGCTTGTTTTCATTTTGGGTGTCCTAAAATATAATGTTCGTTTCTATTTAAAAATATTATTTTTTCCTAATATATCCCAATTGTCATGTTTTTATTCTCAATATGTTCTCATTTTTCCTTGAAATTCTTGACCCTCATTTACGGTGACTTTAACCATTACACATTTTCTCTTTCCTCTCATTTTAAATTCGTTAATCTTTATTAGTTGTAGCAATTTATTGTTTCCAATGCAAGTATATCATTTAAACCAAATGATAAAAGATTCAACTTCTTCCCTTGATTCCCGTGAAAAGATACAAACAAGCATTATATTTTGGGGCAGATGGAGTATCTATTTTGAGATATCGAAAAGGGTTGTAGAATGTGTCATGCAAATGTTGAGTTCGATAACATGGCTCGATTAGGAGACAACGATGAGAGATGGCGATGCGCTGATATTAATCGCGATTTTCCTTGGGAGGTATAAGAAAGGGATTGTAATAATACTAATTCATGTAAAAGAAAAGGTTAATTCTCTGTTGTTTTAAACGTTGTATCTATCTATGGGATAGGGATAGAGGAAGAGGAAAAACTGAGGAATGCTTATGGGTGGGGTTTATAACTATAAGAAAGCTTTTGTTAACATGTCAAGAGTTAAAAAGAAAAGGGGCTTTTAATTTTGGTGGCTAGTACACTATAACCACGATCCACGAGCTAAACATTAATAAATTGGTTGAAATGGCTGATGGAGAGATTAAATGCAACAAGGGAAATATTATACCATCAACATTAAGGCATATACTAAAAAAAACCAAGGGAAGTATATATGATAGATTATGTTTGAAATTTAATCATGCAATGTACATTTATCAAGTATCACAATCTGAGGTATTAATAGTATGTATGCAATATCTTTTCAAAAAAAAAAATAGTATGTATGCAATAAGCTAAGTGGTGGGTTAGTTGCCAATATATTGTCAATAAAGCAGTATCTCCTCCACCCTCCCAACCAAGGATTTTGGGTTAGGTTGGGCACTTGGGCTGGGCCAATCATGCCTTGACCTAGCAGGTTAATATATAGTACTTATCCTTGCACAACCTTTCTGTTTAACATTGACTTGACCCGCTCCTAGACAAGGCTTGGTAAACCGTTTCAATACGATCAAACACTTATTTGTGTAACAAAGTAATTAAATTACTTATTAATATACCCTTTTCATTGGAAATTTTTTCTACCAACATTATGTTCACTGATCTACTTTGATCCTACATATCTGTCGTATGGCAGATTGAAACATTCGTAACATATTAGTATGAAGAGTAGAAGTAGTGTTTGTGATATTTTATTGGTAAAGTATATTAATTACAAACCTAAATTACTAAATAGGTCACTCTGAACCCCTCAAAAAAAAAAATTTAGGTCACTCTGAAAACTAAAGTAGTTCACTATATAATCAGCACCAGTAGTTGGTGGAAGCTGTATTAATAATTAATCTAGCATTCTAGCATATGATAGACAAATGTATAATTTTGAGCAACTTCAGGAAGATGATAGCGAAAGCATATTTGTCAAATAGCGATACATGGTTTACACTTCACACAATACTTAATTATCGTAATGAAGCAACATATCTTGAAGCTAAGATAAACCAAAGAGTGCATCTTAAGAAAGCATTTTGAAAAGATTGGATATAATAATACATGAACCAAATTATGGGTTAACAAAGGTGGAAAGCAGGACCTCTAATAATAAGTTTGATAAAGGTACCAGCAACTAACAGAATGATTGTCTTTATAATGCTATTTTAGGTTACCTTCTATAATTATATACAGGTAGATGCCAAGAGGTTCTATTTAATAATGGAATATAATCCCAATCATTATTATCCAACATTCCAACAAAAAATAGATACAAATGCACAAATTTTTTATTTGCAACTCCAGATAAATAATCTCACATATATTTATATGGCTAAATTCCTGTTAACTACCCTTATTGTATGAACGACATCTCAACGTGAATTTACTTTTAGGATCCAAGTATCATTGCTCAAGTATTTTTTTAATTTTCGAATATTGTGTCTCATTTATAGAAGTATCATTTATCAAGTATTGTATCATCATTATGCTTGACACCCTTTTTTTCCAACCTTGAGATTTGTTTAAATTTCAAGCAATTCTTGTTATGTTGACAAGTGTTGTTTTGTTGATAGAATATCATATTTGATATTATTATGATAATAGAAGTTAATATTACGACATATGATTAAAGTTAAAAAGATAGAATTAGGAGATATAATTTATCTATTGTACAACTAGGAGTCTAGTTAGATATATTTTATTAGTTAGTGGTTTAATAAGGTTTCCTAACCATGTAGTATAGATATGTGATTGATTAACGAGAAAAGGTGTGGCCAATATTGAGATTGATATTGGTTACCAGAGATAAACTTAACATGTTTTTTCAAGTATCCTTTGACAGTTTTACAAGTGTTGATGTCATTTTTCAACAAATGAGCTATATAAGATGTTGCCACTTAAGGAGAGGGTCACATCCCCACCTAAGCATACATACACACATTCACAAATTTAAAATATGTTTTCGTTTCTCACGCGAGCTACAGTGATACTCACTCAAACTACTTTTCGACACTCAGATTTCCGGATTATCGAGCATAGATAACAATTTGACTAGTGTTCTTAAGGCAAAAGGAAAGAATCGTTTAGAGTATTGCTTTACTATTTATTCTAGATTGTAATACTAATCCATTATAGCCCTAATTATATACTAATCCATATACAAGGGAGCTGGTTGGAGAAGACAAATAAGATTAAAAGAAAAGGCATAAAGTGTATACTATAGTCGCTTTTGTAATCACTTCCTCCACAAAGACGAATGAGTGAGGTGACTTATCTCTAGAACATTTTATGTGGGGTAAGGGCAGCAGGAAGCTATATAAGCCAAGTTACAATTTATTTAATTTTGACACAATGTAGGACGAGAGTAATATTTTATTGTTCAAGCTCTCATTGCTCATTTGCTTGTTGATTTAGAGTATATATAACTAGTTTATGGCTTGGATGATAATACCCTAAGTTATTAGTTGTGATATATATATGTGATCTGTTATAAATTAAGTCTTATGGTATGGTCAAAATCAGTAATTGTTGTATTTTTAATCATTATTTGTTGTGAGAAAGAAAATACATATTGTTTATGAAGAGGGAGTTGGGATTTAAAGCTATGATTAGCTATGACTGTATGATGGATTCTCCATATTTCTTTATGAATCTTTAATATATTTTCCCCCTATGGTAGGATATATAAGTATTATCGTATTAGTAACTTTTTTTAAAAAAAAAATTGTACTTTGCAAATTATTGGTCACATATTCAAAAATGTTGATGTTAAATTATTAACCCTTAATATGTGTAATTGAATAGAGGCAAATAGGAAATACTAGGCACGAGAAGACAATTCACAATTATGGATATCACCAACTTTTAATCATTTTCTGAAACTTGATTTATGTAAAGAGCATTTGTCATTTTAGGTTGTCTTTTTAGTTGCACTATTTATATTTTTGGCAAAGATTTTGATGTTATTTAACCATTTTTAGCCTCAACTATCCCCTCTCCTCTCTAATAAGAGAACTAACGCCCCGTTCTTTTGGAATGGAAGACTCTAAATAGAACGAAACCGAACCGAAAATAAGTTAAAAAGAGCGGGCTCAATTAGATGGGTAAATGGGTCCAATTTCCTTATTTCTTCTCTTTCTCAAAATTTGAGCAAAAGTTAAATGGTGCAACTAAAAAAAGAGAGGGAGTAGTAGATTTGTTTTACTACAGTCTACAGTATTTTGTTACGTCATTAGAAATACAAAACCAAACACGACGCTAGTTGAAGAGGAAATTGTCTAGTTGCTTTCAATTGTCATTATACTCGCTTGTATGTCGATTTCCCGTCAAGTGCTTTAGTCAGGGCCCAATTCGGAATCCTAGTTGGTGCACTACTGTTTCGGTATTGTTACTATTATGATGTAACTTCATTCTTTCGTCTTAAATTTCTATATTTTGAGTTTGATGCATCTTCATTCTTCTCCCTTTTGTCTTCGTTTATAATTCACGGATAACTACATAAGTATATAACAAGATTGGGACAACTAGTATAACCAATTATAAGATTATCAAGTTGCTGTTAATGCTATTTTATAAATTTACAGTGGTGGTTGTTTTTGAAAGGTAACCATTGTAGATTCAGTCACTAGTTATAAAGATTTCTATGTGATAAATTTGTCCACCTCGAGCTCTTAACATTAATAAATCAAATTTTAGAAAAACAATGTGTCATGTGGATATCACCAACTTTTTCAATTTATATACTACTTTGCCGATGAATATCCATCCCACTTTTTAGAAAAAATAAATAAAAAATTGTCTTTGAAAATTAGAGGTAAGAGAACATGCAATATATCTCAAATAGTAACTGAAATGGTTATACACAAATACACAGTATATAACATGAGCCTTTGAATACCTATTCATAAAACTCTCTTTCAATTCAGTGCGATTTGGAGAATCAACTCCAGAAGAAATCAAATTTTCATAGTTGTTCTCAACTCAATTCTGGAAACTACAAGTGTATCAATGTATTTAATTTGCAACTTAACAACCTAATTTATAAATAAAGTAGAGTAAAGAAAAAAGAAAAAGCCATCCAAATATCCAATCAAACCACCTAATAATATCAAGAGAGTTGTTAGCCACCGTCGAAAACATGCACGACATACACAAAGTCAAATGTGCATTTGCAAACCTGAGTACTTTGGGCATCAAAAGGCAAAAGGCAAAAGCAAAAGCTCTAGTTATGCACAATAACACTCAAGAAAGCATGCCAACCCACAATTTATTTTTCCCTTGGATGCCATAAATAAAGGTGAAATAAAAATACCAACCCTTCACTTACAAGAAATAAGTAAAAGGTTAGGGAAATGACACTTCTAATCACTTGATCAAGCATCTCTTGATTCTCATGGCATGAACACATTTCCGTATTTTGCTTCTGGATTCAACTCATCTCGGCTCTAATCCAAATTGCTTAAAGTCTAGTAGGCTATTATGGATTATTTGGTGAACTTTCTCAAGGAAAAATATGAAATATATTAAAGGATTGAAAATTATCACCTTATTGAGAGTAGAAAAAAAAAGAATAATAATAATAATAAAAGACTTGAAACATCGTTACTTCGCTAGTGTCGTAAGCCATATATCAACCGCGGACCTAGCATTAAAGTTCAGGTATCAATCATTATAATAAAGCAGTAATCAAGTATTAAGTATTATTTGGTGATTTTATTCTTTCTTATAACTCATTTTTACTTCTAACTAGTTTTTGGGGTCGGCAGCTGCCCCTAGTTATTTTTTAGTTGGGTAAACAAAAACATAATAAGTTATTTACTAGTTGGAATTGAAATATGATTCTATATAAAAGATGTAGATTAGTGATAAGATCATGATGTTTAAAGTGAGGTTGCGTTTCTAGACTCTTTTGCAAATCCCTTTGATCATTTTCAAGGGCATTGTCTTGTCCGTAAAAAAAGAGTGAAAATAAGTCATTCTATTCATAATATGCATTTAGGACATTAGAATTTAACTTTAGTTGTTGATTAAAAATCCATAACATCTTGATGAAAGAATTAAGCAATAATAAGAGGATCTTTTTCTTGTAGTTTCTTTCATACTTGAGGTTGCGGGTTCAGTACTTTACATTGACAATTTTTCGAATAGGTGCCAAGTTGCAAACGACATAGCGTCATGTCAGTGTTTTGGAGGGGAGGAGGGGACATGTGGCCGCCAAGGCGCTTACATTTCTTGCCCACGCTTTTATATAAAAATAGATTATACAACTCATTTATTTGTCTCTTGTAATTTTATTATTTAAAAGTTTAATAAGGCATAATGATTTAATAGTTGGAATTAAAATTTGGTTCCACAAAAGAAATATAGTATTTTTTTTTTTTTTTTGATAATTTGTGGTGGTTTCATTTCATTGCAAAAAGAGCAGCATAATAGATTACAAAGAGCCAATTTCTCCCCCAACAAATCAAACAGTACTCCAAATTAAAATCCAAGAAGACTAAAGCCAAGTAATAAATTCATCTCTTCTTGTTAAACCTTGCTTAGCCAAAGAATCTGCCACAAAATTCGAAGCATAGCCTTTTGTGAATAATTGAGATTGATAGCACTTTCCTCCTCGCATGCCTTATGAAGTTGAGATAAAGGTAATAAATAATATGTTTTTAACTTTCTAACTTTCTACCTTTAAACTTTTTTTAACATATAAACTTTTTTTTTTACTGAAAAACAGAAAATTTCGGTCCACCGATTCTAACCATAAACCCGGAATCGCGATTTTCGGACCGAGGACCGGACTGGACTAGATTCCAGTCCGACCCTTGACTTTGCACAGTCCTACTCACTAATCCACCATCTTTGCACAATGCTTTTTTTTCCACAATACCCCTGGGTCTAAGAGAAAGGACCCATGTGAAGTTCCAGGCCCAATAGAGGTAGTTTGCCGATAAGATCATGATATTATGAAATTTGAGGTCACTAATCAAGAATTCTTTCGCTATTTTTTAATAATCATCAAGGGGAAATGTTATGTCAGCGATGGAGTGGCACCACATCAGAAAATGAGATGGCATGACATGTGGCGGCCTACAACATTTATCCACATGTATATTATAGGTTTGGGTTCTAATGAACCCTCTAGCATGATTTAACCACTTAAATGGCAAGACAAACGTTGTTAAATAAGCAAAATCTTCAAACAAAATCTTCGTAAAATGAGCAAAAATGAGCGGTTCTTACGGTTCTCACCATAAGGATGATTATCAAATCTCACATGAACCTATATACATATATATACATATTGAAAGGTTAATGTAAACATGAGTTCACTTTGTTCTTTTTGACATTTTGTGTCTTTTGATTTTGCTTGTGTGTTCGGCCCCCCTACGAAATTGCATGGGCAACTTATATATCAATTATCTTGGACTTGAACTAAAATACTCCGTGGTCCCAAACTACACACATCAAGACATGAAAGAATACTTCTTGTTGTTCCTACTTTTATTTTTGGGATAGTTTTTTTGTTCTTCCTAATTTTTTGTCCCTTTCATTAACTACTCATACGACTTCCTATACCACACCATTTACACTTAAGTAAAAAAATATATAGTAATTATTAAGTTCAATACAAATTGGTCATATATATGCAAGTATATCAATCTACCCATTCGATATTCTTATGACATCCGCCCATTTCAATTTAGGCAATATATGAGTCTATTATTGTTACTTAGTATATCGTGAAAGATTCAATAAATTTTTATCACAATACTTATGGTGTCTATCAAATCTTTGGTTTAGGTCAAATTCAAAACTATCCGATTTCAAAAATAATTGAAATTGTGTCAAACTATTTTATATTACACTTCACGAGTAAACAAGGACAACCAATGAGTGGGTTGAACAGGGGTTGGGAAAACTAGGGTGGTTCAGGTCAAATTCAAATCTATTTGATTTCAAATATAGTTGAAATCGTGTCAAACTATTTTATATTACACCTCTCGAGTAAAGAAGGACTACCAATGAGCGGGTTGAACAGGGGTTGGGAAAACTAGGTGGACTCTTGACCTGTAACAACTCGTATTCTCACTCCTACTTTGATGTTTGTATAAGGACGAATTGTTACATGACCACACATGCATAATGCGGGTAGAGTTCGGAATCGAGTTGATCTCAATGGATCAAAAATATGTTACTTTTCGAAGGCTTTAAATTAACTCAGTTAACTTGAAAGTTGGACACGCCAGGATGGATGGAGTTGAAGCAAGAAGATAGAGGTGATAAACTCATTTGTTGGGCAAAAATTGGGCTACGAGCAACTTCAATATGCAAAACAAGTCAAAATTTTGGCGCGGTCTGAAATGGCCCGAAAAACACTTGGAACTTCCCAAAAACTAGGTCGTGGCCCGAATCGAAGCTTTGGCCAGAAATGGTCCATTTTTTTGGCCAAGCCCGGCCCGGCCAGACCTATAATCACCTCGACTAGAAGATTGTTTTGAAACTCGCCCAACCTAACCTAAATCCCGAATTGATTGGGTGCGGGATAGGGTTAATTCCGTCATGCCCGGCCCAACCAGCCCAGTGGCCACCTCGAGGAAGTATATTTTATGCGGTCAAACATTTACATCACTACCATCTCAAGTTTCCTTTTTACCTTGTTTCCCTTCGATTCCCTCCCCTACCAACCAAACTTTCTCAGGTATATGTGGCTTTTCCATCTTTCAATCTCCAACTGGCACATAGTAAGCATTTTTAGCACAGTTCAATTAAGAAAAATATCACCCACCTTTCAGTTTTTCCAATTCCTTTCTTTTAATAATATTTTTTATCTTTAATATCTCCCCCTTTTTTTACTGCTCTTCCCACGCCTGTTTATTGTGTCGGCGCTACTCTCTCTAGTCTTTACATAACTCCTCTCTCTCTCTCTCTCCCCTCTATTCTGTATTTTTCAGAGTTATGGTGCTTCTCTCACAATCCTGAGTTTCTCTTTTTCCTCCTTTTCCTTCTTCACTTTCTTTCTTATATTAATTTAATTAGTGTGGTTTTCTCGTGATCATCACTGACAGACTAACAAAGTTACACAGGTATGAAACTCCCACTTTTTTTTTTTTACTTCACCCTCGTTTTCTATTTATAAGCATGCAATTTTTTTAATTTTAAACAAGCTTTCTAAAACTGGAATTATTTTACAATGTTGAAACTGTTGTCATATCTTATAGCTAAAGTGCTGCTTGTTTGCATGATTTTGGAGTTTCTGTTTTATTTATTTCTTTGACTTATCTTGTGTTAAAATTTCATGTCTTCTTCCTTGGATTTTGATCATACATTATAGTAATTTGAGAATACAGGGTAAGTCATTAGTAGATTTATTGTTGCTTTGTTTCCTTACATTTATTTAGTGAAGGAATGTCGTTGACTAAATAAATAGTAATACCTCGGCCTTTTTTTTTCTACATTGTTGTGTACGGTTTTCAAAGCATTATTTAACCCTTAATATTTCTTATTTCGCTAAAGTAAAAATTTTAAAAATTTGATATTATGAATCTACACGTCGATACGAATCATGACTATATTTTCACTTATAAAATAATCGGCCAAAGTTACTGGCTTCATTTCCAAAGCAACAATGTAGCAAATAAGAAAAAGCGCAGGGAGTAGTCGAGTTCTGAAATGTTTGTCTCAAAAAGGGTTATAGATTGCATGAATTTTACAAAGCTGCATTCTTTTAGGTTGGGAAGATCGAAATTTCTGAATTTCTAAAAATCTCGAACTATGAGGCAAATGTTTTTTTTTTTTTCGGTTCAAGATAAAATTTATTGCTTGAAAAAGTTAACATTTTTAGATTTTCGTTTTCTTTTTTGACGGGGTAGATTTTTCGTTAAAAGAAGTGTCAGCCATCTTTTTTCTTTGCAAGCAATGAAGGTTATGTCAACTCAGGGACAATGATGATTGATGGGGAGTACTTAAACAGTTTTGTCTCCCTTTGTTTTGGTTTATTACAAGTCCTTTTTTTTATCCGTATTATTTCCGAGGTTGATTAAAGTGAAAATTGGTAAAATTAGATGGTATCCGAAGTTGTTGTTCTTGGGTAAAATGGTAAAATTAGGCACAATAGTCGCGTAAAATGGTATAATTACGTGAAATAGTCGGGTCAAAGGGTTAAAATGCACATAGATGCAAGGGTAAAATAGTCATTTCACACTTTGGATTTTTATAGTTAGGCTTAGTGCTGATCAACTCCAGCCCAGCCCGATTTTGGGCCGAGTTTGGGCACAATTTTTCGACCCGGCCCGATTTTTTTTTTTGCTTTGGGACGGGTTTCGAGCAAGCTAAAAATGATTTTTTAGTCTAATTTTTGGCCCGAAAAGCCCGCTCTTTTTGGCCCAAAGTAGCGGGCTTTGGACACAAAATTTCGGGCCGGCCCGACCAATGGGCAAAATTTTTTAACCCCGGCCCGGCCATGATCACCTCTAGTTAGGCTCCATGGGGGCCAACTCCGGATTGCATGGCCGCAATACGGGTAAATGGTAAGCCTCATGATTTCCTTTAGAGAAAGAGGGGTTGGATTATACTTTTAACACACCACTCTCCCACTGTCACAGGCTCCTAAGTCCTACCCACCCCCACGAAAGGTGCTTCACTTAGAAAAGGGAATAAATATGCATCAAGATTGTGGGTATCCAATGCTTGTCAATTAAAAAAAAAAGGAGGGGTAAAAACAAAACATAGAAAAGCAAGTGGGTGTAAAGTGTCAACATTATTGTAGAGCAATTATGCATATTCCCATTAACAATTTAGATATCAATATGACAACAAAGATGCATCATGCATTTTAATTATACATCAACTCTCAACTCTAGCATAACTCCAATGTCCTTTTCCATTCTTACAAGGGGCCAAGGGCCCGAGGGGGGGGAGTCGGGAGTTCAATGCGTGCAACCTTAACTCTACAACTACGATAACAAACCGGCCATTTAAAATAACACATACGTTGTTTCCAATAGAACTCTTTTTCCCCATCAATTTATATTTAAGGCGTCAATTCTTGTATCGCACATAAACGAGAAGTCGAGAATATGTGACAATTACAAATAACCTTAATGGTCCGTCTGGTGGGCTATATACTATATGACAGTCTAATGACAATGAAATCATATGTAATTGATGATAGTGCAAATGAAATCTCATCCCCAAACTTTTGATTTCTTCACAATTTTTCATTCCCACTCAACACCGCATCTAAAATTATAATGGATGGCAATGCAAATTTATGTAGAAAAATCATTTTTGGTGATGGAATCTCATTTCAATGGATATTAACATGAGTTTTTTCTTACAAAATCACAGTAAAATTTATTGTCAACCCCTCCATCTAATACTGCCTACTGAATTGGCCGTAAAAGTGAAAGAGTTATATACAAAAATACTTAAATAAAGTACATAAAAATTTAGTAGAACTACCGCAGACTAGCTGATTAGCTGTATAAATGGAGCACATGTCGCGTAATGAGCAATTCTGTTCAGGCCATTTGTAACAAAACCTAAGTTAAAATGATATTTTAACTTCATTGGAAAACAAATGAAACTACTCATAAGTTTCGGTTGTTAGTATGAGTAGGGATATTATAATGTGCAATCATGTACTGAAAGTATATAACATACAATCAATTACAAGATAATGTTTATTTGTTTGACATGTTTTCTTCTTGCATGTATGCGTTCGTTAAAGTAGGTTTTTATCCATTATCAAAAGAGCTACTCAGATGACAGATCACAAATCATGGCTATGGAGGAAAAAATCCTCAGAGAAAACAATCACAGTGGCTGAGAAAGTGGAAGTTGCTTCAAGACAACATGAGGAAGAGGTACTAGAAATTTTTCTACATCTATAGTCCTGAACATGTGCACAGTTGCAATTTCGCATGACATAAAACAACTTTTAACTTCTGCATAAGACCGGCATGTTTTTCAGTTGAAAAGAGGGGGATGCTTCAGAGTTCAAAACTACATTGCAAACCATGTTTTCCCCATTTAGCTTAATTGTGTGCAAGTTCTCTAGTTATAAGCTTTACCTTGTGATATTATGAGTATATTTAGGGATGTTTTGGGTATTTCTTAGCTATATAGTGGGACAATGTTGGAACAAAAACAACTCAGATTGGATAAGAATCCGGAAATCAGCCAATAGTTTCTCCATTTTTTGAGCCAGCATATATCGATATATGATACTTAAATTTTGCATAAAAATGTCTCTTTGATGTTTTGCATTGTTTTGCATAGATGCATGTGCTTCTTGCTGAAAAGGCAGAACTAGAGAGAGACCTGAAAGACTCGAGTGATAAACTTTCTTCTGCCCTTGCTGAATGCAACGCTAAAGACGATATTGTGAAGAAACACTCAAACACAGCAAAAGAAGCTCTTGCAGGTTCTCTACGTTTCTCATCTTTCTGCATTATATATCTATTTCTGAAGTTTCATTCTCGAACAAGGCCACATGGAGAACTTATTCTCCAGTGAACAGAGACGAGGATTTGCTGTGGGGACCAGACCGACTGTAATTTACCAAATTTGCCCCTTGTCACTTGTTCATTGGAGAGCCATTCTCCATATGGTCGGAATCTTCATTCATTCCCTCACATTTGACCCTAATAAAAACAATTCTGTAAATACATTTCCGACTATTCTTATAGGATGGGAGAAAGCAGAAGCAAAAGCATTGTCTCTAAAGGAAGAACTAGACGAAGCTTTGAAAGAGAGAGACATCAGTGAAGAAAGGGCAAGACATTTGGATGCAGCGCTAAAGGAGTGTATGCAGCAGCTACGATTTGTTCGAGAAGATAAAGAGCAGAGGATTCACGATGTTATGCTCAAGGCAGCGGAGGAACTCGGGGAGACCAAGATGTTTCTAGAAAGTAAACTAGAAGAATCAGGCAGAATGATAGCCAAACAGACTTCAGAAAATTCTCAACTCGCCAAGGCGGTTTTACTCAAGGATCAGCTAATTGAGGAACTAAACATAGAAAAAGCCAAGGTAGAAAATGATGTGAATTCCCTATTAGCAAGACTGCAACACATCGAGAAAGATAACAATTCTTTGTTGTATGAAGTCCGAGTACTTGAGAAGGAAGTTGATATTCGGAACGAGGAGAGAGAATTTAACCGTCGAACAGCTGATGCAAGCCATAAACAACATTTGGAAAATGTAAAGAAAATCGCTAAGCTAGAATCTGAGTGTCAAAGACTTCGTGTCCTGGTAAGGAAGAGGTTGCCTGGTCCTGCAGCTCTGGCAAAGATGAAGAGTGAAGTAGATATGTTGGGCAGAGATTCAGTCGACAATAGAAGGAAAAAGTCCAACTTAAGTTATACTGTCAACAGCATGCAGTTGGAATATGGAGTAGACAGCTATCCTGAATCCCCTGACAAAAAGATGAAACTTTTGACTGAAAAAATTTGCGCATTGGAGGAAGAAAACAACTCTCTGAGGGAAACTCTTCAGAGGAAGGCGGATGAGCTTCAACTTTCAAGAAACATGTATATCCAGTCAGCTTCAAAGTTGTCACGTTTTGAGACACAGCTTGAAGAATCTCATAAAAGTCAATTGATTAGGGATGCCAGTCTATCATTGGCTACAATGTCAGATGTTGGGAGTGATGATAAAGTTAGCTGTACTGGTTCATGGGCATCGAAATCTGTTGGAATGTCAGACATAAATCATCTAATGGATGACTTTGCTGAGATGGAAAAGTTGGCTCTAGTTTGTGTTGATAAGCCTATTGAAAATTCTTCTACTATCACAAATACTGAAATCAGTACAGGAAAAGAGTTAGTTCCAATAGTAGCATTAACGGGCACTGATGCCGATGTTGCAGAAGTGAAGGGTGATGGACTATTGCCATCAAAGTTGAGCAAATCGATCTCAAAGCTGATCGAGATTATTCACAGGATTAATTCTCCATTTGAAGATCCCCTTGCCTCACAGACACCTAGCAGAAGGCATGATGTTCATGGATTTCAGTGGAGAAGTCCCGAACTAGCTTCTACTTTGCAGCATTTCCTTCAAATTTGTGATGATATGTTGAATGGAAAGGCTGAGTTTGAAACATTTACTCAAGAGATGACTGATGTCTTGGAATGGATATTGAAAAACTGTTTCTCCCTTCAAGAAGTGAAACAAGAAAGTGAAACAGAAGTGGGAATGTCTTGTCAGTTATCTGGAGCAAGCAAGTTACCTTTGCTGAAAAATGGATATCATAGTGAATCTTGTTGTGATGTGATTGAAGAAGGCAGGAAACTGAAGGATGTAGCAAGAGATATTGGGTTCGCGAAACAAGAATTAGAGTGCGAATCCTTAAGAAATCAACTTCAGATTTCAGAAAATACTATTGCACATTTGAAAATAGAAATGGAGGCTTTGAAGCACTCTAAGGCGATGGTTGAGGACCAGTTTGAAAATCATATGATGACAATTGAAGATCTCAACTCTCAGCTTTTAGCTGTCAATTCTAGAATGGATGAGGCCCAGGAAAAGATTATAGGGTTACAAGCGGAGATGGACAATAAGGTGAACCATTGTGAAGAGTTGGAGGTGAATTGCCTAGAGTTGCGGGTCCAGCTTGAGAGGTACACTCTTGCCGTCTTTGTTTTGCAGAAGGCGCGCAGAAGTTGATATTACCTTTTTTTTTAGTGTCTTTTGGCTCCTTATATAATTTATCCTGATATTCTAATTCTGCTGATATCAGGATTCAAAAGGTGGATACTATAGAAGATCCCAATCCCAATCAAGACAAAAAGCAACTCCAAACTGTAAGTAACTAATTTCAGTTGCATATTTATACAGAAAAGAAACAAAAGGTGCTATCAAGGACCTCACATTTTCAACTTCCTATCTATACTCTAATGGGCATGATAACATGTATTGACTTTGTTCTTTTGATCTTGAGAAAGAAGGGAATAATAAATAATAACACAAGATTAAACTATGGGCCATCAAACGAAAATAGACTCAACTAAGGAAATGTGTTTAAAAAAGAAAAACACTCAACTGTGAACCATGCTGACAAAAATAGACTTAGTGATGTCGAAAGTGGAACATTGGGGATTTAGGGTGCATTACCTTGAGTAAGTTTCTAGAAAAAGCAAGTTCACATAAGTTCCAATAAGTTGTAAATATAAGTTAACTTCAGCAAAATTTAGGTGAAGGGAACACACCTTTAAAGCACTAGAAATGTTGAAAAAATAAGATTTCTAAGTAAAATTTCCCCTCGGCATCGTCGGGAAGTTCTTTTTTCATTCGTATTGGTGAGTAAGATCGCTATATCTATTTCTATTCCTATAGTGCAAAGTTTAGTCTATATTTGTACATTCTCTTACACATGTCCATTTTGATTTTTATTCTATAGTTGGATTTTTTTTAAGCTCTGGAATAATTAGTTCAGATGAGAAAAGGTAAGTTCAAATGGGACGATAGATCAGATAAGGTTATATAAGTTAAATTCACCACCACTGAAAAATTAAAAGGGGAAAATAAGTCCAATTCAACATTAAAATAAGTTCAAATAGGGCCAATTACTTCAAGATCAAGAAAGATAAATTCAAGTTCCTTTAAAAAAAAAAGAAAAGAAAGATAAGTTCAAGTAACAATTTTTCAGGTGAAAAGAATGAGCTTGTTCTTGGTTAAATCCTTAACTGAAATTTGATATGGTCTTTAGGAATGGGAGATATCAGCAGCTTCAGAGAAGTTAGCAGAGTGCCAAGAGAGCATCTTACATTTGGGAAAGCAATTGCAGGCATTAGCAACATCACGGGATGCTGCAGTTTCCGACAAGTTCATGTCCACTCCTACTAAGTCTAAGTCTATGCTTGCTGCCTCTTCCACAACCCTGACTAGTGAAAAGAAACTAACAAACGAACGGTCTTCTCTGCTGGATCAAATGCAAGCAGACGATGACATTTCTGAAACTGATCAACTCGAATCACCAAAAACCAAGGAAATGATATATGCTAAAGATTATGGTTCATATAGTACAAGTAATTATACTACTACTGCAAAGAACAATGAAATTTCTGTGAGTTCTAGTTCTTTGGCTATCGTACCCAGTAAGAAACCACATACTACATCAGGTGGACTTTTTAAGAAGCTTTTAAAGAGGAAAACGAAAGGTATTAGTAAGAAGATGCCACTTCCCTTTGCGGCCTGAGACGTATAGACACAATAATTGAAAGCGTGGAATGTTGAATACCGTATGTAACACCCGACCCCATGAGGGGTATTACACCGTAAGTCCCTAAGCATGGTTGTTATTGGAAGCTAGGAGCGTTGCATGTATTCGCATGGAGACGGCCTATCCATTACTGTTGTAGATATATCAGAAAGTAGAGTTGTCATCTTATCAACTTTAATCTCAAGGGTTAACTATATCAGCAGATTTATTGTCTGCTTTTGTGTGATCAATGCACTAATTTTGTAACTTTGTGTATCCACTATCCACCAAATAATGACCATTTGCAACCCACTTAAACTTCTGCAGATTGTCTAAATACAATTGGTAAGTTTATTTACCAGATATGATGAGAAGAAATTTTTTTCCGATAAGGCAGTAAAAGATTCTCTTGGCTTCTGTAAAAGCTATGTTGATGAGGTCATTAGGTTGTTCATTACCGATTTACCGGGTATTTTGCTTTTCATTTCCGAATAGTCGGGCGAGGTACCCGCTTTGTCAGGTAATGAAGCCGGCCTATGTTTGAACCGAAAACCGTCCTAAGGTACCCAGGCAAATGAAATGTGACTCAGGACTACGTAGTGAATTAAGTCGGATACTAGCTGGTAGCCTGGTATAGTGGTATGAAGTTGGTCAATTGTGCAGGATTGAGCCCTGGCGGCCTCCCTCTGGAAACATGGCCCAATTTGTGTACCCGGTTTGGAATTTCCGATCCTCAGCATCACAAAGATATGGAGGAGGGGAAGAAGCTTCCGGTGACAACATGCTAGTGGGTCGTAGTTCCATTTATGGGTAATCAATAAGGAAACTTTCCAAGCTTTCGTAACAAGCAAATTAAATGTCTGTGAGTGTTCTCTCCACGACTTTACTGCGAAGAGAGATAAAGTACTAGGAGTTATGGGGATGAGCATGAGTTCTTATCTCTCTCATGGAGATCCAAATTCAAAGAGATGGAGAGAAAGAAGAAAGTTGAATTCATTCATGGTATACTTAGGAATAGCAACGGTCGGATTTTACAAACTCTATATGCGACCCACCTTTATTTGGATCTTATTCAGATCAGATTGGATTCGGATTTTATTTATCGGATATATGTCCGATTTTTTTTGCCTCAGATCAGTTTCGATTGAGTCAGATTCATACTATTTTATCACTTAAGATCATAAAAGTCGATCGTTTATCCGTGTGTAACTCCTTGTATTCTCAACTCTTCCACTGTTTTATCATTCAAACTTGCACACTAACATGATAATAAAAGGAATCAGTTGTTGGTGATTAGATAACCTCTGCATGACGTTGTCAATTTCTGTCAGCGTTAGTGCACATATATCTATTGTGCCCTTTAAGGCGGAACCACCCACATATTCCAACTCATCACCGTTGGTCTTTAGTTGTCCTCCATGATGAAACTTGGAAGTGACGATATTTGCAGGTAGAACACCTTATAGTACATAGACAATAATGAGATACAAAATTTGATAGAAAAGGAAAAACACATCAACAATGATTATAAATATGCAGACATATTCACACTCAAAAAATGCGAGAAAACTGTAGGATAATTTTTCAATAAAAAAATTATTCATATACTTATATGTGCCAAATTAAATATATCACTAAGTATGAAGATTTGTATTATTTTTTTATCAATCTTATCTGGATTCTAGGTGTTACTTTGTACTTAATTACAATTGCTCAATTTCAATGAATTACGTATACTTTGTGCTTGAGTGGAGTTTGTCTTCATGATATACTCTTTTGAGCCCTCTGATCACAACATTAAAATGTTAAGATATGTCATCAAACCCTAATGAATTCATTATTGGTACTTGTTAGATCGTGTTAAATTTTTAATACACATTTTTCTTAAATCTTTCCTTCTACAGGTTGTATCCCGCAAAAACCATTACTGCAGATTGGGAATTAGGATGTATAATTGATGAACTCAATACAAGTTAAATATGTCACCACTTTGCCGTATTTTAATGTCAGTTGGATATTCAACAAAGGTCTAGCATCATGGCCCTTTTTGGCCCAGGTGGAGAATCTGTCATCTTCTCCTTTGTCAAACATGTCAAAGAGTTCAACATCCGATTCAATTGAGGATTTAGTGAGATTGTTCTTGCTGTATAAAAGATAAAAAAGGAACCAAGAAAAGTTTGCTAATTAAGGGCCATAAACATCACAGCTTTGATGTTTGACAACAATTTGAATATGAAGAGAGAATACTAGAATACCTATTTTAAAGGAATATATTGCCTGCTTATTTCCATTGCCTTAATAACATAATATACAAAGTTTACAATGTAGTCTAAGGCTACAAACTAGGAAGTAATAAGACTAACCTAGAATAAGAGATTATACAATATTTTCCAAATATTTACATAATCTATAACACCCCCGCAGTCGAAACGGGAGGTTGACGAACGCTGAGACTAACCCGAAAATCTTCAAACAGCACTTGGGGCAGTCCTTTTGTGAAAATGTCGGCAATCTGATATCGGGATGGAACATGAAGGACACGAACCTGACCATGCGCCACCTTTTCACGAACAAATAGAATTTCCATTTCAATGTGCTTGGTGCGTTGGTGTTGAACAGGATTGCGAGACAGATAAATAGCGCTGAAATTTTTGCAATAGACCATAGTAGCTTTATGAACCGGACAATGGAGCTCTAAAAGTAGATAGAATCCAGCAGGATTCAGAAACAACATTTGCAACCCCCCTATATTCAGCTTCCGCACTAGAGCGAGAGAGGGTAGGTTGCCGCTTCGAGGACCAAGAAATCAAGTTATCCCCCCAAAACACACAATACCCTGACGTGGAGCGGCGGGTGTCAGGACATCCACCCCAGTCAGCATCAGTGTAAGACACCAAATCAGTGATGGAAGAGGGGATGTAAACCATGATCAAGAGTGCCCTGAACATATCGAATAATCCGTTTGAGAGCAAGCATATGCACATCAGTGGGAACATGCATATGTAGACAAATCTGCTGAACAGCATAAGATATATCCGGTCGAGTGAAAGTAAGGTATTGTAGAGCTCCAGCCAGACTCCGAAAAAGAGTTGGATCCGCATATGGAATACCAGAAGAGGCACCGATCTTAGGTTTAGTATCAACGGGAGTAGAAGAGGGCTTACAAGATGACATCCCTGCTCGTTCAATAATTTCCTCAGCATATTTGCGTTGTGAAAGAAACATCCCCACTTTGTGACGAGTCACAGCAATGCCAAGAAAATAATTCAAAGGACCTAAGTCCTTCATTGCAAATTTCGAACCAAGAAGAGTCATAATAGAACGGCGAAGAGCATCTGAAGAAGTAGTAAGAATAAAGTCATCCACATAGAGTAACAGGTAAGCCGTGTCACGTCCCTGTCTGTATATGAACAATGAGTTATCAGATCTGTTGTTAGAAAAACCAATGGAAGAAACGAAATCAGCAAATCTTTTGTACCAAGCCCGTGGTGCTTGCTTAAGCCCATATAAGGACTTACACAACAAACACACATAATTAGGATGAGAATGATCCCTATAACCCATTGGATGATGCATATACACAGTCTCTTTTAGATCACCATGAAGAAAAGCATTCTTCACATCCAGCTGATGAATGGGACAATGTTTGGAGAGAGAAAGACTCAAAACAGTGCGAATAGTGGCCGGCCAGTTTCACCACCGGGCTAAAGGTCTCGCCACAATTTATGCCCACTTGCTGGGTTTTGCCATCACCTACAAGACGGGCTTTATGCCTCTCAAAATCACCATTAGCCTTTTCTTTATGAGTAAATATCCACATAGAACAAATAACATACACATTAGGTGGACGGGGAACCAAATCCCACGTCTTATTTTTAATAAGAGCATCATATTCATCATCCATGGCCATTTTCCAATTTGGGTCACGACGAGCATCTACCGGTTTACAGGGTAAAGGGGACTTTGAAACTGTGGTATACAAGTTAAAAAGGCGTTTGGGTTTAAAAACCCCACGCTGACTGCGAGTGACCATGCGTGTGGAAGGAATGGGTGTTTGGACATGAGGAGAATGATTTGTAGGTGGGGGGTTACCCGGCTGGGCCTGAGGAGAGGAGAGGCCCAAAGAAGAGGGGGCTGGTGAGTGGACACGTAGCCCAGAAGAAAGAGGGGAAGAGATTAGAGGGGAGTGCGGTCCAGGGGAAGAAGCAGCTGGTTGGACCAGCGTGGAACACAGCCCAGCAGTGGGCAGGGAGCTGAGCCCAGCAGTAGGAGTGGAACGCGGCCCAGTAGAGGGCATGGAGCCCAGCGAAGGAGGGCTGTGAAGCCTAGGGGAAGATCGTGGTTGGTCGTGTGGGCCACGAGTGAGATGATGGACCAAATAGGGGGATGGGCCATCATCTAAAAAATCATAGGTGAAGTTTGTGGATGTGTGAAGAGTGGAAAAGGGGAATTTCGTCTCATCAAACAAAACATGACAACAAATAATAATTTGATTAGAAGATAAATTAAAACATTTGTAGCCACGATGGTTAGGGGGATATCCCTAAAAGACACAAGGAGTAGACCGAGGTTGTAACTTGTGAGTTGTAGGGGACGGAAATAGGGGATAACATAAACACCCAAAGACCGGTAGATGAGAGTAAGAAGGTTTCCGGTGGTAAAAAGCCTCTAGAGGGGATTCGTGACTTAAGAGTCTACTTGGTAAAATATTAAGAAGATAAGTTGCCATTTGCAATGCATGATGCCGAAAAGATGCGAGAAGTGAGGCATGAGCAAGAAGAGTTCGTATGATATTATTAATGGAACGAATTTTTCTTTCAGCTTTCCCATTTTGAGATGAGGTGTATGGACAAGAGAGGCGAAAAGACATCCCATTAGACTCACAAAATTTTCCGAATTGACAATTATCATATTCCCTCCCATTATCACATTGGACATTTTTGATAGGACGTTCAAATTGAGTATGAACTTGAGCCTTAAAAGCTAAGAATTTGGCATAAACATCAGATTTTCGAGCCAAAGAAATTAAAAAGTCCATAAATAATTTGTGAAATCATCCAAAAACAATACATAATAGTGATGTCCCAGAGAACTCAAAATAGGAGAGGTCCAGAAATCACTATGAATAATATCAAATGGCAACAAAGTTTCGGAATTTGAACTATCAAAAGGCAACTTAACATGTTTACCAAGAACGCAAGAATGACAAATAGTAGTAGAACTAGGACTATTACATTCAATGCATTTATTTTTCTTAAGAAAATCCAAAATAGAAGCACCCGGGTGACCCAAACGATCATGCCAAAGTGTAGAGGACAAGGTAGCAAAAGTTGATGGAGAATGAATGGTATTGGTGGTGGTAGATAAAGGATAAAGATCCCCCCGACTATCACATCTCATGAGAGCCGTCCCCGTCCGCAAATCCTTCACAGAAAACCCATATGGATCAAATTCAACACTGACAGAATTATCGGTAGTAAACTTACGAATAGAGACTAAATTTTTAATCAGTTTAGGAGCATGAAGGACATTTTTTAAAGATAATGGAGGATGCGGGGAAGATAAGGTAGCATGACCACAACCACGAATTGGAATTGAATGACCATTACCAACAATAATACCATTATTATGATTGCTCAAATTAAAATAAGACGAGAGATTACCATTTGTAGATGTCATATGGGAGGTTGCGCCGGTGTCCATGTACCAGTTTGGGTCAGGTGGGCTCGACGTCATAGTGTGAAGAGCATTTTCAACATCAGTAGGCACATAGGGAGAAATTGATTGGGCTGCAGCATAGGCTTGAGGAGGCCTGGAACCCAAGACTCCTTGAGAATTCATAAAGCGAGTTGGGCCTGAGGTGGGACGAGCCCACTGATTTGTAGGAAACGGGCAGGGGGGAGCCCACTATGGCATCCAACCCCACTGCCATGGAGTTCCAGCAGTAACCCAGGGCTGCTGCACCTGGCCCTGTTGTGCGTCACCGGACCCGCGACCACCACCGCGGCGGTTGTCGCCACTGCCGTCCGAACCGCGGCCACCGCCACCTCCACCTCCACCCCCATGCTTTTTCCCGCCTTTATTATTTTTGTGATGATTTTTGTTACGGCCATGATGAGAGTGAACGTGAGTACCTGGAGAAACCGATTCATCAAGGTCATGGTGGGAAGCAACCACCATAGCAGCCGACGAATCATCACTCATTTCAGCCAATGTTTTTTCTTCAAGGCACAAACTTGATCGAGCCTCAGAAAAAGAAGGAAGAGGCTTACTTTGGCGGAGAAGTGTGCCCACATTCTTGTAGGCGTTGGTGAGGCCGACCACCAACTGAAGGATGAGGCGGTTGTCAGTCACGGGTGCGCCGACACTCTTAAGCTGATCAATCAACGTTTTTAATCGTTGGCAATATGCCGAGGCAGAGGAGAAATCTCTCATCTTGACGTGGGAGAAATCATGTTCGAGGGCAACCACTTGTGAATTTTTGTTGTCCTGAAACAAATCGCGAAGCCGATCCCAAGCCTCCTTTGCCGATAGATCTTCAGCAATGATAGTGTGTAGCAAATCGGTGGAGATGGTAGCATACACCCATTGAAGCACCGTGGCATCCAATGTGGACCACAACTCTTTTTCTTCATCCGTGGAAGGAGCTTTGTCCACATTGGAAGGAGCTTCAGTCGGCAAGATATGCGAGAGGACACGATGGGATCATGCATGAAGCTTAAATAACTCGGCCCAAGCCGAATAATGATCCGTTTCCATCTCAAGAATGATAGGGATGTGATTCTTGATATTTGAGACAGCCAAAGCAGGATGAAATTTGGAGTCTGCCATTGATGGAAGCTTCGACGGATCGAGGAAGAAGATGAGAACTAGGGCAGCGGAAGAGAAGGGAATAGAGAGAGGAAAAGAACCCTAGTATCTAATACCATAAAGGAATATATTGCCTGCTTATTTCCATTGCCTTAGTAACATAATAAACAAAGTTTACAACGTAGTCTAAGGCTACAAATTAGGCTGCAAACTAGGAAGTAATAAGACTAACCTAGAATAAGAGATTATACAATATTTTCCAAATATTTACATAATCTATCATATTTGAGTTGAGTCATAGGCCATGGAGGATGAGAACCAGAGAGCGATAGAGCATGCAAAGGCTATGAGGGAGAACTAGAGAAGAGATGTCGAACGTACAGAGAAGAGACTGATTTCTTTTATGTATGTTTTTACTTAATATGTATAATTTATGTATTTAAGATATTTTAAATTATCATAAATGATTTTCAGAATTTTATCCCAGGTATTTATCCTAAAAATATACTTTAGTAAAAAAAAAAGGGTTAAATATACTAATAAGTGTGTAATCTCACATTTGTGTGAAGTTATGGGGGTTAATCACCACAAGTGAAACTCGAGGGGCTTAATCTCACTTTTGATCAAACCTAAGGGGCCTAAACACCACTTTGCCGGTCATTTATGGTATAAGTATACTATATATTACTTGTTGTATAATAATATTAACACATTTGTACTATTCTAATGTAGATTTAGGCTCTGTTCTTTTGGACTGAATTAATGAAAATTCAGTTTAGTTCAATTTAGATAAATTTAGTTTAGTTTAGTTCATTTCAGTTTCGTTCAGTTAGTTTCCTCTCACAGTTTTGATTCATTTCAGTTCAGTTCAATTCAGTTCAGTTCATTTCAGTTCATTTCAGTTCAATTCAGACAAATTCAATTCAGTTCAGTTCAGTCCAAAAGAACAGAGCGTAGTCTATAAGTTGATATGGTGGCATTACGGGGTTCGGGCCGAAATTTACCTAGGCTCCACCTACTATAGGATTCAGTCAAATTTTTAAAATTTTGAATCCGGATCATATTTTTTTGGTTGGAACAAGTCGGACATGGATCGGATCATATTTTTTTTGGTCGGAACAAGTCGGAGTTTCAATTGCCATCTCTAATTTCAAAAATTCTTCAATGGCGAAATTAATGATCAATAAATGCAAAAGATGAATTAAGTTTGAACACCGGATTTAGATTTATCTCTCCGCCATTTTTACTCTTATCTCAAAATTTATGTCCCCTCCAAATTTATCTCTCCTTCATGGTTTCTCTCTCCTTGTGACCAATCAAACTGAAGAATTGTAAAATATGATTTGAGAAAATTGTGCTTCATCATTGGCGAAAACAAATATCGAAGTTAAAACTCATCAACGGTGGACTTGGTATTAGATTTGAGAGTCAATATTAGTGTTTCAAAATGGGCAAACACTTAAATTACTCATTTGAGCAATAATGTTTGCTCATTTTCTCAAATGAGTAGAATCGTTTGCTCATTTGAGAAAATGAGCAGAAAATTTTGCTCATCTAGACAATTAAGCAGAAATAATTAGCAATTAGTAGAATTATGCTCATTTGAATTAGTTTAAATAAAAAAGGAGCTAATATAACTTGGGTGTACCATGAGCGCATGGTGCACCCGGGTCTACACGTATGATAAAAGTTGTAAAGAAAGTCTTTAGGAAATTTGTTGTAGAGAGTTAATATAATCTATACAAATATATTAAAAGGCGTACCTAAGGAAGCTTATATGCCACGTGGCACTCTCCTCAAGCATCCAATACAAATGTCTTATGTCCATGTGAACTCCTCAATTAAAAGATATAAATATTGTGTAACTGCAAGGTATCGAACACGTGACCTTTGAAATGAAAAGTGAGAGCTTAACCATCAATACACAATCACTTTATTGTCTAATGTTTCAAATAAAATATGATAAAGTCTTATAATAATTATATTTAACTAAAAAGATTTAATCAAGTATTTGGATCTCTAAAACTCTTATTATGGTAAGACAACCAAGAGACTATTGATGACATATTGCCCTGCCCCAATTTCTTTTAAGCTATTATTTTGAAAATGAACTCTAAGGTTTTTTCAATTATCACGTCATGACGTTAATTTTACAATTTCTCACTGGACAAAAAAATACGAAAGTAACAAATGAATTATGAATAAAAACATATATTTGTTTATTGTAATTGACCCGAGGCATCGCCCGGGCAAAAATACTAGTTAAACTTCTAAAACATTCCCTTACTTCGATATCATTATACCGACTCGGAATTCCACCCAAAATTTATTCAATGTATTTTTGTTGACTAACTTCATAGGTATTCTAGTTTTTTTTTTTTTTTTACTAGTAGCTAGTATATTTCAAAATCTTGTAGATCCACGCGAGCTACGATCGAGATCAACTCGATCAAAACTCGACTCGAGTGAGCTCGACTCGAGATGTTATCGAGTTAAGTTGAGAAACTCGATGCTCGACTCGAAAACTCGTAATAAACTCCAATACCCAATTATCTATAGCAAAATACATAAATTCGATATATTTCTACCTTATGGTTGTTTTTAACACAATACACTTGCAAACTACTCGGGAGTTTGGGACCTACTCGTTTAAAACTCGACTCGGCGAAAGCTCAGTCAAAACTCAACTGGAGTGAGCTCGACTCAAAATGCTAACGAGAGTCGAGTCGAGCTAACCCAAACTCGCATATTTGGAAATAAATGAAAGTTATAACAATGAGTATTTTGAGACAAAGCCACTAATAATTCATACTCTCCCTCCCTCCTATTTGTTTTTGTCTCACAAAAAAAAAATTCAAATCAGAAGAACTAAAAAGAATGAAGTATTTGTAAAAGTCACCATGCCACTAACCCAAAAAATAAGTAATTTGATAATAAAGCCACCTTCATGAAGGACAAAGACATTTATTTTATGTTATTTCTTTTTGTTCTTGAACCGCCTATATGGACGGGTTATATTTTTAACTTGCCGCCTATATGGACGGCCTAGTGAAGTGATAAAATTATTATCTCTTATATGTGCAAAAATGTTATATGTATGCAGGAAACAAGCATTCAGAATACTATTATATATTATTGTCTCTAACCTTCTATTTCTTTTTCGCATTTGTAGTTACATATATTATATCACCATTTTAACATGCATAATAGTAGACCAATTTAGTGCATATAATTTTATTGCATTGTATATTTTTAACTGTAGATGAACTGCACAGTTAGAGATAACCCTCTGTAAAAGAGGATTACCCGCCCCATTTTTCACCACACATCCCTTATCTTCTTCCAACTTTTTCCTCTACACTCACAAAAATTTTCTCTCCTTCCTCAACCTTCCGGCCACTATGTTCCACGGCAACGACAACCGTCCTCCACCTTCATCTTCTTCTTTTGAGGAGGATTTCAGGATAATCAGGCTATACTTATTCCTTATAGCCTGTTTCTTTTTCCTTCTTATGGCATCAATGATCTACCTCCTCATACACAAGTAGGAGGTAAAAAAAATTTTTTATCTCCCCGGAAGAATGACGAAAAAAAAATGCACATGAATATCATTTTCTTTTGTATCTTTCGGTGCATTTTAGGAAGTTTTTTTTTCTTTCACTCGTTTTTTTTCCTATTTTTGGCATATTTTTTTTGCTTCATTATTATTGTACGCTATTTTAGTATTTTTTTGCTTTTTATGTTTGTACTGTTTATGTATAATTATAATGATATAAATCAGGGGGAGATAATATATATGATTTATTATCTTTTACTAATTTCAAATATTTACATGTTTGTAGTAAAAATGGGAGATCTAGTGAAAAGACAATTTAACATACTAGATCTATCCGGGCAAAAGTTTTTAGGATGGACGGTGGACGCCCAAATGAATTTAAAGGCCCATGGACTGGAACATACAATTAAGGGTGTGACAACCCAACAAGGTGATGCAACTACATCAGCCGCATCAGTTAAAAAAGCGACTGAATAAGAAAAGGCAAAAGCCTTAGTCCTTCTTAGGCATCATTTACATGAAAGTTTAAAAACTGAATATCTCCTTGTGGAGGATCCCAAAGAACTATGGGACAGTCTGAGTGAAAGATATGGGCATCACAATAATGTACTCCTCCCAAAGGCACATTTTGAGTGGCTCAATTTGAGATTCCAGGATTTTAAAGCAGGCAGTGATTACAATTTAACATTGTTTAGAATTGTATCATTGTTGAAATATTGTGATCATCCCATCACAGAAGAGCAGATGATACAAAAAAACGCTCTCCACCTTCCACGCTTCTAATATAATATTGGCAGAACAATACAGCTTTCAAAAAGTACTCTGAGCTAATATAAGTACTACTTGTGGCTGAACAAAATGATGATCTTCTGCTGAAAAATCATAATCTTAGACCTACGGGATTTTCAGCCACACATGAAATTAATGCAATAGAAAGCTTTGATCCACCTGAAGCAAATGCTATACATAGAGGTGGACGCGGTAATTACAACAGTCGTGGGAGAGGACGTGGTAATTACCGTGGTCGAGGGCGTGGACGTGGCAGAGGTCGATTTTCCCTAAGTAATAACAATTTTAAAAATTCTGATAAAAATTGGGGATAATCATCTGGAAATAAGAGGCAGTCGTCCTATAAAGGAAATGACACTTGCCACAAATGTGGCATGATTGGGCATTGAGGTCGCACATGTCGTATTGCCAAACATTTGGTAGACCTATATCAGGCTTCAATAAAGAACAAAGGGAAAAATGTTGAAGCAAATTTTGTTAATGAAGCTAATACATCCATGCTCAGCCTTGACGTTTCAGATTTTTTTATGGATAATGCTGAAGCCGAAAACAACTTTGCAATGCATTAATATGCTTAGTTTATTTTAATTACTTCAATAATCATTTTCATGTATTCCCTCTTTTGATTATTAATAAAATATGCATTTTCTTATACTGATCTTCATATTTATTATTTATGAAGATATGGATTTACCAGAAGTTGGATCCAAAGAACAATGTCTCCTCGACAGTGGGACAACACACACCATATTGAAAAATAAAGAGCATTTTTCAAAACTTACAATATTTCATGCAAATGTTAGCATAATATCTGGGACAGCCAAGTTAATTGAAGGCTCTGGGAAAGCCTGTATTATATTTCCAAATGGGACAAAATTGATAATCAATGACGCATTATATTCGAGTAAATCTCGAAGAAACCTCATAAGTTTCAAAGATATACGTCAAAATGGTTACCATTTGGAAACAATGACAATGAACCAAGATGAATTTATATGCCTCACGGCAGAAAAATGCGGCATGAAATGCATCTATGAAAAATTGCCAGCAATTTCCTCGGGACTATATCGCATAGATATACGTCCGATTAAAATTAATATGATATCTAACCAGAAGTTAGATAATAGAGAATTATTTACTCTATGGCATGACCGATTTGGTCATCCTGGCACAGAAATGATGCATAAAACCATTGAAAATTTAATTGGACAATCTATAAAGAATGTCAAAATTCCTCGGTCAAATGAATTATCATGCTCTGCATGCTCACTTGGCAAATTGATAATTAGACCATCTATAAATAAGATTGCTACTGAATTTCCAATGTTTTTAGAAAGAATACAAGGAGATATTTGTGGGCCTATTCACCCCGCATGCGGACGATTCCGCTATTTCATGGTATTAATTGATGCATCTACTCGATGGTCACATGTGAGCCTTTTGTCAAGTAGAAATGTCGCATTTGCAAAACTTCTAGCTCAAATAATTCGATTAAGAACTCAATTTCCAGATCATACAATAAAGAGAATAAGATTAGACAATGTTGTGGAATTTACATCCCCAACTTTTAATGACTGTTGTATGTCTATTGGGATTGTTGTTGAGCACCCTATGCCTCATGTACATACACAAAATGGTCTTGTTGAATCATTAATCAAGAGACTACAATTAATTGCAAGACCATTAATAATGAGATCAAAATTGCCCTCTTCTGTTTGGGGTCATGCTATATTACATGCAGCAGCATTGATAAGATTAAGGCCGACATCCTATCATAAATTCTCACCTTTACAATTAGTATCAGGTCGAGAACCGAATGTCTCACATTTTAAAAATTTTGGGTGCGTTGTACATGTACCTATTGCTCCTCCCCAACGTACTAAAATGGGTCCACAAAGAAGGATGGGGATATATGTTTGATTTGAATCTCCATCAATTATCAAATATTTAGAGCCAACAACTGGCGATTTATTTACGGCTCGATTTGCTGACTGTCATTTTAATGAGTCAGTATTCCTATCCTTAGGGGGAGAGAAAGTGGACCCACAAAATATAAAAACAGATATTACATGGAACGCATCGCAAATGTCGTTTCTGGACTCAAGAACAAATTCATGTGAACAAGAAGTCAAGAAAATTGTTCATTTGCAAAGTATTGCAAACCAATTGCCTGATGCATTCACAGATACTAAGAAAGTGACAAAGTCACATGTGCATGCTGAGAATGCCCCTGCACGAATTAAAATTCCTAGTGACAATAAGGCCATTGAAGATGAGTCAATAGCACGTCGAAAACGTGGTAGACCACCCGGTTCTAAAGACTCAAAACTGAGAAAAATGAAAAAGCAAGGATAAAAAACAACGAATGAAATTAATATAAATCCTCCAAAGGAGCATGATGAAATTCATGATGAAAACAAAAATGAAGATAAGCATGTTCCAGAAGAACATGAACATGAAAGCATAGACAACAATGAAACTTCAATTAATTATGTTTCTACAAAGAAATAATGGAATCGAAAAGAGGTTGGCTTGAATGAAATCTTTGCTTACTCCATAGCGGTTGAAATGGCATACGATGAAAATGATATAGAACCAAATACAGTAGATGAATGTCGCCGCAGAAAAGATTGGCCAAAATGGAAAGAAGCAATTCAAGCAGAATTGAAATCACTTGAAAAACGTGAGGTATTCGGACAAATAACCCAAATACCAAAAGGTGTAAAACCAGTTGGGTACAAATGGGTATTCGTGAGAAAAAGAAATGAGAAAAATGAAGTTACTAGATATAGGGCATAGTAGCCCAAGGCTTCTCGCAAATGCCAGGGATTGATTATGATCAGACATATTCTCCAGTAGTTGATGCAACTCCACTAAGATTTCTGGTAAGTTTATCAGTTTCGAAAGGATTGCAAATGAGATTAATGGATGTAGTGACTGCATACTTATATGGGTCACTTGACACAGATATTTATATGAAAGTCCATGATGGACTAAAACTACCAGACAATCACGTGCCCAAAGAAATGTTTTCAATAAAATTGAAAAAAGTCACTCTATGGGTTAAAACAATCTGGAAGAATGTGGTATAATCGCCTTAGTGAATACTTATTGAAAGAAGGATTCAAAAATAATCAAATCAGTCCTTGTGTTTTCATAAAGCGATCTAAATCAGGATTCGCCATCATTGCTGTCTATGTTGATGATTTGAATATTATTGGAACTCCCAGAGAACTCGAAGTAACTGCAAAGTACTTGATGAAAGAATTTGAGATGAAAGATCTCGGGAGGACAAAATTTTGCCTTGGCTTGCAAATAGAACATTTGAGAAATGGGATTTTTGTCCATCAATCAAACTATACAGAAAAAATTATGAGACGTTTTTTTATGGACAAAGCCCACCCAATAAGGTCTCCAATGATAGTGCGTTCTTTGAATGTGAAAGATGATCCATTCAGACCACGAGAAGAAAATGAAGAAATTATTGGTCCTGAAGTACCATATTTAAGTGCGATTGGTGCCTTAATGTACTTGGCTAACAATACTTGACCTGACATAGCTTTTTCAGTAAACTTATTAGCTAGATACAGCAACGCACCAACGAAGAGACATTGGAATGGAATCAGACACTTGTTACGCTATCTTCGAGGAACACAAGATCTTGGATTATTTTACCAGTTGAAACCAAATGCATCACTCATTGGATATGCAGATGCTGGGTACCTATCAGATCCACAAAAGGCTAAGTCTCAATCCGGGTATCTATTCACTTATGGAGGTACTGCAATATCTTGGAAATCCACGAAACAGACTTTGACGGCCACATCATCAAATCATGCAGAATTAATTGCTCTTTATGAAGCTGGAAGAGAAATGTGTATGGCTAAGGTCAATGATCAAGAATATCCAAGAAGAATGTGGAATGGAAACAATAACAACAAATCCAACTATCATCTACGAAGACAATACTGCATGTATCACCTAAGTAAGCGAAGGGTACATCAAAGGAGACATGACTAAACATTTATCACCAAAGCTCTTCTTCACTCATGACCTCCAAAAGGAAGGGACGATAAATATCCAACAAATCCAATCATGTGAGAATCTTGCAGATTTATTCACCAAATCCCTTTCGACGAAGAAATTTGAAGAATTAGTCCGAAAAATTGGAATACGTCATCTTCGTGATGTATGCTAAATTCAGGGGGAGTATTATATGCGCTGCACTCTTTTTCCCTTCGATCAGGTTTTTATCCCACTGGGTTTTTCCTAACAAGGTTTTTAATGAGGCAGTTAATTTTAAGCATATAAGGATACATAATAGTTGTACTCTTTTTCCTAACGAGGTTCTTAATGAGACAACGCCTATTATGAGTTATCAGTGGACATTCAAGGGGGAGTGTTGAGATAACAGTGGAATTCACAATTCCACTGTTAACATGTGAAGTCCACATTTTCCTGTATGCATTTAATGCATGTCAGGAAAATTTCCTCCCACCGCAATTGCATGTCAGAAAGTTTTCTTTCCCGCGCAGAAATTGTTGAATTTGCAATTGTACACAGTAGAAATCTTGCTTATAAATACCGTCGATGTAAGAATCAGTTTTTACACAATTGAATACAATACACTCTCTGATATATTCTATCTATAGCTTCTCTCTCTCCATATTTTATCACAACAGTATTATGTATGTTTTTTCATTTTCGTTTAAACCTTAAAGTATTACTTCCTCCGTTCTAAAATAAATGAAACACTTACTATTTTAGGTCTTTCAAAATAAGTGAAACGTTACCTTATTTGGTATTCACTTCTCTCTATCTCTCTCCTCATCACATGGGTCCCTTCTTTTTTTTCTCTCTATCTCTCTCCTATTCTAAATCCCCGTGCCAAGGCCCTACGTTTCATTTAAAACAGAACGGAGGAAGTATTAAACTTTCAATAGCCATTATAAAAATTAGAAAATTGAGTACGCCAATAGTTTTACAGGAAAAATATTGATTATAGCAGGAATTTCAAATGTGAATATAGGTTTATAATATAATCTTGAATTTTGAGATCCCATATAAAATATTAATACTTGCTCTGTAACGAAAAAGCGCAACAATTTTCATTTTGTGCCGTATAAAAATAATTGCAACAATTAAAAACTTACTATATTTGGTAATTTTTTTACAGCAATATTTCCTTTTTATAATCATAAACTCTTATAAAAAGATCCTTAATACTCATTAAAATTCATTAAAGGAAAAACTGACAATAGAGGTCTGAACTTTGGCTGATAATTTTTAAAAGGTCTGAACTATTGATTAAAGTCCCTCCTCTAGGGGGTCTTAACTTTTAGCGGGCCTCAATGACTTGAAACTGGCGATTTTAAAAAAAAAATCACCTACTTCCTACTTCTCTCCGTCAATTAACCCTTCTGGTGGGACCCATGTTTTATAAGTTATGACTTATTATTAAACCAGTCTCAAGTCACTGAGGCCGCTAAAAGTTAAGACGCCCTAGAATAGGGACTACACAGGGTAATCAATAGTTCAGGCCTTTTAAAAATTATCACCCAAAGTTCAGACCCCTATTGTCAATTTTTCCTTCATTAAAATTTAATTAAAGATCATTACAACTTAAGATACCAAGCATGATTACACTAATCACCACTACCCTACCCATTCATCACCAACCCACCTCATTGTCATCATTCCCACAAATTGCCACCACCCACCTAGGGGTGTTCATAAAAAACCGAAAAATCGTACCGAAATACCGAAATACCGGTCACTCAAAATCATAATCATAAACGTAACCGTACCGTTTAATATTTGTTACTAAGTAACAACAATTACAAGAAGTATGCTAGTGTTTGGAAACTTTAGTAATAATATAACAATATAATTAGAAAATGGAGTAAATTCTTAGTGTTAATTATGTTTTCCAATGGATCCACTATATAATACATTTTATATTAGAGTATATATAATATTTCCTCCGTTTCTCTTTAATTGTGACACTTTCACTTTTCACGCATGCCGATGTAAAACTTTGAGGACATATATCTCTAATTTGTATTTGTAAATATAACAAAATATACATATTGAAAAAATACGTATTAAGACGAATCTAACAAGATTCTACATGACTATATTTTTATTCACGTATAAATCACAAACGATGGTCAAAGTGAAATTTGTGAATAGCGTAAAATGTCAAAGTGTCACATTTAAAAAGAAACAGAGGAAGTATTAAATTATATGCACAAAAAATAGAAAACATATATGTACATTAAGTAAAATATAATAGTATAATTAAATAACGGTTAATGGTTAACCGGAAAACTGTATCGAAATAACGGTTAACCGCTTAGGCGGTGACCGGTCTAAACGATTACAGTTCGCAAAATGAGCGAATTGAAACTTTCGGTTACCTGCCCGAAATGTTGTTTTGGGACGGTAAACCATCCATGAACACCCCTAACCACCCCTCGCTCATCACCACCACCATCCACCTCGTTTCCACCAGTTTCCCTCATCACACCACCACCCCCACGAAAACTCCATTTTGCTCGAATTCATGCAATTTTTCTCGAATTTCGTCGTGGGTTTCATTGTCTTGGTTCGGTTGGGTTTCGAACTTCCAGGGTGGGGTTTCATTGTCTTGGGTTTCGTCTTAGTTTGGGGTTTGGGTTTCGTGGCAGTTTTGGGGTTAGAGATGCTCGATTTTGGGGTTGGGATGCTCGATTTTGGGGTTTGGGGTTCTTAGATCTAATTTTTTTTTTGTTTTTCTTTTCATTTTCTGGTTTGTTACTCGAACTTAAATGTTTTCGATTGGTTGTTTTTGCTTGTTACGTTGCTCGATTTATGCTTTTGATTTTGGTTGGAATTTTGTGGTCTTGTTTGAATTTTCTGGGTTGTTTTTTGATAAGTTGTTGTGGTGGTGTTCATTTTTTCTAGGTTGTTTTTTGATTTGGCTGGTGGTGATTGGTGTAGTGGTCGGTGAATGTGGTGGTTGTTTCGGTAAAGGGGCAGTGGTGAGGCGGTGATTGGAGGTGAAGACGATGGTTGGTGTGGTAGTTGGTGGTGAAGGTGGTGGTTGGTGTGGTTGTCGGTGGTGAAGGTGGTTGGTGGTGTGGTGGTCGGTGATGATGGTGGTGTTTGATTATGTAATCTTCTATCTCCTCCTTTTCCCTTAATGCACAACCTAATCAACAATTAAAATTTTCTATATAGAAGTCCGTGCCGAACAAATTTGTTGCAGTTATTTTATTATGGAGGAAGTAAAATATGATACTGAAATATATTTCATATGATAGAGAATAAAATTATTCTTGCCATAAAGAATTGCTAATCTTTTTACTGAATAACAAGTTAACAACGATGCATATGTATCTTTTATATTTTATTTTCAGCCAGTGCAATGCATTGATCTGCGAGCTGCTATAAGTTTGATTGTATAAATATGATGTGGGACTGCGGGTGGTGTGGAACCCATCTACGATACAATATGGGATGTGAGTTTTGGAAAGGCTAGGTTAACAGGAAGATAATCTGAGGAATGGGTGCTACACTGCTACTTTCTTCATGTGGCAATGTTTTGTTTTTTCTGGGCATAACTACAAATGGTAGTTGGAAGTTTTTATTTTGACACCAATATATATTTTGGTGGGGTTTGGAGCATTATACAATGATTGTGAGAGAGAAGCTAAGGATGGAAAGAGCCAAAATGTGCTATCACATTCTTGGTACTTTATGTGATTGAAACTATATACTCCACGAAGTATATATCAAGTTATACTTCTAGTGAAGCAAGCAAGCTCGATTGGCTTCATTGTCATTAGCATCCACTGATGTCATAAAGTTGAGTTATAGAAATATTGTATTCTTTTATGGCCTATCTAACAATCTGCAATAAGGAAGGCCTTAAAAGCTAAGGGCCCATTCGGTATCACTGTAAGTTTCCAGTTTTTGGTTTTTTGAATATAAAAGTTATATGATATAAGGGGTATAATAAACTTAAAATTAATCGTACTTATACTAAATATGTTAATTTTGAAAACTGACAACCAAAAACTAGAAACTACTTTTTCTAGTTTTTATGTTTTGTTTTTGGTTTTCATAAAAACTGAATACAGGAAACAGAAAACGATAACGAACGAGCCCTAAGTTAATTATTCAGTTAGAAAATAGCGAAGTTAATTATAGTAGGAGTATAATTTAAATGTTTGGCAAATTCCCGGAGGTGCAAATAAAATAAAAACCTCAACTTGATGAAAGTTGCTGAGGTCTGTTATAAAGGATGGAGCTAGTTTGGTAGCACATCTATATTTGTGTCTGTTTTTCCCTCAAAAAAAAGTTTGGTAATAATAGTACCTACTAACTTAGTGATTATATATAACTCTTCTTTTTACCCTAATAAAACATGCACATATTAAGTCACAAACTATATATCTAAAGTCGTCAATTCTTAAGAAAATTACTATTTAAAAAAATACATAAAAATTAAATAAGCTTTCGAGTTGCATCCATGTATGATTCAACCAATTCACTATCTCAAATGACTTACTATTGCCTTCTACATATGTAAGAAAATTATATATGCAGTCCCTACTCCCTATAGATTATACATATAAGAAGCTTAAAGTGAAAGTATATAATACTCCCTCCTTTTCTATTTGTTTTTTATACTTTGACTTTTTTCTCTCTAAAAAAGATTCTAAATAGGAAGAACAAACAGGAAAGGAGGGAGTCACAGTTAAGCATTAATAATGCGTGATTTTGTCATATATATTTCTAAACTAATATCAATTTCAGGAAATATTAAAAAAATATAAGGAAAAATTGACATTATAGGACTGAACTATGGGGGCGAACATTTTAAAAATCTCAACTATCAATTATCTTGTGTAGGTCCCAACTTTTGGGGGGGTGTGACTTCGATTAGAACTTGTAGGTCGCTTAACCTGCTACAACAGGTAATAAGTTACGTGACTCGTTAATAAGTCACCTGACATCTACTTTGACTCCTTTCCTCTATTCTTCTTCTCCATCTTACTGTTCCTACAATTATGATTTCCTTCTTGGCCTTCTAACTTCTTCAAGCTTCTGCCTCTCATTATTTGCCAAAATTTCATGCAAATTAGTAGGTGTACACGTTCATATGGTGAGAAAGATGTGCACGATGAACATCAAGCACTAGGTTATGAACATTAAGACTAATACCAATTAACATATATTAACAGATATATACTTTATGTTCATTTGGATTGTTAGCCATGTACATGTGTTCATTTGACTTGTTATTCATGTACATTTGACTTGTTAGTATATGTTCATTGGTACAACTCTGTTAGTACTTAGTATATGTTAATTGGTATTGGTCTTTATGTTCATAAACTAGTGCTTAATGTTCATCGTGTGCACTTTCCTCACTATACGGATTGAAAGTTTCATCTTGTATTTTATCTCCTCTATCTCTAACCATGATCAAATTCAAAACTTTCTGTTCAATCTTTTCATAATCAATGTAACGCAATTTCAATATTCAGCATTGGAGTGACTATCCAATTATTTGTGAGTTAGTCATCCATCCCCAGTTAGCAGCTCCCTATTCTCTTCTTCACCATAAATTCAATTAGTCATCAATCACCAGTTAGCAGCTCCCTATTATCTTCTTCACCATAAATTCAATTCAAACAAAAGCACCAATTGACAACAAATCAGATGAATTTGAAATTAACAAAAAGAAAATCCATCTTTGCGATCTACAGAAAATAATTTTATCCCTAAAATGATACCAGGTGCTTAATTCGCACAAATCAATTAGCACCAAATTTTGTTTAACATTCACTCAAGAGATGTTAAAGACAAGATATACTTTTTTCTCATAAAAGAAAGAGAGAAAGATGATGCTGGTGGTGCAAAAGCGAGTGGTGGAGCAGCTTTTTGATTTGTTAGTGAGAAGATGATGCAAATTCTAGTGGTCAACAAATCTCAATTCACTAACTCAACGGTATTACTTGCATTATTCGGAAAAAAATCTATATGAGGCCCCTGTAAATTTACCACACAACAATATTACTTACAGAATTCGCAAAAAAAAAAAAAAAAAAAAAAAAAGAGTACTCTCAAGCTCTTGTAATTTATAAATTTACCACATAAATTAAATCTAAAATTCTAATGCACTAATAGAGTGAGCAAGTTGAGCAGCGACATAAAAGTAGGTATAAGATCTGACCAACCTTCAACATAATAGGATTATGGAACTAGAAATTGTTGCAATGCATACTGTACTAATAACCGAAGTATTGGACAAGGGCAAACTCAAGAGTGAGGAAAGAGGGGCAACAAGTTTGTTAAAGAGAGTGGGTCCCACGCATAAATTTTTTACCTACTGAACCAGCCACCAGTCATATGGGTCCATTTAAAGTCACACGGCTCACACCCCCTAAGTTGGGACATACACAGGATAATTAATAGTTGAGACCTTTTAAAAATATTCGCTCGTAGTTCAGACCCTTCACGTCAGTTTTTCTAGAGTTTAATTAGTTTGAAACTTCACTATTTCCTTCTCCCCTATGTTTGTTAGTTAAGAGAACTCATATAGAGCAGGTAGTTAGTGCACTTCAATGCATAGAGTTTGAGAAAAGGACAAGTCTCGGTCCAATAGACAAGACCTTCTTGAGTTTCTTTTTCAAGATTCACTAATATAACTAATAATAGACTGATATTTCCAAAACATTCACAGATTCAATAAATGTGACTTAATTTTAATGTAAATAACTATCTCAAATCAATATGGTGATTAATTAAATTTGTGCTTTTTTCCCCTTCCATCAATATCATAGACATATATCTCGAATTTTTTTTTTGGGTGTAGATGAGCGTCTAAGCTCGATGATGTAGACAAATTTCAATTTCAAGTGTTGAGTACCACTCCTATAAGATTTTACCATCTAAGTTTATGACATCCACATAATTGATATATATCCCTCCACATATAAAAGTTAATTCGAATTATCGCTTGGACTTTGGAGGGGAATGACTTGTGTTCTGTTAACTTGTTAAGCATCATATTTCATATTATTCGTTTCTATTTTCCAGATTTGGAGGGCCATTCACTAAGAGAGAAGGTAGAAAATGCATGGAGAGTCGAAGTTTCTCAGTGCCGACTTCCCCCCCACCCTTTTCCCACAGTATAAGTCACTAGCTAAAGCCAAGGTCTTTGAAATGAAAGCATATGGCCCATCTTCTTCTTTTTTATGACACCGCGAAAACGTAGCATGGCCCATCTTCGATGCCTTTTTTTGGGAGTATTTTGATTGTGGCAAACTCACATTAGTTAACACAACAATTGTTTTTCTAATTTTTTGGGTGGTGGAGTTGGGTAAGGTAATCAATTGCCATAATCTCGTACGGACACACGAAATGACAAAATATCACATATATAGTATAGTATATTACTATATAGTAAGAGTTTTGGATAGATGTCTAAACTAATTTTAGGTATCTAAATATATTTATTAAGTCTTATCATTTTATGAGGTTTTCCTTCTTAAAAAAGAATTCATCATAAGTCTTCGGAAAGCTTGAAATTATGATTTATTCAAAGGTAATATCAGATCTCCACTTAAAAAGATTTGGATATTACAAAAAATTAAAAGTGTCAAACCGATTATTCATATTAGGTCAATTCGGTTAGAATTATATTTGATATGGTAAAAGAAATATAACTTGATTTCAAACTTTCCGATAGATTGGGTCATATTCGAATTTAGTGTCCATTAGCTTGTTATAATAAATCAATTAACAATAACCAGAAGAATTACAGTAGCGATAGGTCTAAAAAGGTTTTTATGTTGAGATAAAAAACATATTCAACTGAAAACAACATAGAGTCTAAGATTTTTTTATATGCACTTTCTACATTATGCATGAACATATTCAATTGAAAACAAGTCTAAAATGTTTTTATATATGGCACTTAACATTATGCATGGTTAAGAAGCATGCATGCATGTTATATACTTATATATACTAGGAGATCAATACCTCATCATGATGCTATAATTTAGGAGATTATTTCCTGGCCAAAAATACTATATATATATAGAGAGACAGAGATGGGGGAGGAACTTTATAGGATTTAGTGATCACGTACACTTCCATTCTCGACATAGATTAGTACATTGCATGCAAGTGATGTTAGTATATTTGATGGCTTGACTCATCTAAAATACATATTCCGAAGTTAGGCATTGTATAAGAATTACAGTTTCCCATAAGAGAATAAATGAGTTCCACGCATTATGCAATCCTTAGGTTCCATTCGAACTGTACTAAAGATAAGTTCTGTTAGGTTTTTCCTTCTTTATGAACAAACTTGGCTAAAACAATATGAATTGCTGATAATAAAATATATATAAATTACCGTATCAGTTTCGAGGCAGTCTCAACCTAGACTTAAAATATATATAAATTACCGTATCAGTTCCGAGGCAGTCTCAACCTAGACTTAAATTTCTTCCATTCTTTATTATTCAGAGTTAGGTTTTAAACAATGTATTTTGATTTTTTTATTGTGAATTGTAAGGCTTAATTAGAAGTGGTTAGTAACGGATCTAGAAAATATATCTAGTTGAGGAAAATGAAATAAACAAAATTTATGGAAGATAATTAAGAATATTTACAGAATATACAAGATATATTCTAACATTCATGTTATCAAGCTTACAAAGGAATTTTCCCAATATTTGATTTTTCTAAGAAAATTCTCAAAAATTTCATTTTTCGGAAAAGTAAACTTTTATGACATATCCGAGTATAACATGCGCATGTTAGATAAGCAGGCTTGTAGTTTAATTTCATTTTAAAAAAAAAATTGAAATTTGGGCGAGCTAAGCCCGGCCGCTGATTTTAATGGGAGGGTATGGGCGAATCAAATTTTTAATACGGGCCGGCCCGCCTGGCCTGTTTATGATTTTACATAGATAATTATTCTTAAATGTTGCAAAAAACAACGAGCCTTTTTTATATAAAAAAAAAAAATACCATAAAAGTTGAAATAATGTTTACTCATATTTTAGGAAATTTTGGCATATACAACTAAATATTAATGATGAGAGGTATGTTCGACTTTTTAATAATGTATTGTGGTTTGCTAAGTATAACTAGGTATATTGTTAAGTTTCATTAGTTTAACAAACTAGTAAAACACGAATAATGGTTTTCTACCAATTGTTGAAGATTGTTTTTAGAAATTGATTATTGAACTAATGAAATTATTTTTTATCGATGCTTTTACGGTCCGTTAGCCCCCAGGTAATCCTGGCCCGTTATTAGGACGGGTAAGGACAAAAAAATCAAGCCTGTTGGAACATTTATAGTAAAATGGGATTTAGATCATTTGTAATGGTTTTATGGAGGTTGGACAAAAGAAAGGAAACGCGAGCCAAGAAGCAGCAGCCCATCGCTGGGTGCGACCTGCACCCCCGTGCTGGTCGCGAGGTGCGATCTGTATCGCACCGTGCGATTCGCTTCTGCCTCTTTCGCTGCGAGTTTTGATTTTGACGATTTTCAATCCGTTGCTTTGAGATGGTTAGTTCTTATCTGGTGCTAAGTGATTGAATGAGGATCTTTTCACTCACTTAGGATATAGACACATCATCATTAGCCTCTCTAAGTTAATATAAGAAGTTTAACTTCTTTCCAAATGGTTTGATTTCACTAGTAGAATAAATGCTTATTGCTGCGGTCATTAAGTGGCCTATTGCGGCGATTTTGACCGCGCAACAATTAACGGCGCAGCAATAGGTAATTAAATTGTTGCTGCGGTTTTAAACCGCAGCAATATTATAACATATTGCTGCGGTTTATAGGACAAACCGCAGCAATATTTACTTTTTTTCATTATTTAAATAAACCATATTGCTGCGGTTTGTAGGACAAACCGCAGCAATATGTATATTTTTTATTATAAAAAAGCAGTATATTGCTGCGGTTTCTCCGTATATTGCTGCGGTTTCTGGGAGAAACCGCAGCAATATACTTTTATTTTTATAATTAAAAAACACATATTGCTGCGGTTTGTCCTAAACACCGCAGCAATATGTATTTTTTATTATAAAAAACAGGATATTGCTGCGGTTTTTCCGAGAAACCGCAGCAATATACTGCTTTTTTTTTTTGAAATAAATTTATTTTATATGTTCCACCAACCTCATGCAAGAAGCAGAGAATGCAGCAAGCAGAATATTTTCTGCATAAATTTCGACAGAGCTCCGTTTGTAAATTGGATAAACCCATAATTGGGAATTAACCTGTACAATATTATATGCAACAACCATCCATCCATCATCCAATATATATATATATATATATATATATATATATATATATATATATATATATATATATATCATGAAATCCAAGTCAATACGATAATGTTGGTTGGTACAAGTTGCACTAAATTATATTCGTTGTAAGAGAAGCAAAGAAAATTAACATTCACTAACCTATGCAATGCAAATATCAATAAAGTATCTTGCCCACTTATTTTTCACCTTATTGATTTGATCATCCGTATAAGGATCGCGGGTAAAGGTACGAGCAACCTGAAAATAATTCACCAAAGTTAGCTTTAAATAGTTAAATATATAAAATATGAAATGAATAATAAGTTCTCCTGCTTCCACAACTCTCTAACATCCCCATAGTTCCTTTGACCTAAGTGGTGATGATGTGTATTCTTTTTTGCACTCTCGAACGCCTTTTCTCGCTTTTTCTGCAATAAAAAACACATTAATTAAGTTTGTAGAATATAATTAATTTAATAAAACCACGTTAATTTGATTATAAACTTACTACAGCCTCATCTGACGTCATAGCCTCTTTGAAGGTAAGCCAATCCTCCATCTTGATGTGCTTGTATATATCTGGCGGAGTATCACCTAGCTTCTCCTTCTTTGATCTGACTCTGGTCATTGTGATCCAACTAGATACCAATTTGCTCTTGAAATCCCTCCATCTAGAGTTCACATCAGTCAAGTAGTGCCTCTTATAGCTTATCTCGTCCGGAAGGTGAAACATATTCTGTTTTCCATCATAAACAAATAAATAAGCACGTTAGCTCAGCATTAGAACAATAAATCCCAAAATTGTAAATGAAACATATCTTACCATAGTGTCTGTCCACATCAAATCTAATAAGGCAGGAGAAATGTTTTTCCATTTCCAGTTGATGTTAAGCCTGCGTATAGAAAGACCGACCCAAATACCATACTTGGCTCGCCACGTGCCTAGTAGAAAAAACAATTAGAAATCCAAACATTAAATCATAAGCATGATAAATTATAACTATCTTACAATCAATAATTACCTGTTGGTCTCCCCAATTCATCAAACTTTAAGAACATATCTTCTGTGTCGTGGAGATTCATCGTGGGACCTCTTTTACTCTTTCTAGATGCCTTTGTCTTCCCACTTTGACTTCTTCCCCCTCCCTTGTGCACCATAATATGCACGGTCTTGACGAGGATCTAAGAATCAAAATAAGGAAACTAAATTAGAGAACGAACAAATAAATGACATATTCAATATTACAATAATCGCGAACCTGAGGGGGTGGCTGACGTGGATCAGATGTCACCTCAATGTCAAGTAAAGCATTTCTATCGCCTTCTACTTCCATTCTTTCCATCCAAGCATCAAACGCATCTGCAAGGCACGATCCTTTGTCCTCCCCCCCGGTCGCCTCCTTTTCTGGGTGAAATGGTGCATCGGAATCCGATGACTGATCGCCCGAACCGTCACTAGCCATATCTGTAACATATACATAGAAACAGCAAAAAGTGTTAATAAAATATAAAACAATATATATCAACACATTATTGTAACGAAATCTATTATAAGTACATCAATTTATAATTCAAATTACTCATATAGAACATTTTTTACCTTTAATTTTGGTCAATAGGTTGCTCGATGACCGTTATACCTTCTTGGTGATCCATTCGCATGTAAATATTTTCAGTATCAGACACATCCATCATATCATCACTTGGGATTGAGAAAGGGGGGATATCATCAAACTTATCATATTCTTCTTCATCGTCAACATCACCTACTCCTAAAATTCGCCTTTTACCATTAACAACAATGCACCACTGAGTGTCTACAAGATCAGATACATAAAACACTTGTTTTGCTTGTGATGCGAGCATAAAAGGTTCTTCAGTGTCACGCAGACGACTCATATCGACTAGAGTAAAACCATACTCATCCGTTCGCAAACCACGTCTATTATCCGCCCACTTGCATTGAAAAATAGGCACAGTGAAGTCACAATAATCGAGCTCTCATATTTCCTGAATGATCCCATAATATGATTGTTTAGCATCAATCGGAGTTTTATCCTTTGCACTCGCATACTCCCTAAATGATGCAACCATTGAAACCCCACAATTCTGTACCACCTTTGATTTCTTGTCCTGACGTTCAATGTAAAAGGTATATCCATTGATATCATACCCCTCATACGATTTAAAACTGTCACATGGACCGTATGCCAACCACTTAATTGTATCGGGTACATGATGGTCGTTTGCAGACAATTCACCAATTACTTTATTGTGGAACCAATCAATGAAAGACCTGTTATGCTCATTCATCAACGCCCTCTCCCCTTTTGACGGGTTTTTGTGGCGCAATTCACGCATATGTCTCCCTAAGTATGGATTAACTTCAGTAACATGGTGCAACACGAAAAGATGAGCTTTATTCAACTCACTCAATGAAGGCGAAATATGTCGCATTCCGACACCACCCTTGCCTTCTAACCTTCCCTCGTGTCTGGACTTTGGAAGGCCTATCGTCACAACCTTAGCAAAATGAGAAGAACAATATCCTCCAACCTCTTCGGCAATTGTTCCTTGAATAATACTCGCCTCTGGTCTTGCTGGGTTCCTCACTTTCTTTTTCAAAGAACCCATATGTCTCTCAAAAGGGTATGCCCATCTTAAAAACACAGGACCACACAGTTTAATCTCTCTTACCAAATGAAGGACTAAGTGAACCATAATGTCAAAAAAAGAAGGTGGAAAATACATCTCAAATTGACAAAGTGTTATCACCACCTCATTTTGCAAAGCATCCAACTTATCAGGGTCAAGTACCTTTTTGCATATGGTATTGAAAAATGAACACAACCTCGTGATGGCAAGCCTGACATGTTTTGGAAGAATCCCGCGTATTGCAATCGGCAAAAACACTTGCATCAACACATGACAGTCATGGGACTTCAGCCCAATTAATTTCAGATCAATCAAAGAAACAAGTCTTCTCATGTTAGATGAGTATCCAGTGGGAACCTTAATACCGTATAAACACTCACAGAACAATCGTTTCTCCTGCCTAGACAATGTATAACAAGCTGGAGGCAAATATGTTGTTGTTCCTTTTCCTTTCTTAGCTTTTTCCTTAACCTTTGACCATAAATTAGGCCGAATCTTCAATTTCTCCATATCTCTGCGAACCTTCAGACCATCCTTAGTTTTTCCCGGCATATTCAACAGAGTACCAATAATTGCATCACAAACATTTTTTTCAATGTGCATTACATCGAGACAATGTCTAACTGGTAAGTATTTCCAATAAGGAAGTCTCCAAAATATAGACTCTTTTTCCAAATGACACCATCGTCTTCCGAAGGTTTAACCCCCTTACCAAATATTGTGCCTATCCCCTTAACACGATTATAAACTTGTTTTCCGGTCAACGGTCTAGGAGCTGGAGCATTTTCAACTAACCCGTAAAATGGTGCTTTTTTCTTTCGATATGGATGAGAATTATGTAGGAATTGCCTATTAATGATATAGACATATTTCCCACAATGTGGCAAATGTGTAGCCTCCATACCATTCTCACAAATGGGACATGCCTTTTTTCCTTTGACCTTATACCCCGACAAATTGCCATAAGTAGGATAATCATTTATAGTACAAAATAGCATAGCACGAAGCCTGAAATCTTCATTGGAATATGCATCAAATACCATAACACCTTCGTCCCCACATCTTTTTAAGATCTTCAATGAGAGGTGCAAGATAGATGTCTATATCATTTCCCGGCTGTTTAGGCCCAGAAATTAAGAGAGACAACATAATATACTTCCGCTTCATGCACAACCATGGAGGAAGATTGTATATCACTAACAGAACAGGCCAAGTACTATGTTGACTACTCAAAGTACCATAAGGGTTCATTCCGTCCGTACACAATGCAAGTCTCATGTTCCTAGCTTCCTGACCAAATTCCCGATATCTGGAATCTATAGCCTTCCATTGAGGAGAATCTGCTGGATGCCTAAGCATCCCATCTTTCTTTCTCCGATCAGCATGCCATCTTAGGTTCTTTGCATCTTCTTTGATAGAAAAGAGCCTCCTAAACCTTGGCACAATTGGAAGATACCACAACACTTTCGCAGAAGGACTCGTATCGCCCGGCCCAGGCTCAACCAATCCGGCAATTCATAAAGGTCTGCATTCTCATTTCGATACAACACGCAATCATTCGGACATGCATCAATCCGCTCATATTCTAAACCCAAAGGACTCATGAATTTTTTGGCATAGTAGGTGGATTTTGGTAATAAATTACCCTCAGGAAACATATCTTGTAAAGCTTCTAAGAGTTTTGTGAAGTCTACATCAGTCAAATTATGTTTCGCTTTGATGTTGAAAAGGGTCAAAACCCCAGTCAATTGAGTGTATTTTGTACACCCTGTATAAAGGGGTTTCCCAGCAGCTTCAGACAAACTGTCAAACACTCGTGGCCGCTCATTAAAATGGTCACGGGCCCCTTCCAATATCTCACCTAATCGATCATCACCAAACTCTTCATCCTCAGTGTCACTACTATCTCCGTTGTCATTTTCATTACCTACAACATCATCACCTTCAATCCTAACATGATCTTCAATCACAACTTCATTCTCAGCCCCAACATTCGGCATATCAATCTCTAATGAGTTACTAGTGCCATCATCAACAATAACCCTATTCTGAGTATATTTTCCCTTCTCACCATGCCATAACCAAATATAATACTCAGCTCTAAATCCTCGACGAATAATATGATCTCTTATTAACCTAATATCAGAAATCGTATTCACATTGTAGCAATCAACACATGGACAATATATCTCATCCTCGCAAGTAAGTTGTTGATGCTCTACAGCACGTTTACAAAACTCATTCACACCTTCTACGAACTCCAACGTATTCCGCTTTCCATACATCCAACTTCGATCCATTTCTAAAAACCCCCACACATATATACATACATAAAAAATTATTATCAATTAAAAAATTCACATAAATATAACACAACAAACTAATATTCAATGCATGCTTCCATTGGGTCCTTATCACTCCAACCTAACCCATCCTTAAACGTCCAATCCCACTGGTGAGTGCATGTATCATCTTTGATTCTAAGTAAAATTCGGCAGCATTTCCCTTCAGTTCTCCAAGTACACGATGAAGATAATTGCTTATCTTATATGCACCCGGAGAACAAATTAGGGAAATGATTAACCGTATTTCACTTAGAATCAAAGAATCAACACACATTCATTACCTAAGTGAGATGTGACGTTTAAGAACAGTCCCAAAACGGGGACTATTCAAGACTTACTCCGAATGAGTAAGTCTTGAACGGGTATCTAGGCATTATGATGTACATAAAAACAATCGCATTCAAGCGATTCCAAGTCATCACCAAACAACAAATACCAAACCATTCCTTAGATTTCCCTTCCCCTCCCATTGGTGAGTCTATCAATATGAATGCATTGCAAAAACAATCGCATTATATACTTACAAACAATCGCTTTTAAGCGATTTCAAGTCATCACCAAACAATAAATACCAAACCATGCCTTAGATTTCCCTTCCCCTTCCCATTGGTGAGTCTATTAATATGAAGGCATTGCAAAAATAATCCCATTATACATATCACTTCAAATAATTCACCAAACTTATGCAAAAACAATCTCGTATAACATTCTAGGGCATACAAAAACTTAAGCAGAATCATCACAAACTTAGTTTTTAATCCTTAAATCTTATAACTAATCATATATATATATATTATATTAAGCAGTTTTAACTACTATTTAAGCCAAATTTTTTAGTAAAGCACTATTAAAAAAGAAAATTGAAAATTAATAAGAAATAATGAAAAACTAACCTTTTATGACAAGGGGAAGGTGGCGCTGGCGGCTGTGAACGGAGTTGAGGAGTGGGGCGAAAACCCGTCGGTGGAAAAGAAGGGCGAAAACCCGTCGGTGGTGGTGAAAACCGCACCAAAGAGGGCGAAAACCGCACCAAAGAGGGGCAAAACCGACCGAAAACCGCAACAAAGATGGTCGAAAACCGCCGGGAAAACGAGTAATGTGACTCTTGTCGCCGGAAACCGAAACCTTGTCGCCGGAAATTGTAAGAGAGTGAGAGAGTGTGAGAGTAGAGAGAGAGAGAGAGAGAGTGAGAGAGAGAGAGAGAGTCGAGAGAAACAGTGAATCAAAAAAATCAAACCCGTGTTTTTTCAGATCTGGGGCAGAGATATTCAGAAACCGCAACAATATATTAGAATAATATTAAAAATATATTATTTTAATATATTAATGCGGTTTCTGTCAGAAACCGCAGCAATATCTCTGCCCCAGATCTGGAATAAAATATTCCAGATTTTTGAAACATATTGCTGCGGTTTCTGTCAAAAACCGCAGCAATATATTAAAATAATATTAAAAATATATTATTTTAATATATTGATGCGGTTTCTGACAGAAACCGCAGCAATATCTATCTGGAAAAAAATATTCCACTTTTTTTAAAAAAATCCGTTGGAAATATATTGCTGCTGTTTTCTCTAGAAAACGCAGCAATATGGTTGGTCAAATGGTCAACAACTTTTTGGAAAAATATTCCGTTGGAACCATATTGCTGCGGTTTTTATTAAAAACCGCAACAATATGGTTATTTTATAGTTTACCTTTTCTTTTGTCGTGATATATTGCTGCGTATGGGTAAAACCGCAGCAATACCACCGCAGTAATAAGCATATATTCTACTAGTGTTTTAAAGAAATCAGTTTTCATTTTTCACAAAAGAAACTTGCTTCTCTTGAGAGAAAATTCTATACTCTTTCTCTCAAGTGTTCTTCACAAATAACAAACACAAAGTTCTTGTTGATTCACTTAGAATATCATCTTTGTGAATTGTTCTCTTCATTGTATCTCATTGGAAATATCGTGCTAACCCATTGATCTTAGAGGGGGAAACTAAACTAATAGGAAAGCGTAGTTTCCGTGCCTTGGAGTGGTGTATCCAATTCCCTTGTTGTTCATACTTATAACAAAGCCCGCAAAAAGGGGATTGGTCATGCATTAGGCCCAGACAAATATCTTAGGAATGGCCCGACCCATACCAGACCCAAGTCACAAATGATCACCTCTAGTACATGCATCAGACATTATTTTCTTTCTCTTGATTGTAAGCATAATGGAAATACCTCTAAATGAGCAATACGTAGCATAGAATGTACGGTTTTTTCACCAAGTACCCCCGAGTTTTCAGAAAATCCACGAGGTACGCCCCAACTTTTTAAAATACACTGAGTACCCCTAAGTTTCATAATAATACACTCAAATGCCCTTAATGACTAACGACGTTAACCGCCGTTAGTCATTAATCCTAATTTTCTATTTTAAACCCTAATTAACCCCCTAATGCTAACCCTAATCCTAACCACTACCTCTAACCCTAACCCTCCCCTAACCATCCACCACCCTCCCCCACCCCCTCCTACCACCCCAGCTGGCCCTACCCCCAGCGAGCCCCCTTCCCCACCATCCCAAAGAACCTCCACTCGATTTCCCCTTCATGCCCCAGCTCGATTTCCCCCCCCTCCCTCCACCCCCGTCGATTTTCGCAACCCGCCCCCACCCCCGTCGATTTATGCAGCCCACCCCGACTCCCCGAATAGATGGCTCGCGGCCGGGTTGTCACAACCACGATAGGCGTTAGGATTAGGGTGCGGAAATCCCAACGTTCCGGGAGCCACAACCACGACAGGGGTGCGGAAATCCCGAGCGCTGGGTCACATTACAACCACGACGTGCGAAAATCGACGGGGGTGGGAGGAGTGGGGAATTCAACGGAGGTGGGGGAGAGGGCTGTTGGGGTGGTGGGTGGGGGAATTCGACGGGGGTGGGAGGAGTGGGAATTCAACGGGGGTGGGGGGACGGGGGCTGTTAGGGTGGTGGGTGGAGGGGGAATTCGACGGGGGAGGGGAAAGGGGGCTGCTGGGGTGGTGGGGGAGGGGGGCTGCGGGGGTGGTGGGAGGGTGGGGAGGGGTAGTTAGGGTTTAGGGTTAGGGGTTAGGATTAGGGTTAGCATTAGGGGGTTAATTAAAGTTTAAAATAGAAAATTAGGGTTAATGACTAGCCGCGGTTAACGCCGTTAATCATTAAGGGTATACATTTAAGTGTATTATTATGGAACTTAGGGGTACCCGTGTATTAAGAGACTTGTGCATATGGTAAATGAATTTGAAACGCTTTTGGCTAAGCTGTGCAGCCCATTCACAATTCTTTATGCTTGTCTGAGTTGGCTCGTCAATGATGCAACGTTGCGACAGAATAAAGACAAGTCTTTATCTCATACTTGGCTAAACCCACAGCAAGTATTTCCATTGGATAATTATTTGAGTGAGAGAGCAATCAATCCCGTGGGCTTGTAATTTGTAGAGCATGAGTACGACTGTACGAGTAGTCACCAAAAAACATATCCACTTGGAGATTGCACTCATTAATTAATCAATTTAAAGGGGCTTCGAAACATACATCACTTGCTTTCAAATTAGTGTTTCATTTGGATCTTAGCTTGTACGGGGACAAACTCTTTGGCGATAGTATTGTAACATCCATTTCTTACAACAATCTCTAGCGAGCCCTAACAAAAGTCTAGATTGCTTTGTGGTACGACACTACGACAGGTTGTCGAAACCCTAAGGAAATTTAATTGAGAAGAAATAATTAATAGTTGTAGTCGTAAATGGACCCAATACAAACTTTACACTCTTTCTTACAATTATAATATACTAGCATTTTTTGCACGTTATGCGTGCGAGTAATATTAGCGTTTCTTTTCTCAATTAGTTATTCATCAGTGTTATAAATTTTTTGATTCAAACAGACATTTGTAATTTTTTTTAGTTTTTTTATGTTTTTCTTAAATCAATATTTCGTTGGTTTTTTAGTTATTTGTTCATCATTATTCAAATATAGTATTGAGAGAAGGAAATATAAAGCAGAGGAAAGCTTGTGCTCAAATAAAGTGGAAGAATTTGTGTATCAGGTTCAATCGTTGAATATTAATAAAGTGGAAGAATTTGATTTATATAATAGAATTTACCGAATAATAATCGACATTTACGTTTTAGAATATTATCAGTATAATTATTAATATGAAATTCAAGTTATTATTTTTTTTCTTCTGATTGTTTTAATCAAGTTATATTATAAATTTAATTTTTGATCATAGTTTTTCACACATGCAAGAAGAGGAAATCATTCTCCTTAATTTAATATTTAATTGAAATTTCAAATTCATTTCCATTGTTAACTTGTTCAATATATATGGCAAGTAGGAAGAAGAAAATATTATTTAATATATATGGAAATTTAAATTCATTAAGGGTAATATCTATATTGTGGATGGACATTTAAGTAAATTCCAAGGGGGACACCATTGCTCCCCCCTCGGCTTATATAATAGAGATACTAGAGCTAGCAAAATTCTATCCCCCCTTTTATTTTTTTTATTCAACCCAAAAGACAAAAATATGCTTCAAACTTTGAAAGGTTTGGGATTATTGGGCCTCTGGGTGAGTGGCCCTGTGCGAGGGCATCCCAGAGGAAATTCATCTTACCAAGGGTTTTCGAAAGGAGTTTAGTTCAGTTCAGTTCAGTTACTCTCTACAATTCAGTTTCTCTCAATTAAATTAACGGTTTTTTCACCATATACCCCCGACAAATTAAAAGATTCACCATATACCCTCAATGTTTCAGATATTCACCATATACCCTTGACATTTCGAAAACGTTAACCAGATACCCTTTTTCTAACTGCCGTTAACTCACCGTTAGAGTTATTTACTATTTTACCATTATTAACCATAACCCCTAATTCTAATCTAATCCTAGCCCTAATCTAACTCTAACCTTAATCCTAATCTAACCCTTAACCCACTTTCCCTTCCACCCCAACCCTCCTCCCCTCCACCTCAGTCGCCTCCCCACCCCCTCCCCTCCCCTCCACCGCCGCCGCCGCATCACCCCCCCTCCCCTCCACCCCCCCACCGCCCCCCTCCACCCCCACCCCCACCGCTCCCTCGCCAACCGCAACCCCCATTTTCGCAATATCTCTCTCTCCTCTGTTTTTCCCAAATTCCAAATTCGGGCGAAGAAGATCGGTTTTCGCAGCCCCCATTTTCGTAACTCTCTCTCCTCTTTTCTTCACTTCGTCGGTTCCAACTCTTCCAGTTTAGAGTTAGATTTTAGGCGTTTTGGGTTTCAATTTCGACGGGGTGAGGGGAGGGGTGGGTTCTAGGCGTCGATTTCGACGGGATGCTCGTGCGGGATGTGCCGTCGATCTTCGTTCTTTGCCCGGATCTTCGACGAACGCCCGTGGGATGCTCGTGTGGGATGCGCCGTCGATTGGCAAGGGGAGGTGGCTGCGGGAAATCGACGTGGAGTAGGAGGGGAGAGGATTACGGGCTCGCGACGGGGTGGGGGGGGGGGGCTGGGGTGGGGGGAGGGAGGGGGTTGCTCGGGTGGTGGGAGGGAGGGGGAGGAGGTGGTGAGAAGGTTAGGGTTTAGGGTTAGGGTTAGGGGTTAGGGGGTTAGGGGTTAGGATTAGTGTTAGGGTTTAGGGGGTTAGGGTTAGGGTGGCAAAATTGTCAATAACTCTAACGGTGACTTAACGTCCGTTACAAAAAAGGTATTTGGTGAACAATTTTGAAAAGTCAGGGGTATATGGTGCATATCTGAAACATTAAGGGTATATGGTGAATTTTTCAACTTGTCGGGGGTATATGGTGAAAAAACCGTTAAATTAAATTTATTTCAGTTCAGTTTCTCTTAGTCCAAAAGAACGGGGACTTAGGCTCTGTTATTTTGGACTGAATTAATGAAAATTCAGTTTAGTTCAGACAGATTCTGTTCAGTTCAGTTCAGTTGGCAAATTCAGTTCAATTCAGTTAGTTTCTAGTCACAGTTTCCATTCACTTCAGTTCAGTCCAGACAAATTAAATTCAGTTCAGACAAATTTAGTTCAGTTCAGTTTAGTCCAAAAGAATAGAGCCTTATTTTATTCTAGTATGAACACTAGATCAACTACAAGAGGGGGGGTGAATTGTAGTTGTAGGGAATTTTAATCTATTTTGCGGAATTAAACTAACTTTAAAGAGATGAGAAAATAGACGAACAATTTTAACTTACAAGGAAAACTTCCTAGGCCCAATAGGAAGAAAAACTTTGACCCCAAGGGATTTTGACTCAATACTTCTCTTATTATAATAGGCCAAATGACTATTTCATACAACCTATTTCTGGACCTCACTCTGTTCCTCTAGGAACTTGTTCCTAGTCACCCAGTTCCCCTTGAACTAATGACTCTCACTTGACTTCACTCGACATCTTCTCTTTCTCTCTTTCTCTTTTCTCACTTGATTACAAGAATACTTTGTGAATTTTTCACTCACCCAAACACTCGAAATATTACAATGATATGAAGGATGAGAAGAAAATTACAGGAAAACTTTCAAAGTAAATATGTGAATGTAATGCTTGAAAGTTGTTTTTATTTCGAACACAAATTTCTTCTTAAATAGCAGCAGTATCTTCTTGTATTTCACTCAACTTTCTCCACGTTGTGTGCTTGCTGAATTCTAGGGATCATCGCGTTTAACTTGCTGCATAATCTCCACGTTTTGTGCAACAGTTTTAACCACCCACAACTATCCGTTTGAGCTCCATTATCCAGCGAGTGGGTTGAGAAAAATCACGCCCCATATTCCTTCTTTGTAGGCACAGATAATTCAACCTAAAATTCCATAGCAAGGCAACAACAAAAATATCTAATAACTTATGGATCTTTTTATTCAAAAGATCCTAAGTAACTAGATCTCCATTAAACATACCATATTATAAAATCACGTGTGTATATAATATCTTGACTAGATTAAAACTCATTAATCTTTTCTTCACAACATAAAATATAAACTAGCACGTAACAATTTATAAAACAATATTTTTGGGATTTTATATTTTCAAAATAAAATTATACAAATACCTAAGTATTTAGCATCATCAAAACATGGAATACAACACCTTAGTCTAGATAGTGTGATGTTTGCCAGTGAACATTGGACGGGAGCAATTGTCAAAGACTAGCAGACTCTTACTTGTTGACCATGGTTAGCTTTAAAAGTTCAAAAATTGGTGAACATTTTTTTTTCATAAAAAAAAAAACATCTTCTTTTTATATATGTTAAAAATTGTCAAAGAATGTGTACATCCAAAAACTATGTTTGAACATTTATAATTTCTTTTGTACATCCAAAAATTATGTTTGCACATTCATATTATATTTTGTATTTTACAAATCTTAAAGCTACATTTGCACTTCAAAATCTAATTTGCATATCCATGATTTCTTTCGTACATCTTAAAACTATATTCGTACATCTATAATGACTTTTATATCTTATACATCACATCCATACAATAATCTATATTTCGTATTTTGCAAATCTAAAAAATATATGTTTGCACATTTGAAATCCATGATTTATTTTGTATGTCTAAAAACTATATTCATACATCCATATTCCATAGTGGCGTTTGTATCTTATATATACATCACATCCATAGTATACTTTGAATTTTACAAATATAATCTAAACTAAGTTTGTACATTTAAAATTTATTTTGCAAATCCATGTTTTCTTTTGTATATCTAAAAACTATATTGCACATCCATAATGGCTTTCATATCTTATACATCCATAGTTTTTTTTTTTTTTTACATCCAAAAACTATGTTTTGCACTTCCATAATTTATTGTTGAACATCCAGACAAATGTGTTTGTACCTAAAGATGCCAAAAATTAATTACTCCTATCAACTATGGTTAACAATTAAGGGTGTAAATGGATCTGCAACATAGATTGTTAAACCATTATACATAAAAAAAATAAAAATAAAGCTTTTGCCTAGGTTTGAGCAAAACTATCCGAAAGCCCGAAAACCAATATGAATAATTGGGTACCTGAACCAATAAGAATTGGAGTCGCGTACCGAATATGAAATATAAGTTATCGGATCAAATATCAGTGTACTTGTAAGATAATATAGGATACCCGAATTATCCAATAATCTTTCAAATTGAATGAACATGGGATCTAGCATTCAAATATATGAATATTAAAGGAGCAATTGTTGAATAATGTAGTGTTGTTCCAGTAATTTGAGTAAATATTAATTATTCTAGTAATGTGGTAAAATTATATGGTAATGTTGGTATATAGTGTAGAATAATAGTCTAAGTTCTCAAAGTTGGGTATCATATCAGGCACTCGATTTCGGATGATTCTGATCTGAAAATATGGGTATCCGATGTCCAGATACCGGAACCTTATCGGTTCGATTCATGGCATCATTTTTAGTATTTTTTCGTTACATACCTGATTCAATAACAATATTGGTTCAAGTATCCGACCCATGCTCACCCTACTCTGTTTTTTTTTTTGGAAAGGGATCCTTACCCTACTTTTGCCATTACTTGCTCACTAGTGCTGTTTGTTGCTTTTCTATATTTTTTTATTTAACGTTGGGGGTGTGATATGCTTTTGTATGCTAGTGTTTGATTCGGACCATTGTACTGCTCCAATTGATTGGGTAGGTATCGTTGCCGTAGGCCGTGGGTCAGATAGTTTGCGTGGCTGCAGTGCGTGATAGGCCGTTTGATTTTATCCGCTAAAGGGATGGCCCAGATTTGAGTATCGTGTATTCTTGTTGGTCCTACCGTATTTTGTAGCATTGCACCATAAATTAACTTGGCCCAATCTTGCGACAGCCATTACGTCGCGGCTATAAGTTTTAAAATTTTATATACATCCATATTAATATATTAAAAGGCGATCCTAAACAAAAAATGGTGTCACATGACGATCTCCCGTAGAGTATTTTGCTCCATTTAATCCACATACAATAAGATAAAATAGTAATGCATTACATATTTGATCCCATGATCTCAAACTTATATATTAATGTCTTAACCACTAAACCAAATAATATTTGATGTTACCATTTTACAATAAAATATTAATAAATGTAAAATTTAAGTACCTGGCAGGGCGTAACCCAGGCCTAAAAACTAGTTTTTTTGGAATTCCGGTGTATCACACATAATGTTAACACTAATAAGATAAATCCATGTTTATACTATGATGAGTACCCCATTTATAAATGTAAAATAAGTTACTAGTTACTACTTCTATTTTTTAATACATGTATTATATTCCACTTTGAGATATTTCATAATACATACACCATTTCTATCTTTAGTAAAGTTTAATAATGTTATAGATTTATAGTAGTAATAAATTAATTACCTCCTCCTTTCACATGGGCAAGAAAAATATACAAGTTTACAACTCTCTCTCCTCATCCTTGGTTTTTGTGCCCATAAAATTGGTGCATGCATTAAGAAACAGATGTAGTACTTTTAAAGTAACGTCTAAACAATATGATAAATTAATAAGTAACTCATCGAGAAAATGTACTTCCCCCGTTCCTAAATAAGTGTTACGTTGAATAATTGACATTATTGATCAACTAACTCTGACTCAATTTTCTCGCTATTAAAAAAAAAATAGCTAAGTGGTATCTTGTTAGATTCGTCTCAATATATACTTTTCAAATATCAATTTTTATATTTTTACTTGTACCCAATTGAAGATATTAATGATTAAAGAAGCGCATTGAGTTGCATGAAAAAGTGAACGTAACACTTATTTAGAAACGGATTAAGTAGTAAGTAATCCCGAATAATATGGTTACCATTGATACCTTCATAATATACTCCCTCCGTCCCATAATATAGTGCTCACTTCTCATTTTTCACGGGAATTAAGTAAAATAGAAGGAGTAGTAGGATTTCTCAAAAAAAAAATTTAAGAAAGTGTTTATTGGTACTTTTGTCTTGGAACTAGCACTTTATTTTATTTTTCCTTTTAAAAGAATAAAAAAAACAATAAATGTTTCTTGGAATGATGTAAAACAATAAATAAGGGGACATATTTTGAAAGAAAAGTAGGGGTATTTTGAAAAGTTTGTGTAGATATTGAGGATAATTTAGTCCAAGCAAATTAATAAAAAAAAAAAAACAAGCACAACATTTTGGGACACCCAAAAAGGAATGTGAGCACTATATTATGGGACGGAAGGAGTAGTACGTAACATTAAATAGCACGATATGCAACCCCTTATTAATATGATAAATAACTCCTTCATAATGTAATAAGTCTCCCTTCAACAATATATTGATTAAGTAACCCATGAATAATAGGACAATTGATAAGTAATTCCCAAGTAAAATAATGGTAGTGTGAACACGTCACACCATCCATAAATGGCTTATGGGAGAGTGACATGTTATAATTAACCAAAATATCATGTTAATTAAAGTTAAAGACTGTTTTTGAAAGAGAACCAAAAAGTTGGGATTGGTCTAATAATAGTGGGGATTGGTGGTGTTAATTTTTTTATTTTATAAGATGCGGAAACTTTTTGGAACCTATTAAAACTTACTAGAACTTGTTGAAATTTAATTAAATTTATCGGGATATATATACCTGATCGCTTGTTAGACCTGAAACTCATTTTTTAAGATGAAGAAAACACACTCTTCCACCTATATAATTAAAGATATTACTATATCTACCAATATTATGCATGCATGTAGTGAAAATTGTGGAAGTCAAAGTGCTAGAAAACTTTTTTCTTAAAAAAAAGTATACGAATACTTCATCTATTTCATAACATAGGATGATTTTAATTGTAAATTTCTATATTAGGGATCCTTAAATTTGTAAAAAAAAAAAAAAAGAATGTCATTAACAATATACCTGATCACATAGACTTTCCTATGGTGAATTGTCCTTTACATTTTGTACTTATTTTCAGATAATGCAATTAGGCGTGGGATTTCCATAGCGTGAATTGTCCTTTCACATTTTGCACTTATTTTACGCATTTTTACATGTATATAAATAATTATATAATGATAGGTCAGAGAAATTGTTCGTGGTGTTCAGTTTGCAGTTCTACTGCCTTCTTCTTCTTTTCTGTTTTGCTTTTAACGTTGATCTTTTCAATGACATTCGTCAAAGTTTCTAAATAGATAGGGAGAATCGTCATTAATTTATTAGAAAATAATGGAAAAGTATGAAAAATAGCTTTCCTAATAGTTACAAGTTGAAACAAATTTCTAGTGGTTGATGACCAGAAATTTAGATGTGTTTGGATAGAATTGTATAAATTTTCAGTTTACCAGATTTTAGTGACATTCCAGAATTTTATAAAATTAAATTATGTAAATTTCTATTCCATAAGCCAACTCTTGAAGAGTTTGGTGTATACATAAAAAGACTAAAATACCCTCACTCACATAATAATTAAATTAAACTAATTTTAAAATGCTGCAAACACTATTTAATCAACGGATTTGCTACATATGCACGTGATTATTTCACGTTTGCTGATTAGAATTGATATCAAATTTTTCTTTAAAGGAACCTTAAATTACCCCTTATTTGAGGTTATTAGATGTAATAATAAAATTTGCTTTTTATTTGCGAAACCATAAATCGCGTGCATATAAGACTATTGTATTATTAAAAAGCCAAGTTATTGAATTTAGCCGCGATGTTGTGTATTTTGGCTTGATGAGGCAATAATTTTAGTATTAAGTAAATAATTCTTAAAAACATTTTAGCCTTAACACTAATTAACTCTCTGCTACAACATTATAGTGCATCACCTGTGTTTGAAGAAAATAATTGAATTAAAGAATATCGAATGCTACATCAAAGCACCATAACAAAAGAAAACAAAGACAAATTTAGATCCATATTAACAATTTAACATTAGACAATGGATTGGACTAATAAAGTGACAATTGACAAACAACTTTAAACATATACTTCACTTTTATGTCCTATAAATTGAAACTAACATAAGGCAAATCAAAGCGGGGGATCCAAGTTGAGGTCAGGGAGCTCAGACTCTTGTGTAATAGAAGTACTTTCTTTCTCAATCTGCTTCTCTTGAATTTGGTCGGTACTCCCAACAGCAGGCACATGAGAATGGGGTGCTCCATCCTCCAGGCGATAACTTCCGGGCCAATAGTTACTTGTTACAGGGTACTGACTGCTGCTGCCCACGACGAAACTGTTGGAGGACCAAGGCCTACTAAAAGAGGGGTAGTCGGCTGTGATCTGATGCTGCGCAACACCATGGGGCTGAATGAAGGAGTAGGGGATCAACGGCGTCGCCGGATTCGCCATCATCATCATCATTGATCTCATGATCTCTTCTTTGTAATTTTGCGCTTCTTGTTTTTCCTTCTTATGAGCATTTTGATGCCCGCCTAAGGCTTGCGCGTTAAGGAATATCCTTCCGCAATATTTGCAAACAAAAAGCTTATGAGGAACAAATATTGGCTTAGAAGAGGAGTTATCATATTCCTTGGAACCTTGCATATCCATTAATGGAATATGTATAATGGGATATGATATAATAAGCATCAGATCTTATATGAGCTGAAGATATATATTCCCTTGCAATTGCTAGGGCAAGAAACTTAATCAATCAGGCAATTGAGAAAAAGAAAAATGAAAAACGTGCTTATAAAGTAGTGTTACTACATGCATGATGCATGGAGTAATAATTATATCAAGAATATGTGGTTGTCCTAGCTTATATCCATTTATACGTGTATTACTATTGAATGATGCTAGATATTTAGCAAACTGAGATAAGTGAAGTACATGAGACTTGAGAGATTAGGAAAATTATTTCACATGAGGATACAGCCAACGTAGGCCAAAGGATATCCCAATAGGGTTAAGTTAAAAGAGATTTTATGCATCTCAACTTTATTAGACAAGGCTATTATTTACACGGACTCAACACATGGAAAAAATGTAGGACAATTATTTAATAAAAGAGAAAGATGAGTGTTTAATAGTAAAAGATTGAGAGATTAACTGAAGCAAGGAACTCTTGTCTCACAATAATCAAATTTGGATTCAACTGCGAACTACTCATTTAATAAATATAAGGTTGACTTTCTTCTTGTTGGTAGAAAGTAAGTAATTTCATTCGGCACAAAAGTACTGTACATAAGGCATGTCTATGAGCCCAAAACTCAAATTTACCGGCCTTACAAGAACATACACCTACCTAATTTTGACTATAGACTGACTATAGATCTGAGCTATATAGCATATAGGCTAGAATTTACCAAATTAAGATTGACCTAGTGGAAAGGATTGCATCTTTCAACTTTGAGGTTGGGGGTTGATCAATCCCCACTACTAGGGGCACTTTGGGAGATGGGATCCTCTTATCCTCCCCCCCTCCCAAAGGCCCAAATCGGATTGACTTGCAAGAGGTTGCGCTTGGGTATGCCCCTTTATCTTACCTACTAAAAATTAAATATATGTATATAGGCTAGAATCCTAGAAAATTTTCTTATCATTCGGGGTACAAGCGAGCTTACTTCATCCGGCAATGCTTGAGGTTATTGGTTGGAATGTCGAATACTATATTTATAAGGGGTAAATTATCTTTTTCACTTTTCTTATCCCTCCTTATACCACCCGCTCCTAGGTATTAGTATTTTGAGGGAATAAGAGGGGTTTATATACTCATCCCTGTCCCTATCATTCCCTTATGTCCCTATTCCTATCCCCATTCATATCCCTATCCCCATCCCCATCCTTCCCTTCTTATCCCTATATATCCCTCTTGCATTATTTCTCTAAACAAACATTACCTAGAAGTAATAATGATTGCCCAATAATATAACAAATTACTTGAAAATAAATTAATGTTTGAAGAAGGGTGTAGAGGAAAATCCAAAAGTACTACTCCATTTTGCGAGATACATGCAACATATTATTGTAGGCTGATGTTCTATAATATTTGCACCATATTATGTTAAAAGACACTTGTGGCGTCACTAATGCTACCAATCTGCCCCATATATATACATATACTTCCTCCGTTCCATAATAAGTGAAACATAGGGATTGGACACATGATTTAATAAACATCACTTTCAAAAGGCGAAAAGTCATAAAATACTATTTTCATTATCAAAAGGAGGAGAGAGAAAAGCAAACCACACAAGTTTGTGATGGGTATTTTTGTCATTTTGTCATTTTCTTTTTTCCATTTAAGGTATGTTTCACTTATTTTGAAACGTTTTAAAATAATAAGTGTTTCACTTATTATGAAACGGAGGAAGTATATAATTATATGCACAACTTTATTCTCAATTATACAGGAAACATAGATAACTTGCACATTGCTTCGTCTATATTCTTTTCCGTGCTTCATGTGCTACTATTTTTCTATATTGGAAATTACATGCATTGTGAAATGAAGGAAATACCTACTATATATGCATGAAGTATATCCTCAATCCCTTAAAAGGTAAGCTAAGTTGCAGAAGCTTGCTAGGATTATCTAAAAGATCAGTGGTGTTAGTGTGCTTCGAGTGGGCCAGTCCTTCCATCAATAGTAATATATTGACTATGGGATTAGCTATAAGATGTCGTTTTGTCTGAACTTATCTAATTCACACTTCATCTTTCTTCACTCCTTTCTCTCCTACTCCCTCCGCTCCAAATAATTTGGGATATAAAGGGGAGATGCTAGTTCTAAAAATTACAAGATGAGGAGAGATATAGAGAAAAGTTAAAGCGAAATTTGCTAAAATAGACTTTTTACATATTACATTTTGCGAGAAACAACATTTAAAAAAAAAAATGACAACGTAAGACCTTAAATGTAATTTTTTTGTGAGAAACAACCTTGGTCTATTCTCCGACATTGACCAACCGGATTCCAGCGGTGACTCCCTTAATTAAAGCATGTGATTTGCACCTTTTGCTTAATTTAAGCCATTTCCCTCCTCCCCCACCTCTACGCACCTGAACCACCCTAGCCCCAGCCCCACCCTTCCCCCCCCTCCTCCACCCCTGAAACCACCCCCACCAACCTGAACCACCCCACCCTCACCCACCCGAACCACCACACACACAATCTCTTTCTCTCTTCACCAAACCCCAAAGCCACCAACGTCAACCACATCACCACCATCAACATCAAAACCCACCAACCACTATCTCTCTCTTCACCAAACCCCAAACCAATGATCTTCAACTATAGCACCACCACCAACATCAAAACCCAAACCCACTACCTCTCTCTATCCCCCTCTTCACGATCATTTCACTTGGTGGTGGTGGTGCATTTTAAATTTCGATGGTGGTGTGGTGGTATGTTTTGGGGTTCAAATGGTGGTGGCGGTGCTTTATGTGGTGATGGTGTTTTTTAGGGTTCGAATGGTGGTTGTGGTGTCGGTAGTTTTCTGGATTTTGGTGTTTTCTGGGTGGAGCGGTGGTGGTTGTCGGTGGGGCACGATGAGGCATGACTAGCGGTTGGTTTTGCTGGCGGGGCGAGGGTTGAAGATGATGGAGGGTGGTGGTGATGGGTAACAATTAGGGGAAAAGGGAGGAAAAAGGCTGAAATTTAGCAAAACACGAGTCAACACCGGAATCCGGCTGGTCAATGTTGGAATATAGACCAAGGTTGTTTCTCACAAAAAAATTTACTTTTAAGGTCTTAAGTTGCCAGAAATTTTTTAAAAAGGTTGTTTCTCGCAAAATGTGATATATAAAAGGTATGTTTTGGCAAATTTTGCAAAATTAAACGGAAAATTCATATGATAAGGAGACAAAAATAGCCCATTACCAAATAAAGTATAATATATCAACTAAGGGGGGCATTTGGTTTAAGAAAGGGAAAGAAGGATAATAGAAGGCAAAACCCTTAGATTTAGTAGGTTGTTTGTTTCAAAATCTGTAAAGAAAACCCTAATTAATATATCACCACCACCCTTCTACCACCTCCACCACCACCACCACCACAATTTCTCTTTCAAATTAAACAGCCTTGCCGCCTCCCCCTTCCCCTCTTCCGCTGTCGTCGCCCTCTTCCCCCCTCACTTCGCCGATACCATCCTTTCTCTCTTTCGGCGCTTCTTTTCTCTCTCTTCTTCCCCTCTTTCGTCGTCGTTTGGTGGTGTTTGTAGGTAGCAGGGGTGAGTTTTCGCATGGGTGGTGTTGGTTTACCGTGAGTGGTAGGGTGGTTTTTCGGTGGTCACGATGGGTCTTCGGTGGTGGTTGAGCAGGTGGTGGAAAATTTCGGTGTGGATATTGGGTTTTCTAGTGGAAAATTTTTGGAGGTGGTTGGGTGGTTTTCATATGTGGGGGCGAACCCTGGGCGGTGTTTGTGGGAGTGAGATGTGTTGTTAAAGGGGATTTCCCTTACACCCGATTCTAAGTGGAGGAGAGAGTAGGAAACCAAAGTATAGGGATCTGGGATAATGGAGGGGGGGAGGGAAAAGCAAAGCCCCTCAATCAAATCAACTTTTAAGAAAATGGAAACAATATTCTCCCTTCCTTCTAATTGTAACCCCCTAACCAAACCCCCCAATATAATTTGAAATTTTCTTAATAATAAAGTGTTATAATGGTACATAGCTCTGCAACTAGCTCTCCACTCTCTCTCATCTATTCCCTCTCTTCAAGTTACTCTCAAGAACTATGTCTAAAAACACCCAACAATAATAAAACTCTTTAATGGGCTCTCCATTCAACTTTTCATTGTTTGGTGGTCCCCATGTCAATAAATGAACCTCATTTCATATTATGATAAAAGTTATATAAGTAAAGTTATTCATGTAAATTAAATATAATTACAAAAAATAAAAAAAAATATTTTTCATAATTTATTTAATGTAGATTTTTTTAATAAAATATTAATTTTGAATGCTAATATTTAGTTTCATAAATTAAAAAAAGATAGTAGATTTTGTGTATGAAATATATCCAATATTAGGCTCATTTTATAGATAAAGAAAAAATATAGTTGTTGGGATAATAATTATTACCATTTTTTTAATTTTTATAAAAAAGATCATTAAATGGTTGCAAGAAGAAAAGAAAACTTAAGTAATTGTATGTGGGCCACATACATTGGAGAGCCATCTCTTGTTGGAACATTTATAGTGTAATGGGTTATATAAGCTCATATGTTTCTATACTAGAAGAGGAGGAGGTCTAGTATGCTAAGATTAGAATGCGCAAAAACACGTGAAACAATCAAGCAAAACAGGAGCTTGGTCGTGGGTCCCGATCAGGGGGCCGTCGCGGGTCGCGACCATCGCTGTCGCGACTCGCGATCTGTATCGTGGGTCGCGACGTGTGTTCTGTTTTGGGGCGTGAAATTTTGCGTGGACGGTGTATAACCGTTGTATTGTGTACGTTATCCTTTTAATGACGATTAAGGACTCTTAAACAGGGGGTTAAAGGGAGATTAAGGCAATAACATCTCTAATATATGAAGGTAATATTGATATATATGACCTTTGTCATTCTTATGAGGGGTGGATGAAAAAATCAGTTTTTCATATTCCAAAACACTTGCTTTGCTTGAGAGAAACCTTGCTATTTTCTCTCTAGTGTTCTTCACAAACTACAAACTCAAAGTTCTTGTTGATTCACATAGAAGATCATCTTGTGAATTGTTTTCTCCATTGTATCTCATTAGTTATTTCGTGTTAACCCAGTGATCCTAGAGGCGCGAAATTAAACTAATAGGAAAGCGTAGTTTCCGTGCCTTGGAGTGGTATATCCGGTTCCCTTATTCGATCACACATCTAACAATCTATTAGTTTAAATTTCCTTCTTTTCGGATATAGCTCAATCACTCAAGGACATGACTATGAACTTCCAAAAGTTGGACAAGTTTGAGGGGGTGGGTTATCGGAGATGGCAAAAGAAGATGCACTTCTTGTTAACAACTTTGAATGTGGTGTATGTTCTTTCAACACCCATGCCACCATTCCCGAAAGATGGAGAGGAAGAGTCCGTGGAGACTACAAGGAAGAGAACAAAGTGGGAGAATAATGACTACATTTGCCGGGGTCACATCCTCAACTCTCTTACCGACACTTTGTTCGATCTTTACCAAAATGTGGAAAGCGCAAAGGAACTTTGGGATGCTCTTGAGGCCAAGTATATTTCGGAAGATGCTTCAAGTAAGAAATTTCTTGTTAGTAATTTTAATTCATTTTAAATGACTAATGATCGGCCTATTATAGAGCAATTTCATGAAATTCATCATATTTTGAACCAAATAAGATCACATGGTATGGTGATGGATGAGGCTATTGCGGTTGCCTCAATCATTGATAAATTACCACATTCTTGGAAAGACACTAAGTATTCCTTGAAACATAGGAAGGAAGATATGTCCATGGAGCAATTAAGGACTCATCTTCGTATTGAAGAGGGTATCCGGGCTTAAGATGGGGTTAAGGATACTACTACTAGTATTCCTAAGTCTACCGTGAATATGGTAGAGGTTGGTGGGTCTAGTGGGACCAAGAAATCCAACAATAACAACTCTAAAATCAATTTTGCAAACAAGAAGAGGAAGACCCTCACTTGTTGGGTATGCAATGGACCTCATCTCAAGAGGGATTGTCCTTCTAAGAAGAAGAAGACAAACAATGAACAACCTAGTGTTGTTCAAAACCAATGTAAAGTTGCACATGAAAATGTAATTGAAGAAATGAATTTTGTGGCTATGATTTCTGAAATTATGTTTGTGCAGGTTGATGATTCTTGGTGGATAGATTCGGGGGCCTCTAGACATGTGTGCAATAATAAGCACTTCTTCAAGTCTTTGGAAGAATTGGATGATGGTCCAATCTTGTCTATGGGGAATGATTCTACGGTAAAGGCCAAGGGCATAGGCCAAGTAGACTTGTTGCTAACCTCGGGAAAGACTTTAACTCTGCGGGATGTCGTTTATGTGCCGGAAGTTAGGAAGAATCTTGTGTCGAGGGGTCTTTTGAATAAGTTTGGTTTTAAAGTTGTATTTGAATTGGATAAGTTTATTGTTTCCAAGGGTGGTATTTATGTAGGATAAGGATTTTATTGTAATGGGATGTTTAAATTTAGTATTAATAATGCAATTGATACTAGTTCTATTTACATGCTTGATGTTTCTTCTCTATGGCACAATCGATTATGTCATGTAAACTATCGTAGATTATATGTGTAACGCCCCGGAAATACATAATCTTAATCGTCAGCGGAAATAATAATATGCCTAAAACGGCTTGTTAAACATACAAATGATCGTCTTTAAGCTATAATTATTACCCAAAAACACAGAGTATTCTAAATATCCCAAATATATACAGAGTCGCTTCAACTTAATTTTTCCGGAACATTACTGACATAATCGATCCTGCGCCTATCTTCAGAATACCTGAATAATTTCATAAAATAGGGAAAAGAGAAAACACAAAAAAAAACCTAAAATGAGTTGAAAACTCAGTAACTTCACTCCAGCCCGTAAAAACGGTTTTAGTTCGTAAACATTTCTCATACAGACACATATAGTAACACTTTAGTAATCATTAACAGAGAACATTATCACTAGCCTTGAATAGTCTGCTAGCAAGGACCATTTACGTGACTTTAGTTCATTGGCAAGTACAGGTTTTGGACATAGCATAACTTTCGTAATTCGTAACATTAACATGTGACCATTTTGGTCCGTCTCCTACATCGTAACAGAATTCCTCCACCTGTGACTCGCCCATTTACCGGATCAGTTCATGACTCCAAACCAGCAGAACCATCCACTTTTATTATCTTAACTTATCAAACATCATATATTCTTAATTCGGAATCATCCATACATCGTAAATAGAATCATAACAAGACATTTCATAACATACATCAGCATCGTCACATCATAACGTATCTTATCATGCCACATAACAGATTATAACACATAATCATATCATCATAATCAACATCATATAATTGTATTCACGCATTTGAGTACATGTAAAACATCACATATAACACATACGGGCATGCATAGATTTACTGGACATGAACATTACCTTATACGCTATTCCTTTTCCGAGAATAAACATCTTACAAGCTTTCTTATTTCCTTTGTGCTCCATAAACCAACGTCCGTAACCACAATATAAACAACAATAAGAATCAGAATCCACTCACGGATCTTTATACTCAAAAACTAGTCCAACTTACTCCTAATATAATCCCTTTCACGAATCTCACTTCATTGCTATTCTTTGAACATCTATTAATCAACATAAATCCCATAAGCTAGCTCCAATTACTCCAACAATAATTAAGTAGATTTATCTGACATTATGTAAATCTGATTCTAGCCCATCAAATTAGAGTAACAATTAACTAAGTTAACTTAACAGGGAACTAAATCAGTTTAATATTTACAAGTTTAGCCAACTAGTTAACATAGTTACTTCACTTAATACTAACAAAATTCATATAAGGCCCAAAAATTAATTAACAAATTAAGCTAACCTGACTTGATAGAAACTAAATCGGTTTCTAGGCCCAATTAAACTAATTAGCAATGGGTAACAAGTGGGCTATCATTATAATACTTGAAAATCAGTTTTAAGAGGGAAAATGAAAATCAAAAGAGGTGGTATACCTCTGCTCTCTTGGAGCAGGGATGAAACCAACCAGAGCAGAGGCTCCGGCGAGCGGCGCAGGCGGCGGTACGGGAGGTCGGCGGCGGAAAACCGCCCAGCTTCGGTCGTCGTTCCTCGGAACTCCGGCAGCGGCGAAAGGCAGGAGCAGCAGCGCAGCAAAGCACGCAGCAACAGCAGCACCGCGCAGAGGAGAGAGAGACCAGAACCGCTACCAACGACAGCACCGGCGTGAGCAGGGGAAGAAAGGGAGCTCCGGTGAGCTTCGGCAACGCCGGCGAGGATCGTAACGCAGCAGCAGAGGAGAAGAGAGAGAGATGTAGAGAGGTGAGGGTTTCATGGGGTTGGGGTTTCTCACGGGGAGGAGAGAGAGAAATGGGATTTGGGGTTTGAGAAATGACGAGAGAGAGAAAGATTTTTGAGTTGGGGTGGTTTTGTTTCATCCACATTAAACCGACAAGCAAAAGAAATGGCAAACCGACTTCGACTTCCTAAACGGATAAATACAACTCGACTAATTGTATTTCTCATTTTGGCCAGATACAACTCAATTAATTACACATAAAACCCAAAATGTATTTATTTTAGAAAATAATTTAACTATGATCATTTCAGAAAAATTTAGGACGTAATTAAGCTAATAAACATAATTAGCAATTAATAAAACGAGATTAAAATTCGGGGTATTACAATATGACATGTCTAAGGTAGGTTTAATACCTTCTTTCGATTTAAAGTTAGAGAAGTGTAAGACGTGCTTGCTAAATAAGATTACAAAAAATCCTTATCCTAGTGTGACTAGACAAACGGTATTGCTAGAATTGGTGCATAGTGACTTGTGTGACTTTCATAGTTCACCTTCTTTGGGAAATAAAAAATATATTGTAACTTTTATTGATGATTTTTCAAGGTTTTGTTACTTATATTTATTATTTACTAAAGATGAAGCACTAGAAAAGTTTAAGATTTTTAAGACCGAAGTGGAACTTCAACTTAATGAAAGGATTAAAAGACTTCGGACGGATAAGGGTGGTGAATACTATAATCCTAGTTATTTTAGTTCCATTGGTGTAATTCATGAAACAACCGCCCCATACTCACCTCAAAGTAATGGTATAGCGGAAAGGAAAAATAGGGTTCTAAAAGAAATGGTTAACACCATGATTTCTAATTCGGGTCTAAGTGACGGTTTTTGGGGTGATGCAATTTTAACTGCATGTTATATATTAAATCGCGTTCCTAATAAGAGGAATAAGACTACCCCCTATGAACTTTGGTGTAACAAAAAGCCTAATCTCAATTACCTTAAGGTATGGGCTTGTAGGGCAATTGTCAAATTGACGGAACCTAAAAGGAAAACTTTAGGTGAAAAAGGAATTGATTGCATTTTTATAGGCTATGCGGTACATAGCAAAGCCTATAGGTTTTATGTCATTGAGCCAAATGATTTTGTCTCTATCCATACTGTGATAGAGTCAAGGGACGCAATATTTGATGAGACTCGATTCTCATCGATTCCAAGACCAAAGGACATGATACCTAGTACTAGTTCCAATGTTGTGGATGACATTAACAATGATCATGATACTACAACACCGGAAATTAGGAAAAGTAAAAGAATTAGAAAAGAGAAATCTTTTGGACCGGATTTTCAACTATATATATTTAGTTGAAGGGTCAAGGGAGTCTATTGTGACTCAAATTTCATATTGTTACAATATGGAGGAGGATCCTAGGACTTCGATGAGGCTATGAAGTCTCATGATTCTGCTTTCTGGAAAGAGGCAGTGAATGATGAAATGGATTCAATAATGGGAAATCATACTTGGCTTTTAGCTAATTTACCTCCCGGTTGCAAACCACTAGGTTGTAAGTGGATTTTCGTAAGGAAAAGGAAGATCGATGGAATCATACTAAAACATAAGGCCCGGTTAGTGGTCCAAGGTTTTAAGCAAATATATGGTATCGATTATTTTGACACTTATGCTTTGGTTGCTAGAATAGCTACCATTAGACTTTTGATAGCATTGGCTGCGATTCATGGTTTAGTAATTCACCAAATGGATGTCAAATCTGCCTTCCTTAATGGTGAATTGGAGAAGGAAGTGTACATGAATCAACCTGAAGGTTTTGTAGTCAAAGGTCAAGAGACTAAGGTTTGCAAATTAGTTCGATCTTTGTATGGTCTTAAACAAGCACCTAAGCAATGGCATCAAAAATTTGATGAGGTCATTTTGTCTAGTGGGTTCAAAATAAATCAGTCCGATAAGTGTGTATATAGTAAATTTGATAATAATGGTAATGGAGTTATAATTTGCGTATATGTTGATGATATGCTTATCTTTCACTACAAGAAATAGCTAAAATAACGACCGCTACACAGCGACGGTCTATAAAACGGTCGGTGACTTAAGATATAGCGACGGCTTTAAGCAGACGGTAGGCGCCGACTGTTTATTATGTGGAGAACGACGGCTTAACCGTCGCTGACTATCAGCGACGGTTGTAAACCGTCGGTGTTTAGGTTAATGTAAAAAGGAAAAGTTTTCACTTTAGGCGTCGCAATCAGCGACGGTTTTAAGCCGTCGTTGTTGAGGTTAATGTAAACCTGAAATTTTTTTTTTAGGCGACGGTCTTAAACCGTCGCTGATGTCGAGGGGGGGGGGTTAAATTAATTAGCCTGTTCCAGTCGGGTTTTATTCGCAAAACCAACGAACGAAGCTTGTATTCCTTCCAACCAACGAACGCCGACGAAACCGCCTCCCTCCAACCAACGGACGCCGGACGAAGCTTCGCCGCCTGCCTTCTTCGCCGCCAGTGAGCTTCAATTTATTGTATTTTAATTTTTTTTCTTATGAAACCAAACCCTAAAAGTTGGGATTTTGGGATGTAGGTGGCGAAAATCACCGTTGGCCGCCGGAAAATCCAAATATTTCTCCTCTCGCCGCCGGTAATACCTAAATCTATCCTATTTAATAATTTTTTTTTGAATTTTGGCCACTCACTCAAAATCTTTCCCCCAACTTTGGCAATGCCTAAATTCAAGTTTTGGCTCGGTGGAGGACGGTGGACGGACAACCTCCAAGAATCTTGACTCGTGACTAGTTACATCTTAATCTGCTCAATTTTGTTGATTTCTTGTTTTACTTTACATATTAGGGTTTATCAATTTCATGATAATTGGAAAATAAATTACAATTTTTCTTGTTAGGGGTGTTTATATATCAGATTATATAATTTAGAATTGTTAAAAATGTTAATTTTGTTGTTGTACTTTGATTTGGGGTGTTGTTGGTGTTTGAAAATTGAAATGGCATTATATTTGAATTGGGCATTATCAATGTTAATGTTGATTTTGGTGATTATATTTTATGGTCTATGGCATTATCAATGTAATTGCTTTGAAGATTAAGTTACTTTAATTGTATAAGCTTAAGTTACTATATAATTATCACAATAGTTTTTATAATAGTTCGTTTATTAAAGGTTATAAAAGTTAAAAACTATATGATTATGACAATAATTTATTTATTGCACATTCCTTTATTTAGTTTACACTATTTAAATTGTTTATATTGTTTTTGACATATTTGTTTTTGTGGAAATAGTTTGGATGATGTTATAAATTTAATTTAAGTGTTTAAATAAATATGTTTGCATCATCATGTGTCTAGATACCCGTTCAAGGTATACTCATTAGGAGTATATCTTGAATAGTCCCCGATTGGGACTGTTCTTCGACGTTTGACCTCACTTAGGTGGTGAATGTATGCCTTTTGTTCTATTCTATGTAATTTCCGGTGATGTTGTTTCTCTATGTTGTTCTCTGGGTACATATGTAAGCTTTTACAAAGCTGACATTGTGTACTTGGAGAACTCATGGGAAATGCTGCCGGAATTTACGTAGAAGCGAATAGTTGGCATACATTCACTAGTGGGGTTAGACGTCGAAGAATGGGTTAGGTTGGAGTGATAATTAAGGACCTTTGGACATCATTTTAGGCCCTATATGTATTTCACACATATGTTTTAATTGTACGTATGTTGGTTGTTAATGAGTATTGTCATTGAAATGGTTTAGAATTGTAGAATTGGTCACCATGAAACGGAAGGAGCGTTGGTGGATGTATGATAGATATGACAATGTGCATAACTTGAGGCCCGAGTTCTTGAGGGGGGTTGATGAATTCATTGATTTTTGCAAAGTAAATCCTGAAAACCCAGGTAAGGATGAAGTTAGATGTCCGTGTCCGAAATGCAAGAACAGACGTATGCATGACGCAGACACGGTTAAAGTGCATTTGTATAGCAAGGGCTTTATACTTCATTACTACGGTTGGTATTCTCATGGTGAAGAGTTACCTCAACCCGCAGAAGAGCTATCTAATCCGTACCGTGAAATGGTTTTCGATGCTCTTGGGAATAACTCGGAACCGTCCACTGTTGAAGAGCCTAGTGGAATGGAGGAGGAGCCTAATCCTCAAGCAAAGGTGTTTCTTGACCTATTAAAGGCTTCGAGGAACCGTTGTACGACGGGAGCTCCATGTCTGTGTTGGAAATGGCATCTAGAATAGTATCTTTGAAGTGTGAGTACAATTTGCCACATAGGTGTGTTGATGCTTTTGCTTCATTAATGAAAGAAGCAATACCTAACAACAACAACATGAGTAACACATTTTACGATACGAAGAAGATCTTGGAGGGATTAGAGCTTCCCCACGAGAAGATTCATGCTTGCCCCAAAGGTTGTATGTTGTTTTGGAGAACTCGATGCACACTTGGACGGATGTAGAGTGTGCGATAGCGGCAGACTAGAGGAGGACTTCTAAGGGGTCTTTAGTTCCAATGAAAGTTTTGATTTATTTCCCAATCACACCGAGATTGCAGAGGTTGTATGCAACAAAGAACGTTGCTGAAGAGATGACATGGCATGCCAAAAATCCAAGAGTCGAAGACAAAATGGCTCACCCTAGCGACAGTGAAGCTTGGAAGCATTTGGATAGATCATTTGGCGAATTTGCATCTGAGCCTAGGAATGTTCGGCTCGGTTTGTGTACCGATGGGTTTGGTCCACATGGAAAGTTTGGGGGTCAATATTCATGTTGGCCGGTCATCTTAACCCCATACAACTTACCGCCATCGATGTGCATTAAAAAACCCTTCATGTTCCTTTCGTTGCTCGTTCCTGGTCCTAAAAATCCGAAGGGAAACTTGGATGTGTACATGCAACCCTTAATCGAGGAATTGAAGCAATTATGGGATGTTGGAGCAACTACTTATGACATTTCTAGGAAACAAAATTTCAATATGCGTGCCACCATTCTTTGGACAATAAATTATTTTCCTGCTTACGGTATGCTATCTGGCTGGTCTACCGCTGGAAAAAAGGCTTGTCCTTATTGTGTGGATAAATCCAAAGCTTTTTGGCTCGAGCATGGGGGTAAAGTTTCTTGGTTTGATTGTCACCGTCAATTCCTTCCTGAAGATCATCCTTTTCGTAAAAACAAAGTAGCTTTTTGCAGAAATAAGGTTGAAAAAGGGTCTCCACCACACATCATGTCTGGGGACTCTTGTGGTCATGTGTTAAAGACTTGCCAAAGGCTACAGATGGACCAGATGCACTTAACGCTTTGAAAAAGTTGAAAAATGGGTGGTTCAAACAAAGCTGTCTTTGGGAGCTCCCCTACTGGAAGCATCTGCATCTTCGTCACAACCTTGACGTCATGCACATTGAGAAAAACTTCTTCGACCAACTCATTCACACAGTTATGGATGTGAAAAAACAGACAGCAGACACCGTTGCATCTAAAAAAGACATTGCTAAATTGTGCAAAAGGCCTCAACTTCATGTCACCAAGGATGCAAACGGAAAAGAAACTCCACCAAAAGCACCTTTCGCACTGGACAAGTCCCAAAGGAAAGTATTATGCAACTGGGTCAGAGATTTGAAATTTTCCGATGGCTATGCTTCCGACTTAACAAGATGTGTGGACATGCAGTCCGGTAAGCTGCACAGTATGAAAAGCCATGACTGTCGTGTCTTCAAGGAAAGATTATTGCCGATTGCATTAAAAGAGTTGCTTCCGGTTCATGTGTGGAAAGTTGTCACTGAGATTAGCCTTTTTTTTCCGTGATTTGTGTTGCTCCACCATCACAGTAAGTGACATGGAAAGATTGGAAAAGGACATAGCCGAGATCCTTTGTAAACTCGAAAAGATTTTCCCACCATCATTTTTCAATTCCATGGAACACTTACCAGTTCACCTTCCATGTGAAGCAAGGCTATGTGGTCCCGTGCAATACCGTTGGATGTATCCCTTTGAAAGGTACCTTATCCTTCATTTTCATATATCCTTTTTTATTGTTCTTCGCAATTGTGTAACTCTTTTTGATAACCACCTTATTAGGTTCCTCAATCATTTGAAACGCAAAATTGGTAACAAGGCTCGTGTGGAGGGTTCTATTTGTAATGCGTACTTGTGTGAAGAGATTGCAAAATTCTGTTCAAACTACTTTCAGCAAGGAGTGGATACTAAGGCACGAGATTCAGGCCGTAATGTAAATGATGAAGTTGATAGGATGCTCGACGAAACTGTCCCAGAGCTATTCAGGGTTAATTGTGGTCGGCCGTCTAATGCAGGTGGAACACGATTTTTAACTGAAGTGGAACTACAACGTGCACACCTATATGTGTTAGCAAATACAGGCATCTTACAAGAATTTGAGAAGTAAAACACTTGTTATTAATCATATTATTTATAAATTTAACTTTCATTTTTAATTTAGACATTAACAATTGTTATGTTTGTAAGGGATTTCCAGGACCACATTCTTCAAATTCGACCTACTCTACGTACAGAAGATGTGTGGGTGCAACATGAAGCAGAATATAGATCGAAAGTGAGTTTGTGTGACTATAGGTTATTCAATAGGTTATTCAAGACACTATGTTAATGGATTAACAATATGAATGAATTTCAATAGGTTATTCAAGACAAACCCAATGATGATGTACTGTTTGCTTTGGCAATGGGTCCTTCGACATTAGTTCGCACTTGGAATAGATACTATGTTAATGGATACAATTTCCAAACAAAAGCGTCAAGCAAACACAAATCTACCATGAATTATGGAGTGTGTGTGTCTAATGATGGAGGGAGTGATTTCTTTGGGATTCCGAGATGATGTTATAGAATTGAAGTTTATCGGTGCCCGTAGTCAATATAGCACTTGTTTTGTTCAAGTGCAATTGGATGGACAATGTGAGGGGAATGAACATCGATCAATACAACCTAGTTGAAGTCAACCACACCAAGAAATACCCCAAGTTTGATCCCTTTGTGCTATCATACCAGGTTAGCCAAGTATATTTCACACCGTACCCAAGCTTGAAAAGAGATCGTGCTCAATGGTGGGCTGTGTTTAGGACAAAGGCAAGGTCTGTGATTGATGCTCCGGTTGACTTCGACTTCCTTCAGGAGACAAGTGCTGGGACTCCAACGCTTTGTGATCCAAATGATATTCCCGATTATGAAGGGAGTAATGATGTCGAGTGTGTTGAAGGAGATGATGAAGAAATTTTGTTTGAAGCCCCCTCAGGTGATGATGAAGAAGAGTCTAGTTTCGAGTCTGGAGAAAGCGAGGATGATGACGATGACGATGATGGTTTTTGGGATGACGATAGTGATGTTGAACTAAGCGAGGATGGGAATTCACTTTGATTTGTTTTAGTATATCATAGCTTGTATTAAGGACAACATTTCAATAAAAATATATGACTTTTTATGACATTTCCATCTGTAGTTTTTCTTACTGTTGTTGAGTAACATGATCCATTCTGCACCTGTGGTTTTTCTTAGTGTTTTTCTAATATTTAATTAGTACTTGCTTTCTCCCTACTTCCCTTTTCGCATTAATATTTAGGTTTCCTCTACCTTTCTTATGTAGTGCCCTGCTCATTTCTTCATTTGTTTACAAGGTAGGGCCCTTGTAGTTGTTGTTGGTTCATTTTCCTTTGATTGCTTGCTTCATTCACTAGATGTGATCTTAGTTAGGACACAAATGGTGGTGGATGTTCTACGAAATGCAGCTATTTATTGTGTTGATGTGTGCGTGCAATGAACACCAATATCTCATGTTGTTAAAGTTGAACATTGATGGCTACTCTTACTTATTTACCCTAAAAAAATTGGCTAAACATGAATCCTGTCCTATAATGACTTCCTAAACTCAATGAACTACAAAAACTTGCCTTTGATCAGGAAATTTAAGTCTGTTTACACTCATGCCCTTTTGACTAAGTGCATCTACTTTTATTTCTTTTTTTCACTGTTATGTATTTGTAGAGAGAATGTCATATGTCATATAAATGCAGGGGGAGGGGAGGGGGAGTGCAGGGTCAGTGGGGGGGACAGGGGCCGGGGGGTCAGTGAGGGGGGGGCAGGGGGAGGGCAGGGGGCTGCAGGGGGTCGGTTAGGGGGAGGGCGGGGGGGGCTGCAGGGGGTCAATGAGGGGGGAGGGCGGGGGGGGGGGGGGAGTGCGTGGTCGGTGAGGGGGGAGGGGCGGGGCGCGCAGGGGTCAGTCGAGGGGGCTGCAGGGGGTCGGTGGGGGGGCCTGCAGGGGTCGGTGAGGGGGAGGGGAGGGGGGAGGGGAGGGGGAGTGGAGGGCCGGAAAATTAACAACTTAAGCTACACTTTTGTTGATTACTTGCTCAAGTATTAAGTATCAAGTATCAAGTATCAAGTATCGACATTTCTCTGATTACTGATTTATGGCTTGAAGCTCAAGACTCAAGAGATTGAATGAAATAATTTGTTCTACTAGCAGTTTGTTGGGGTTCTCTTTGAGTTCACTACTGTGAGATCTAATGTGGGGTATATACTCCATTTACATAATTTTATGGCCCCTTTTTTTCTAGCTTGGGATGCAAGTGTAACTAAAGGTAATTGATGTTTTTTTTTTGGTGCTCATCTACTATCTACTAATCTTTGCTTTATTACACTATAATATGCCTCCTATTCTTGGTGATTGTAGATTGTAAGAACCCTAAAAAGATCCCTTTTTTTTTCAGTCAATTTGTTCTAATTTCTTGCATTTTAGGTAATCATGTCTAATCCTAAGGGCCGCGGAAGTCGAGGTGGCTTAGGTGGAAGCCAAGGTCGTGGGACTTTGATTCCGAGGGAGCTTTTTCAGTCACCAGAAGTAGAAGGAAGCCAGAACCCTATGTCAGAGACACAGGGAGATGATTCACAGGCACGTGACATTGGTAACCACGTACCGGAGACCCCGATCACTCATACGGAGGAAGGTGAAGGTTCGAACCGTGCACCAAGAAAGGTTTTAAGCCCTACTGGATTGTGGTAAGTTCGTAAGCCTTCATTTCATGATATTTGTATGCAATGATATTCACAATTCACGTGTTTGTTTGGTTTTCAATTCAGGTTTGATGATAACAAGGTTAGTGGGTCCATCACTGACATTTTCCAGGGCCATTTTCAACAACCATGGTTCAATTACAGTGAGGTCGACAATGCAACAAAGACGCATTGGTGGAACATTTTCACAGTATGTATGAATCGAATTATGAAAAATGAAATTGATTATATTACTTTATTAATATCTTTGTTTAATGTTTGACTAAAGAATATTTACGAATGGGCTCCTGAATTAGAAGGCCTAGTGAGGAAGGATTACAAGAAAAAAGCTTCATCTCGTCTGCGAGACTTGCGATACTGGATGGTTAAGAAAGCCAAATAAAGGCTAAAATGGTTGGGGGAGACGATATACGAAGACATGAAGAAGAGAAGTGAAGACCCAACATTTCAGGAAAAATCTGAAAAGGCGAAGAAGAACCGAAGAGGTGGCTCCCTGTCTAATCCAATTGAGCCGTCACACTTTCAGGGTTCTATTTCGGCGGCACAGCATGCTAGGAAGATGGTAAATATGTTTCATATCTACTACTTAGTGTAATTTACATGAATATGTTTCATAAAGCCTTTGTTCAACAATGTCTACAGGCAAAGAGTAGAGGAGGAGTACTCCCTACTGCTCCCGAGTTGTTCTTGAAGACTCATTTTAAGACTGTTCCTGGAAAAGGAGAAATTCCAGCAAACGAGAAATCAAAGCAAATCTCGGTACATACTTCTAAACATATATTTATAGGGAAATATGATTGAAAAGTTTGATGCTAGTTTAAGTTAGAATCAAATATAGGCCATAGTAGGCCATTTTACTTGAAATTGAATGAATTGAGTAGTTTGATGCTAGTTTAAGTTATAACCACCTCAAACATCATATATATAGTTAGTTTAATGTATTTATAAGTTGTTTTGATTGAAAATACACAAAGTAGGAAAGTTAGAACCAAATATAGGCTAATATAGGCCATTTTAGGCCATTTTACTTGAAATTGAATGAATACGAGTAGTTTGATGCTAGTTTAAGTTATAACCACCTCAAACATCATATATATAGTTAGTTTAATGTATTTATAAGTTGTTTTGATTGAAAATACACAAAGTAGGAAAGTTAGAACCAAATATAGGCTAATATAGGCCATTTTAGACCATTTTACTTGAAATTGAATGAATACGAGCAGTTTGATGCTAGTTTAAGTTATAAACACCTCAAACATCATATATATAGTTAGTTTAATGTATTTATAAGTTGTTTTTATTGAAAATACACAAAGTAGGAAAGTTAGAACCAAATGTAGGCTAATATAGGCCATTTTAGGCTATTTTACTTGAAAATGAATGAATACGAGTACTTTGATGTTAGTTTAAGTTATAAACATCTCAAACATCATATATATAGTTAGTTTAATGTATTTATAAGTTGTTTTGATTGAAAATACACAAAGTAGGAAAGTTAGAACCAAATGTTGGCTAATATAGGCCATTTTACTTGAAATTGAATGAATACGAGTAGTTTGATGCTAGTTTAAGTTATAAACAACTCAAACATCATATATATAGTTAGTTTAATGTATTTATAAGTTGTTTTGATTGAAAATACACAAAGTAGGAAAGTTAAAACTAAATATAGGCTAATATAGGCCATTTTAGGCCATTTTACTTGAAATTGAATGAATACGAGTAGTTTGATGCTAGTTTAAGTTATAAACACCTCAAACATCATATATATAGTTATTTTAATGTATTTATAAGTTGTTTTGATTGAAAATACACAAAGTAGGAAAGTTAGAAGCAAATGTAGGCTAATATAGGCCATTTTAGGCCATTTTACTTGAAAATGAATGAATACGAGTACTTTGATGTTAGTTTAAGTTATAAACACCTCAAAAATCATATATATAGTTATTTTAATGTATTTATAAGTTATTTTGATTGAAAATACACACAGTATGAAAGTTAGAACCAAATGTAGGCTAATATAGGCCATTTTTGGCCATTTTACTTGAAATTGAATGAATACGAGTAGTTTGATGCTAGTTTAAGTTATAACCACCTCAAACATCATATATATAGTTAGTTTAATGTATTTATAAGTTGTTTTGATTGAAAATACACAAAGTAGGAAAGTTAGAACCAAATATAGGCTAATATAGGCCATTTTAGACCATTTTACTTGAAATTGAATGAATACGAGCAGTTTGATGCTAGTTTAAGTTATAAACACCTCAAACATCATATATATAGTTAGTTTAATGTATTTATAAGTTGTTTTTATTGAAAATACACAAAGTAGGAAAGTTAGAACCAAATGTAGGCTAATATTGGCCATTTTAGGCTATTTTACTTGAAAATGAATGAATGCGAGTACTTTGATGTTAGTTTAAGTTATAAACATCTCAAACATCATATATATAGTTAGTTTAATGTATTTATAAGTTGTTTTGATTGAAAATACACAAAGTAGGAAAGTTAGAACCAAATGTTGGCTAATATAGGCCATTTTACTTGAAATTGAATGAATACGAGTAGTTTGATGCTAGTTTAAGTTATAAACAACTCAAACATCATATATATAGTTAGTTTAATGTATTTATAAGTTGTTTTGATTGAAAATACACAAAGTAGGAAAGTTAAAACTAAATATAGGCTAATATAGGCCATTTTAGGCCATTTTACTTGAAATTGAATGAATACGAGTAGTTTGATGCTAGTTTAAGTTATAAACACCTCAAACATCATATATATAGTTATTTTAATGTATTTATAAGTTGTTTTGATTGAAAATACACAAAGTAGGAAAGTTAGAAGCAAATGTAGGCTAATATAGGCCATTTTATGCCATTTTACTTGAAAATGAATGAATACGAGTACTTTGATGTTAGTTTAAGTTATAAACACCTCAAAAATCATATATATAGTTATTTTAATGTATTTATAAGTTATTTTGATTGAAAATACACACAGTATGAAAGTTAGAACCAAATGTAGGCTAATATAGGCCATTTTTGGCCATTTTACTTGAAATTGAATAATTACGAGTAGTTTGATGCTAGTTTAAGTTATAAACAACTCAAACATCATATATATAGTTAGTTTAATGTATTTATAAGTTGTTTTGATTGAAAATGCACAAAGTAGGAAAGTTAGAACCAAATATAGGCTAATATAGGCCATTTTAGGCCATTTTACTTGAAATTGAATGAATACGAGTACTTTGATGCTAGTTTAAGTTATAAACACCTCAAACATCATATATATAGTTAGTTTAATGTATTTATAAGTTGTTTTGATTGAAAATACACACAGTTGGAAAGTTAGAACCAAATGTAGGCTAATATAGGCCATTTTAGTTGAAATTGAATGAATACGAGTAGTTTGATGCTAGTTTAAGTTATCAACAACTCAAACATCATATATATAGTTAGTTTAATGTATTTATAAGTTGTTTTGATTGAAAATACACAAAGTAGAAGAGTTAGAACCAAATGTACGCCATTTTACCCACTTTTTTTTTCTTGAATATGAGTATATTTAACCCCAAATGGAGACGCCAAAAAAAAAAAAAGGATGGTCATTGTACCACTTCGGAGGGCACAAACCAACCCCCGATCTGTTGTATTGGGAGAGGGTTGGGGGAGGGAAAGAGGAAAGATAAGGGGTGGGTTGGGCGGTTATTACTTTTTACCTTCGAATGGCGGAAGATGGGAAGGCGAAGGCCGGATGGAAGGGGTGGAGGCAATGGTCTGAGCACGGGTGGAAGCGTCAAGTCGGGCCATCGTTGAGGAAATGATGAGGAACATGTCTAGTTTCGGCCACATGTCCTCAGGTTGCAACCCTGGCCCCCCTCCACATCGCAGACCATACGATGACCCAGGGTTTGGTGGTGGCGGTAGTGCTACAGAGACACCCTTGACAGTGTAGTGTTTTTGGTTTTGGCAACTAGGTAACTAACTTTTATGCATTTAGTGTCAATATTTATCGGCATCTCAGCTTTGTTTCTAGATGTGTCGGGTTATTTTTTTTGGAACCCGACTTCTACTTTATTTCTCGACACCGGGATCTATTTTGCGTACATATATTTAATCTAGGTAGTTTGTCTAACTATAGACATTTAGTGTCTATATTTATCGGCATCTAGCTTATTAGTTTCTAGCTTTGTCGATATATATTTTTTGTAAACACCGACTTCTTCTTTATTTCCCGACATCGGGATCTATTTTGTGTACATAATTGCAATCTATTTCATGTAATTATACAAGTATCAATGCAAATTGTAATATATATCAAAATTGCATATTTTTGTAATTGAAAAAATTGAATGCGATGGAGGAACAACTTTAGTGTGGTCCACAAGCATGCAGCTGTGCTGGTACAGGTTTAATTATTATTAAGAACAAAAATATTCTAAATAATATTGTTTCAAAACAACAACGACGGCTAAACATTAAATCAACGACGGCTAGGCAGTCGTTGTAAGGTATACTATGCATCCAAGGACTTCCACTTCAACAACTGCTTTTACATAATAGCGACGGTTTTTAACAGACGTTGATGTGGCCCAAACAACGATTGTTTATAACCGATGGTGAATCACCTACGGTTGGAAACGGTCGGTCAATCAACGACGGTGTAAAACCGTCGTTGATTTAACGACTGTTTAAAACAGTCGTTGGTTTGGTGCCAACGTCGATTTTTGAAAACGGTCGTTGATGAGCAGGAAACTGTCGTTAAATTTTTTACCGACGGCTTAGCGGTCGTTGATTCCAATATCAGCGACCACCTATGCACCGACTGCGTTTTAACGACTGCTAGCCGTCGGTGATATTTTAGCGACGGTTTTCGTTTTATTACAGACGGTTTTTAGCGGTCGTTAAATACCACCTTTCTTGTAGTGTTTGGGACTGATTTGGAACAAGTGGAAAAGACCAAAGTCTTTCTCTCTTCTAGCTTCTCCATGAAAGATTTGGGTGAAGCGGATGTTATTCTAGGTATTAGAATAATGAGAGGTAAAGGGTCCATTTCTTTATCACAATCTCATTACATTGAGAAAGTGAACAAGAGGTTTAATGAATCGAACTCGACTCATTTTGCTACTCCGATGGATCCTAGTGTTCCCTTGGTTCCGAGTAGTGGTACTCCTATTTCACAATTGGAGTATGCAAGCTTAATTGGAAGCATGATGTATGCTATGACTAGCACTCGACCGGATATAGCTTTTGTTATTGGTAAACTCAGTAGTTATACTAGTAATCCTAGTATGTTGCATTGGCAAGCATTGAGAAGAGTGCTAAGGTATTTGAATAAAACCTTGGATTATGTCATAACTTACAAAGGAGAACCTTCTATTCTAGAAGGTTACTCGGATGCTAGTTGGATTTCCAATAAGGAATATTATTCATCCACAAGTGGATGAGTGTTTCTTCTTGGAGGATGTGCTATTTCATGGGCATCCAAGAAGCAAACATGTATAACGGATTCAACTATGGCATCGGAATTCATTGCATTGGCTTCTTGTTGCCAAGAAAGCGGAATGGCTAAGGAATGTGTTGAGTGAGGTTGACTTGTGGGTCAAACCTATGTCACCTCTTGCTATTCATTGTGATAGCGCATCAACCATAACTAAAGCTTTTAGTGAAGTCTACAATGGCAAGTCAAGGCACATTAGAGTTAGACATAGCTATGTGCGTGAAATGATAAGGGATAGTTGTATAACTATTAATTTTGTTCGGTCTAGTTTGAACTTGGCGGATACGTTTACTAAACCGTTGTCAAAGGAACTAGTGAACAAAATGAACATAGGGATGGGTCTTAAGCCTATTGAACAATCTATGGTGAAGGAAAATTCAATTTGACGTCTAATACAATGTTAGATCTCGAATTCAATGAGGATAGTACCTCACTAGAAGGTTGTGAGCACTTGTTTAACACATCCCAAGGTTAGTGCTTGTTACTACAATGTTAAGAGGTTGAATTTATTTCTTAATAAATCTTTGATAAGTGCTCAATTGTAGGAGCATGTTCGTAAAGATTGACCTATATAAGCTAGAGGTTTGGCCGCTTCACTAAGTCTAAGGCTTGACTTGGAACGCTTATGAATGGATATGGACACCAAGGCTTCATAGGTGTCGGAGGTTAAAAACTAAGTTTATGCTTATGTGTATTAGTATCTTCAATGATTTGTGGTGGTTATATGATTCAAAGCTTTGTCTATCATTATGATCGAAATTATTGTGAAGTTACTTTTACTAAGTGGAGATTCAACCGTAAGATATTTCCATGATGCATGAGCATGTTTTGTTTGTGATTTATAGCAAGTTGAAAAACTTTTCAACATTACCCTATAAATGGGAGGAGGATTGTTGGAACATTTATAGTGTAATGGGTTTTATAAGCTCATATGTTTCTATACTAGAAGAGGAGGAGGTCTAGAGTGCTGAGATTAGAATGCGCAAAAACACGTGAAACAATCAAGCAAAACAGGAGGTTGGTCGCGGGTCGCGACCAGCGCTATCGCGACTCGCGATCTGTATCGCGGGTCGCGACGTGTGTTCTGTTTTGGGGCGTGAAATTTTGCGTGGACGGTTTATAACCGTTGTACTGTGTACGTTATCCTTTTAATGACGATTAAGGATTCTTAATCAGGGGATTAAAGGGAGATTAAGGCAATAACATCTCTAATATATGAAGGTAATATTAATATATATGACCTTTGTCATTCTTATGAGGGGTGGATGAAAAAAATCAGTTTTTCATATTCCAAAACACTTGCTTTGCTTGAGAGAAACCTTGCTATTTTCTCTCTAGTGTTCTTCACAAACTACAAACTCAAAGTTCTTGTTGATTCACATAGAAGATCATCTTGTGAATTGTTTTCTCCATTGTATCTTATTAGTTATTTCGTGTTAACCCGGTGATCCTAGAGGGGCGAAATTAAACTAATAGGAAAGCGTAGTTTCCGTGCCTTAGAGTGGTATATCCGGTTCCCTTGTTTGATCACGCATCTAACATCTCTCCTTCAACCCAAATGGTATCTCCCCCAAGAGCCACTATGCAAAGTGTCTCCATGGAGATACACCCAAGACACATCTAAGATTCCCATTGTTGGGTAAGAGGTGGCTCCCCATTTTCTCTCTCCTTGAAGTGCTAGTTGGAGAACTAGTTGCAGAGCCCCATTATACATGCTCTTAAGAGGATCCCGTAGGAAAAAATATACTTTCGCAATTCTGCATGTACCTAAGCATAGATTAGACGGAGCTTTTACCTACCCTGTGTACAATTCTAGCTTTTTAATATAAAGTAGTTATAGTAAATCCTTAAAAAATATAGATAATTGTAGATCCCTTGTAGCAAGGGAAAAGTTTTTGAAAGTTCAGGACAAACTTATCATTTCAACCACATAATACACATATATTCACATGATACAAATCATTAAAAGCTAAGCTGTAAAATATCAGCTATGGAAATTGAAATTAAAAAAGAAATTAAATTAAATGAGTATTTATTTGTAAAATAAACAAAATCATGCTTATACATATACATATACATATACATATACATATATAATATACTAATCCAACAACATCTCATATGGTAACAACAACAATTAGTGGAGAAATTAACAAAATCATGCTTTAACACATATACATATATAATTATATACTAATCCAACAACATATTACATGGTAACAACAACTATTAGTGAAGAAATTAAATCTGATTAATTAAGGATATATAAGAGTATGGTATCAAGTAGAAGGATCCAAGTTGAGATCAGGCAACTTAAAGTTTAACCGGCGTTGATCATGATATTTCTCAACCTGAAGCTGCTCTCCGGTGTTTACATCAACATCACCTTGATGAGCTTGCAATTGGTTGGTGATCAATTGAGCAGGCACATCATAATCCAGTGCTCCCTCATCCAGGCGATAACTACCTGGCCAGTAGTTAATTACAGGGTGAGAACTACTGGTGGAAGAGTAATTAGACCAAGAAGTTATCTGGTGTTGCGCAAGACCATGAGGTTCAATGAAGGAGCATGGCATCAACGGTACACCAAAGCTGGCCATCATCATCATATTTCTCATCTCTTGTTTTTGATTCTTTGCTTCTTGTCTTTCCTTCCTGTGAGCATTTTGATGGCCACCTAAAGCTTGTGAATTTAGAAATTTTCTCCCACAAAATTTGCATAAACATATCTTAAAAGGTAGAGATTTTGGCCTATCTTGATCTTTGCGACCTGTCATTTTTAACTGTAACACTGCTGCTTCTACTATATACCATATAATAATGGACTTAGGCTACGTGTAGCTGGATGTAAATAAATTGAATATTTTCAATTCCCTCTGCTAGCTAGGTCATGAACCCTAATCAATGAGCCTATCATAGTCTAAAGTTTTATCATGAATATATAATGTGTCGTTGGCCTTTTCAATCTTTTGTCCTACGTGCCACAGAAAATATCAAGTGTAATAGTTCTATGTCTGTGAAATTCAGTGTGATTGTTGCAGGTCCTACATAATGTAATTAATACTTCCAATCCTGTAATTTCCTATATTGATTTAGTTTTTATTTTTTGATAGGTACGGTCCTTATTGATTTACAGTTAATGTGGTGTAACTATTATGTAGAAGATAAAAGAAAATTTTCTTAGGATAAATCGATATGAAACGATCTCACTATAATTCGCTCAATAGCTAAGCTCACATGAATACTTTGTATTAATTTTTCTATTTTTGTAAATGCCATCCCCCTCTATTCTCCATTTTGTCATAGTCTCACACTAAGATCTTCTCTAATGTTTCACTCTTGTTATGCTTTGATCAATTGTTAATGTGCTAATAATGGTATACTCTTTTTGTCTTACAATATATTGCTTGTTTTCCATTTTTAGTATCCCAAAATATAATGCTTGTTACCATTTATAAACATTAATGTATCCTGAAATACCCTCATTGTCGTAATATTATTCCCATTATGTTCTCATTTTGCCATGAAAAGCTATACTCATATGTTGAGGAAATTTGGAATCTTTGATTCTTTTTTTTCTTTCCTTAACTCTTCTCATATATTCACACTTTAACTATTACATATATCCTCTCTCCTCTCATTTTAAATTCCTTAATCTTATTAGTTGTATTAATTTATTGTTTCCAATATAAGAACATCATATAAACCAAGTGATAGAAAATTATACTTACCTTGAATTAATTCCCATGAAAAAATACAAACAAACAATACATTTTATGATAGAGAGGTATTACTCATGGTATTTTAGTGTTTTCATTAGGAGTCTAAGTGGATTGGACTGTATTGGACTTTGCCAAAATCAAATCCAGTCCAAAGTTTTTTGAAGTTGAGAAATTAAGTCCAAAACTGATCCAAATTTTTTTGAGTCCAATCTAGTCCAGCCCGAAACTATTTTCTTGAGTCCGCATCCAGTCTAGTCCAATTCGATTATAATATTAATTTTTCTTCCAATCTAGGTTCACAATATTTCTCTTTATTGAAATTTGAAAAATTAAATTCTTTACATCCATCTTCGTAAATCCCTTGAGGAAAGTCCTAAAGAAAATGACCCTAACCCTCCTTCTTCAAGCACTGAACCATACAACCTATATATATATATATATATATATATATATATATATATATATATATATATATATATATATATATATATATATTTGGACTGAATTGGAATTTTTGGACTCTAAAGGAGTGAGTCCAAATCTAGTTCGAAAAAAATCTGGACTCGAATATTTGAGCCAATTCCGTCCAAAATTGTTTTAGTCTAGTCTAATCCAATAAAATTTAGACTAAACTGAATTGAACTCTAGACTTTTCACACTCCGCTCACCCACTTAGTTTCCATCACGCAAAGATAGTAAGACACTGTATAGTTTCCATCACACAAAAAGATAGTAAGACACTGTATAAGTGAGAGGGAACTTTCCTCATGTGCCAAACTGGCAAGTGGCAATGTCGGAGATTTGTGAGGCAAACTACTATGGGAAAGATTTTTATTTTGGCACTCATATTTGTAGTGGGGGATTTGTGGAATATTATAATAATGATAGTGAGAAAGAAGGGTACGTGGAAAAGGCCAAGATGTAGTTGGATGCGGTTCCTGTCCTTCTCATAACTTTTAATAGGTCAAGGTTATATAGTTTTTTTTAATGTCATGAAACCATTATTATAGGTCAAAATCTAAAATAAAGTGTAATGTCATGTGCTTAGAGGTGGGCATGGGGCGGGCCAGCACGCGGGTCGGCCCGGCCCGACATAGTTTGGGCCCGGCCCAGCACGAGTCCGCTCAAGGCCCGGCCCGTTGTCCGCTCCGTGGGCCTGCCACGGTCAAGAAATTTTATTTTAGGCCCGCACCGGCACGAGCCCGCCTATATAGCCTGTGGGCCGACTCGCGAGCCGAACACCCCTTTTCTTTGTTTGTTAGCCTAAAACTGCCAAGAATCCTAAAAAACAACATGAAACACGGGCCAGGCCCGCGGCCCGTGGACAAATTCTAGAAATTTTAGGCCCGACATGGCCCGACCCGCAACTCACGGGCTCGGGCCCAATCTGGCCCGCCATTTCCCTAAGACCGCGGGCCGAGCCCATGAACAGGCCCGGCTCGACCCATGCCCAGGTCTACTAATGTGCTCGATCTTCATTTGTATTAGATTTATCTATATCCATAATAGTGTGAATAATCGAATAGTGCTAAATCAATGGTTGAAAATATACAAACGGAGAATAAAAACTTTTTTTTATTTCGAAATTTAATTTTACTAGTCCTAATATCATTGATCATTTAGGGATAAAAAATGGTTGAAAAGAAGGAGAAATATATCTATTATGAAGTATAATGTATAAAGAGTAATCATGCCATGGAAAAATTAGACTTTTAAGTAAATTTAGCTTTGATGCTAGAATTTTTTTTCAACTATTTTGATGCGAAGGAGCATAACATTGGCACTTAGGGAGTCGTAGTCGTATAAGTTCTTCATGTGGGTAATGTTTTGGTTTAGTTGCAAGTTTTTTGTTTTGCCAAAACGTACTATCAAATTCTTGGTAATTAGGAAGTTTGAAACTATATGTCCGACATCTATCAATTTATACTGAAGAAAGCTTAACTTGGCAACATTATGATTTTGTGAGGAGTTGGGGGGTAAGGGTGTGCACCGGTCCAGGACCAAACCAGAATCGACTGGACCGGTGGACCGGAATCTGATTTTTTTTGGACCAGGACCGGATCGGAATCCGGTTTTGGACCTGTTGGACCGGAATCTTTATTTTTTTTTTAAAAAACTTTTTATTGATTTAAATTTTTTTGTAAATTAGATACATTAAAAGTTAATATCTTTAATAACAATACTTTTAAAGGTAATAAATAATAGGTTTTTAACTTTCTAATTTTCTACCTTTTAAACTTTTTTAACATATAAATTTTTTTTTTTTTTTACTAAAAAATCAGAAATTCAAGTCCACCTGTCCGGATCGAAATTTTCAGGGTTTGGACCGGACCAGACTAACCCGGAATCGGGATTTTCGGTGGACCGAGGACCTGACCGGAATTTCGGTCCGTTCTGGGCTGGTCTAAATTCTGGTCGGGTCCAAATTCCAGTCCGATCCTCATCTTTGCACATCCCTAGTTGGGTGGGGCGTGGTGGTTGGGATTTAATCACTAGTTAGAAATGCCTGAGGGGAGAAAGTAGTTTTTTTTTTTTTTTTTTTTTGAATTTTATGCTAGCCTAGCTAGTTGTCATCATCTTTCGATAGGATATATGGATGAAAGAAAATTAAGAGGATCCTCTTACGAGTGTGTGGGTGTCAATATTTTTAGATTATTATTGTCCTTAAAATATTGAATTAGTAATTGGAGCCGTAATGTAGCACTATTAGATTGCAGGATATAAATGAAATAGAGATTGAACCAAGTGATTAAAATTAACTCGCAAAAATATTAGATTATTAAAGGTATGACATTGTAACGTGCACTGCGTTTCAACTGAACTAGAGATTTAGAGATTAAAACATAGTGCATAAACGAATAATAAATAGGTTAAAAAAAAAACACGGTTAATCTCTACTCCGATATCTATGTCCACCAAATCCACGAATAGTGAATTCCTTGATACCTTACTCAAGGTACACAACCCCACTGCTAACTCAAGTAGTGCTTCCCAATACTTGCCTTTAAGTGTTGCCAAATTAAATTGGATACTAAACTTGATAAGTTAGCTTATAACTCACTTTAGGCTCCCATTTCTTATCACCTTTTGTGCATGCATATTCCCATATTTTTATTTTTTTACACTATTTCGCTGACATTTTCACTTTGAGTCATCCTTATAACCTATGTTGGCATTTTAGGCAATTTTCCCTTTATTAGGGTCTTGTTTTGCTCTTTGTTCTTGGCTTCCTCCTTCTTACATGTATTTTTATACTCTGTGTTATGAATTTGAGAGAGCAAGAGGCAAGGGAATCGATTTTGAGGAAGAACAACCTATGCCCCGAAGTGAAGAGCGAGCACTCCTAGCATTCTTGGAAGGATCGCTCCAACCAAAAAGCAAGGATCAAGGCAGCTTCGTTCTCTAATCGACAGACAATAACTTAGGTTTTGATGTAGAGCTAATATTTTTTTAGGAGTAAACGCTCCACCTTACACGAAGCGGACACTTTGCTCCTTTCCTATGCATCACATCTTTGGCCAGACTTAGGCTCTGTTCTTTTGGACGGAATAAATGGAAATTCAGTTCAGATCAGATCAGTTCAATTCAGTTCAGTTCAGATCAGATCAGATCAGTTTAGTTCAGTTCAGACTTATTCAGTTCAGACTACAACTTATTATTATTATTATTATTATTATTATTATTATTATTATTATTATTATTATTATTATTATTATTATTATTATTATTATTATTATCATTATTATTATCATCATTGTTAATAATTATAATAATAATAATAATAATAATAATAATAATAATAATAATAATAATAATAATATTATTATTATTATTATTATTATTATTATTACTATTATTATTATTATTGTTATTATTTTTATTATACTATTATTATTATTATTATTTTTATTATTATTGTTATTATTATTATTGTTATTATTATTATTATTATATTATTATATTACATTATATTATATTACATTATTATTATTCTTATTATTTTTGACAATGTCACTTTTAAGCTTTTTGGAGGGTGTTTTTTAACCCCTTGAATATAAAATAAGGGAGAGTAGTTTTTGGTGAAAGAAGCGAAAGATAGAAAAGTAATACTCCCTCCGATTTATTTTGTTGTTCCTATTTTGTATAGTTTTGTGAGAGAAAATTGGTTAAAGTAGGAAGAACTTTCGGAAACGGAGGGAGTATTACTTTATGGTGGGTGAAGAACTCCAAATAAATAAGTTTAAACAATGTAGCAATTTAAAGAAAGAACATTTAAGGGAAATGTAGCAATTAAAAGAAACAAAAGCAGTATTCTAAATTTTCTAATAATCTTCTTCCATACGATCTCCAACCTCATCATTTTCCTGATTGTAGCAAGTCTTCCCTGATTGTAGCAATATTTTTTTTAAAATATATATCAAATATAGTTTTGTAAATATAGGAGTAGTCAAATATATGTAAATATAGTTATGTATTTTGTAAATTACGCAAGTCAACATTCTGTTGCTTAGAATTAGGAGTCATGCATGCTATTGTTACTATTCTACAGTATTAGGCGTGAAACATGCTATTGGTTTTGTATGTATTGACTTGCGAATAGCAATCTTGGAGGAAAATATTATATTAATAATATTATTACTTCATATCATTATTATTCTACTTGTTATTATTAATATTACTCAATTCGGTTCGATTCGGTTCGGGATCGAGATCATATCGGTTCGGTTCGACCGGTTGATTCGCCCGGTCTTATTCATTTCAGTTCAGTTCAGTTCAGACTTATTCAGTCCAAAAGAACAAGATTCTGCATTTTTCTGTAGTTTTTTTTATCTAATATTGTAAAGTGCATAAATACCCCTTTTTGGCATTTTGGAAAAGGATAACTTTTTTAACATATCCACTTTTGCTTAAGATCAAGATTCTTTTGCTCCTTTTTTAGTAGAATCGGAAGTATATGGGTAGAATATTCAGGAATTTGAAGCTTAGCTTGAAATTGGATTCTCTTTGAAGATTTGAAATCTCTAGCAAATTTCTTTGCCTCCATCTTGTCTTTTTTCTCTCTTACTTTGTTGCTAGTGGTCAATAGTTATTGCTCATGCTTGTATTGGTCGTTTAACTAGTTTCTATAACTAGCTTCTACTTCATTTATGAACATCAATAGTCTTATTTGTGTTGTGAAACTTATGAATAGTTAGTAGTCTCTTTTTAAGGGTGTGAGTGTAAACCTCGTTACTTTCATGAACTATTGATTGCATTTGGGGATTCTTATTTTGGGGTTAAAATTAAATGAACATTCGGGTTCGTATTGCTTGTTTTTACGGCTAAACTCCATGAAAATTTTATTAGTAGTCACTTCAATGACGGATTAAAAATTAAAATTAAATGGTTGGCTCCCTATTTGTTTGCTTGACTAAAATGCCATGAAATAGGAATTTCTAGTCAAGCGATTTTATTTAAACCATCTTGTTGACCATACTCTTAAATTGGATTTATTATTATGAAAATAGGTTATATCTCCCAATTTAAGTACCCTTTTTGCATGTAGCTTGAAAAAGTGCATAATTAGGGAATTGCAAGATAGCTTCTTTCGATTATCCCCCTTTTTATGTCTCCCCATAAATGCTTGATTTGGTTCAAGATTAATTTGAGTGGTGAATTCCATATCCTAGTCCCTTTAGTATTGTTATAAACTCTTGTTTAATTTGTCCACTCTTGTTGCCTAATAGTTATAGCTTTACATTCCCAAAAACACAAAAATCTATAACCCATTGTTCTCATTTAGCTTATTTAGCATTAGCTTCTTTGTTATTAATCTTGTCTAATCTCTATGGATTCGACCCCTGCTTGCTCATTCTAAATATTATCTTTGGTAGGCTCGACGACGGCCTATCAAAACTGTTGCACTAAACTCAACCACTCTCTATAATAGTAAACTTATAGAAAATATCTCTTCAATATATGCTTCTCAATCAAGCAGGTAGAAGTTACAACTCTTCCTAAGCAACTTTCATAGCAATATCAGTAATACTGTTGTAATCCCCCACAATTTTATGAATTTTATAAATATATATTAATGTATATTTATATATATTTTAGTATTTTAATAATTAATTTCTTGAAGTGTTGACTATTTTAAAGTCAAAGGGATTATTTAATATTTTTAAATAATTAAATATTTTATTTAGTCATACTTTGAAAGTTATTTAATAGTTTAATTATTTTTAAGTTGTAGTATAAAGTATTTTAAAATGGATTAGAGGAGCCCAACTCAACTAAAGCACCCAATCATTGATTTTAAAAGTTCAAACACAATTCCCTAAGCCCACATGGGTTTACCTATATAAACCCAATGTAAACCCAAAATTCCCACACTAAAAATCACTCACCCTAATTTTCTCCTGCTTCTCTTTCTTTCTCTCTTCCCCCACGGTTCCCCTCCCCTTTGGTTTTCTTTTCTCTCGTTCGGCCAGCACTCGCCGGCCACCGCCGACCACCACCGCCATTCAGCAGCAGACGGCGGCAGCCAGCCGCCTCCCCGTCTCGGCGTCCTTCCTCCTTCCTGTCTTCTTCTTGGTTTATTTCTTCCTTCTCTATATTATTTAATGTTAAGTTTATGTTTTAAGGATTTATTTAATGTTTTCATGATTAAAGTTTGTAATTTTGATGATTTAAATATAAAATTTAGATTATATGATTTGTATACTAATGTAATTAAATTTCAGATTTATTAATTATGTTTAAGTTAGGGTTTTAAGCATCAAAGCATGAATTTTTAAGGTTTTATGAGTTGGAAATTGTAGTACTATATTATAGTTTATGAAAATTGAGTACTTTAATGTTTATGATTATGTTAAAGTAAAGGGTTTTAAACATATTATAAGTTGCTGAAATTTTTATTAGTATGCTTATGATGGAGTTTTAAAGGTCAAAGTATGGTTTTTGAGGGTTTTTAATGACTAGTATGGTAGTATTATACTAGGAGACATTAATAGTTGTAGTTTTAATGATTAAAAAGGATTTTAAACACTTTAGGGTTTAAAATATTTTAAAGTTGCTGGGAATTTATTTGAGTATTGATTATTGGTTATGTTGGTATTTGGTAGGCGGCAAATTCTTTTTAGGCGATTTCTAAGGTTGATAAAGTGGCCTCTCATATTGTCTACACAAGGTACGTACATAGCTATGTGTTAGTAGACTAGTATCATGTCCTAAGATTAGGATTGATGTAATATCATGCATAGGGAACTTTTTATAGTTCATATGTGATTTATATTCAAGTGGAATTACATGTTTTATGCCGTTGTGTGAAGCATGTTGCCTATTTTGGTTATATTATGTTTGTATGGATGATTGATGCAAGCATATGGGATTGGAACTTTATTGTATTAATTCACATGAGTGATTAATAATTATGTTGTTATTGGATCATGATTTGGATCTTATTGTTCCCTTTGGATTATTTTATTTACTTTATGAGCACCAAGGGCCTTATTTGGTAAGTTGGTTATTCACCTATGGAAGGTTGGTTGATTGTTGACTTAGATCAACAAATAAATAATGGTTGGTTATTAAACCAATAATGGAATTATTGTTGGATTGTTAAGTTGTTGATCACCTTATCTAATCCTAAGATAAAATTGGAAGTTTCATGTATCCTTGATGATTATTTTAGTTGTCTAACTTTGTGAGTCATAAGTAAATAATTTATTAATCACGTAAAGTGGAAAGTGAATACCAATAAGCTCTAGACTTGTGCACGTCTGAATTGTTGGACTAGTATGAGTTGGAGTACATGGTGGTAGCCCATGGCTTTTCTTGGGACCGGAGTGATCACCGTGTCCTACTTTATTTCGTTTTCTAAATTGAACACTAGTTTGGTTTGGACAACTCTTTCCATTGCCTATTCAATCTAAATTTAAATTAACTTATTGGTTGTGGAGTCAATTTTAGTATAGTCAAACTGTCATGTTATTATATTATTATTTATCTCTGCTTTAATGTTTACTAGTATCATGTTAGATTTTATATTTATTTACTATGTAGTACTCGGATTTGCTGATTACGTGTTTTTGTGTATGTCGATCATGGATGTGCCTTATTGATCATGTGATGACCCATTTGGTGAGCAGTCTCTCAGGATCAATAAAGCATCGACCATTCCAGGTTTGAAGATGATGCATCATGGGTTCGGGTTTCGTGGAGAACTTGTGTTTAGCTTTATTACTTTTATAGTTTGATTTTAATTATGGTTTGAGTAGTTGACTTTTGAGTTGGTTGACTAAGTTATTAAGTTTTCAAAGTTATTTATTCATTTCCACTGCAAAATTTTGAGTAAGCCGAAACGTTATTACACGGGCGATAATGCTTCGATAATTCTCTAAGTTTTATATGGAAATGGTATTTTGGAAAATAGAGAATTGTCAGGATGTTAGAACTGTGCTAATCTTTGTGCTATAGTTTTTTCGTTTCTCCTTTTAAAAAGCCCAAACATGAAGTAGGAAAACTGCATTACTGAAAATCCTTGATGATAGTATTTCGTATCCAAGATATTCAAAGCCAAATTTCTTACTAAAAGATGGCTTATCGTCGGCTTTGATACCATTTGTAGGGCCCGCGAGCTCACCTACAGCTCCACCCTTAGTATGATATTGTATGATTTGGGCAAAACCCGCACACATATGTTTGTGATCTCCTTCCCACAAGGCCTCTATAATCCCCCATAATTTTATGAATTTTATAAATATATTTTAATGTATATTTATATATATTTTAGTATTTAAAGAATTTATATCTTAGAATGTTGACTATTTGAAAGTCGAAAGGATTATTTAATGATTTTAAGTAATCAAATATTTTATTTAGTCATGCTTTGAAAATTATTTAAACAGTTTAAACACCTTTGAGTTTAGCAAAAAGGATTTTAAATGATTATTTAAAGCCCAAATACAATTCCCTAAGCCCAAAAAGGGTTAACTATATAAACCCCAAAATTTTCCCTCACACTTATTTTCTCTCTCTTCCTTCTCCCTCTCTTTTTCGCCCTTCACCTTTTTTCTCCCTCTCCCGATTTTCTCCTCCTCCGTCGGGTTCTTCGTCAGCCACGGGTAGCCACTAGCCGGACCACCGCCGCCGAGCACCGGCTGCAGAAGCCCGACGACAGCAGCCTCCCCTTGTGCCGCCGTCTTCCTCCCTCCCTCCCTCCTTTTTCTTTGGTTTATTTCTTCCTCCTCTATTTTTATTTAATGTTAAGTTTATGCTTTTAAGTATTGATTTAATGTTTTCATGATTAAAGTTTATAGTTTGATGATTTAAATATAAATTTCAGATTATGTAATTTATATAGTGAAGTAATTATAATTTTAGATTGATTAGTTATGTTTAAACTAGGGTTTTAAGTATCAAAGTATGTATTTTTAGGGTTTTATGAGTTGGAAAATCATAGTATGATATTATAGTTATGAAATTGGGTACTCTTATGATTATGTTTGTGATTAAACATGTTTAAAGGGTTTTAACAACATTATAAGTTGCTGGAATTTTTATTAGCATAGTTATGATGGATTTTTTAGGATTTTTAATGAGTAGTATAGTGGTACTATACTAGGAGACACTAGTAGTGAAGTTTTAATGGTTAAAAAGGATTTTTAAACACTTTTAAAGAGGGTTTAATATATTCTAATGTTGCTGGAATTTTGATTAAGTATTGATTAGTGGTCGTGTCGATAATTGGTAGGCGGAGATTTCTCCTTAGGTGATTTCTAAGGTTGTTAAAGTGGCCGCGCATTTTGTCTACACAAGGTACGTACATGCCTATGTGTTGGTTGGATTAGTATAATGTCCTAAGGATGGGATTGATCTAGTATCATGTATAGGGAACTATTTATAGTTCATATATGATTTATATTCAAGTGAAATTATATTTTTTTATGCCGTTGTGTGTGGAGCATGTCGATTATATTATGTTTGTATGGATGATTGATGCAAGCATATGGGATTGAGAACTTTATTTTATTAATTCACATGAGGGATTATTAATTATGTTATTATTGGATCATGTTGTTCCCTTTGGATTATTTTATTTACTTTATGAGGACCAATGGCCTTATTTGGTAAGTTGGTTATTCACCTATGAAAGGTTGGTTGATTGTTGACTTGGATCAACAAACAAATAATGGTTATGGAAATTATAATTGGAATTATTCTTGGATTCTTAAGTTGATGATCAACTTATCTAATCCTAAGATAAAATAGAAGTTTATGTATCCTTGATGATTATTGTTTGTCTTACTTTGGTGAGTCATAACAAGTAAATAAATTATTAATCACTTAAAGTGGAAAGTGAATAGTAATAAGCTTTAGACTTGTGCACGTCTAAAGTGTTGGATTAATATGAGTTGGAGTACTTGGTGGTAGCCCATAGCTTTTCTTGGGACCGGATTGATCACCGTGTCCTATTTTTTATTTAAAAGGTTCCTCTATATCGTTGGTCAGGGGAGTACGAAGTCGCTCCCGTACTTCGTCTTCTAAATATAAGATTGGTTTGGTTTGGATAACTCTTTCCATTGCCTATTTAATCTAACACTAGTGGAGAGAAGTGCAAGGACTGCGGTCAAAACAACCCTAAGGGCTGCGTTTTTGGCCAGCAGCCAAGTGAAGGGCTATGGAAGGGCTGCAGTTTTGGGCCTAAACCGCAGCCCTTCTTTGTGCAAAGGTCAAAACCGTAGCCCTTTTGACCCAATTTACAAGAATATCAAATTAATTCCACAAAAAAAACTGAAAAAACCTAGATCAAACCCTAGATCTGATGCAGCGAAGGCAACGCTCAACTTCTTGTTGCCGAAAAATTCAGTGACAAATGTCGCCGAAAATTCAAAGAAATAAAAAAGAAATCGTCACCGGCATTTCGTCCACTGAAAACCGACTGAACACGCCCGAATTTCGAGACCAAGGCTGACATGGAGATGAGCACGAACCACCGACAACCTCGCCAGAAAACGCACAAAGCAAGTCAATAGGGGTTCGAAAACTTCGAGCTCTAAAACCCCAAAAAAAAGCACAAAAATCAAGCACAAAAATAAATCACCTCGTATTTTTTAGGCGACAACCGGCAAAGAAATGAGAGGAGACAGAAAGTCATCTGCAAAAACGCACAAAAGCACAAACCCTCGCCGGCGAAGAAATAGGGATGAGAGGTGACTGGTTTGTGGTGGTGAGCAGACGAACGACGAAGGAGGTGAGGAGACGAACGACGAAGGAGGAGAGGAGAGAACGTTGCTTCTTGAGAATTTTGTTATATATTCGAACGAAAATTAACCTAGCGCTGAGTATTGAACCATTTAAAAGCCCACCCATCAAAATAAAAAAGCCCGCGAATTAATGATAAAGGGCTGTGGTTAGCCCAAAAACCGCTGCCCTTCACTACTTATAGGGTCGCGGTTGGCATTGACCGCATCCCTTCACTAAAAGGACTGCGGTTTTTGCATTGACCGCAGCCCTTCGCATACAAAGGGCTGCGGTTTATGGGCTAACCGCAGCCTTCACTATTAAGGGCTGCGTTTTTCAAAAAACGCAGCTCTTTCACCGCAGCCCTTGCGTTTTTTTTCCACTAGTGTAAGTTATAATTAATTTGAGTTATAGAGTCAAGTTCAGTAAAGTAGTCTGCTATGTTATTATATTATTGTTTAGCTTTGCCTTAATGTTTATTGGTATCATGTTAGGTTTTATATTTATTTATTATGTAGTACTCAGCTTTACTGATTACGTGCTTTTGTGTGTATGTCGATCATGGATGTGCCTAATTGATCATGTGATGACCCATTTGGTGAGCAGTCTCTCGGGATCAATATTGCATTATCCATTTCTGGTTTGAAGATGGTGCATCATGGGTTCGGGATTTTCATGGAGAGCTTGTGTTGACTTTTTATTATTATAGTTGACTTTTAATTTATGAGTTGAGTTTGACTTTATATTGGTTCTAGAATTGACTTATGGTTGACTAAGTTTATTATTTTCAAGTTGTTTATTATTTTCCACTGCAAAATTCTGGGTAAGCTGATACGTTATCACACGGGCGATAATGCTTTGATAATTCTCTAACTTTTATATTAAAAAGGTATTTTAAATATAGAGAATTGTCGAGGTGTTATAGCCTCATACTAATGAAGTTGGTGAACTCTTATAACTAGGAAACTCTTTTTTATCTCTCCGATAACCCAATAATCCTCCCCTTAGACAAAGGACCACAAGACTTATAACCTCCCCTCCAACGAGAATATGTCCAATCATCTTGAACTACCGCCTTGTGAAACACGCCGCTTGACCACCAAAATATCAAGAAGACTTTTGACACAAGGCACCTAGCACAAATTTTCCATCACGAGTTAACATTGAGAGCCTCATACACGTCATTAGATCTAATGCACCATGCCTTCGAGCTATGCCTGCAATCAACATGTTTCAGCTCCATGCTTTTAGGTTGCACCCCTGACACATATTCCCACTCTGTAATAGCATGTCCATGCATCAACCGAGTCACCCATCTTTGAGAAATATATAGAATACCACCAAAGACTTGCACCGACGCCTTAAAGTTATACCACTCTACACCCTGTGTGCTCCAGCAAGCCAACCATGGGTCCACCATTGTATGCATGTTCTCCCAGTCGACAAGTCAGTTCTTCTACCATTTGTTGTGCCCACCATTAGTATGATATGTCCTCTTTGGGTCAAACCCGCACGGATGTATTTTTGGGCTCCTTCCCAAAAGGCCTCATATTAATGGAGTTGGTATATCTCTGATGTGGGACTTGGAATTTCACGATTCCTTTAGTATGAGGAATTTTGGACAATATCATGTATGCTAATGGTGGAGCTATATGTGAACTCTTGGATCCAACGATAAGATCAATTAGAAAATTACTCTTATAAGGGAAATCATCTTTTCATTAACTAGATTTGACCTTCCAAAAATATACGCTTGTAAATTTTCATAAAATTTACCGTGCCGCTGAGTACGTTGCATCTCTGGGACAATTTGTACCGATTCACAAGGACATTGACCATTTTTTAGATAGTAAACTTTCTTATTTTCTTTCCCTTGATAAGTCAGGGTACGTTTAGTCCCTAACTTGTATGTATCTTTCTCCTTTATATAAAAAAAGAACCACCAAAATATATAACTAGTTCAACGAATATTAGCAATGACCCATCCTATAATACACCTTTGTGCATTTGAACCTCCACCTTTCAAAAATACTAGCAAAATTTCTAAAGAAGCGTGTTTATAATCTATGACCATTAATTTTTTTGTTATGCCTCTGAATGACTCAAGCCCTCTTCAATTTATATAGACCAACCATGACTGTCAAAGGGTTAACTAATCAAAATTCTAAGTTGATGGTTGGAGCCTCATAATTGGTTTTATATTCAATTATTGTTTAGACCCAAAGGGTTGTCCACACGTGAATCATATCACATTGGAGAAAGAGGATAGAAAGTATCACTTTATTTCTAGAGGAGTTACTCATACTTGTCAACTGGTTTTAGTATGGAATGTCATTTTGGCTTTTAAATGAACCGACCTCTCTTCCTCCTTATTGAGTTGCTTAGGCACATTTTTAATTCTATCAAATTTAACAACAAAGTCTTAGCCCTGCTTAAACTAGGAAATAGTTATGGCGTAATACATCAAATTTTAGAATCTAAGTAAGAATGGAAACTAATATGTATTCCTAAACAAATTACTATTAGATAGAAAGTAAATCTCTGAATTTCAGTACCATCTAAACATGAAAATTCTGATACAAAAAAAACAAGCAAGCCAAAATTATGCAGCACTAGTATAATTTCATTTAATTGCTAAGATTTGATATGGGCCCATTGTTGTTTTTCTACCGCAAACCAACATAACAAAATACTGCCAAGAACCGTCTTTCACTTTTATTTATCATGTTTCATGATTTTTAAGTATCTTTCAAAAATCATAGCAGAGTCATAGCATAACGTCATCATAGTTCTTTCATATAAAACAGAAGACATACTTTTCATATCATTAGGAGTTCATAAAACATGTTTTCATAGTAAACATTTCGTATCCCGCAATCCATGATAAACATCAATAGAAATCATATCATAAAGCATATTCAGAAGGAGAATGCGGCTGCTAGCAGTAGACGTTACATGGTATCGTAGTTAAATTTTCTTGATAGCCGGGGGAGGCTTGTAATATTCCTTCCTTCAATATAACCAAGAATTGAATAATGAAATTTATTACTATTTAATTAGACTTGGGCTTTGTTTAGGGCAAATTTCACACTAGGACTAATTTGCTTGGAGAGGGGTTAATAATTAACTTGCAATAAAAATAACTTGCGGAAAGTAAAGTTGCGAGAAGTAAAGAGAAGAACACAACATGTTTTACTTGGAAACCCTTTGGAAATGAGGGAAAAACCACGGGAGGATTGGTATCCTGCCAATTCTCTAAGGTGCTTGAGTTTTGAGAGAGTACAAGTGTTTAGCTAGAGAGAGAGAGAGAGAGAGAGAGAGAGAGAGAGAGAGAGAGAGAGAGAGAGAGAGTAAAGAGAGCAGTGAGTGATGATTTACAAAGTGTGAGCTAATGAACTATTTATACTAAGTTACAATAATGACGTTGCCTCATAGCCGCTTTTCCCTTGGATGTTGATTGGCCCATATCCTATTTTAATGGAACGTGCGCATATCTCTTCCTTTGTCGGTTATCTTCAGCCCACTTTCTTCTCCATTATACGCTGCTTCCTTGAATGTAGGATAATCTTCAACTTCCTGCCAAGTCAGCGATCCTTACTTTTTTTACACGCCCAATGAACTGCTGCCACCTAACCTTGGCGAAGTAACACACTTTGGTTGCTTTGTTTGATGCCACGTCAGGATAATTTGACCCCTAACAATAGCCCCTAATTTTTTATGTTTGGGCGGCAACCAGAGGAAAAAATTTAATGTTTGAAAAGAAACTGCTTTGGCAAGCACGCCTAATTATGACGGTTACTTGCATGGTTTGATTAGACATCTAACTTCTCCCTTCTTCTATAAATGCAGCGCCTTGGTTCAAGATAAAGTTTTCTTCAGTTTTCTTGCTCGACTCAACTTCTTTCTCTCTCCTAATAAAATCTCATCTTCTCCTCTTATTTTCTTTGCGTTTTTCTTCAAGTTGTTCTTCGATTTTGCGACAATTTGCCTTTGCTGTCTTTTTCTTCCTCTTTCGCCATGACTAGAGCAAACCCTAGATCTTCTTCAAGAAACAGTTCCTCCCCTGAAGGGGCAAATGTTTTCCAATCTTTGCAAATTTTGGAAGACAAGAATGTTTATCCTAGCGTTTTGGCTGTATCTGACCTGTAAATTGTTACAGTAAACTATGGCTTCCCCCCTGATGCTGTAATTAGGCTGCCTTTGAACCAAGAAAGGATGGATTGGGTATGACCAGGTTGGTTAGTTTTCTATGACTACCCTTTTGCCAAACCAGGACAAAAATTCTTCTTTTCACCTTTTATTCGCCAGTTTTTTGCTGCAACTGACATGGCGCCTTGTCAACTTCTCCCTGGGGCATGGAGGGTTTTGACCAGCATAGAGACTTTGAGCAAGAATTTGAACATCGATTTCACAGTAGATGATTTGGCTTTTACTTACCAAATCAAACCCTTTGGGAAATAGAGATTTACCCTCAAAACTAATGAAGGCAAAGATGCATTAGTAAAGAAAATTGACAAGGGTCGAGACAGGGGCTGGGCCGCAAGATACTTTTATGTGAGAGCATATTCTGCAAGTGACTTTGGTGGTTTTCTCAAGTACACTTGGAAATCCGAAGGTATTTTGCCTAATTTGCTGTGAATTTTGCATACTGATTGTTGACGATTTACTTACACTTTTTGCTGGGAAGGTGTTTCCCTGCACTCTTCTGGGCGCAAACAATCGGCAAGTTTCACGGACTTGATCTTAGTGATGCTCAGTACTGAAGATAGGACTTTCTCCATTATTCCTTCGCATCCTGGTGCTAACTTGCCTGCACAGGCAGATTCATCCAACTCTCCTAGAAGAAGAAGTACTAGAACTCGCTCAACTTCCAACATGTCTTCTGGTATGCACGCAGACCTTTACTGCCTTCTAAATTTTTGTTGCACAATTCTCTTTTACAGGTTGCTTATTTTCTCCTTCCTTTTTGGTAGAAACTTCCTTATCTCAGCGTACTACTCCAATTTCAAACTCTGAACTGATTTCAAGGATGCGCAATAGGAGTGGAGTTTTGCCACCCCTCCTGCATCTCCTGCGACAATTCGCCCGCCTGTTCCTCATATCCTTCGCCCAACTACGACACCTGTAGCCCCTACTCTGACTGGGCAGAAAAGAAAGAGTGTGGAGATTGAAGTTCCTGAAGATATCTGATCTATCTGTGCTGAAGCGACTCCAATATGACCAAGTGCCAAGAACTTGTGGTTTCCTGCTGCCAAGTTGCGCCATGAGGCTATGACACCTGTTGCCGTTGCGTCTGAGGGTGTCAGTTTGTCTGTCCAGGTTCGCCTTACTTCTATCTTTAATAATATTCTTGTCTTGCTACATGTTGAATCCTGATACGTCTTGTTTTCAGTCTTTGCAAGCTTTCATTGCTTCACACCAGAATCTGTTTGTGTTGACAACGAAGGTCGCCACTCTTACTAAGGAGAAGGAAAACGATGAGGAGAGATGCCAGCACTGGTTGGACCAACTGAGGGTGGAGCAAGAAAAGGTGCAACGTTTGAAGGGAGAGGCGGAGAAGGCTGCTGAGGAAATGGAGATGAAGTTTAATGAGCTCGTTGATAACACTAGTATGCAGCTCTGGTTGGCTAGGATTGAGGCTATGGAGGAATATGCTGCGGGCAAACACTTGGAATGGGACCCTGCTGCGGAAAGGTTGGCCTATGAGGAGGCCAAGAAACTCCAAGGCGCCAAGAAGGATATCGCTGCTGCTGCTGCCATGCTTGAAGAAGTTGCTGATGACGCATCTACTCATGCGGTGACGCATCCACTCATGTGGTGGCTTCTGTTGTTGATGCGCATTCCCAACCTATTGATGTTGATGCCAACAAGCCTGGAGATGAAGTTGCTTAGTTTTTTTATGCTCTTTCTTAAGATTAAAACAATACTTAATTTTGTGTGTTGCTTTACTTGCTCATGGGAGCAAGGTTTAAGACAAATTTGTTTGTTTTTGCACCTGCTCATGGGAGCAGGTTTAAAGTTTTTAATTTGTGTGTTTATTCTGCTTGCTAGGAGCAGAGTTTAGGAACTGACTTTTGCTTCCCCTAAGGGAGGGAACTTTTATGATATTTGCGTATATTGGTTTATTTGCGTATCACCATTCTGCTTTTGAGAATAGCTTGTGTTTATGTGTTTTTGTCTCATGCATGCATGTTGTAGCAAACTAAAACGTCAACCCGTTTTGAAGTTGCTTTTTGAAAGCATTGGTTTTGCAACTGCTGTCTTACTGCCTTTTAAACAATTGGCAAAACTTACAAAAATACGATAGTTTGTAGTTGGACAATTTGAGTGAATTGCGCGTTTTATTATTGGAACTCGAAGATTACAAGTAATAAATAAGAGAAGTATCTTGCTTACAAAAAATGTTCTTCAAAGATAATGGCAAAGTGCCTTAGTTAGATATCACAATCTTGTCAAACTAGCATTTTGCTCCTTAAGTTGCCATTCTAAAGTCGCTTAATTCTTGATTGCACACGTCTGACTCCGGTTCAATCCAAATTGCTTCTTGAGTGGCTGCATCCATATCTGCTCAAGGGGTAGCTGGAAAATTTGCCAAGGAGGTTGCTGTAGAAGTTGCCTAGGACGTTGCTTTCCATTTTGCTTAGGAAGTTGCTGGAGAAGTTGCATAGGAAGTTGCTCCTGAAGTGTTAGCCCTTTGCAAAATGGTTTATTAGACCTAGACCGTTGGCATCTCGCCAACAGCCCTCCGATGCCTAAGTCAGTACGTGTATTTGTAAAATAAAATGGAAGGTAGATGCGACAAAGGAATGGTATTGGGAGACATTACCAGAATTATTTTGCCAAGCACTTTGCATTTGAATGTTACCTGGGTAACTGCCAAGTTGCGTTTTGGCAGGTTGCAGCCCCTTGTGATGTGATCTGGCAAACCTAGAACGTTGGCGTTTCGCCAGCGGCCCTCCGATGCTTAAGTCAGTAAATGTTTATGGAGGAAAGGAAATAAAACGCAGAAAAATAAACTGACAAGTTGAGTTTAGAAGTGATACTGTTTGAGATGAGTTGCGTTCCAACTGCGTGGAATTTGCACACCATTTCTGGTGACCAACCTGTATGCTCCGTTGCCTATTACCTTTTGGATTTGGTATGGCCCTTCCCAATTTGCAGCAAGTTCGCCTACCTTTGGATCTTTGGTATTCTGGAATGTCTTTCTGAGGACCCAATCTCCAACTTGGAATTGCTTGACTTTGATGTGCTTGTTGTAACTTCTGGCAACTGCTTGTTGGTAGGCTGCCATTCTTACCTTGGCGCGATCTCTGATTTCCTCAATGGTGTCTCAGTCATGCGCTAGTTCTACGTCATTCCTATCTTCTATCATGAGCCAATATCTTGCAGTTGGCATATATACTTCAGCTGGGATAACTCCTTCACAACCAAAAACTAAAGAATAAGGAGTTTGATTAGTTGCGTTCTTGGGAGTTGTCTTGTCTGCCTAGAGGATTAGAGGTAATTCGTCATCCCATCTGCCGCCCGCTTTGTCGATTCGCTTCTTGATGTTGTTGACGATGATTTTGTTGCTAGATTCAGCTTGCCCATTAGTTTGCGGGTATTTTGGCGTTGAAGTGTCTAGCCTGATGTTCCATTTTTGGCAGAATTTGCGCGTCTTGCCACTTATGAATTGCGATCTATTGTCGCAAATTATTTCTGAAGGGATGCCAAACCTGCATAATATGTTGCGTTTAATAAAAGATATTACCTCAGAGTCAGTGATGTTTCGGTATGCTTCAGCTTCAATCCATTTGGAGAAGTAATCTGTCATGGCTAGCATGAATACTCGTTGCCCTGGAGCTTATGGGAGTTTGCCGACGATATCCATTCCCCACTTCATGAATGGCCATGGTGCCAAGATTGGGTGGAGTTGCTCAGCATGTTCATGGGAAACTGCAGCATGTCTTTGGCAAGCATCGCATTTTAGAGCATATTCCATGGCGTCTCTTCTCATAGTGGCCAGAAATACCCATACTGAGCGCTTTGTTATATAGGCTCCTTCCTCCAGCATGATTGCCACATTCGCCGTCATGTAGTTCGCGCAAGACAATGGGTACATCTTGGTTTTTGAGGCACCTTAGATAGGGACCTGCAACTGACTTGCGAAACAGTATGTTATCAATTAAGATAAGTGGGATGCTTTTACCTTGAAAGTTAGTGAATATCCGAGTTGCTGGGGTAATATGCCTTCTTTTAGCCATTGAATGTACTCTTCTGTCCAATCTGCATCTCTCGAGGCGACTTCGGTGCTGGTTTCATTTCTGATGTATATCTGTTGTAGGTTGCATGATGTGTACAATAGGGATGTTGCTTAAGTTTAGTGTTGCACTGACTGAGCCTAAGTTGGCTAAGGCGTCTGCTTCAACATTTTGCTCCCTTGGTATTTGCTTTATGGTGAACTCATCGAACTTGTTGGCAACACTCTTGGCTATGTCCAAGTATTTCACCATCTTCTGGTCTTTTGATGCATAGGATCCATTGAATTGATTGACAATAATTAGTAAAGAGTCGCAACTTACCTCAATACGCTTTACTTTGAGTTCTACCGCAGCATTGAGGGCGACAATCAAAGCTTCGTATTCAGCCTCGTTGTTAGTTGCTTTGAATCCGCAATGCACAGCTTGGGCTATGATGTCCCCTTGTGGCGATTTTAGTACAATCCAAGTCCTGCTCCATTTGTGTTTGACGCTCCGTCGGTGCATAGTGTCCATTTAGGACTTGCAATTTGCCCCAGTAGTTGTGAAAGTTCTTCGTCGGCTTCAGTTTGCAGATTTGGACTGAAATTAGCCACAAAGTCTGCTAGAGCTTGCGACTTAATGGTCGTCCTTGGTTCGTACATGATTTCATAGCCACTTAGGTGCACTAGGCATTTGGCCATTCTACCTAACAACTCAGGTTTGTTCATCACAGATCTTATAGGATAGTTAGTTTTAACGCAAATAGAATGACATTCAAAGTAAGGGCACAACTTAGTACAGGCCATAAATCTGTTAAGTGCTGCAACTCCTCCGGTCAGCTTTCACACATCCTTGACGCATCTTGGGGATTGCAGGTTGACCATGGCCTTAATCTGCTCTGGACTTGCTTCGATTCCTCTCTGGGTTACAACATACCCCAGGAATTTGCCGGAGGTGACGCGGAATGAACATTTGTTGGGGTTTAGCTTCATTTGGTAGTGCCTTAAGATTTCAAATGCTTATTCAAGGTTCTGGATGTGATCGCTGGCTGTTTTGGATTTGACCATCATGTCATCAATGTACACCTTCATGGTGTCCCCAATCTTCTTTTCAAACATATTATTTACTAACCTTTGATAAGTTGCGCCAGCGTTCTTCAAGCCAAAGGGCATTACTTTGTAGCAATAGTGCCTCGATCTGTGATAAATGCCGTTTTTTCTTGATCTTCTGGTGCATGAAAATTGGTTGTACCCGCTAAATGCGTCCATAAAAGTGAACATCTCGTGGCCAGCAGTTGTGTCCACCATGGCGTCAATGTGAGGCAGTGGGAATGGATCCTTTGGGAAAGCTTTGTTGAGATCTGTGAAGTCAATGCAAACTCGCCATTTTCCATTCTTCTTTGGCATTACTACCACGTTTGCAAGCCAGTCAGGGTATTTTGCTTCTCTTATCTTGCCTGTTTCTAGGAAGTTTTGCACTTCTTCGTTGATAACTTGGTTGCGTTCAGGTGCAAATTTCCTACGTTTTTGATTAACAGGCAAGATATTAGGATGAACATTTAATTTATACGTTATTACCTCAGGGTTGATGCCAACCATGTTCTCATGGGACCAAGCGAAGCAGTCGGCGTTTTGCCTTAGAAACTCAATCAATCGCTCTCGCAATTCGCCTTGCAAGTCTGCTCCAATCCTGACAGTTTTCTTAGGTTTGGACTGATCGAGGATGATTTCATCAATTGGTTCAGCCTCTTGTTCAACATATTCTTCGATGGTTCGTCTTTGCTGTAATTGCTATGCAGGGATCTTGCGAGTTGCGGAAGGCTTCAAGGCTGTTTTGTAGCATTCCTTCGCCAGTTTTTTGTCACCTTTTATCTCTTGCACTCCCCATTTGGTGGGGAACTTGATGGTTTGGTGATAGGTGCATGGCACCGCCTTCATGTCATGAATCCAAAGCCTTCCAATAATGACATTGTAAGACGATAGGCAATCAATTACTAGGAATTTTACCTGAATGTTGACGACTTGTGCATAAGTGGGCAAAGTGATCTTGTCAAGTGTATGCTTGGCCTCGCCGCTGAATCCTACGAGCACGATATATTTTTTAGTGACGTCGCTTTCACTTAGCCCCATATCTTTGAGCGCATATAGCATGAACATGTTTGTTGAACTGCCATTGTCCACTAGCACTCTTCTTAGAAGGTAATTTCCAATTGTGAGCGAGATGACAAGTCCATCATGGTGCAGATCTGTTAAATGTGCGACATCTTCTTTATCGAATGATATGGGCATGCAATCTGCCTTTGCATTTATGCACATGCCGACGAGTTTCTCCATAGCGCTCTCCTTTGCATGACGCTTTGCAGCTGAATATGTTAGTCCGCACACGTCCGATCCACCTAAAATAAGGTTAACAATTCTAGAAGGTTGCGGGGAGGTGGCAGCCTTTCTGAAGTTGACGCTTCGCGCTGCATAGTTGCTTTGGCTTTCTCAGTCATGAGATCTTCTTAGGGCAATGCATTCGTTTGTTGTATGGCCAATATCGGCGTGGAAGTCGCACCATCTTGATGAGTCTTTTTTGTCCGAGGGCTTGTCTGACTTCTTGGGCCATCTCACTGCATCTCCCAACTTGCCAAGGCTGCTGACTAGTCCTGCAGGACTGACATTGATGTTGTATTCTCGGACTGCTGGAGGATGATTTGAATTTGTGACGTTGACATTTTGCACAACATCTTTGTGGTACGGTTGATATCGGTTGTCCCGACTATTGTTGTTGCTTGGGGCCTTTCTGCCGCCTCGATCCAATTCTGCTGCACCTTTTTTAGTATGAACATCATCCTCGAATCTGATTTGCGCAAGAGCCTTTACTTGGGAATCTTCGAAGGTTGGGCAAGGATATTTCGTCGGCTCCTTATACAGCTCCGATTCTTCTAGCAAACCTCTCCGGAAAGCTTCAATGGCGGTGGGAGCATCGCATCTTGAGATGGAGACTTTTTCACTGTTGAATATGTTGAGATAGTCTCGCGGCGGTTCGCCTTATTTTTGCACGACACGGTACAAATAGATGGTTTACTTTTCCAAGCGTCAGCTGCTGGCGAATTGAATATTTAACATGTCCACCAAACCTGCAAAAGTCAAAATTGCACCATAAGGTAGATTAATGAACCATTGAAGAGCGGGACCTGATAAAGTTGACCCAAAGCCCTTGCACATGCAAGCTTCACGCATCTCGTGTGGGACCGGGATGGTGATCATACTTTGCTTGTATTAGGCGACATGTTCTTTGGGATCTGTCGTTCCATCGTACAACTTCATGGCAGGAACAGTGAAGCGCTTCGGGATTTCGACCAAGGCAATGGCATCTGCAAACGGCGAGTCGGCATAGCTGGTCAAGGCAACCTTCTCCACGGGTCTTGACACTCCAGGAATCTTGAGGATCATTTCTTCGACCTGCCTGAGGCGCTCGTACAAGGGATCTGCGTTGACAGCTGAGGGCGCATCTTTTGGCATACTGGGCACAGGTTACTTGCTTCGGGCATCTTGCATTGGCTGAGGTTGCTCCGCGGCTGCTTTGGATGGCGGCTCCTTCTGAGACGGCTGGTCTGGCAACTTGCTAATATCTTCTTCAAATGGGGAGACCCACTTATAGGAAGCTTGGAGGTTCAAGCCAGGATATTTGCTGACAGCTGGCACTTCTTGCTCTGGCATGGCGTCCTCATCATCTTCATGGATGGGATCTTCCATGTTGAGTTGCTTGGCAATGCTGCCAATATCACTTTGGCGTTGCTTGCGAGAATTGGACGCGTGGGACGCGTTGGACAGCATTTGGGAGCAGAGTTCCTCGGTCTCTTTCTTGAATTGGGCACCTTGCGCAGCTTTCGTCTCTGAGAGATTGCTTCATCTTGTCAATGGCTCCCATGATTTGGTCCATGGCTTCTTGCCCTGGTACTTCGATGGGCGACTTAGGAGTTACGGGTGACTCATTTGCATTAGTTCCAGACATGTTGTGTGACAAATTGATAAAGGATTAAGGTTGCTTTTTAATTACCAGCCCCACGGTGGGCGCCAAATTGTTTAGGGCAAATTTCACACGAGGGCTAATTTGCTTGGAGAGGGGGTTGATAATTAATTTGCGAATAAAATAACTTACTGAAAGTAAAGTTGCGAGAAGTAAAGAGAAGAACATAAGAAGTTTTACGTGGAAAACCCTTGGGAAATGAGGGAAAAACAACGGGAGGATTGGTATCCTGCCAATTCACTAAGTTGCTCGAATTTTGAGAGAGTACAAATGTTTAGCTAGAGAGAGAGAGAGAGAGAGAGTAGAGAGAGCAGTGAGTGATGATTTACAAAGTGTGAGCTAATGAACTATTTATACTAAATTACAATAATGATGTTGCCTCATAGCCGTTTTTCCCTTGGATGTTGATTGGCCCATATCCTATTTTAATGGAATGTGCGCATATCTCTTCCTTTGGCGATTATCTTCAGCCCACTTTCTTCTCCATTATACGCTGCTTCCTTGAATGTAGGATAACCTTCAACTTCTTGCCAAGTCAGCGATCCTTACTCTTTTCACACGCTCAATGAACTGCTGCCACCTAACCTTGGCGAAGTAACACAATTTGGTTGCTTTGTTTGATGCCACGTCAGGATAATCTGACTCCTAACAGGCTTTTTCTAAAATATTAGCTAATTAGGCATCATAGTACTTATGTCATTACTCATAAAGTCTTTTTAAACATACAAATCATACTTAGGCGTAAAAAAATAATCATAGTTTTGAATTATAAATCATGTTTAATGACTTGTTATTACAGTTTTCATATTCTAGGAGAAAACCCTAACCACTCCCGCGCCACCATCCTCCTTGGCTCGGTGGTGGTCTGGGCCGAGTTTTGATCGTTAAAGTCGCCGACGAGCCATGGATGTGAACATTTGTAGCTATCTAGTTTGAAGTATTGAAGTATCGGGCTTTTATCGGTAGCTACAGGCGAATAAGAATATAGAGCCACGGGACCTGCTAGCTGCCTCTAACTCCTCTTTGTTCTCTCGTCTCTAACTGGGGAATTTACATGTATCTTCTCCTGGAATGTTAGTAGAGTGGGCATGTGATTTGACGACAATGGGTAATTGTTACTTCAAGAAAGAGGAATACAACTTTGCAAACTCTGATTTATGAAATAGTTTTTGGACTCTATTATGACGAAACTCTCGAAGGAGGATTTGTAAGAACCTCTAAATTGGTTATTACTTGTTTTTCAAACCTATCAGCGTGTGAACTGAAGCTTCAAAACTATGATAAAGTCATCTCTATAGGAGAGGCCAAGCTTCAGCTAGGACAAGTAAAGTTAGGGAAGCTCTCTTAGATTTAGAAAAATTATCAACACTGGAACCTTTAGACAAAGCTATCAATTTGGAACTTCTCAACCTTTATTAAATTCTAGGAAGCCATCTTCAGCAAGTGGTTTCTACCGAAGGCGTTCATGATGAACTAGCCAAAACAATAAGCTCTTTGACTAATCAGAGTCAACCAACAGGGACTGTTGATCCATCTCTTTCACTTAATAAGGTTGTTCCTTTAAGAGGAAAACGACCTTTGGATGATGAATGTTTGATAACTAAGAACAAGAAAGCACTAAGGCCTTTTCAATTGTTCCAGTATGTATGTTTACCTATACCAAAAAGGGGAAGGAAGACAATTTAAATTGCTCGTGAATCAATGGAGGTACCTTTTCACAAGTTGATATATGACACTGTGTTTGAGACTATAGATATGGAAATTTCTAAAGTGGTTCATCAAGAGTCAAAATCGAGCTCCATTACAAGCACAAGATCAACCAAGTTCACATTTATTAACAAGCATATGACCTTATCAAATCTAAAACTTTATGCATCTACCTATAACAACTTGTTACAAGGAAAATCAGTTATGGTTCACAAACCGAGTGAATACTCTTGGATGTCTATGTGTATTGCACCAAAGAAAGAACAAAATGCACCAAAGAGGGAAACCCAAGGACAATACCACCATCTATCTACTAGAATAAGTGTAGGAGGTTCAATGGATATAGATCAACAACTTGAATTTACCAGCATAAAGGAGGGTGATAGGTGTGTCGCGCACCTAACAAAAATAAATAACCTAACTAACCTCCTAATAATGTAGTAGGGTAAGTCAAGGTCGATCCCATAGCGAGAAAGTTGTTATATGATTAGCCTTTAAATAATGGTAAGACTAAATGAGATTCAAATCAAGAATGGTAGAATCAACTATACTAATCAATAAATAAATAAAAGTCTCTAGAGTTAAGTATCCCCACTAGCATGAATTAATATAATAAAAATTCCTACCCCAAACTAATCAATTAAATGCTCACAAGGAAAAGTTCACCCTATAAAATACCATAAACCTCTCCCGAGTCTCTATGGTTTCCTTAATATGCACTCATGCATGCTCCCGTGGAATCATGCAAATTAAAGACATTAAACACGACACTCTAACTTCCTAACAATCCATTCTACCTATTCCCGTGGACAATTTCATGTCCTTAATTGAAATACCCAAATCCGTCAAAATCCAATTCCCGTTGTGATCAAGACAATGGAATATAACAATACTAGTTATCCCTAATCTAGTATTGGAATATGCACAATCAATTAAGCAAGAACAATTAACCAATTAATTTGGGAATTTATAGAAATAATCATGAATTAATTCATACTAGGGTTCAACTTAACAATAGATAAAAGAACTACTCAAGCATAATTGAAATAAATAAATAAGTTAGAGAACAATAGTTAAAATTCATAATAATAAACAAAGAGAAAAGAAGAAGAAAATAAATACTTAAATTAATGGAAGAAAGGTAGAGTCTTGGAGAACAGTGAAGATCTACAAGTTTCTCTCTCTAGCTTCTCTCTAGAAACCCTAAAAAGTGTATACAATCAATCTCCCTTCATTAAACAAATAAAAGAGTATTTATAGCTTCCTAAAATAATAAAACCGACAAAATAGAACGCGCTACGTAGCAGACCAACACGGGCATGTCAATAATGACACGGACGTGTTGACCTGCTACTACATAAATATCCTACGACAAAAAATCTACTGCCTCGAAGAAATCAGAGTGACACGGACGTGTTGTCCTGTAATCATCAGATTCTCCAGCTCAACTACGAACAGTTATAACTTTTGATCCACAGCTTAGTTTGATGCATGTAATATATCGTTGGAAAGCTCTTCAAGTCTAGTTTCCAACCCAGTTGGAATCACCTCATTATCATTTTTTTCTGTCAAAATTTATGAGTAAAACGATGCAGAGGTGTCATATTTCGCACAAGTGCATAAAGTCCTTTGTATCTTATTCAATTCTAATCCGTTTTGGGCACATGATATATCGTTTTGAAGGTCATACAAGTGCCTTAATCATCATGTCCTTATAAAGGAGTTCAAAGTACCTAAGATTACATCAAAAGACCAAACAACTCGTGAAAGCACCGTAGCTTATAAAATGGGACCTAGATATGCATAAATGCAATGTAAATGCTCTAATACTATATGAAAATGCACCCTAATATTCAACTAAATGATGTTAGAATATGCCCTTATCAAACTCCCCAAAGCTAAACATTTGCTTGTCCTCAAGCAAACCAAACCAATTCACATGGGAATAGTAAAATGAACTTTTGTACAGGACTTATACATTCAACCATTCAATTTCCAAGACATAAAATTCTGGCATATGAAAGATATTATAATTATAAGATTAGACTAAGATAGACAACAAATCACACCTCATATAAATTCATGTAATCGCAACTTGACTCACCATGGCAGACCACAAACCTTCCCCCAAGCTAGACTCAATTAAACTCCATAAACCTCACTTTAGTCGAGCACACTTTCTCTCATCTGTTTATAGGTTATGAAATTTCAACTCGAATGAAGTATTTTTCTTTAAACTTGACTATCGTCTCATTATCCACTTAAAACTGGCGAAAACATGCATATAGATCATGAGGATTTACAAAGGGTTGTAGTGCGGCTAAGATATGAGTAGGAAAATATTTGGGAATGTGGTGCTAAAAGCCAACTAGTGGAGAAAATAACACTTTAACATCTATGGCCATTAGATGCAAACGCCACAAAAACTTCTACTAGAAGTTCAACAACACATTGCCAATAAATCAAGATAATACCCAACCTTATCAACTCCAACAAACATTATTTCACCTTTTATTGAATCTTTTTTTCACTTCTGTTTTTTTTTTTCAATTTTTCAGAATTATTCTTCACAACTTTTTCATCATTCTTTTCATTTTGCACTTTCACACTATAATTTTAAGAATTTTTTCTTTCAACATATTTTCTTCCAATAGTTACCGAAAAACCACAAACACAAGCTCAAAACATGAATTTTACTGCTACTCCACTTAGAAAGGTTTTGGTAGAGAAATCATAAAAGGCTAGAGGCTTGTAATGTAGGTTGATCAAGAGAATGAGATATCAAAAGCTCAATATGGGTTAGTAAAAGGGAATAATATATATGAAAAAAAATGTCTTAAGGCTCAAAACAATGAAAAAAAAAAAACGCATCAATCATATCAACACATGCATATGCCACAAAAGTCTCAAAGAGTGCTAAGTCAAGTTCAAGAATCACACTTCATGATGAACTATTACACAACAAAAAAGAGAAGACTGATGTAGATGTGTCAGCCTATAAGGCTTGAAAAATCCTCACTAGGCTTATGCTTACCGAGTAAAATCCAGTCTTTCTTGGGAAATGCCAACCAACTTTACCACAAACCAATCAAGTTGCAAAATAATCGTACCATGAAGCGGTCAATAAAGTCTAACTCAATCTTGTTAAATTTAACTATAATATCGAAGATATGCCCAAATCTCATGAATTATCAATCTCTTGAATCAAAACATATATTTCCTGTAATCATGAAGAATTTCTTAAATTATATGCCATGCATGAATGCAAAAAGTAAACTAATATGCTCCTAACACTAAGAAAGCAATAGATCATAACTCACTTTCGTAGGAATCACGATTGCACTTAGCATGTGCAGCAAGCCCTTTAAACCCCTAGGCTGCACTAGTGGACTAGTAAGGTCTCGTGATGGTTTTCAGAAGGCATACCAACAAAGCCAAAATATGCAAATATGCAGAACAAATAAAATATATAATGAACCTAAATTATACTATGTGCAAAGTTATGACCCAAAAAGTAAATCTTCCCCTAAGCTAAATAACACATTGTACTCAATGTGACAAATAATTATAGGGAGGGGAAGGGAAAGGGAAATATCCACAACCACATAAAAGAATCAACTTCCTCAATCACATAATCAAGTTAAACCAAAATAAATGGCAAAAAGAGATATGACTCTCAAAAACTTGAAGAGGGGGAAAGGAAAGAGTATACCAAAAGTGTTGTGGGTGAAAACCCTTAATTGAACCTCCTCACAGAGCATAAGATCAAGTACTTAGAAATTAACCTCAATGAATAATAGGAACTCAACCCCTGGATCACAATTTGCACAAATTTTATAAGTTAGTAATCAAATAAACAAAATATAAATTCCTAAATCTAAAATTAAAAAGAAAAAAAAGGTTAGAAAACTTGGGTTGCCTCCCAGGAATAGCTCATCAAAGCCCTTAATTAGTAGTTTGTGAAATGCATCTGCATGCATCTCACAGAAGAGCAAATAATATACAAAAGAAAATGTAAAATAAATTAGTTCTAATACTCTACAAGACCCGCAAAAAGGAAAATCAAAGAAAAAGTTATATCCACAAGAGAAGGAAGAAAAAGAAAAAATATTAGTCTTTTTGCATGATCCAACAGGTTGGGAAGAAACAGAATATACATCAATTACGTGATCATAGGAGTCATACAAAGAGGGAGAAATAAGGAATGATGGAGGATATAATATAGGGGAAAAAGGAACGAGGTCAAGTTTTTGAGAGAAAAGAACATGAGACTCAAAAACAGTAGGTGGAACCGACAAAGACTCATGAATCACCTCACTCTCATCTATAGACTTCTCCAAGGAAGGTTTTTCATCCAAGGGCTTTTCCTCATGCAAAATATCCATCACATTGGTCCTTTTTTCAATCTTATCATCGTCCCAATAATTCTCATTAATTATCCACCCATCGTCATCATCGTCATAAGTACACGGTTGGAGATGAGGATTTTGAGTAGAATAATCACACTCATATTGGGGAGAGGGGTGGAAAGCATTCACTAAAATCACATCACAAAACAAAATGTCATGAGAAGTAGAGTGACAAATAGAACAATGAGGAGGTGGTGTAATGTAAGTTTGGGCTGAAGGAATTACTCTAGCATATAAAGATATCTCCCACTCACAAGTATCCATAGCCAACCACTCAATTAAATTCCAACAATAATCAGGAGATTGGGATAGAAATCCACCATTAGACATAGATTCTACCACCATCCTAGTTTCTTCATTTAACCCCTCATAAATCACTAGGCACATATCCCATAGTTCAATTCCATGATCAGGACCAATAAAATCACCAAGTCTATGATAGTATTTCCAAAACACTTCATTTTCATATTGAAGAAAAGTAAAATTGCTCTAAAATTACTAACATGTTTATGGGATTCAATAAACATAAAAGGCAATTCACGAGAACTCATGCAAAAATTGGGAAAATTTTGACTTAATGCATTAAAACTCAAAACATGAGATCCACAAGAATTATCACTATGTTACCTACCAAAAGAATTGTCCCCCTCATTATAATAATATGACTCAATGATAGGAAAGAAAAAAAAAATGTTTAGTTTAGTCTCAACAATAATAAAAACTAAATAAAACAAACTATCTCCCTGGCAACGGCGCCAAAATTTGATAGGCATGGCGCGCACCAAACAAAAATAAATAACCTAACTAACCTCCAAACTATGTAGTAGGGTAAGTCAGGGTTGATCCCACAGAGAGAAAGTTGTTATATGATTAGCCTTTAAATAATGGTAAGACTAAATGAGATTCAAATCAAGAATGGTAGAATCAACTATCCTAATCGATAAATAAATAAAAGTCTCTAGAGTTAAGTATCCCCACTAGCATGAATTAATACAATAAAAATTCCTACCCCAAACTAATCAATTAAATGCTCACAAGGAAAAGTTCACCCTATAAAATACCATAAACCTCTCCCGAGTCTCTATGGTTTCCTTAATATGCACTCATGCCTACTCCCGTGGAATCATGCAAATTAAAGACATTAAATGCGGCACTCTAACTTCCTAACAATCCATTCTACCTACTCCCGTGGAGAATTTCATGTCCTTAATTGAAATACCCAAATCCGTCAAAACCCAACTCCCGTTGTGATCAAGACAATGGAATATAACAATACTAGTTATCCCTAATCTAGTATTGGAATATGCACAATCAATTAAGCAAGAACAATTAAACAATTAATTTGGGAATTTAAAGAAATAATCATGAATTAATTCATACCAGGGTTCAACTTAACAATAGATAAAAGAACTACTCAAGCATAATTGAAATAAATAAATAACTTAGAGAATAACAATAGTTAAAATTCATAATAATAAACAAATAGAAAAGAAAAAGAAAATAAATACTTGAATTAATGGAAGAAAGGTAGAGTCTTGGAGAACAATGAAGATCTACAAGTTTCTCTCTCTAACTTCTCTCTAGAAACCCTAAAAAGTGTATACAATCAATCTCCTTCATTAAACAAATTAAAGAGTATTTATAGCTTCCTAAAATAACAAAACCGATAAAATAGAACGCGGTACGGAGCAGACCAACACGGACGTGTCAATAATGACACAGATGTGTTGACCTACTACTACATAAATATCCTACGACAGAAAAGCTACTGCATCGACGAAATTAGAGTGCCACGGATGTGTCAAAAGTGACACGGACATGTTGTCTTGTAATCATCAGATTCTCGAGCTCAACTTCGAACATCTATAACTTTTGATCCTGAGCTTTGTTTGGTGCATGTAATATATCATTGGAATTTGGAAAGCTCTTCAAGTCTAGTTTCCAACCCAGTTGAATTCACCTCATTATCATTTTTTCTGTCAAAAGTTATGAGTAAAATGGTGCAGAGGTGTCAGATTTCGCACAAGTACACAAAGTCCTTTGTATTTCTTCAATTCCAATCTGTTTTGGGCACATGATATATCGTTTTGAAGGTCATACAAGTGCCTTAATCATCATGTCTATAAAAAGGAGTCTAAAGTATATGAGATTACATCAAAATACCAAACAATACGTGAAAGCATTGTAGCTTATAAAAAGGGACCTAAATATGCATAAATGCAATGTAAATGCTCTAATACTATATGAAAATGCACCCTAATATGCAACTACATGATGTTAGAATATGCACTTATTAGAGGGTATTATTGTTCTCAGAGAACATGATAATCAAGGACTAACAACAGATGTCGACGTCAAGGTCAGTGATGTTGTCACACTTTCCTCAACTGGCCTCGTACACAACTTGGAACCAATTACCCCCTTTATTTTCTCAACAAAATCAAGAATTCGTAAGCCTACTGCAATTCAAGTTCCAACCACATATCGAGCTACTTCATTTATGTCGCGAAGGAAAGGAACATACCTTAAGTTTATTTCCTTAGCTTCCTCAAGGTAGGTAACTATGGATCGGTGACAAAAGGACATAGTCACTCGTTTCTTCTACTTTGCTAGACAGTCATGTACAAGTCAAAAGAGCTCGTTTTAGTTATTTAATTTCAACTTCTATCATGTAAACTCTGTTGTTTATTCCCTCATTGCAAAAAGAAAAGGAAAAATAGGTCAAATATAATGGGAAGCATAATTAGGTCAACCTATTGTTGCGGTTGTAGCCCAAATCGCAGTAAATGATTGTATTTTTTTTCTTGCAAAATGCTAGCAAGTTTTGAGTGATGAAGACAATATGCAAACACTAAATACTTAAAAAGTTATTTATATATATAATTTGAGTAGATATCTAATTACAACTACATTTCACTAATCCCTCCATTTCTTTTTAGTTTACTCACTTGACTTTGGGAAAGAATCAAGGAGGAAGTACACAAGTATGAGAGAGAAACTGAAAAGGTGGAGAGAAAAACAGAAAAGTGAGAGAGAGAGAAACTAAAAATGGGTTAGAATATTAAAAAGTGGATGACATGGGTGGAAAGGGAGGAAAAAGTAGATGGGACATGTTACCAAGAATAGAAAAGGCAACAGTGTGTAGATTGAAAAGAAACAAACCGAAAAGGAAAGTGTGTAGATTAAAAGAACAAGAGGGAGTATTATATAAATGATCAACTAACTAGAAGAAAAGTCAAATACATGATCTACGTCCTGTCGACCTTCAAAAAAAAGAATCTCACTCGGTGGGTCCTAAAATGCTTCATATTATAAGTTGAAAATAACCCTCTACTTTTGTACTAACCTACCCATTCAAAAGAATATATATGAAGTTATCAATTAAAATGGAACACATAGAGAGCATATAAACGAATTATATATTAAAGTAGTTCATAAAAAAGCTTCACATCTAATATAAACTACTATTTATGCAATATTTTGCTATGGAACGCACACACAAGCACATAAGGAGATATAGAGAGAAAAGAGGCTCGTATTTACCTATTATCTTATCATATGTGACAAGGGATGGCAATATAATAATACATGAAACAGACCACAAGCAATACCAAGTAGATTGGGGTTTAATAATTTGCTTCACTTTCTAAATCTATTGGTAGAATTTTGATCAAAATACTCCAAAAAATATATATCTTCAATCAGAATACTCATCTTGGCATCTAATATCAGAGAATGATCAACTCGACCAAAAGTTTAAATTGATAGTTGGATCCCGGAGAATAGTTTTTACCTGGCGTTAAATATTCCACTTAGAAAGAAGGGATAGACGAGATTCGAACCCATGACCTTCTTGTCACATTGGCTCTGATACCATGTCAGAGGACAAACTTAATTAAAAGGTTAAGTTGATGGTTGAAGCCCTATGAATACTATTATACTCTATCAGCACTAATGGCCGATTTGGTATAAGATAATATGTAGTAAAATATAATGAATATAGATGTAATATTATGCATAAAATCTTATACATAGTCCATGGTATGTCTGTCTATCTCTAAATACTTCTAATTTAATTGTACAAATTCTCATACCATTCTAAAGGTGGTATTAGGTGTACAATCAAAGGAAATTATGAAGAAAAAAACACATAATTGTGTTAGGAATACATATTGTAGGCACTAACAAATCATGCAATCGAAGTATCATTTACGGAGGAATAAAGAAATCTAAGAAATAAACAACACACGAAGATTTAACATGGAAACCGTTGAATAGGGTGAAAACCACGAACACTGCACTAGGACTTTGAATATGAGATGATGATACAAGAAGACAATTCAATCTCTCTAGACTCTATAATCTCTCTTTAGGAGTATCTCTAGATGAATTTCACTCTCGATTTATGGACATGAGTCTATGGCATGGCATCAAATAACAATAAATGGCTACAACATATTTATACTAGGGTAATAATTAGGAATCCTAGCTAAACAATGTCTCGAAATTAAGAAGAAAACGTGTAAAAGAGCTCGACAAACACCAAGGACATCGCTGAATCTCGCGAGCGCGGGTTGCAAGCCGCGGGCACGGGCTAGACCTGCGGGCTGGCAGACGCACAAGTCTTAAAGACACGCCTGGTTGCGAGAATGGGTTATGGCGAGCCAAAGCCTGCGGGCTGCTGCTCTTCATTCTCTTCTCGCGTCATTGCCTCCTCACATCATTGCAAACACACACACACACCTTCATACAACACTTTATTTCCCCATCTCCACATCATTACCATTGTTGGGTATACATCCCAAGTCCCACGTCGGAGAAATAAGGAGTTACCTAGTTTATAAGAGTTCACCAACTACATTTGTATGAGGCCTTTTCAGAAGGAGCCCAAAAACAAATCCGTGCGGGCTAGGCCCAAAGCAGACAATATTATACTAATGGTGGAGCTTTTTGTGGACTCGTGGGCCCTACAAATGATATAAGAGGTAACGGTTCGGCTGAGAGAACGTGCATACAATGGTGGACCCCATGGTCGGCTTGCTGGAGCACGCAGTGTGCAGAGCGGTGTAGCTCTAGGGCGTGGGTGCAAGTCTTTGGTGGTATTTTATATGGTTCTTGAAGATGGGTGACTTAGTTAATGCATGGACGGTTGTAAAGAAAGAATATGTCAGGGGTGCAACCTGGAAGCATGGATTGTAAACATGTTGGTTGCACAAATATCTTGGAGACATGGTGAATGATATCTAAGGAGATGTGAGAGGCTCTGAATGTAACCTCGCGGTGGGAAATATGTGCTTGGTGCCTTGTGTCGAAAGTCTTCCTGATATTGTGGTGGTCAGGCGGCGTGTTTCGCTGGTTGACGACAGTACAAGATGATTAGACGGATTATCGCTAGATGGGAAGCTTGTGGTCCTTGGTATGAGGGGAGGATTGTTGGGTATACATCCCAAGTCCCACATCGGAGAGATAAGAAGGAATTACCTAGTTTATAAGAGTTCACCAACTACATTAGTATGAGGCCTTTTGCAAAGGAGCCCTAAAACAAATACGTGCGAGCTAGGCCAAAAGCATACAATATCACACTAATGGTGGAGCTTTAGGTGGACTCGTGGGCCCTACAAATTGAAAACAAAATTCTACCCCCATAGACATTAGTACGAGTCTTTCGTACATAGATACATAAAAATCGTTGTCATTACATCTGAATCTAACAGCCTATCAAACTAATTGTAAAAGTCATTATTTGAAGACCAAATGCTTCGAAACATTCATGTAGCATCATAATCTCTCTCTATCTTACGAACACAATGATTGTCGGGATTGGGACATTGGGTATACGTATAAACTATTTGAAGACCAGGGTTTTTTTTCCAATTATTCCCCTTACATAACCCAAACCCCTTGAAAAAACACAAACTACTCTTTCTACCCCATCATCTATTACCCAAACAATAAACGTTTTTACCAAATGCAGTCCTTTAAAATTGTTCACTTTGTTAATTGCAGCCCTTTCATTTCAATCTCTTCAATTGCAGTCTCAAAAAAACCAAACACTCTTAAGTTTCATCCCAAAAGGCATGAAGATAGATAAGTTGGATTTAGGCTGCAACTTGAAAGTATTTGGTTTATAAGAGGCTGCAATTGGAGAAATTGAAATGAAAGGGCTACAATTAACAAAGTGACAACTTTAAAGGGCTGCATTTGGCAAAAAAATCCAAACATAATTAATTAACATATGAATAGTCCATCTTGATTTTTTTAAAATTTGCTTAGCTTGTTTTGATTGTGTATGTTTGCCCATGTACTTTTTGACTTAAAATATCTTTCTTTACATAAAAAACATTATATTGATTGATTATTAATAAAGTACTTATTGAGACGAATCAAACAAGATTTACATGACTATATTTTTTCTTACATAGTGAGAATGATTAAGAAGATTCACTCAGATTGAGAGTAGTGTCAATTTTCCAAGTGAGCAAACTAAAAAATACAGAAAGAGTATCAGTTCATATATTTTTTGGGTATGAATGTTCACATGCAACTATATTATCCAATATTCTAAAACAAATATCTTAAAAATCATAGATCATATTAACTTAGAGGGGTCCTATTTTAAGTTAAAGGAGTCACTTTAAAACAATGAGGCACCTTCTACTTAAAAGATGTCATTTCTACTGTAAGTAATCCCATTCGGACAAAAAGTTCTCTCTGTCATAAGATAATTTATAGTGAGACGGTCTTATATGGGATTTTATAGGTGGGTGAGTATCCCAGTATCCCACCTATATATGCTTAGGTACAAGCGGAGTTCTTATCTATTTGTATACTTTTTGCAGTGAACAAGACAACATTTTACTCCGTGTAGCGTAACTTACGCAATATTTTTTTTATCAAATGAGATGTTAAAGAAATTACAAAATTATTATTGTAATATGTATATAGTTCATATGATAATTTTGTGATTTAGGAGAAAAAAAAAAAGAGAATAAACTATGATATACGTATTTTTAAATCTGTATTTTTTTATCTTTCTCACTTTGACTTTGCACGTTTGCCAATGCACTTATTTTACCATAAATATCTTTCATTACATATTAGTACAAATTATAATAATTGAATATTAATAAAATACTCATTGAGATGAATCAAACAAGACCACACATGAATATATTTTTTTTTATAAATTGAGAAAAACTAAAAAGATTATCTATAATTATGAATAGTGTCAAGATTTCAAGTGAGAAAGATAAAAAAAGTACAGAGGGAGTAATACCCTTGAAAAGAGAGAAACTATGATGTTAATAAAAAAGAGAAATATCCTATACTTTTTTGAAAAAGTTCCAAAATACCCTTAATCCAATATTACACAAAATACTTATATGATATACATATACTCCCTCCGTTGAGGGAGAGGTGGTAGCTCAGTGGAGTACCACCCCGAATTTCAGGGGCATTGCCCAAGGTTCGAATCCTCATCCCAATAATATGTTGGGGCATTTACTTCTGGGATGTTTAGCCTTGTACCCAATCTCTGAGCTGGTGTGCCTTGCAGGCTAGTAGCCTAGCAGAGTTTGGTCTTCAGACCAATTATCTTTACTAATCAAAAAAATTATACTCCCTGTTAAAAAAAAAATTTCAATATCCTATTTTGTACGTTTTCCAAAAAATTACTCACTTTTGTTTTTTATTTTGCTACACGAGGCTAATCATAATTTTTTACTTTATTACTCACATCTTCATACTTTATTGTTTTCTTTATATCTTTCTAAACCATCTTTTTTTCCTATTACCTTGGATTTTATGAAAAGAAAAGTATAGCTATTTTTTTTAGAAATAGTAGGAATACCAAATTTTTCATCATACATCCTAGTGTGCCGTGAGCATATGATACACTTAAGGCTATATTTTTTCTCATTGCTCATTTCAAATCATTCAAATGAACAAAATGTATTAAATAAAAGAGTTTAAAAATGAGTAAATGAGCAAAAAATAGTATTAAATGTACTAGGCATATGCCGTATACTACACCCGCCGGGTGTATGATGAAGAACTGCTATTTATTCCTTTGCGTTATAATTTGCGAGAAGAGATGTTGAGTGCAGAGAGAGAACCGGAGAAGTGCCTAAAGACTAAAAAAAGAGATGATGAGTGAAATGGGTTAAAGACAAACCACATCTGGTGGAGAATAGAGGGACGTTAAAGTTTTAACAACCCCATATATTTTTGATGGGACGACTGGCCCCACCACAGCAACACCCCTTTTGGATAATTGTAGCAAACTTCTGCAGCTTAGCTTGTTTTACCTCAAATGGGATATGTCATTTATGCTAAGTGCTCTCAGTTTTTTGTCCATACCCTTCTTTATCGCAATCATAATCATAATCCATATATGCCCACCAATAATAATACTGCCAACATAAGCTTGCCAATAGTAGTAGTGTCTAAATAAACCCAAGCATTACCACATGAAGAAAGCTCTCAGTTACTCAAGTAATGATTAGACAAATTTTCTATTGCTGAGGAGACTTCAAACCACCCAATTTTTTTTTGTAAGGTTCTAGCTTATCTAGGTATATGTGCTATAACTCAAAGCTAAAGTGAATCCTATGTAGCACTTAATAAGGGAGTAGCTCATACCTCCAAATAGTGAGACAAGCTTTAGCTAAGTTTCTCAATCCTTTGCCTTAGGGTACGGAATAAATATTTAGAATGATTTGATAGTACTAAGGCTCTGTTTTTTTTGGACTTATTTTTAGTTCAGTTCAGTTAATTTCATTTCATTTCAGTTCAGTTCAGTTCAGTTCAGTTTCTCTCTGGAATTTGTGTTCAGTTTAGTTCAGTTCATCAGTTCAGTTTATCTCAATCCAAAAGAACGGGGCGTAAGTGTATTAACAAAATATATCTTTATTTGAGTGAGCTCATATACTAAGATACATCATAATTAAGCGTGCACATGACCTTATGAGAAGTTTACAATATGCTGAAAGGATTGTGTTAGTTTATGGGTCAGTAGACTGTCCTAAATGCGCATTTAAATAACAACTCACAATCTATGAGTAGTCAAAGTGTTACAAGTAGAGTTTCACCTTGACATGATGATCATTTTATCTTAATAGGTTATTATAGCTTATTTAGGTAACACTTTGCCTACACGATCCTTGCTCAAGTATAGGCACATGTTGGAAGATGACTCTTGTCCATGGTGTGCTGCTGCCGAAGAAACTAGTGTTCACGCACTAGTTCATTGTACTCGGGTTCGGGATTTATGGGTGGATAGTGGCTGTAGCAACTTGCTTCAAGATTTGGGATTGAATTGGCGTGATATTGTGCTGGGTTGGCGAGGAGTGGATGCTTCGAAGCGTCAAAGAGCTGCAATCTTGATGTGGCTCGTGTGGATGGAACGAAACCTCAAAGTATTTGAGGAGCGAACCACTCCGAATGATGTTCTCTTGGCTAGAATGGAAAGAATGGTTGCTGAGCAGTCTTTGTACTCCCAACGTGTGTACAAGAACTCAGTCCCTCGTTTCTCGGCAAGTGGTCACAAGTGGCTCCCTCCACCTTCGGGTGTCGTCAAGATCAACTCGGATGCATCACTGGCAGTTGAGAGGTGGGTTGGCATGGGTGCAGTGGCAAGGAATGAACATGGTGAAGTTTTATTTGCGGCGTCCCGAAGAATCCGAGCATGGTGGTCTCCTGAAATTGCGGAATGCAAAGCTCTTCTCCTTGCAATCAAGTTGGCTAAGCGTTATGGCTATGATCACATTGTACTTGAGTCGGATAGTCAAGTACTAGTTACTCGACTTTCCAAAGCAGCTATCTTCATGTCTGATTTTGATAGTATCTTAGAAGATGTTTTATTTTTGAGTTCCAATTTTAGTTCTGTAGTGTGGTCTCATGTCAAAAGGGGTGGGAATTATGTTGCCCACCACCTTGCTAAGTTGGTGCCTTTTGGTGTGGAGCAAGTGTGGGAGAATCACTGCCCGGGGGAAATTTACCCCTATGTACTCTCGGACGCTTTGTCCATTAATTAATACACCACCTAGCTTTTCTTCTAAAAAAAAAAAAAAGGTAACAGTTAAAATTCAAACATCATAATCTAAAGATACATCATAATTAATATAAATGTTCTTAAAAGAGTATCAAACCATTAAAGTACTATTATAAAGTAAAGATAATTTGTGTGTTCGTAAGGGTTTTGATCTAATTGACATTATCATCTAAAGATAAAAGGAGTTCAATCATGGTACTTTCATCAGTTAAAAAGAATATTTTATTCAATGTTTCATTTAATTACTAAAATCTACACAATTATATATGCTTATTTATCTATTAAATACTTTCAATCTAAAGATTTGGTGAATTTAGGGAGAAACTATTGTGGATTTAGGAGAGAAGTCGAGATTACTGGTATTTTTCCTATTATATACGGAATATGTATAATGTATGCTAGTAGATTAGTAAAAATATTACCATGTGGCATATTAACGGTCAAAGGTTTGTCAACGGGGTAACTTTGAAGTATATTGTCTAGACCTAAGTATTGAACATGTCGAAGCGGATTTATGCATATCAATAGTGTGTGGCCCGGATTACCTTTTCCCTCAAAAAAATAAATAAGTAAATAGTGGGTAACCTTATTGATGAGACAAATCAGACGTTGTTTTATGAGTTTTGGATCAGTTTAGCGGGTTAATAACTGATGAAAATTAAGAAAGTAGGAGATTTTTTTTTTTGAAAGAGAAAATTCAGTAATTGAAGGCCAAACGACATCTACAATAGGTATTAAAGAAAAACAAGATACAATTAAACAAGGCTAAATCAAATTTGTCTTTAAAGGAACTACAATGAACCAGATCGAGCAATATAGCGCAGCCCCTTTGTATTTGTTGAATCAAACAGCTATTGATGAGGAAGTCTATCATTCTGATGTAGTTTGGGAAAGAACACTCTTGATCGAGTTATGTTGACCGCATCCGAGATTCTAATACCTTCATGTTGAGTCTCGAACTTCAACCAATGAGAACAATTTCTCATACCTAAAAACAAAAAAACCATACTCACAACTCCCATAGGGGAGAAGGAGATTTCCAAAACAGAAACTAAAAACCCCATAAAAGGGTTTGAAAAGATCTCATAAAGAGAGACTAATTTATTAAACAAAACAAGAAAATAAATTAACAACTGAAAATAAAAGGGGAAAAGGGGCTTACCATAGATGAAATCATCCATGGCAGCCCCTAACTAAAGGGGTAGGAGGGGTTTAGGGTTTGAGAGAAAGAGAGAGGGGGGAGGCTAGGTCTTACTTTGTTTTCTTCAAGAAAGTAGGAGATATAAGTGAGAAATGAGTACATATAAAATATAACCATACATGAAAGTTATTTCTACCGTATCCCTTCTCTTTTACATAATAATTGGGAGACAATTTTGGGCCTAAATTGTTTGTCTAATAAAGGTATTATTCATTGGAGACCTTTTTTCTTTTTTGAGGGGATCCATTGAAGACTTAATTAAGACTATAACCAATCAATTTTTTTAAAAAAAATTAACCTATACTTACCCCCATTTGGATACTCTGCTCATTACCCATGCCTATTTGTCTATATCCTCGTGTCAATCTTTCTGTCTCATAACTTATGTTTGTTTACTAAAAGCAACTCTTGTTAACTATTTCGCCTTATGCGCAATAGCATAAAAGTACTAAATATCTTTTGTTTTTATTTACCAAATGGATCCAAGCTAGGACAACCACATATATCGTTCTAATTATTACTACTTTCATGCATATAAGCACCTATGTTGTTTGTGTTCTTGATCTAGGCTAGCTGAGGGAATATATATTTTCAGCTCATATTATAGTATCTAGCTTATTATATCATTATCACACTATTCATCTCTTGTTATAGTGCGTAATGAATAATATGCAAGGTTCCAAAGATTATGATAGCTACTCTTCAAGGCCAAATTCTGTTCCTTTTAAGATATTTATATGTAAATATTGTGGAAGAAAATTCTATAACTCACAAGCCTTAGGCGGCCATCAAAATGCTCATAAAAAGGAAAGACAAGAAGCTCAAAATCACAAACAAGTGATGAGATCAATGATGATTATGGCGAGTTCTTCATCAACACCGTTGATCCCGGAATCCTTCATTCAGTCCCATGGTATGACGCCGCACCAGATCACAGCAAATCACCACCCCTCTTTTAACAGGAACTTCTCCTCCTATGTTAACTGCAATAATGGCATGAGTACTGAGTACTCAGTAAGTAGTAACTATTGCCCTATGAGTTATAGCCTGGATGATAGAGCTCGGTATTCAAATGTGCCCGCGGCAAGGATCACCAACCAATTTGATCATGATCATGATGATGGTGCAGAGCATCACAAGGTTGAGAATGGAAGTAGCAGATCATCACAAGCGTTAGAGCTACAACTACCTGACCTCAACTTAGATCCCTTTCATTGAAATATATGCCTTTGTTTTTATATAGGACTTATTTAACTAAGTATTATTGTTATTGTTATTATTTATGTTTAATAATTCTTTTGGGTATATCGGTGGCCCCACCTCTACTTGCCTATCTTAGGAAATAGGGGGAATTAATCACCCAAGGAAAGGGAGATATGAGAATCGAGCACGAGTGATGAACGTGGAAGGCGAATCCCTTATTCCCTTACCATCCCACTTCGACCCATCCTCATTTTAGTTTAATAATGTAAGTTATGTTATATATGATATACCTAAATGCTATGGTCATTTGATGTATGGTATATTTAATGAAATGATGCTCGATGTTTAAAAAGCTTAAACAATACAGCAATCTTTTTTCTATTTCAATTTTTTGTTTCTTTTTAGAGTTAGACTTGTACCCATATGGCCATATCTACATCAATATAAAGGAGATCTTTAAGTTAATATGGCCATATCTACATCAATATAAAGGAGATCTTTAAGTTACGGGCTGATCAACGAAGTACTTGGTAAAGAGATAGATATGCCTTTTCAACCATTAAAGCAGAGTACTTATTGTTATAGAAGTGTCTATGGATATGTATCTTGTGGGAAACTGGATGGTACTTCCAAGCACATAGTATTACGCTTTCCTACAAAATTTTACCGACCCACTAGTATCAACAAGGTTCACGGTAAACTCTTCTGAGATACGAAGAAGAAACTATGGAGTTTGGTTGATGACAAACTACATACACTACAATGTATTTGAAGGTTGTGTCTTTCAATGAACAAGGAGAGAAATCTAGAAATAAATCTCCTTAGGAAAGTATTTGAATGAATCTAACTCCATTCCATATGTGACAATTCCCTATATATACTAGGGAAAATTTACAGAAGAAAAGACTGAAATGATACACCATTTCACACGAAGAGGCATGCATCATTTCACGAAACAAAGTGTCTCGTCAGTATGGTGCGGGCGCACTATACAAACAGGTGCAGGCGCACCAAACTTCCTGATCATTCAAGAGAAATTCAGAAGCAAAGGTTCAAGCGAGCAATGCGCTGCACGCAGCCACGTGCGCGGCACACAGCTGCTGTTGCGCGCCACACGCAGCTGCCATGCATGCTGCCTGCGTGGCGCGCATGTTGCTTTCCTTGCACAGATCGTCGAAGTTTTGCTTTTTTTCTTCTATCTCACTATGTTTCATCACACCACAACATCAAAACATAATTATCACATACAATCAACGGACACATTTAACTATAAATGTTCTAACAATCCTCCTCCATTTATAGTATAAATGCTTTGAAGTCTGTCCACTTGCAAACAATATAAAACAACTAAACTTATGCATAAATGAAAATATCTTTAAGATTGAATTTTCACTTGGTATAACTTTCTTTACAAGCTTTCGATTGAAGTTATTGACTAAGCATTGAATCACCCAATCATACGAAATATTGAAGATGCTACACACATAAGCTTACACAAACACACATGTAAAAACAACTCCTATAATGGCCTTGAGTCCATATCCGATTCATGAGTGTTCCAAGCCAAGCCCCGGACTTGGTGAAGCAGCCAAACTTCTTACTCACATAGGTAAGCCTTAATGAACATGCTCCTACAACATGAGCAACTAATCAAAGTTTTATTAAGATGTTAAAATCATCACTAGTAGAATAAATGCTTATTGTTGCGGTCATTAAGTGGCCTATTGCGGCGGTTTTGGCCGCGCAGCAATTCAAGGCGCAGCAATAGGTAATTAACCTATTGCTGCGGTTTTAAACCGCAGCAATAGGCCAAGATATTACTGCGGTTTCTGGCACAAACCGCAGCAATAGGTAACGCCTATTGCTGCGGTTTCTAGCCAAAACCGCAGCAATATGTATTTTTTTTATATTAAAAATTAAGTCTATTGCTGCGGTTTTAGATAGAAACCGCAGCAATAAGTGCACGTTTTTTTTTAAAAAAAAAAAATTAAAAAAATTTAAGTATTCATACAATTTTCGACCATAAAATGCAATTAAACCAAAAGTAACTAAGACGAACTAGTAAAACATATTGAGTTCATGCAATGACTTGAAAAATAAAAAATAATGAAAATAAAGAATTTCAATAACTAACAGATAAAATAAAAATCAGAACTAATTTAACATAATTACATACAAAAAATGAAAAAAAAAATAAACCAGATAAAAAAAGAATTCAAAGAAAACGAAAAAAATGAAAAAACTGACTGTAGATCTGAGTTTTTACGTACAAAAAACGAAAATGAAAAAAACAACACCAGTTATACAAATTTACTTAAGCCACCTGCTCATCCCAAAAACAAATCAAGATCACTTAATCAATCATAAAATTGTCAATTACAAATCTCCTAAACAATCCAAGTTACTACTAAAAAATAAACCACAAACATGATCATTTTCACTTCAATTAACTGTTCTTAACAATCACAGACTAAAAAACAAAACCTAACTAATCTCATTTGTACAAATTTCCGCAACTTTCAAAGCATATAAAACCTCATTCACTACAATAAACAACTTCAAATACTCAATTGTTACAGAGATAAATTAATAAAAAGTAGTGAACAAAAATAAAATTAACAGAATTTAATTACCTCCACCAAATAATAACAATATTACACTGAGAGTTTCCACTTTCGACGAACTGGAAAACCGATCTTCAACTAAATTTCCCAATTAATCACGAAAAACGAAAAACCACGAGGCAAAGGCGACACCACGAGCGGCGGCGAGCGAGGCTGAGGCGAGCGGCGGTGAGCGAGGCTGGGGCGAGCGACGGTGAGTCGGTGACGAGGCTGGGCTTCGCGTGGTCGAACGACGGCGAGTAGAGACCGCCGAGATCTGTAGGCCACGAGTAGTCGGAAGTTAGAGGAGAGAGATTGTTGAGGATTTCGAGGTGTAGAGCTTGGAGGTGGTCGGAAATGGCGGATGAAGAGGAGGAGAGAGAAAAGTAGAAGAATTTCGCCGGCGTGCTGCTTGTCGTATTGTTGAATCAAAGAATCGCCGGCGATATGGAGATGGGAATTGAATCGCCGATCATGGGTGGGCTTGAGAGAAGAAGTAATGCTGAGAGAGACAGAGGGAGAAGAAGAGGAGCGGCGCCTAAGGTTAAATGAGAGCAGTAACCTAGTTGGGCCCTTTTATTGTTAATTTTAAAAGTATATTGCTGCGGTTTTAGGTAAGAACCGCAGCAATAGGTTCAAATATTATTTTTTTAAATATATTGCTGCGGTTCTTGCCAGAAACCGCAGCAATATATCTGGTCAAATAGTCAACTTTTTTTCAAAAATTTTCCCGTTGAAACCATATTGCTGCGGTTTTCTACCGAAACCGCAGCAATATGGTTATTTTATATTTAACCTTTTCTTTTTACGTGATATATTGCTGCGTATGGGTAAAACCGCAGCAATACCACCGCAGCAATAAGCAATTATTCTACTAGTGCATCCTTCAACATTGTAGAAACAAGAACTCACCTTGGGATGTATCTCTTTGAGTGCTACAAGCCACAAATCAAGTTTGATCCTCATTGAATTCAAGATCTTGCGTTGTACAAGACGTGAATTGAGTTTTCTCCACTTGTGACTTATATATGGGCTTCATTCCCATCCCTTTTGATGTTTTGTAAAACATTTCCCTTGGCAATGGTTTAGTAAACGGATCCGCTATGTTCATATTAGACCGTACAAAATCAATAGTAACGACTCCATCATGGATCATCTCACGCACATAACTGTGCCTCATACCAATGTGTCGAGATTTGCTGTTATACACTTAGCTATAAGCCTTTGAAATGGTGGAAGAACTATCACAATGAATAGCATTAGGAGACATAGATTAGGCCATAGATCCACCTCACTCATCAAATTCCTTAGCCATTCTGCATCTTTACAAGCCGAGGCTAATGCTATGAATTCTGATGCCATAGTTGAATCGGTAATACATGTTTGCTTCTTAGATGCCCAAGATATGGCACCTCCTCCAAGAAGAAACACCCAATCACTAGTAGACGAATAGTCTTCCTTGTTGGTTATCCAACTAGCATCCGAGTAACCTTCTATCACCGAAGGATCTCCTTTGAATGTCAAACTAAAATGAATAGTTTTATTCAAATATCTCAATACTCGCCTTAAGGCTTGCTTATGTTCCATACTAGGATAACTTGTATACCTACTTAGCTTGCCAATCGCAAATGACATATCCGACCGAGTACTAGTCATAGCATACATCAAGCATCCAGTTAAACTAGCATAATCCAATTGAGAAACTGGATTACCACTATTTCGAACCAACTTGATGTTTGGTTCCATCAGAGTAGCACATGGAGCACTCTTTGCTCCATTAAACCTCTCACTCACCTTCTCAAGATAATGAGATTGTGACAAAGAAATTGAGCCATTCTTTCTCTTTATTCTAATACCAAGAATAACATCCGCTTCTCCCATATCTTTCATGGAGAAACTTGAAGAGAGAAATTCCTTAGTCCTAATGACTTGCTCCAAATCAGTCCTAAAGATAAGCATGTCATCCACATATAGACAAATCATAACTCATTTACCATTGTTATCAAATTTGCTATATTTATTTATCGGATTGATTTATTTTATAACCGTTAGTCAAGACAACGTCATCAAACTTTTGATGCTCTTGTTTTGGTGCCTGTTTAAGTCCATACAAAGATTTAATAAGCTTACACACCTTCTTTTCTTGTCCTTGGACAACAAATCCCTCCGGTTGTTTCATATACACTTCCTCCTCCAATTCACCATTAAGAATGATGTTTTAACATCCATTTGGTGAATTACTAGATTATGAATAGCCGCTAAGGCCACTAACAACCTAATGGTGGTAATTCTTGCCACCGGAGCATATGTATCAAAGTAATCGACACCGTAAGTTTGTTTAAAGCATTGGACTACAAGTCTTGCCTTATACTTTTTAACGGTTCCATCGATTCTAATTTTCCTTTTGAAAATCCACTTGCAACCGAGTGGTGTGCAACCAGGCGGTAAATTAGCCAAAACCCATGTATTATTTCCCATTATTGAGTCCATTTCATCATTCACGGCCTCTTTCCAAAAAGCCGAATCATGAGACTTTATAGCCTCATCGAACTTTCTAGGATCCTTCTCAACACTAAAACAATAAAGTGTTTGAGAACAAAGAGATTCCCTTGACCCTTCCACTAAATAAAATTGGAAATCCGGGCCAAAGTCCTTCTCTTTCCTTGCTCTCTTACTTCTCCTAATTTCAGGAATAGAAGGAGCTTCATGATCTTCACTAGCATCAACCACTTCGTTTGAAGTAGTAGGATTTGAAGTACTAGGAAGATCAATATCAACGGTTGAACTTGTGCTTGGTAAGTCCCTTAGTCTAGGAATTGATGAAAAATGATTCTCATCAAAGATTGCATCCCTTGACTCAATCACCGAGTGTATTGAGACAAAATCATTATGCTCTAAGACATAAGACTTATAGAATTTACTATGCTTCGCATAACCTATGAATATGCAATCAATTCCTTTCTCACCCAAGGCCTTCCTTTTAGGTTCCAGTAATCTTACAATTGCCCTACAACCCCAAACCAGAAGGTAATTGAGATTAGGCCTCCTACCAGACCAAAGTTCATATGGGGTAACCTTTTTCCGTTTATTTGGAACCTTATTTAAAATATAGCAAGCCGTTAACATGGCATCACCCTAAAACCCGTTACTCAAACCCGAGTTAGATAACATGGAATTAACCATTTCTTTTATGGTCCTATTTTTCCGTTCCACAATCCCATTTTGTTGTGGTGAGTACGGAGCGGTTGTTTCATGAATGACTCTAATTGATGAAATATAAGTTGGACCATAATATTCCCCACCCTTATCAGTCCAAAATCGCTTAAGCAACAAATTAGATTGTAATTCAACTTCAGTTTTATAAATCTTAAACTTATCAAGTGCCTCATCTTTAGAAAACAACAAGTACACATAACAATATCGAGAAAAATCATCAATGAAGGTTATTAAATATTTCTTATTTCCCAAATATGGTGTGCAATGAAAGTCACACCAGTCACTATGCACCAATTCAAGCTTGTTTGATTGCCATTAAACCCTAAGAAAAGGATTTCTTGTGATTTTGTTTAACATGCATGTTTTACACTTCTCTACATTCATGCCAACTTTAGGAATTAAACCATCTTTAGACATATCATATAATCTACGATAATTAACATGACATAAATGATTGTGCCATAGAGAAGAAACATCCACCATGTAAATAGAATTCACACTTTTATTATCAATAGAAAGTTTAAACATATTATTACAAAAGTATCCTTGTCCTAAAAATACACCCCCTTTACTTAAAATAAACTTATCGGCCTCAAACACCATTTTGAAACCGTACTTAATTAGTAAACCTCCGGACATCAAATTTTTCCTAACTTCGGGTACATGCACAACTTCTCTCAATGTCAAAGTATTCCCGGAAGTGAGGAGCAACTCCACTTGGCTTATTTCTTTTGCCTTTACCGTAGAGTCATTTCCCATGTACAAGACCGGCCCATCATCCAAAGCTTGATAAGTTTTGAAGAAATGACGATCTTTACATACATGTCTTGATGCCCCGGAGTCCACCCACCAAGATTCATCATCCTGCACCACATTGTTTTCATAAATCATTGCAATAAAATTCATTTCTTCATTTAAAGAAACATCATGTGCAAACTGACCTAGATGGGGATCAACTTTAAGTTGATCCTTGTTCTTTTTTGCCAAAGAGGGAAAATTCCTCTTCAAGTGAGAACCACCACACCCCCAATAAAACATAGCCTTGCCCTTTTTCTTATCATTCCCGGGGTCATTTTTATTGGACTTCCATGGCGTTTCTTAGACTTTTTAGTCCCACTTGATTTCCCTTCTTCCATCATGTTGATAGAAGAAACCGGGCCACCTTTTGGGTCCTTAGAGACATCATTGAGAGCGGATGCCCTCCTCAATGCTGAGATGGGCACCCAAATCTACCAAGGACATGGACTCCTTTTTATGTTTCAAAGAATTCCTAGTGTCCTTCCAAGATGGGGGTAATTTGTCAATGATGGATGCAACCGAGAACGATTCATCCATCACCATTCCTTGTTGTCTAATTTGGTTCAACTTATATTGAACCTCATGAAATTGTTCCAAAACGGAACGATCATCAACCATTTTGTAAGAATTAAAATTGCTAACTAAAAATCTCTTACTTGATGCGTCATCCGCGATGTACTTTGCTTCAAGAGCATCCTAAAGTTCCTTGGCGCACTCCACATATTGGTAAAGATCGAACAAAATTCGCATTCAAGATATGGCCTCGGTAAATGTAGTCATCATTCTCCCACTCTGTTCTTGCACGGGCCTCCTTCGAGGTTTTAGTTTTCCCCTCTTCCGGTAATGGTGGCATCGAGGTGCTTAGAACATAAACCACATTCAATGTGGTCAACAGAAAATGCATCTTCTTTTGCCAGCGGCGATATCCTATCCCATCAAACTTTTCCAATTTCTGGAAATTCGTAGTCAGCTCTTTCAAGGAAGCCATCACTCAAAGTCTAAAATTCTTGTAGATTGTTATAGAAGTGTCTATGGATATGTATCTTGTGGGAAACCGGATGGTACTTCCAAGCACGTAGTATTACGCTTTCCTACAAGAATTTTACCGACCCACTAGGATCAACAAGGTTCACGGTAAACTCTTGAGAGATACGAAGAAGAAACGACGGAGTTTGGTTGTTGACAAACTATATACACTACAATGTGTTTGAAGGTTGTGTCTTACACTGAACAAGGAGAGAAATCTAGAAATAAATCTCCTTAGGCATGTATGTGAATGAATCTAACCCCATTCCATATGTGACAATTCCCTATATATACTAGGGAAGATTTACATAAGAAAATACTGAAATGATACACCATTTCACACTAAGAGACATGCATCATTTCACGAAACAAAGTGTCTCGTTAGTATGATGTAGGCGCACCAAACTTCCTGATCATTCAAGAGAAATTCAGAAGCAAAGGTTCAATCGAGCAGCACGCTGCACGCAGCCACGTGCGCGGCACGCAGCTGCTGATGTACGCCACACGCAGCTGCCATGCATGCTGCGCGCCACTTTCCTTGCACAGATCATCGAAGTTTCGCGTTTTTCCTTCTATCTCACTATGTTTCATCACACCATAACATCGAAACATAATTATCACATACAATCAACGGACACATTCAACTATAGTTGTTCTAACACTTATTGGCTATTGCATTACCTCTTAGGCTCTTATATACGAGGGTATGCATGTTTACTAGCTAGGAATAAAGATGTACAAGTATTGAGAATGAATTGTGGTAACCTAGATTGGTCAACCCTGGCATTATATATATATGAGAGTATATTACAGACCTAATACTAATAGAAGTCCATTCTATCTTGTGTACATACAATATTACATTAATACACCCCCTCAATCTTTACGGGGTGAAACAACGGATAGATTGGAACGATGTTTAGTAAACAAATCAGTAGATAGGCCTTTAGTAAAAATATCAGCAACCTGCAACTGAGTCGGAACATGACGAACCGTAAGACCTCCTTTGGCAACCATGTCACGAACAAAATGGTAATCAACATCAATATGTTTACTTCGATCATGATGAACCGGATTAGCAGTGAGATAAGTAGCGGAAACATTATCACAATACAATATCACAGGTCGTCGAAGAAAATAACCAAGGTCAGCAAGAAGTTGTCGTAGCCAAATAGTCTCTGCAGCAGTATATACAACAGCTCTATATTCAGCTTCAGTGGAGGATTTGGAAACAGTGGGTTGCTTTTTCGAGCGCCAGGAAATCAAATTCTTCCCAAGGAAGACAGTATAACAAGTAGTAGAATGACGAGTATCAGGTTAACCCACCTAATATGCATCAGAGTAGGCAATAACAACAGTAGGAGAAGTGCTTCTATGTAAGAATAGACCAAAAGTCAAGGTGCCCTGCAGATTTCTGAAAATTCTTTTCACAACATGAAGGTGAGTAGTACGAGGAGCATGCATAAACTGAGACACCATATTAACAGCATAAGCAATATCTGGACGAGACATAGTTAAGTATTGCAAAGCACTAACCATACTACGATAATATGTAGGATCAGCAATAAGTTCTCCGTCAAGAAGAGACAATGTAACTCTAGAGACAACAGGTGTGCGAACTGGTTTAACAGTATGGAGATGAAATTTGCGAAGTAAATCAGAAACATACTGATTTTGAGACAAAAATAAACCAGATGGAGTACTCACAACCTGAACACCTAAGAAATAGTGAAGATCCCCTAAATCCTTCATAGCAAACTGAGAAGAAAGAACAGAGATGAATTTTTGAACAAGATCAAAACTACTACTAGTCTAAACAATGTCATCAACATATAACAGGAGGATAAGAAGATGACCACGACGTTTGAGAGTGAACATGGAAGTTTCACAACTGCTGCACTTGAAACCAATAGATAATAAGAAATTGCTGAAACGAGAGAACCAAGCTCGGGGAGCTTGTTTCAAACCATAAATGGACTTACGAAGACGACAAATATAGGTTGGTTTAGATGGATGAACAAAACCCGGAGGTTGACACATATAACCTCTTCATGTAGAAAACCATGAAGAAAAGCATTTTTGACATCTAATTGACGAATAGTCCATTTGAAAGACACAACAATAGTAACAACTAAGCGAATAGTAGTAGGCTTGACAATAGGACTAAAGGTTTCAAAGTAATTAATACCTGCATGCTGGTGATTTCCAAAAACAACAAGTCTGGCTTTGAACCTTTCCACCGAACCATCAAAATTGTATTTAATCCGATAAACCCACTTACAACCAAGTAAATTCTTATCATAGTTGTAGGTATCAACTCCAATGTATCATTTTTAATCAAAGCCATATATTGATCAAGCATAGCTTGACGCCAACGTGAGTCTTTAGACGCTTGTTTAAAGTTAGTTGGTTCTGACTCAATGACATCTGTTTTTAAGTTCATTAAAACGCGGGGCTTTGACATACAATCTTTTAACCGAGTGACCACAGGATGTTGATTTAAGGCAACGGGAGGAGAGCGAGGCACTTGGGAAGAGGGAGACACAATAAGAGAAGTGGAGGAGGATTGAGAAGATGGCCCAACGACAATAATGGGAGCAGCACCCTTCTTGGAGGAGGGAGGCCCAACGTTCAAAGAGAGAGGCCCAGCAGCGAGCTCTTGAGGCCCATCGCTTTGGGCAGGAGACTGAAGGAAAGCGGGGGGCAATCCATTGGGCGCTGGAGGCCCAGCGCATGGATCAGCAGGCTCGAGGGAAAGAGGGCAGTGGCCAGCGGGAGCTAGGGTACCATTGGGCCCATCAGGGGACACGGAAATCAGGGGGCTCGATCCAGTGGGCAATGGGAAGCCATTGGGCTGGGCAGAGCTTCCAGTAGAGAGGGGAGGAGTGCCAGCGATAGCTGGTAATCCAACGGAATGATCAGTCCGTGGGTTAGGGAACCCAACAAACGTGGGGACCCTAGTGGGGGAAGGAACATCAACAGGCTTGGGGGATTGGGAGACACACAAGCGACATTGGTAGGACTCCAATCATCATGCAATACCGAGGGAGATGTATTAGGCACGGAAGACATAGGACCAACAAGAGTACGATAAGGAAACTTACGTTCATGAAAAAGAACATGACGACTGATATAGACTTTGTTGGTGACATGATCAAGACAGCGATAACCTTTATAACCCATAGCATAGCCAATAAAAACACAGGACTTAGATTTAGGTTGAAGTTTGTTGATTTTTGAATCCATGAGCAAGGAAAAACACTCACAACCAAATGTTTTCAAAACACGATATGAAGGAGGATGATGAAATAGTTTTTCAAAAGGAGAGACACCCCCTAGAACCGAGCTAGATAACCTATTGATAGTGTAGGTGGCGGTGTATGAAGCATCAACCCAAACTTCAGCTGGAAAAATCAGAATGAATAATAATAGTACGAGCCATTTCAATAATATGACGATGTTTGCGTTCCGCAACACCATTTTGAGCTTTAGTATGGGGACATGGCTTTTGAAAAACAATACCACTGTCACGACAATGTTGAAGAAGGGGGGAATTATCAAATTCCTTACCTCCATCACTTTGGAAAATTTTAATTTTGCAATTAAATAGATTTTACACCATCTTTTGAAACACAAGAAATTGAGAATGAACATCTGATTTGCGACGTAAAGGATAAATCCATGAATATCGCGAGAAATCATCAACAAAAACAACATAATATCGATAAAATTCATTGGACAAAACAGGAGATTGCCAAAGATCACTGTGAATTTTTTATAATGTGTTATTCTAGTATGAACACTAGATCAACTACAAGAGAGGGGGTGAATTTTAGTTGTGGGGAATTTTTAACTTAAATTGCGGAATTACAATAACTTTAAAGAGATGAGAGAATGACACACAATAATTAACTTACGAGGAAAACTTTCTAGGCCCAATAGGAAGAAAAACCTTGACCACAAGGGATTTTGACTCAACACTTCTCCTATTAGAATAGGCCAAATGACACTTCATACAACCTATTGCTGGACCTCACTGTGATCCTCTAGGAACTTGTTCCCAGTCACCCAGTTCCCCCTGAACTGGTGAACTCACTTGACTTCACTCGAAGTCTTCTCTTTCTCTCTTTCTCTTTCTCACTTGATTACACAAAAACTCTGTGATTTTTTCACTCACCCAAACTCTCGAAATATTACAATGATATGTTGTGGTAGATGAGAAGAAATTACAGAAAAACTTTCTAAGTTAATTTGCGCTTTTTGCATGCTTGAAAGTTGTTTAATTTTCGAACAAGTATTTCTCCTTATATAGTAGTAACAGCGTCTTGTTCTTTACTCCTCTTACTCCACGTTTTGTACTTGCTGAGATTTAGGAATCATGGCCAATAACTCACTGCACAAACTCCACGATTTTTGCAACAGTTTTTAACCACCTTCCACTAGCCGTTGTGTGCCAATATCCAGCGAGTGGTTAGAGAAAATCTCGCCCCAACTCTCCTTCTTTGTAGCCACGATTTATCAACCTGAATTCCTCAACAAAAGCAGCAACAATATCTCTAATCACTTAAGAATCTTTTTATTCAAAAGATTCTAAGTTAATAGATCCATTAAACATACCATATAATAAAATGAGTAATCATATAATATCTTTGCTTCATTCACCTCATTAAACACGCAACCTCAATTCATGAAGTAAAGAACACTTAAAACCCGATTTTTGCTTAGTTGTTTTCTGATTTATTAAACCCTTGTTCCTTTGGTTCCTAAAATGCTTTTGGGTGATGAAAACCCACTGCCCTATTCATATAATAAGTTGTAAACCAAAACTTTGGCTAAACACAAGAGTTACAAGTGAATTTTGCATAAAAACAATTATCCTTTAACACAAAACCGAAAACCATAACATTGGCATATGTTTAGTTGTGTGATATAACATTTCCATACATTTACGAGCCTTTCTTTAAAACCTGTACATGTTGTCTTGTCATGATAAACACTACCTTTAATCACTTCAACTAATCTCAACATCCTTTCGAGACCTGATTGTTAAGTCACTTTTGCAAAAACAATGGAACTTGACATAACAAGCTTGTTTTACAAAACTTGTTTTTACTTTATATTTTAAGGAATTGGTTAATCATCGAAAAAAAAAGAAAAAATAGATTAATTGATATCAATTAATCTATTTTTGTAATGCATCCATTGTTGGATTAGATCCAAGGGTTTTTATTGACCTAACTGCAAGGATGCGACTTTATATTTATAAATTAATAATAGTAATATGGAATATAGAACCTATAATGGCAAAGATAAGAGCAATTACTAGCCTTAGAATCAAGTTGATAAGTTAAAGTTTATTATGATAGTGGAAATAATGATTATGAATAAGTATTTAAGTAAGTTATTTGAGTATAGTTATAAAAGTATAAGTATTTCAGTATAAGTATTTAAGTATAGTATTTGAGTATAAGTATTTAAGTACAAGTATTGAGTATAAATATATTTGTATGATGACAAGTTTTGTTTTATAAGGGGAAGTGAACAACATTTGTAAAGCGGGTTTGCTCATTATGTGTTTAGAGCGGGTATTGCTCCGTTATGTAGGGTCATGACCTAAAAGTCTTGCAAGCAGGAAATAAGAAAGGTGGGGAGACGTCCCTCAAAAGTCTGGAGTTGTGGCTTAGCCCTCTCCATTCGTGTTCCTTCCCTGGAGTTATGCTATGTTTTCTGATAAGTTTAAGATTATTATTTGTGTTATATGAGAAGAATGATGTGTGATATCTTGAGATAATTCTTGGAAATTTCTCCAGTATATGCAAAAGTATTTCTATGGAAGTTTACAGGAAATAACCAACGTATTTCTGAGCAAGTATTAACGTATTTCTGAATAAGAATAAAAGTATCTCGTAAATTATGAGTTTACGCTTTGAGTATAAGAAACGATTGCGTAATTTCAGCCACCTTATTATTTTGGAATCGGTGGGATTTGTTTACCAGCTTAAGCTGACCTGTTTTGTTCTATGAACCTGTCCTGGTGGGGGCAGATTCATTGGTTTTGCAGGATTAGAGAGAATGTTCGAGTTAGCTCATGTGTGCGAATGTGAAGTCATGATTAATTTCTTTAGTCCGCTGCTATGAGATAATATGATTTATATAATGTTTCTTAGCAAGTTAAACATGTATTTTCGATTTGTAATCTATGTACTCAAAACATATTGTAATAACTAATTTATTATAACTTATTTTCATAATAAGCTTGGATACTATGGGATTTCCTAAATTTTTTTAGCAGGGATGGTGCCGAAATCCACCCTAACAGTCTCTTTAATTAGCAGCTTAACTTCATAATTATCAGTATTAGGTCTTAATTAAGCTGTTATTTAGAGCAGGCTGTTACAGTTTTTGCCAAAAAGTTCAAAGAATCTCTTTTCAGTATCAGATTTTAAAGTGTTAAGCCAATTAAATGTTTCTTAGTGACTCTCAAGGCGTTTTCTATTTGTTCTCTTTTTACGCAAACTTCCTTGTAGTCATCTAAGGTTTCTAAGAGTAGTTTTATAAGTTGGCTCTTATTTAGTTCTGTAAGTTCCTCCTCAATAGTATTAAAACATACTTAGGGTTTGATGATTCCTCATTGTCCTCAGTATTTGCCATGAGACATAGATGGGCAGTTTCTTCCTCTGTCTGTTACTGCTCCTCGTCTGAGTCAGACTCTCTCTATACTGCTACCATAGCTCTTTTCATGTTTGTTCTCGAGAAGGGTTTCTGTAGTTCCTTGCCCTTCTCCTTAAACTTTCCTTTGGCTTTCTCAGTTTCCCATTGAGGACACTCCATGATGAAATGATCAAGGCCTCGTATGACAGCTCAACTTTGCAGGCTTCCTTGTGACTTTCCCTTTGTAATTCTTGTTAAAGAATTCCTTGAACCTTCTCACGATCATAGCTGCTTCTTCATCATCAGTCTTTGAATCTTCTTGTTCCTCTGACTTAAGAGTCAGAGTCTTAGGCTTCGCTTTCTCAGTCTCATGAGTTCCTAGATGCAACTCATGGGTCATCAAGGAACCAACAAGTTGCTCAATATTGAACGTTGTGAAGTCCTTTGTTTCCAACAGTGCTATAACCTTGGCCATCCATTATTCATCCTATGGAAGACTCCTTAGAACCTTTCGAACCTGTTCCTCTGGAGAAATAACTTTTCCAAGAGATTCAAGCTCGTTTATAATGTTCGAGAAGCGAGTGAGCATGTCTTGAACAGGCTCCTTTTGTTTCATTTAAAATAATTCATATTTATGCATAAGCATCTCAATCTTCGATCTTTTCACCTCGCTTGTTCCTTCATGAGTAACTTGAAGGAGTTCCCACATTTGCTTAGCGGTCTTGCATCCCATTACTCTATTGTGCTCATGGGGACCAAGACCACAATGGAGTAACTTCTTTGCCATGTTGTTCATCTCCATTTTGTCAAAATCATCTTTATCAAAATCTTCATGGGGTTTAGGAACTAGCTCACCCTTTTTATTCTTCTTTGTAACTTCGAAGTCGCCAAGTTCAATGACCCTCCACACTGGATAGTTTTTTGCTTTTATGAAAATCTCCATACGGTTCTTCCAGTATGGATAGTGCTTGCCATTGAACATAGGGGCGTTGGGTTTAGTACCCTTCATTAGTTTTTTTTCTCGTAGTGTTCATTTTGCCAGGTATAATCTCATCGGTGTTAGTTGATTCTGGAGGTACTAGGCTCTTATACCAAGTGTTATTCTAGTATGAACACTAGATCAACTACAAGAGGGGGGTAAATTGTAGTTGTGGGGAATTTTTAACTTAAATTGTGGAATTACAATAACTTTAAAGAGATGAGAGAATGACACACAATATTTAACTTACAAGGAAAACTTCCTAGGCCCAATAGGAAGAAAAACCTTGACCACAAGGGATTTTAACTCAACACTTCTCTTTTTATAATAGGCCAAATGACACTTCATACAACCTATAGTTGGACCTCACTCTGTTCCTCTAGGAACTTGTTCCCAGTCACCCAGTTCCCCCTGAACTGGTGAACTCACTTGACTTCACTCGAAGTCTTATCTTTCTCTCTTTCTCTTTCTCACTTGATTACACAAAACTCTGATTTTTTCACTCACCCAAACACTCGAAATATTACAATGATATGTTATGGTAAATGAGAAGAAATTACAGAAAAACTTTCTAAGTTAATTTGCGCTTTTTGAATGCTTGAAAGTTGTTTAATTTTTGAACAAGTACTTCTCCTTATATAGTAGCAGCAGCGTCTTGTTCGTCACTCCTCTTACTCCACGTTGTGTACTTGCTGAGATTTAGGAATCATGGCCCATAACTCGCTGCACAAACTCCACGATTTTTGCAACAGTTTTTAACCTCCTTCCACTAGCCGTTATGCACCAATATCCAGCGAGGAGTTAAAGAAAATCTCACCCCAACTCTCCTTCTTTGTAGCCACGATTTATCAACCTGAATTCCTCAACAAAAACAGCAACAATATCTCTAATAACTTAAGAATTTTTTTTATTCAAAAGATTCTAAGTTAATAGATCCATTAAACATACCATATAATAAAACGAATAATTATATAATATCTTGGTTAGATTAAAATTTATTGATCTTTCTCCACGAGATAAAATATATGTAAGCATGTTAAAAATGAATAAAACAATATTTTTTGGGATTTTATATTTTGCAAAATAAAACTATACAAACAACTAAGTATTTGTCATCATCAAAATAGTGAATACAACATAATGGATATGGAGAAAAATGTTCAACTGGTTCAAAAGGTAATCGATGTACTTTTCCAAACTTACAACCAACGCAATCATCATGTAATTTAGAAGTACATTAGATAAACTTATTTGAACATAAAGATCCTAAAACTCTAGATGAATTATGATCAAGACGAGCATGCCAAACATCTCCAGATTCCCTTGTAACTAGCAAAGCATGAACAGAAGACGCAGTGGTGACAAGTTTGGGTTGAATGGGATATACACCTTGCTTACTGGATCCCCGAAGCAGAACCTCCCCCGCTGTGTTGTCCTTAACAGGATCAGAGTTTTTATCAAAACACACAACACAATCATTTTCTTGACACAACTTGTTCACTGATAATAAATTATGTTTTTAATGTCAAATTGCCAACATTTTAATTGGGAGATAGGTACCATTTCCAACTACAACAGAACTTGACCCAGTGTAAGGAACAATAGCAGAATGCTTACCACCCTGAGGAGTCATGTAGGATGCAACTCCCGAATTCGTGTAGCAAACTGAGTCATTTGCTTGACCACCAACAAACAGTGCAGCTAAGGCTCGAGTGACACTATCCGGGGCAGAAGGAACAAAGCTAGAATTAAAACGTTGTGGGCAATAAGCCGCTTGATGACATGGAAACCAATAAAGACACAAGTATCGGAAGTAGGGGTAGAGCTTAAATTGCCACTTGGCGAAGTATTCCCTGCTGAGGACAGATCATTAATAATAGAATTAATGCAAGGCATACTAGAGAATGACAAGTTAGAATATTTACTCATACCATTTTCACGTCCCCGATTAGCATTGTTATTGTTGTTACCAGAGCCACGAGCATTGGATTGACCACCATTGCCGCGATTGTTATTTTTGCGACCATTGTTACCATCTTTATTCTTATTATTCTTGCCTTTTTGTAGTCCACTGGAATTATTCTTAGTAGCAGAATTACTAGAACCAGAGGACTTAACAGCAACCAAGGCATGATGAGAGGACGAATAAGACCCCTCCTTTGAGCTTTTGATGCGTTGTTCATGAAGCAAGAGCTTGGGACGCAAGTCATCAAAGCTTAAAGGAAACGGATAATGTAACAATGTGGTGACTATATGATCATAGTATGAATCACGATCCAGACCAAATAAAGTGAACTGAACCAAATCTTGATTTGAGACAGGACACTGAATATCAGGTAAAGAATCAGCGATAAGTCTGAGAATCTCCCTTTTTTAATGTGAGAAAGAAGACCCTTCAATTCCATAGAACGAGCCATACTAGCATGCATAAAACGAGTTTGCAATCGATTCCATATTTCCACAGAAGTTGCAAAATCATGAACATCAACAAACACATCACGTGATAAAGTGGCAAAGATCCAAGATTTAATTTGTTGATCAACACGTAAATATTCATAAAATTGAGACACCACGTTCATCTAATACATGAGAAGGAGGAATTGAAGCAGTGCCTTCAACCATACCAAGTAATTGATGGGAAAGTAGCAAACAAGTAATCTAAGTTTTCCACAACAAGTAATCTTCAGGAGGAGAGAGATTGATAGTTACCAAGTTATTGAGATTAGGCGCGGAGTAAAGATAGGATGTTGAACCAAGGAAGCATGAGGCATGGCAGCATGAGTTGGGTGAAAACCCGGTGGGTAGCGCGGTGGAGTGCGCGAGGAGGAAGAAGGCGGCGTTGGGGTACTTGGAGCAGCCGAGTAGGGTTGAAAACCCGAAGCAAAACCCGCGTAGGGCTGCGATAAAATCGCAGCATCGAAGGAAGGCTGCCACATAGAAGCAGCAGCGAGCGAAGTCAGCGAGCCGTAGGAGAAGGTTGGCGCTGGGAGCCCACGCCCTACCGACGGTAGCGCAGTGGCGGCCGAAGCAGCGGAAGGATGGACGGTAGTGGTGGTGAGCATGGTCAACGCAGAGGAGGTATCATCCATGGCGTAGGAGAGACCGAAGGAAGCAGGCGTAGGAGAGACCGAAGGAAGCAGGCGAAGGAATCATAAAAAAAATAAAGAAACCTAGGCTGTGATACCATGTACAAGTATTGAGAATGAATTGTTTTTACCTACATTCGTTAACCCTGGCATTATATATATAGGAGAGTATATTACAGACCTAATACTAATAGAAGTCGTTTCTATCTTGTGTATATACAATATTACACTAATAAAAAACACTATCTTTTTCTATACCAACAATGATAACTGCTGCTTCTATTTCTTTTTAAGTGTAATACTTTGACTTTGCTACTATTCACACATTTACTTTGACTCTATTTTTTTGTAATATATAAAAACAAAAATGATAATATAAAAGTTGCTCGATTTATTTTAATAAATATATTCATAATTTCAACTTTGTATAACTTTTACATGTTACATAATTAGAGACATTAATGGTCAAAGTTGTGTGTTGGCAAGCGTGAAAGTCAAATAGTTGCACTATTTTAGAAACCAGGGAAGTATATATTTTGGCGGAATTTCTTACCCCTGACTCCCTGATGATAATTGTATTGTTGGACGTTAAAAAAATAGATAAATTCGTGTGGTTTTTTCCCATAATCTAATATAATCTAAATTATCGAGTACTTTCAGAATAATAAATATAAATAATTTGAGTTTTGGATAAAATAAATATTGGTGTTTGGTTCCCAATAAAACACAGCTAGTTATTATTTATATAAACTAACTATAATTCTAACACTCTAAGTATTATAATTCAAATATTATAATATTCATGCCATTGAACTCAGCTCGAAATATACTTTTATATAAGACCCATTTTCATTATATTATTGGAAATGTTACATACTAATGTCGTGTCACAATACAAGTGAGGCTTTTTTCTGGAGAATTGGTAGCGCCATGCCAAGTCATAAAATCATTAAATATATTATTATTTAATTTGCTAGCATTTTTTATTATATTACTTAATTTAATTGTTTTCATTCAAAAGTATTAGCCTAAACTAAAAGATAAAGGAAAATAAATAAATGATTTAGAGCAACTTTAGACTAGCACACATGGGATGATATTTAATTAGAATGTTGCTTATTATACATATTTTCATATTGCATCACTCTGGATATACTAAGAAGGGACAAAGGATCTCCATGTTTTAGTCCTCCATGAGCACTAAAGAAACCACGAGTGCTGTTATTAGTGAGATGGTGTATTTAGACTAATACATAGACATAGACATAGACATAGAAATAGACATAGACATACATGTCATGATCACTCTAATAAAGATGGGTGTATTTAGACATAGACATACATGTCATGATCACTCTAATAAAGCCATTTAAAACATAAAATAATGAACAAGATCACTAATAGGTGTATTTACAACTTTAGATATGACCAACCCATGACATTAAGTTGAGTGAATTAGGCCTGTTCTATTCGGCATAAAATAACTGAACTGAATTGAATTGAATTGAACTGATTGCAACTGAACTGAACTGAATTAAATTATAACTAATAGTAAAGATAAAAATTTAGGAACTGAATTGAACTGAACTAAACTGATTGCAACTGAACTGAACTGAACTGCACCGAACTGAAAAATAAGCCGAGGAGAACATGCTCTTACATATGCTATCATAAGCAAATATAGATTATCTTACGTAAAAGATAGAGAAAAAAGAGAGGATTGAAATCAATCTAAAATGTAAAAGATATCACATTAGAAGATTTGGACCATTATGTAAAGGCAAAATTGGCCTCAACACCCTGAACTATATCGTGGGTGCACCAAACAGCCCCAACTACAGCTTATAGTCATAACACCCCAAAGTACGGACCTGGGTGCAGTCCGTACCATAAATGAGGTTGGTGCCTAGAATTTTCACCGGATTTTCTCCCCTTTCTTATTTTCTTCCTTTTTAACCCTAATTTTTTCACTTAAACAAAAAAAGGCGTGTGCCTTCATTTTCTCCTTCCTCATCTGAACAAAAAGACTTTCTTCCCCAAATGCCTTCTTACTTCCCCTAATTCCCTCTTTCTTCCCAAATGAACCCTAAATTCTGAAAGAGTGAAATACGCATAACAACAATGAGCTCATCTTCATCTTTAAGTTTCAAGAAGAATTCAAATACCAGTTTAGGTAATGGTAGGGTTTACTGTCAACATGAATTGCCTGCAATAGTCCAAACTACATGGAAATTCAACCACATTCAAGGAAAACGCTTCTCTGGCTGCTTAATATCTAGCACTTGACTAATAGCCGGTGAGAATTCTGATCACCGACCTCATTTATGGTACTTACTGCACCCAGGTTCGTGCTTTGGGGTGTTCTGGCTATAAGTTGTAGTTGGGGCTATTTGGTGCACCCGCGCTATAGTTTAGGGTGTTGAGGCCAATTTTGCCTTATGTAAAAGATAAAATTCAACTTAAATGTAAAAAATATCACATCAGAAAACTGAGACCATTAGTTGTATACAACGTTATGTGAAAGATTGAGAATTACTAAAAAAAGGGAAAAAAATCTAAGATATTTACAAGATAAATATTAAAAAATAAAGAGAAAGTTTTTCTTCGATTTCCTTAAAGATAAAGTTTTTATGTAATCAAACACTATATCTTCTTTTTTTTGGTGAAATCATCAAACACTATATCATAAAGCATTATTAATAGACTTGATATTCATAGGCTTAATCATAACCCCTTCTCCTACTACCCCCACAAAAGATCATTAGGCTTTTGTTTGTGAGCTTTTTATTAAGTAATTGTATTGTGAGGGTTGCATTATCTTTGTTCCTCACTTATTGATGTAATTTTACTTTATTGCCTACTCATATTTGCTAAAAGGGCTATTCCAACTCAATACAAATTATTCAATTATTGTATTTTTTTTTTTTGCATTTTTTGAAGTCCTTGAGCTTATGTTAATAAGAAGTCATCTTATTACTTGTTTGGTTTAATTGATAATATAAGATTTTTAATACAATATTCCTCCATCCCCCCACCTTATAAATAATATACTTTTTCTTGATAAGGAGAAATCTTGATAAGTTGGGGGAATAAAGGGGAATAGGGGATCCCAATTTGCCAAGGTGAGAATCAATCCCAAGACTTCTTGAAACCGAGAGAGAAACTCTAACCACTTAACTATCCCTCACTCTCACCTTAATACTATACTTAATTACTATCCCCTAAAAAATATACTTAATTACTACTACTTTGTATGCGACTAACATAATATATAAAAGATTAAAAAAAATTCAAGAAATGGGAGAATATTTATATTATGTAACTGAATAATTATAGATCGACTTTTATGTTATTTCTGTTGTACTTTTCAAGATTCTATATGGGGTTGTTTGGTAAATGGCTTTTTCATTGGCTTTTGGCTTTTCAATTTGGTCAAACAGCCAAAAAAAGTATTGGCTTTTTGATTGGCTACAAAATGAAAAAGCTGCCTAGAGCAGCTTTTTGGATTGGCTTTTGGCTTGTTGGCCCAAAAACTCTCTAATAAACAGCCAACAGCCACAACTAATTTTACCAAACACTTTTGCAAACAGCTGGCTTAAACAACCAACTTAAAAAGCCAATACATACAGCCAATGCTTCCAGCTAGTCAAACAAGCCAACTAAACCAGCCAAAAGCCAACAGCCAACAACCAACAGTCAATAGCCGATTGCCAAACAACCCCATAGTTTTTCAAGATTTAACACTCGAGTATCTCTTAACATTCCAAGCCTCCAATGGTTCCTAGAATTTCATTTTCTTTGTTATCTCCGCTTTGTCTATCTTGTACAGTTGTACTGACCTCTTCCAACACCCGAAAGTTTATAGCATGTGTCCGTGTCGTATACTTTATTTTCCATGAATTACTATTTAATTATTGTTTCTAATTTGTGTTTGATCTTCTGATACTATGGCAATGCATATTTTTTAAATTATTTTATTTTTTGGTAGGTAATATAAAAGGCTCTGTGGGGCTGAAACCTCTCGTTGGTCAACCCAACCCGAATTATTGGGCTAGAAGACACTTTACAAGTAGGGAAAAAGATAAGGGGATCTCATCTCCTAGAGTACTTCTAGTAGAGATCATGAGCCTCCAACCTTGATGTTGGAAGGTTCTAGCTCATTTCCATTACACTAAGCTTAGCTTGGTATGCCAATGCATACTTGACGGTTGTTAAATATGGGTTTGGATCGCACCCATCACAAGACAATGGAGGTTCCACCTTAAAACCATATGGCCATAAGGAAAAAGATTCTTACGAATGAGTGCAAATTCACTTTACAAGACCAATGAGGTTTCACTTTGAAACCATATGGCAATAAGGGGAGTAGCCCCTTAGCCTTATAAAGTGGACACAACTCATATATTTCTTCAACGTGGGATAATACACATGCTAACACTCCCCCTTAATTCCAAATTTATTAATTGTGGGACAATACTTCCACTCACTTGTGGGTTGTTCATGGGATCAACAACCATACATGTATCATTGTTATTTAAATTAGAAGATGGCGATGAGTTGCTAACTTGTTACTTGCTACTATATTTAGTTTTGCTAGTGAGTAATGTGCTTGACTTTTGACCTTAGCGGCCGACCAAAGCATCTAGTTTCATATACATTGTTTAGTGGAAATTTTACAAATAATTGTATGGGTACCAAAAAACAAGTGACACTGTACAATGTACAGTATCGAATTGTTAATAACAGTTAATCGCTCATTAATGGCTATTTGTTTTTTACAATTAGGTCGCGGATGGTAAAGTTCCATAACCACTGTATAAAGAATAAAGACGACTTGAGTCATTACTCATTAGTGTTAACGATACTGTTAACCGACTAAACAGTGAACTCCCCTCAATACAAGCAATGATCTGAATTAAGCATTAGAATACAAAAGTACAGAGCAAACCCAAAGTCAATAACAAAAATAAGGACATTCATATGAAATCTTATATTCAAAAACTATAAATATATTTTTATAATTATTTTCTTAATATACAGAAAAGATACCTCATCTGTATTTTTTAGATGTAACAGTTAAGTTGTTTTAATACACTCACCAAAATATTGTATGTACAGAAAAGACGAAGAAAGTATTTTTCAATGTAATCAAAAGTTTCCGACTGATCAATAATATAGAACTCAAATGACGTTAGAATCATCGGAATTGACTCGAGTAGGACTTCCTTTTAAATTTTCAAACCAAATTCTCACTTATTTTTTTTTTTTTTTTTTTTTTGGAAGTCAAGTAAAATTAAAGCCCAAACAAACAATAATACCCTAAGATTGCACAAGCAACCACAAACCAACTATCTGGACATGCCCAGACTTAAGGTTTTCAAGCCAACTCCTATCTCTATTAGTTCCCTGAGGACTAAGAATTTGTAAACTCCTATTCTTTACAGTGTACTTTATCTCCTGTACAGTTTTTTCAACCATTTTCACAGTATTCTCCCGATAAGCAAGATTCCTATTTCTCCATATAAAATAAACTGCAGCAGCAATAGTTGCCATTACCACATTCCTCTGTATCCTGGTGCCTCTGTATCTGTCTCTGACCCAACGGCAAAGCTGAACTAAACCTCTATTACTCCATTGAATACCCAGCCAATCCATAATCCTTTCAATGCAACGTTTACTGTAGATACAGTTAAACATAAGGTGAGCAGTAGTCTCAGTATTTTGTCCACAGATAACACACACATCATCAGTACAGACGTGCATCATCTTCAGTCTATCTTTGGTTTTGAGTCTGTTTTGGACAGCAAGCCATAGAATCATTTTATGTTTTGGTTGAGAAAACATGTTCCACACCAATCTGCTCCATTGCAATTGACCTTCATCCCTCCTGAGAGCATCTGTCATCCATAAAGCACTGTGTAATTTCTGAATTAAAGCATTCTTGGCTTCACATATGTACTTCCAGGCCCAGCTTGAGTTAGTGAAACCACATAACTTTCCCAGAAAGCATCCTTAATATAAACTTCACTCACCCACTTCACCCACAAGTAGGGATGGGCATGGGTCCAGGACCCTACCCGGACCCTACTGGACCCGACCCTAATTTAAAGGTCCGGGTCCAACTTTTTCAGACCCTAAGGGTCCGGGTCCAATTGAAATTTTTAGGATCCGGGTCTAAATATTCTAGACCCAGACCCGACCCTTAGACCCTAAACTTATTTAATATATAAGTTTTACCTTTTTTATTTTAAAAAACAAAAACTGATTTCCTTAAGACCTAAACACTAAAACACAACTCCTCATTTTGTAAACCCTATTTTCACTCAGCAGGCAACTTAGAGAGAGGGAGGGAGGGGCAGTCGCCAGTCATCTCCTCAGTCCTCGTCCTTGCCACCATCTCCTCAGTCCTCGCCACCGCGTTTATTGGGATCAAATAATAGTAGTTGGTAGACCTGGGCATGGGCCGGGCCGGGCTCGGCCCGCGGGCTTGGGGAAATGGCGGGCCGGGCAGGGACCGTGAGTGGCGGGCCGTGCCGGGCCTGGACTTTTCAGATTTTGTCCACGGCCCGGCCCAGGCCCACGGGCCCGCGGGCCGGGCTTGTGCCTCCTGCGGGCCTGGCCCGTGTTTCATGTTGTTTTTTTGGATTCTTGGAAGTTTTAGGCTAAAAAACAAAGGAGAGGGGCGTTCGGCCCACGGGCCATATAGGCGGGCTCGTGCCGGTGCGGGCCTGAAATAAAATTTCTTGTCCATGACAGGCCCACGGTCCATGTAGCGGACAACGGGCCGGTCCTCGTGCTGGCCTGGCCCATGCCCACCTCTAGTAGTTGGACTACTTAGCAGACATATGAGGGAGTGAAGGTGTGGAGGTGCAATTATAGTGGAGTAGCAGTGAAGCTTATTTTTAATGGAGGAGGTCAATTAATGGAAGATCTGATGATATTATAGGGTGTGGATGTGGGTGTGGGACTCACGCGTTTGAGGAGAGAGATTTAATGAATGAAGGAAGGCGGCATCGGAATCAACGGCGCGAGACAGGAATTCGGGGGTTGAAATGTTGGATATTTTTGTCATTTTAAACACTTTCTTAATATATCTTCTAATTCTACCATCTACTATAGTTCTCATTTCCCATGCTAATTATGTTGTTTTTCTTTGCCAATTATTATTCGTTTTTTTCTTCACGCCAGTCATCATCATCATTATACTTAACAAGAATTCTTCAACTGACTGGCAATTGCTTAGTAGCAAGAATACGTTTATGCATGACTTGTCTCAATTATCTAATGATCTAATTGGATTGTTAAATTAATAATTATTGGCAAATGGAGGCAGTGAGGTTATACTGCAAAATCGATTTGTATGTTTTATTTGAAGATAATCTTTTTTTTATCTCATAAATATTAGGCTTGGACCCAAGACCCAGACCCTAGACCCTATAGACCCTAAAGGTCTGGGTCCGGGTCCAATTTTTTCAGACCCTTAGGGTCCGGGTCTTTAAAAAAATTTAGGGCACGGGTCTAGGGTCCAGCTAGACCCGACCCTAGCCCATCCCTACCCACAAGAGTTATCTTTTTTCATGGCAATACTCCAAGCAAGCTTGCTAACTGCCACCAAGTTCCACTGATCAGTATCCCTAAAGCCAATACCCCCTGCTGCATTGGAATTACAGAGGTTATCCCATTTTACAGCCCCAGGGTTAGTATCATTATGCGTACCACTCCAGAGTAAGCATCTGCAGATGCTATTCACTTCTTTCAGAACACCTTTAGGAATTACAAACATTTGTCCCCAATAAACTTGAATACTCATCAGCACACTATTCACTAACTGGCTCCTGGCTGCAAAAGAAAGATGTCTAGTGCTCCACATTCTCACTCTGCTAACCATTTTGTCAATCATAGCTTGACAATCCCTCGCTTTCAGCTTTGTTGTTGAAATTGGAATTCCCAAGTATCTGAAGGGGAGAGTGCCCACCTTGAAACCACTTACATCAGTAACTCTTTGAATATCTTGTGTACTCATGCTAGCAAAGTACATTTCTGCTTTGCTCTTGTTAACTTCTAACCCATAAGCATGAGAGAACATTTCAAAACCTTGCAACAAATTATAGATAGATTTGAAATCCCCATTATAAAACAGAAGCAAATCATCAGCAAAGCATAAGTGGGTCAACTTCATGTTTTTACATCTAACATGGTACTTAAAACCATCTTGTTCTCCTACAAACCTCAGAACTCTGTCAAGATAATCCATACAGAGAGCAAACAAAAGGGGAGACATTGGGTCCCCCTGCCTTAACCCCCTTTGAGCTTCAAAGAACCCAGCGGGAGTCCCATTCACCATTATAGAAAAACTAGGCGTGGTCACACAGATCATGATTTGCTTAACAATCATACTAGGGAAACCCATCCCCTTAAGCATCTGTTGTAAAAACTGCCAGTTAACTGTGTCATTGGCCTTTTTAATGTCAAGCTTCATCATACAACAAGGCCTAGAAGCTTTCCTATTATAGAATTTCACTAAGTCCTGACACAACATCACATTATGAACAATACTCCTCCGTGAAACAAATGCACCTTGACTAGGTGAAACAATATCAGTCATAACTCTGGTAAGCTTTTCATTCAACAGCTTTTTGATGCATTTATATAAAACAGAGCAACAAGCAATGGGCCTGAACTCAGACACATTTTCAAGGCATTGAACTTTTGGCACAAGGGTGAGGGTAGTAACATTTATAACCCTAAACAGCTGTCCAGTTTTGAAAAAATCAAGCACTGCTTCAGCAACATCATCCCCTATAATCCCCCAACTATGTTTAAAAAAACAGTTGTTCATACCATCTGCACCAGGTGCTTTGTCATCTGGTATGCTGAAAATTACTCGTCTAACATCATCTTTAGTGAAAGGGCAGTTCAACATTCTCACATGCTCCTCACTAAGTTTCTGACCTTTGTTCAGCAGCAACTCAAAAACAGGTTGAATCTGCTTCTTTTCAGTGAACAAGGTTTTATAAAAGTCAAGTAAAGCTTCATTGACTTTCTCTTGAGAATTCATCCATTCACCAGCACAGTTGTGAATGGCATGCTCCTTGTTCCTGTCTCTTCTAGCTCTAATAGCCTGGTAAAAAAACCTTTGTATTCTCATCCCCACACTTGAGCCAGTTTAGCTTAGCTTTTTGTTGCAGCATAGCACACAGGTTCTTCTTGGCAACTCTATACTTCTCACCAGCTTCCTTTTCACTCTTGATAATCTCAACATCACTTGGACTAGCATGAAGAGCCAACTGAGCAGCATCTTACTCTTCTCTAGCTTCAATTTCATCAGTCTCCACATCCCCAAAACCCTTCTTCTTCAGGCTTCTTAAAGCAATTTTCACCTCTTTCAATTTCTCAACTACTCTAAACATAGGGCACCATATAACATTCTTCCTCCAGGCCATCTGCACAGCATCTAAAGTTGCGGGATAATTACACCAATGATTGCAAAACTTGAAAGGCTTTTTCTGCTGATTGTCAGGATAGATACACAACAAAGCTGGGGCATGGTCAAAATTCCCTTCTGGAAGGAAAGCAACTTCAGCCAACTGATAAGTATCTAACCAGGCACTATTTGCTAGAACTCTATCAATCCTAGAGTATACTCTAGCCGACCCATCTTGCTTATTGTTCCATGTAAAATGCCTTCCAGTCGCTTTCACATCAGCAAGACCACAATCATCAATACAGCTCAGCATGGGAGTAATCTCAGCTACTCTCACAACAGCTCCAATTCTATCCTTCACACTAGAAAGAGCATTAAAATCACCCATCAAGACCCAAGGACCCCTACAAGCACATGCAATCATTCGTAACCCAGTCCAAAGCTCACACCTACTTTGCTGATCATTGAAGCCATATACAAAGGTGCAACAAAAACCACCAACCCCTTTTATAGGTTTGATCTCACAATGGATATATATACTGCTCATCATCATAATATTCACATGAAAAGAGCCAGCCACCATCCCACAACTATTCTACCATTTTCATGACAGGAATTATTATGGGTAAAGCACCACCCTGGGCATAAGTTAGTGTAAACTTTCCCCAAGTTAGGTGACTTTACCCTAGTCTCAAGAAGGCTGAATAACTTTACATTATGAGAGAGGATAAATTTCCTCACTTCTTGCTGCTTAACATAGTTATTCAGTCCTCTTATATTCCAAGTTAATATATTATCCTTTAGGGATAGGGGTTGTCAGCCTCTGCCCCTTTGCACCCATTACCTCCTCACTCTGTATACCAGTCTGAATCTCACTCCCAGCCACTTCTTCTGCTATTTCAACCTCATCATCATCCCTACAATTCTCCGCTGCATCATCCAGCAAGGCATTGAAAGGATTGCGAACAGGCACCTCAGCTGCCTGTGCTTGTTGAACAGTATTCTTACTCCCCACCTGCTGAAATCCATCTTGATCAATAACCAGTTTCTTCTTTGGAACCCATACTTTCTTCCCAATTCCCTTCCTACAATATTCTTCATTATGCCCCACACCAGTACATTTCTTACAAAATACTGGCCTCCATTCATAGTCAAGTTTTTGCTCCACAACCTTACCGTGTTCATTACAAAAACTTATACTCTGGTAACTGTTGCTGCATTTGAACCTCAACCATCACTCTCGCATAACTCAATCGATCTTTAGACTTCGTAGCCTGATCCATTTTAACAGCTTTCCCAACTAATCCTGCAATCTTAAACAAGCTCCCCCCCGAGTATTTGATTGGTAATCCAGGCATTTTAACCCAAATTGGCACACACATTAGTTTTCTCGCATAGGCATGTCGGGGTCCCAAATTCGTGTGATAAGAGGCTTTTGATCAAAGAATTGGTAACCTTCAGTTGTCACCTGCAATCTAGCTTCTACAGTTTCAAACCAAACAAGAAATATACCCCTACCAACCACAGCAATCTTATCAATCCCAAGCTTCCCCCAAATTCGTCGAAAATAGCAATCCATTACATGCAATAGGGAATTTTGCCCCCAAAACATAACAAATCACAGCTGAGGACCAGTATTCCACTTCCTCTTGTATATCATCACACTCAATTACTACAGTATTAAGGATCAGATTGTTTACCTGACCACGTTCAACATCATCAGCCCATGACATTCGCCTGGCTGTCACTGGAACATTCTCGCCACTTTTCATCACATTGAGCCAATCAGAGAGAATCGCCTTCTCCATTGATTGCTGAACACTCTCCTCCAAGGTTGGAGGCTGATTAATCGCTATCACTTCATTAATCTCCAGTTCTTCGAGAACCTCCTTCTCTTGAATAGGACTCGGAATCTTAATTGCATCCACACCAGTAACTTCGTCCACAGATTTCGATTTCTTCCCCGGAGAAGAAGACGGGCCAGTTTTCGTCTTCCCCTTCTGAGCACTCTTCTTTGCGCGCCCTCTTGCCATAACGTCAACGCATCATAGACAAATCGCCTAATCGTGCGCTGAGAGAGAGAGAAAAAAGATTTATTTGAGTTCTAAATTAAGGCTTATAATTTTTTTTCTTATGATGGCACTTAAGAGTAGAATTTTTCTAGTAGACTTTACGTACGACTTAAGGACTGAGGACTAAGCTATACTATTACAGACTTAAGGGGTGTTGTTTTTAACTTCTTTTTGCTTATCAGAGCTTAACTGGACTAGTCTGAACTTATTAGACCTTATTTTTGCTGATTGAACTTATTAGTCCTTATCTGAACTTATGTAAACTTATCTAAACTTATTTTTTCTTATAAGAACTGAAAATAAGTAATGAAACAGGGCGTAAGCGTGCATTGAAGACTAACGAAGTAACGTCAAACGTGCATGCAGCACTTCAAAATGATAACCCAGTTCGAGGAAGATATGTCTGAAGCTCTTTAATGGGGGAGTCAGATTGTTAGAAGAGCCATGTGATCAAGTCTCGATTTATGTTGTTTAATTTTTACCTCCTAAAAAATTATTTGAAGTACTTGTTATACGGTTCTAGTTATTTTTCGGTAAACAAGTGAGAAGTTTATTATATTGCAGAACCAGGATTAATTTACAACACAAGATATCTTCAATTTGGACAAATCTTCTAGGAAGTACTCTAATCGACACTAACAAGCCTCATACAAACTACGAATTTACAAAACTTACAAGCTAAAGCCTTTAGAATCTCTGTCATGTTGTGGAAATTTACTAAAACACTTAAGTATTCCTTATTTTGCATCTCTTTTGATTCTTTCAGGAACTCTATCTACATTGCTGAATTTATTTATGCCAATATGCATCATTCTTTATCTTCCGTGTCTTGTAAACAGGGGTAATCATAAGGTTTTAGTTATTGAAGTACATTAACAGCCCGTTTGGTTAGATGTCATAAATGATGGTAATTGTAATGCATTATAGTGTAGATTTGTAAAGGAAATCTACTTGATCCCAAAACATTCATTTTCTTCCTAAAATCTCATTACTATCTGTTACCACTTGAGAAGGTGGTATTGGGTGGTAATGGAATTTAGGATTTTTTGTCAGAAAGTACCTAATAAAATACAAGTTTTGTAGGGAATGACCTAATAAAAAAATTTTTGTCTAAAAAGACCTATTAAAATACTTCTCATTGTTAATAGGAACCAGTTTATGAATTTCAGGCCAAAGTTACCATACTCCGGTGTTGACTTTTTGCAATTGGGACACCACAACTACATTTGACATGAGTTTTATTGCTTGAAGATGATTTCGCAGACATTTTCCTTCAATTTATGAAAAAAAAATTAGGATTTATTGGTCTGAAATTCATAAACTGGTTCCTATTAACAATGGGAAGTATTTTAATAGGTCTTTTTAGACAAAAAAAAATTATTAGGTCCTTCCCTACAAAACATGTATTTTATTAGGTACTTTCTGACAAAAAACCCTGGAATTTATATAGGAAAACCCATATTCTGTGATGAAGTTTCATTACCATGGTCATTGACATGAGAATTTATTTACAAATTTACACTAAATTACATTACTATTACTACCATTTATGACTACTAACTAAACGGGTCGTAAATATTGTTGAGTATGCAAGCCCGACAAGTTAAACACGCGAGTAGGCCAAGAATTACGTGGTACATTTCGGGTTTGGTCATAGTGAACTCGTAGGCAAAGCAAGAAGAAATAATCGCAAAAGGGAGCATCTACTCCTGTGTAGCCTGTAGAGTGTATCGTGTAGGTGATCCAATCTGGCGAAGATGGGCAGAGAGTGTGGAGCGCCTTGTCACAGCCCAACTCTCCCCCTAGAGCATTGCTGGGCCGCAGGCGTGACTGGGCGCCCTGCGCTGGCCCAACGGTGGGCGAAAATAGCCCAAGGCATCTGATGGGGCAAACCAACTCCAAATGGGCTCAAATTTTGGGGTCCGCAATATTTTGGGCCATTAAAAATAATGGTCGAGCCAGAATTTGGAATTGAGGCCCATAATCAGGAGATGGTGCATGAGCATATTTCGGGAGTGCATGGAAGGATCTAGAATAGCCTTGAAAGCTCCCTTTTGTACATAAGCCTTGTATAGTTCTAGAATGTACTAGGAAGTACCTTGTGTAGAACCCTCCAATTGAGGAGGTGGGAACTTTCTAGAATTAGGGCAAGCAAGGTTGGAGGCCTATAAATAGGCATCCCCTCATTTGTACAAAGCATCCAAGAAAAAGCTCTCCACTTGTATTCTTTCAAAGCTATCAATAAAAGCATTCTTTCCCACATCCCTCTTACATTCTAGCCTCCACACTTAGCCATTTTCGTAGCCACAAAGCCTAGCCAGCTTATCGGGGGCCTTGACTAGTAGTCCAACGGGAGTGTGACGCTAGTAGGCAGCGTGCAGCGACGAAGAAATCTGTCCGCACGTGACACTTGGTATCAGAGCAGCAACGATCACTAGGGGCGTGACCTTGCTGACGGTGGTGTGCTAGTCATTGTGAATACGAAATTCATTGCGGGAGGTTACCATGTCAACCCAACAACAAAAAGAAAGCATCGCAGCATCCGGGGTCGTCGATGAGACCCAACGGAAGAAGAAGCAAACGACCTCGGAACTCGATGGTCGTCTTGCTAAGGTCGAGCTTGCTATGGGCGACCTTGTCGACAGCGTTGGTGTTGTCGAACAAGGCATCGAGGAGCTCAAGTCCTCTACGGAAACACTTGGGCAAAGCATCGACGGGATTGATAGCCGAGTCCAAGTGCTGGAGCTCGGAGCATCGGCAGCCGCAACCGAAGCCAAGGAGGCTGTCCAGCAACTAGTAAATGAGGTTGCCGACTCGATTCGGGCAGAGTTGGCACAAGTAAAGGAGAGCCTTACGGCGGAGCTCCATGCTATGAAGGAGCAGCTAGAATCCGTCAAGGGTGACGTGATTCTGTGCAAGGCGGCAGTGGCCGGGGGTGCCACAATCCGGGAAGGCCCAAAGCTTAAAATTCCGGAGCCGTCGAAATACCATGGGAAGCGAGACGCGAGGGAGCTCGACAACTTCCTATGGAGCGTCGAGAAATATTTCGACGCACTACACTTGGAAGATGATGCTTCCAAGATCAACACCGCCACCATGTACTTAGGAGATGATGCCATCCTATGGTGGAGAAGACGCGAGTCCGACGCCAAGAAGGGGCTTTGCTCACTCAAGACTTGGGACGAGTTCAAAGCCGACTTTAAGAAGCAATTCTATCCGGAGAATGCGGAAGAGATTGCAATGAAGAAGCTACGTGGGCTGAAGCATACGGGGTCAATCAAAGAATACGTCAAGCAGTATACTTCACTCATGTTAGAAGTATCGGACATGCCGGAGAAGGCTCAGCTTCTCTACTTCATGGATGGTCTCCAGCGATGGGCCGAGCAAGAGCTGAAGCGGCGCAATGTGCAGACGCTCGCGGACGCCATCGCAGCTGCCGAGTCCCTGTTCGAGTACAAGCAAGACACAAGGAAGGACAAGAGCGGCAGCAAGAAGGGCGGTGGCAAGGAGAAAGGTGGGGGAGCCAAGCCCACCGAGCGGAGCGGTTCCAACAATAAGGCCTACGAAAAGAAGGATAAAGGTAAGGACAAAACCTTTTCCGACGGCAAGCCGAAGAACCGTGATTGCTTTTTGTGCGGAGGTCCGCACTTTGCAAGGGAATGTCCGCAACGACAAAAGCTTAACGCCATAGTTGCGGCACATGAGCAAAGGTCCGGGGACGAGACGCAAATAGGCACTTTGCGTCTCCTTAGCAGCGTCAAGGCTACGATGGAGAAGCCGAAAGGGGAAGGCGACGTGGCCAAGGTATGTATGCTTCCTCGTACTAAGAAGTCATCACTAATGTTTGTAGAGGCCGTCGTAAATGGCAGGTCCTCCAAAGCACTCGTTGACACGGGTGCATCACACAACTTCGTAGCCGAGAAGGAAGCCGCAAGGTTAGGGCTACGATACGCCAAGGAGCCCGGCACGCTCAAAACTGTCAACACTTCACCGGTGCCGATCCATGGCGTAGCTCGTAGAGTTTCCCTTCGTTTGGGAGAATGGAAGGGAACCAGTGATCTTACCGTCGTCCCCATGGACGACTTCTCATTAGTACTGGGAATGGAGTTCATGGATTCAGTGAAGCCATGGACCTTCGAGAGGGATGGAACCATGACAATTGCCAAGGGCCATGAAGCATGCTCCGTCCCCATCACTCGAGAGGTGGTCGAGGCCAAACTCATCTCGGCAATGCAAATCAAGAAGGGTTCCAGAAGGGACAAACAACATATCTTGCGACACTTGTCGAAAAGGAGGCTCAACAAGGTGACATCCCGAAGGAGGTTTCGGAGGCCTTGAAGGAATTCGAGGACGTGATGCCACGGCTGCGCCGAAGAGGCTTCCACCTAGGCGGGAGGTGGACCACCAGATTGAGTTAGAACCAGGAGCAAGGCCTCCAGCCATGGGGCCTTATCGAATGGCGCCACCGGAGCTAGAAGAATTACGGAAACAGCTCAAGGAACTGTTAGAGGCAGGATTCATCCGACCATCAAAGGCGTCCTATGGTGCTCCAGTTCTATTCCAGCGCAAGCACGATGGGTCTTTGCGCATGTGTATCGATTACCGGGCGTTGAACAAGGTAACCGTCAAAAACAAGTATCCAATTCCGTTGGTTGCCGATCTATTCGACAGGCTCGGTAAAGCCAGGTACTTTTCTAAACTAGATCTCCGATCGGGGTATTGGCAAGTACGCATAGCCGAGGGAGATGAACCAAAAACGGCATGCGTGACTCGATATGGGTCTTATGAATTCTTGGTGATGCCATTCGGTCTTACCAATGCCCCGGCTACTTTTTGCACCTTGATGAATAAAATTTTCCAGCCCTTCTTAGATAAATTTGTAGTCGTTTATCTCGACGATATCGTCGTGTATAGCGACAACTTACAAGACCATGTGCAGCATCTACAACAAGTTTTCCAGGTCTTGTGAGAGAACGAGCTCTATGTTAAAAAGGAGAAATGCTCGTTCGGACAAGGCGAGGTGTCTTTCTTAGGACACCGTATTAAGGCTGGAAAAATCATGATGGAACACGACAAGGTGCAAGCCATCAAAGAATGGGAGCCACCGAAGAACGTGTCAGAGCTGCGTTCTTTCCTTGGGCTCGTAAATTATTATCGGAGATTCATCAAGAGTTATTCGGCAAGAGCAACACCATTGACCGACTTGTTGAAGAAGAAGGTACAATGGCAATGGAATTCCGAATGTCAACGGGCTTTTGAAGACTTAAAGAAGGCTGTCATGGAGGAGCCCGTTCTAGCCTTGCCCGACTATTCTAAGCCATTTGAGGTGCACACCGATGCATCTGATTTTGCCATCGGAGGAGTGCTCATGCAAGACGGACACCCGATTGCTTATGAGTCGCACAAATTAAACGACACGGAGCGTCGGTATCCAGTGCATGACAAAGAAATGACCGCAATCATCTCTTGCTTGCGGATCTGGAGACACTACTTGCTCGGGAGTCGGTTCACCATCATGACCGACAATGTGGCAACCAGCTACTTCCAAAATCAAAAGAAGCTCACACCCAAGCAGGCACGATGGCAGGACTTCTTGGCGGAATATGACTATGTCATGGAATATAAGCCGGGCAAAACCAATGTCGTCGCTGATGCTCTCAGCCGAAAGGCAATACTCGCTAGCGCTAGTAGCATCGCTAGCAACCTTCTTGAAAGGATCAAGGAGGGCACCCAACAAGACCCTTTGGCCAAGGGACTCATGGAGATGGCCAAAGAAGGAAAGACCCGACGGTTCTGGGTAGAAGATGACGTTCTATATACCGTCGGACGAAGAATCTACGTGCCTAAGTGGGACAACCTTAGGCGCGATATTATGAGGGAGTGCCACGATTCAATGTGGGCTGGTCATCCAGGGATCCAGCGAACAATGGCACTCTTGGAGGAAACATACTACTGGCCTCACATGCGTAATGATATTGAGGCCTATGTGAAGACTTGTCTTGTGTGCCAACAAGACAAGATTGAGCAACGTGTGCCGGCGGGATTATTGGAGCCTTTGCCAATCCCAGAAAGGCCATGGGAAAGCGTATCAATGGATTTCATATCAGCCCTACCCAAATCCGATGGGTGTGGCTCCATTATGGTAGTAGTCGATCGCTTTTCCAAGTATGGCATATTCATCCCGGCACCACGGGATTGTACAGTCGAGCAAGCTGCCCAACTATTCTTCAAGAATGTAGTAAAATATTGGGGCTTGCCTCGGAGTATAATCAGCGATCGAGATCCACGCTTCACAAAGAAATTCGGGACGAACTATTCAAGTTGTTGGGGTCGGGTCTCCATTTTTCAACAAGCTTTCATCCGCGAGAGCGATGGGCGGAACGAAAGGGTGAATGCCTTGTTGGAATTATACTTACGGCACTTCGTGAGTGCCAATCAACGAGATTGGGCTAAGTTGATGGATGTTGCCCAATTCTCCTTTAACTTGCAGCGGTCGGAAGCAACACAACAAAGTCCGTTTGAAATCGTCATAGGTCGACAACCTCTGACGCCACAAGCGGTCGCATCAGGATATACAGGGAGCAGCCCCGCTGCATACAAGTTAGCCAAAGGGTGGCAGGAACAACTCGACATAACCAAGACATACTTGGATAAAGCAGCCAAAAAGATGAAGAAATGGGCAGACAAGCATAGAAGGCCGATGGAGTTCCAGGTAGGTGACATGGTTATGGTTAAGTTATTGCCACAACAATTCAAAGCCTTCCGCTCAGTACATAAGGGTCTTGTGCGGAAGTATGAGGGACCATTTCCCGTCTTACATAGAGTCGGGAAGGTATCATATAAACTTGAGTTGCCGCCCAAACTCAAGATTCATCCGGTGTTCCATGTGAGCATGCTCAAGCCCTACTACGGCGACAAGGAGGATCCAAAAAGGGGCGAATCACAGCGGGCACCAACAGCAGTCGTGGCCTCATTTGAACGAGACATCGACAAAATAGAGGCAAAACGACAAATCCGACGGAGGGGCGTACCGAGTTACAATGAATATCTAATCCGTTGGAAGGGACTCCCGGATAGCGAGGCAACATGGGAAAAGGAAGAAGACCTATGGCAATTCCGGGACAAGATTGTTGAGTTCGAAGAGCATTCTTGACGAGGGCGTCAAGAGTTCTAGTGGGGGAGAATGTCACAGCCCAACTCTCCCCCTAGAGCATTGCTGGGCCGCAGGCGTGACTGGGCGCCCTGCGCTGGCCCAACGGTGGGCGAAAATAGCCCAAGGCATCTGATGGGGCAAACCAACTCCAAATGGGCTCAAATTTTGGGGTCCGCAATATTTTGGACCATTAAAAATAATGGTCGAGCCAGAATTTGGAATTGAGGCCCATAATCAGGAGATGGTGCATGAGCATATTTCGGGAGTGCATGGAAGGATCTAGAATAGCCTTGAAAGCTCCCTTTTGTACATAAGCCTTGTATAGTTCTAGAATGTACTAGGAAGTACCTTGTGTAGAACCCTCCAATTGAGGAGGTGGGAACTTTCTAGAATTAGGGCAAGCAAGGTTGGAGGCCTATAAATAGGCATCCCCTCATTTGTACAAAGCATCCAAGAAAAAGCTCTCCACTTGTATTCTTTCAAAGCTATCAATAAAAGCATTCTTTCCCACATCCCTCTTACATTCTAGCCTCCACACTTAGCCATTTTCGTAGCCACAAAGCCTAGCCAGCTTATCGGGGGCCTTGACTAGTAGTCCAACGGGAGTGTGACGCTAGTAGGCAGCGTGCAGCGACGAAGAAATTTGTCCGCACGTGACAGCCTGCTCCTAATAATGGGAAGCATTTGCTCCTCGCTTCTTGAGCTAAATTTGGCTGGATTTTCTGATATACTCCTCAGTTTTCATGTTTATTCATTCAATATAATACTAACAAGCTGGTTTTTCTTATTTGGCTTTGTTAGAAAAAGAAGTTATCATTCTTTTAGCATAAATGTTATTTTCTTATCTTACAGATAATACCAATCACCAACTAACTGTGACTTTAATCATACAATTCAAAAAAAAAAAAAATTTATACCATTAAATTCAGCTCGACATATACTTAAAATTAGACCCATTTCTTTATATTTTAGGTTCTTTCACGACTTTTGTGAGTGCCACATAAGCAAAATGAGATTTTAACGAATGAGATAAAGAATAACATGTCCATTAATAAATAAAAATTCTACTGCCATAACAACAAATTCGGCAAATCAGATTGAAAATAATTAGTTAACTACAAAACTGAGTGCGTCTTGGGTGTAACATGTCATTATAACTTCTTTTTTTATCCATATGAGCTACGAAGGCAGTACAAAGAAAGGAAGGGGGGGATTCGAACCTGTGACCTATCGTTCACAGCACCTCAATCTTAACCACTAGGCCAAGACATCCTTGGTATGTCATTATAACTTATTGTGTAACAACATTTCACATGTGTTAACTAATTCATATCATTATTACACATTTTTACTTCCTCCGTAGTTTTTTACCCGCAACACTTTCCTAAAAGGGAAATAATTAATTACTTGCAACACTTTCTATTTTTGCTTTTCCTTTCTCTCTATCTCTCTCCAATCACATGGGCCCTCTCTTTTTCTCCTCTCTACCTCTCTCATACCCAAAAATTGCATTGGAGTTGATGAAAAAAAAGTGTTACGAGTAAAAAAAGACGGAGGAAGTATGTCATTTTTGGCGTATTTCATATCATTTTGAAGCTGTCTCATGTCATTTTTTATAAATTTGGTTCATGTCATTTATAAAACTTTTTCATGTCATTAATACTGACTTGTAAGACATTTTTCAGCAAACTTATGTCATTTTGGAGTTGTTTCATGTCATTTTCCCGTATTTCGTTATTATTTGTCAACTCCTTATGTACCATATCAATATTATTCATTTTTGTGTTAATTTTACTCATTTTTATGTTAACCTTAGATTTTCATGAATAATTAATAGGATTATTTTTAAATTAAAGTGAGATGGCCTGAATATTCCATAGAAAATTATCTCAAATGCCAAGTGACAAGGAGGAGTATTTAACAAGTCGAGGAATACACATGAATATTCTTTTCAAAACAAGGTAGATTGAGCATAAACTAACTGTAATTGTAGTTATACAATTCAAAATAATATAGTTCTGATATCTCTATTATATATGGCAACATATGCGGGACACCAAGAAATAAAAAAAGGAAAAAAAAGAAAAAAAAAGGATAACTACTTGCTTCATTTAAACGAAAAAGGCGGAAAAAAGAAAAAAGTATCACATTTAAATTGAACAATTTTTTAGAAAAATCAAAATGCACAAACAATTCTCCTACACCGTCAATTTAATTTTCTACACGCTTTCGCACGCATTGCATGCATATAAGGCTAGTCATCAGAATTTTGAGCAAGGGTCGTGTGGGTTACAATACTAAATAGGATACTGATAGAGCAATAGAGATTGATCCCATCATCATAAATTGTATAATCAACAAGCTTGTGATACTTAAGTATTTGGATCCGGGAGTTACCTCGGGTGGTATTTTTTCCGAACTTGATATGCATCTTTTTCCATTCGCATTAAAATATAATAAAGAAAACTCAACATTTGAAAGGTACAAATATAATAATGTGGACTAAAAGCACGATTAAAAGTTGGTTGAAATGGTAATTGTGATTTGTGTAATAGCAAGATGTCATGGGTTCAAATCTTGTTGCAAGCCAATTTAGTTTTGTTAGTTGACATGACATATGTATACATTGGACAATTCTAGTGGAGTAAGAGAGGTGTCACGTGGCGTATAAACGTTTCACGCCTTTTAATATATTTGTATAGATTTGATCATTCATCATTTTGTCTCAAATGCAAAATTCTTACTTTATTTATCATTAATAGATTTACTTTGCTACAATTTTACTGTAGATAAAAAATCTTTAACTACATTATTTCTAAGATATATTTACATCGACTTACAAGATATATATAAAAAAAACAATGAGATTAAGTTTTTATTTTTACCCTTAAAAAATAAAGTTTTAATTTAATCAAACACTAGATCATCAAGCATTATAATAGACTTGATTTTCTTAGATCTTATCATAACCCCTTCCTCTTCTACACAAAATATAATTCATACTTCGCTAATAGGCTATTCCAATCCAATGCGAATTATTCAATGCTTGTATTTTTTTTAACATAACTTCACGGTATTATATTCACAAAAAGTAATTTTGAGTACTTTACTTCATTTATTTATAGTTATTGACAATTTATAAGATTAATAATATAATATTCCCACCCTACTTTAGTAATATTAATATTTTAGTTTCTCTTGCATTTGGGATTAAATATTCTTTAGATTCGTACATTTAGTCATAGAATGTTTTCCTGTCAAAAAAAAAAGTAACATGACGGTCAAGGTAATAACAAAATTATTATAATTATGTATTTGATAATTGTATTAATTATTGACTCGTGCATCGCACAAATCTAAAATCTAGTGTATTAAATTCCTTAAAAAAAATGTTTACGTGTCAAGTGGTGGGCTCAATTATTATTCAATGGATCTCCTTACATGTCATTCATACGCATATATAAAATTGGTAACATGGTCTGCACAATTATATAAGATTTGAACCCTTAACCTCAAGTTTCAATGTTAAAGTCATGATTACCATTTAGCTACATAATATCTATACTAATATATTAAAAAACATGCCTAAGAAAGTCTATGTGCCATGTGGCACTCTCCTCTAAAGCTCTAATGCAAGTGCTTTATTTTCATGTCATTGCTCAATTAAAAAATTAATGTTTTGTAGTTACAAGGTATTGAACGCGCGACTTTTGAGTCGGAAAATGAGACCTTAACCACCAATCCAATGTAACATCATTGTTTAGTATTTCAAAATAAATATAATAAGGTCTTATAATTATATCTCATTGAGAGTCTTAAACAAGTAATTAAATCTTTAATACTTTCATGGAAATAACAAAAGACTATTGTAGACATATTATCTTACCTCAATTCCTTATAAAAAGTTAAGCTATTGTTTTCCTTCCAAAACTTTTTAGCTATTGCAATTACTTATCATATCATGACGTCAATATTTTTCTCACTAGACGAAAATTTTGAAAGTGACAACCCGGAGCATCGCCCGGGACACTCACTAGTTATGTTATTATTTCATAACGTAATATAATAAATGTCAACACAATCAAGAAATTCATGTGAAAACAATTCCTTTATAAGTTTCATTCATAACTTGATACTCCCTTTATTCCTCAAAGATATTTCTATCTCCACTTTCATGTTTGTTAATGCACGTTTTGTATGATTAACTAGTATTTTGGCCCGGGCGATGCCTCGGGTCAGTTACAATTATAAAATATATTATCACTAATAAATCTCATATTTGATTTATTAGCTTTTTCTTAATATTCTGTCTAGTGCAAAATTGAAAATTGGACGTTATGGCATGTTAAATTGTTGGGAAATTCTACATGGTAGCCCCTAACTTTTAGGTTTTCTACATAGTAGCATTTCTTAAATTTTTTTACACTTGGTAGCCACGAACTTTTAGGTTTTCTACATGATAACACTTCTTAAGTGAATTCCGTTATGTTGTCGTTAGTTTTGACATTTATTAGTCAGGCACGCAAATCGAGACTTTTTCGACACCCAAAACGAGTATTTCTGATCATTTTTTGACAATTTCGACCTTTAATTGAGCCTTTAAGGACAAAATTTCCCCCCTTTCATTGTCAAAAAATGATTAGAAATACTCGTTTTGGGTGTCGAAAAAGTCTCGATTTGCGTGCCAGACTAATTAATGTTAAAACGAACGACAACTTAACTGAATTCACTTAAGAAGTGCTACTATATAGAAAACCTAAAAGTTCAGGGCTACCAAGTATAAAAAAATTTAAAAAGTGCTACCATGTAGAAAACCTAAAAGTTGGGGGCTACCATGTAGAATTTCCCTAAATTGTTTTACAAAAAGCTTCTAAGGAATTGGGGATAAAAATAACAATTTGAATGGAATTAGGGTAAGAAAATGTTATTACTTAATAAAAGTGTTAGAGATCAAAAAAATTGTCTATCTCTTTATGATTACATATAATTATAAGACTTTATTATGTTTTACTTTGAAACACTAAGCATTGAAATTATAGTGGATTAGTGGTTAAACTCTTATATGTTATTTCAAAGGTCATGTGTTCGAATCCTAGTAACTACATATTGTTAATATTTTTAAATGAGATTATAAACATGTGTATTAGAAGCTTGAGCAGAGTGCCACGTGGCACAGTTCCTTTGATAGGAACGCCTTTTAATATATTTGTATAGATATATTTAATCACATATTAGTAAAAATTATAAAGAATTTGATATTCTTAATGTACTCATTTAGATGATTAAACAAGATCCCACATGACTATGTTTTTTCTTATATATTAGAAAGAACTTAGAAGATTCTCTTTACTTGTGAGTAGTGTCAAATTTGCAAAATGGGAAGATCTTAGAAGAACGGAGAAAATATAATACTAATCTATACTAATATATTAAAAGGCGTTCCTAAACAAGGAACGGTGCCACGTGGTGCTCTCCATAAGGGCGTTTAACTCCATGTAATCCACATTCAATAAAAAAATTAGAAATTGCATAGTAGGGTTTGATCCCACAACTTCAAGTTTATATATCAAAGTCTTAACCACTAGACCAAGTGATGTTTCATGTTATCATCTTAAAGTATAATATTAATAAATGAAAATTTTTCCTAACCCGAGGCATAGCCCGGGCCTAATAACTAGTGATTTTGAACAATCAATAAGGACTGAGGTGTGGTACAAAAGCGGTATTCGAATGATTTTTTTTTTTTTTTTAAGAAGTATACGAATGATTTTGACAACATTATAGTAATATGATACTATTGTGAACATAAATTTTTTATCACTGTCAAAACTCAAAAGTCATCTCAATAATGACGGGAATAAATAAATAAAAAGTGTGTTACCCTCTGTTAATTACTCCTATTAAAACCCATGTTAAGGTTGGCCTGGTGAAGTTCAACAGTAGATGATCAATATATGGAAACTGGAGTAAAAACATTAGTTGGGGTAAGGTCGGTTCGTTATCGTTTTTATTTTTCAACTTTTCAATTTTTTTCGAAAATATAGAGAGTACAAAAAGAAATTTTTCAATATTTTATTGTCCCTTTACAATATAAACATGAATAGTAGAGTATTAATTTTAAGTTCATCCTGCATAAACTTAGTAACATCATACAACTTTAAAGATATTAAAAACTGAAAAATGGAAACTGACCATGATAACAATCTCTTATTGGTAAAGCAAATGAAACCATGCATACACGTATACATATATACTAATCGAACAATATATAATTACATAATAACAATTAGTGTTATAATTATTTCCCATTAATATGATATCAAAGAGAAGGATCCAAGTTGAGATCAGGCAACTCTAATTTTAATCGGTTTTGCTTATCATTCTCAACATCATAATCATCAACATCACCTTGAACAAGTTGGTCAGGTCCATGAGAATCCAGGCGATAACTCCCTGGCCAATAGTTGATCACAGGATGACTACTGGTAGAAGAGTAAGGCCAGCAATAGAAAGGTTGGCCTTCTATGATCTGGTGTTGCGCAAGACCATGTGGTTCAATGAAGGAGTCTGGCATCAATGGCTTCCCAAAGTTCGCCATCAGCATCATCATATTTCTCATCTCTTGTTTTTGTATTTTTGCTTCTTGCCTCTCCCTTCTATGAGCATTTTGATGGCCACCTAATGCTTGTGAGTTAAGAAACTTCTTCCCACAATATTTGCATAAACATATTTTAAAAGAAAGAGATTTTGGCCTAGTAGATTGCTTAACTTGATCTCCCAAACCAGCCATTTTAAGTATAATATATATAATACAAAATGGAACTTAGGGTATAGCTCTGATATAAATTAAATATTCTCTTAGCTAGCTAGGTCATTGACTCATTAACCCCAACTACTGAGCCAATCATATTATAACGAAAGATTATCAATACTATGTGTGGTTGACATGTCCTATGTGGCACAAAAATATCTTGTATATACTCTTTGGAATTTACTCTATTGTCCAACTTTTTTGTATCATTACTTGTTCTACTTTTCTATCACGATCACCTGTGGTTGTCATGTGATCACCGGTTTTACGTGGCACAAAAATATCTTGTATAATCATTGTAGGTTTTTACGTATCATAATCGGATACCTTTTGATCTAAAGAATTGAAAAACAATATTTAAAAATAATTCAAATTCCCCCTAATTTTTTTTCTTGATTTATTTAATTGTTGCACTATTGACGTGGTGCAACCATAATTATTGCTACGTAGGAGAAATTTTATGCATAGGACCATAGGAAGATTAAAGTAGTGTGAGACGATCTTACTTAAATCTTACTCAATAGGTTATGCTGAAAATCAATACTACTAGTAAGGAATTATTATTTTTGAAAATTAACCTTTTCTTAACCTTTTTCCTCGCAATCTTCTAATAAAATCCTCTCTTATCTCTTTTGTCGTGCTAATTTTTATTTGTTACTTCGCTGTCATTTATTAAAGATAGTACTCTCTATGTTCTTAAATTCATTTTATAGGAACTTCTAATTACATGTTATATATAGATATCGATTATGGGCTTTAGCCGGCTATTTCTTGTTTATGGCCTGGCGCCGTGATCAAAACTACATATATAAGTAAGGTAGTTTACTTGCTTACTCAAGAGAGTAAGGAAATAGGACCTCGTTTATTTTCAGAAAGATAAGTGAATTTTGTTGTCTACCCGCGCTCACTCACTTCGATAGCCGAAGCCTTTGCTTTCTCTCTTCCCTTCCCTCTCCGCTAACCCCTATTTCGTTGAATGCTATTAATTCTGGGATCGAGCCCTTATATTATAGCGTTAGCTTTCTTCCAACAGCAGATTAATTCGCAAGAATCGATTTTGTACTTCTTCAGTGGAATGCCCCTGTAACCTTACTAACTATCTTGACTAACTTGACTTTCTTCTTTTCTTTAAAGAAGAGAGAGTTGTACTCTAGTCTAAGTACTTATCGAACCGAACTTAAGGCGACGAAAGTCGGCTTGCTTACTTTCAGAGCAGGTTTTACATGCATTTTTAAGAATAAAAAAAAATGGGTGAATGAATATGGGATCTACCTTGATTATAATAGTAGAGAGAAAAACTTACCAAATGGGGTGTACTCCCTTTGTTTTTTTATCCTTCTCACTTTCCTGCGCACGTCTCTTAATGCACATCTTTGAACTTACATATTTTTCATTATATATTAGTAAAAAATATAACGATTAAATATTAATAAAGTTCTAATTGAGACGAATCAAACAAAACCCCACATGACTATATTTTTTCTTACAAGTTGAAAAAATTGAGAAGATTCTCTCTAAGTATAAATATATAGTCAAGATTCTAAGTGAGAAAGCTTAAAAACAAAAAACAAAGGGAGTATATTGTAAGTAAATCAAAATATTCATTCATAGAATTTATAAATAATTACTTCCTTTATATTTTATTAGATGTTCCTGGGGATGTCAGTGGGTAATGGAACCTATCAGGATCCTCAAATTTTGGACCCGACAGATCTGAGTAGGATTTGGATCATAGTTTTTGAAAACGGATCTAGACCGAGTCCTATATTATTACCAGGATCCATTTACCCATTTATTGAAGTTATTTTAAAATATATAATTACAAGTTTAAAACTTAAAACCCTAAAATTATTGAAACCTAATTTCCTCAAGCCGTTACTCCCTCATTTCTCTCTCTTCACTCCCCTCTCTTCTCTATCTTCACTTCTTCTAGCTACGACTCTATGAGCCAACCACCGAGCCAACTCCACGAGCCAACCACCGAGCCACAAGCCCACGACTCCACGAGCAATCGAAGCCACGAAGCAGACAACTCCCTCAAGCGGTCGAAGCAGTCAAAGCCACGAGCCACGAGCAGTCGCTAGCGTTGTTTTGTTCTTTAAAATCTTTAATTATTGTGAAAATTAGGGTCATTTGAAAAAAAAAAAATAGGTTAGGACGCGTTTTGGATCCAGATCCGTAGAATCCATTGGTTTCGGATCCTCAATTTTATTACCCAACGGATACGATCGGATCTAGATCCATGCCTGAAAAAAGGATCTGGATCCTACCCCTTGACATTCCTAGGTGTTCCATTATGACTTGGTACATTTACGAATGCACAAGTTTGATCCTTAATATGTATCTTTAATTGTGTAACAGTAAAAATAAAGATTATATACATTGAAATTACAATCGAGACGGATGATGAGATTCAAACATGCGTTTGTTTTTCATAATGTACAAATATCAAAAGATAGTCAAAATAAAATGGATAGATATTTTCAAAAGTCAAGATTTAAAACTTAAAAAAGGAATTAGATACCAAAGGAATAACTCCTTTTTATTTAATTGGTAAGGATAAGTGCCTACTGAATTGAAACCTCGTACAGGTTTAATCAGGCTCAGCTACAAAGGCAAGACCTTTTAAAAGTGAGGTGAATATAAGAGAAACCCACCCCTTAAGATATGATCCCAATATTATGAGATACAAACCTTACCATTAGTACTACTTTTAGTTATACAAGGGAGTAATTACGGAGATTGATACATCTATTCATTGGGTAGATTACCCACTAGAAATAAATAATTAAAAAATAAGTAGTTTTGCTGAGTTATACTCCACTAATTATTAATGTGTATCTCTAACGGGTGGATTACCCACTAGGTGGACAAACTTTTTCTAGTAATTCCTTATACTTCCTCCGTAACAAAGTAAATGCAACAAATGAACATTTTATACCTCACAAACCATATGAATTTTTTCCATGAATAATGTCAAAGGGAGCATTAATTCTTCTTATACGCTGAACTTGAAATTAATTCCATGGATACCGTCCACGTAGGATAGCACGCCAAAATTTTGGTTTTTTTAGTAAAACTACTACTCCAAGTAGCGGTTAATATCAATAACGTTTCACTGAAGTTGACCGCTACTTCAAATAGCGGTTATATTGTGTCCCTAATACAAACTATTAGACATGCGTGGCGCGCAACAAGCATGCGTTAGGCGCAAGCTAGCTGCGCGCCACGCACGCCTGGTGCGCTGGACGCAGGGCCTTACGTGGCGAGCTTTTCCTTTGTTTCACTCAGTGACAATTTACGGTATAAACCGCTACATCGAGTAGCGGTTTTGCCTCGTAAACCGCTACTTTCATAACAACTTAACTTAAAGTTAACCGCTACTCTGAGTAGCGGTTTGCTTTGTCAAAAATTTTTAAAAAAAAATCTCGCTTGCTGTCCTACGTGGACGGTATTCATGGAATTAATTTCAAGTTTAGCGCGCATAGGAGGAATTAATACTTCTTTTGATATTGTTTATGGAAAAAATTTCAAATAATATTCATTTGTTGTATTTATTATGTTACGGATCAAGTAGTAATTTAATTTTATGCACGGAAAGGGGTGAGTGAAAGTGATATTTCCTCATGTGGCAAACTGGCAATGTCAGACATTTCCGAGGCAAACTACTATTGGAAAGATTTTTCTTTTGGCAGTAATCTTTGTGGAGATTTGTGGTAGGGATGTGGCGGAAAAGGACAAAGATGTAGTAAAATGCACTACCTAGTTCATAACTTTTTATTGGACAAGGTTGTTATATACTCCAGGACCCAGTCCATACACTTACTTGTGTGTTTCTTTTCCTTTTAATTTTTTTTTGGCAATGCACCACTTTTGGTGTCGTGACTCGTGACTATCGTAGCATATTTTGTACCCTAACCCGCAGCTTTTATTCAGCGGTTATAAATTATGTTGTTCGCAATCGCATCCTATATGTATATTTTTGGATTTTTTAACTACAATAATATAAACTTTTGCCCGTTCTCTCACAATAATACAAACTTTTGATTATTTTTTAATAATATAAACTTTACATCAAAATTCCTCCAGTGGGTTAAGTTGACTTGTAACCGATAAAACAAGTCAAAAAAAATTACAAAATGATCTTTCTTCTTTGTCCCTCCTCCCCCAACTCCCACCCACCTGAACCACCTCAGCTAGTTACCTCCTACAACAAGTTAAAAACCGGTATTGTCCTACTGGAGGAATTTTGATCAAAAGTTTGTATTATTAAAAAATAATCAAAAGTTTGTATTATTGCGAGAGAACGGGCAAAAGTTTGTATTATTCTTGTTAAAAAATCCTATATGTTTTTTAAGATAAGATGAAGGTGGGAAGCGATGCCACTACTCCACCACTTTAACCTCGCAATCGTATCCTATATAGCTATAATATAGTTATTGCTTCTTATTTTTTAAGTATAAGATTAAAAGTTGTAATACATTTTCAAGGGTGGTTTTAAATTTATAGGGTCCATCTTGGCCATGGTCCACATGACCACATAATTTTAACAATTTATAAAATTATAACGTTTCATAACTTAACATAATCCATTATGATGACTGAATACTCTAGACCTAGTACATTAGAGGTAATCATGGGACTTTTGCCTAAAACAAGTGGCCTATTTCGAGCCAAAGTCTCATGTCGGGCAGGGCCAACTTTTTCGAGAGAAAATCCACTATTTGAGGATGGGCCAAGCATGTTTTTTCGCTATTTTCGGATAGGACCAAAACTTAGCCTAAATTTCTGGAATTGGATGTCCATGACCCGTCTTTTTCCAAAGACCGGGCCAGGTCGGACGCCGAATCATGGGCTGATATTCCATGCACAAAACCCGTTATTTTTTTAATTGAAGCACGTTAATGTTGATCTCCTCTTGGTAAAATGATCTTCACAAAATGCTTACAATTAAGGTTGGTGCCTTCATAATAAGGTTTTACACTATCCACTTCTTTAGCAAGAAGAATTCCATGCCACTTAATATTAGAGTGCAATTACTTCAATAATCGATATTATAAAAAAAGAAAAAAAATTGCTCCGATAATTGAACGGTTTTGCTAAATGTCGCCCAGATATTTCCTACTAACACCATGTATTTTTGTATAAAAATACATAGGATTTATTTAATACATGGGTTTGTTTCCCCATTCCCTCCTTTCCTCTTTCCCTTTCTTTATTTCAACTCCCACATGTCTTCCATGTGTTTCACACAACCCCACCACACTTTCTTTATTCACTTTCATTTTCTCTCAAGATTTCCGGCATTGACCAAGGTTACCGGTGTTGACTAACATTGACCGGCGTTGACCAATCAGGAAAAACCAACTCTGACGTCATGGCAAACAATGTAAGTTTTTTTGTCGCCGGTAAAAGTAGATAGGCGCCTAAAATATGCATTTTACCAGATGGTCAGGCGACTAAAATAGGCGTTTGACCAGTTGGTCAGGCGCCTAACTTGGCCGCCTGATCCTCTGGTCAGACGCCTAACCAAATGGTCAAATGCATATTTTAGCACATGACTAGTGGATCAGGCGTCTAAATTAGGCGCCTGACCAGATGATCTGATATTTTTCTTTTGTAAAAGCATGGTTATTGTTTTTACTGATAGATTTTAGCTTAAAATTTTGAATATATGTAGTAGAATAATATGTTTACATGATAGAATTTACTATGTTCATATGGAGTAGAAATGTAGAATATATGTAAAATTTATATGATAGAATATATGTAAAATTTACATGATAGAATTTACTATATTCATATGTAATAGAAATGTAGAATTTACATGATGTATTATATGAATTATATCTAGATTTCTTAGCATATAAGAGTAGTTATATTTAGATTTTTAGCATATTAGAGTAGTTATAATATAGTAGATATAACTTATCTAAATAGTGAAAACTACAAGTAAATAATATTATTTTGCATATTAGAATAGTTATTAAGCTCACCATAAATTAAAAATGCATCAAAATATGGGCGTTAAATTTTTTTCGCTTAAAAATATATACAGGCGCCAGGTTTAGACGCCTATTCCACTCAACAGGCGTCTAAAATTGGCGCCTACACCATAGGCCATGCGCCTAATTTAAACGCCTGCACCAGAGGTCAGGCGCCTAATGTAGACGCCTGACCACAGGTGCGGGCGCCTATTTTAGACGCCTGTGCAGTGGATCAGATGTCTTACTTGGGCGCATGTCCGAGTTTTTGCCATGTTTATTTTTTTTCAATTTGTCGCTGGATTTTTACTTTCTAATTTTGATATATAATGTATTAAATAGTTTATATTACTTGTATGGTATTTAATAGGTTCCATACTCGAGCAATGATGGGGACGGAGTTAATTATCATAATAGATTTAGGATAAGTGATGGATGCAAGACGGCTAAAGAGGCGTCTGGTCATCTTAATGAAATCGCAGTTTAATTCCATAGGCTTTGAATTGGTTATTCACTCGTATAAGCAGAATCAGAGAGGTCCCCGCAATTGCCATTTGAAATGTTTTCGGGGGACGAGATACAAGGGGGATAAGGTAGACCCGAGAAAGGTGAAACGGCCTAATACATCGACAAAGAATTATGGATGTCCATTTAGGATTAACTTGATTTTGGGGGACCAATGGTATGTGTGGATTCCCGAAAGTAAATATGAGTTTCACAACCACGCGTTCATAGTATATAAGGAGGGCCACAGACTGACTAGTGGGCTTGATGATGATGCTAGGCGGATGGTTTGACAAATTACTGATGCTGAGACGTCACCGAGAAACATTCAAGCTGCTGTAACAAAGGCATACCCGCATCTTCACCAAAAGATAAAACATATATACAACGAGAGGAATTTTTACAAGATGGAAGGGCGTGAAGAGCGGACTTCAGCTGAACATTTTCTGCACCTTGCTAGTTTGAAAAACTATGTGTCGTGGTTGTTACGAGATGATGATGGAGTTATTACTCATGCATTCCTGTCTCATCCTGTTGGTACGAACGCATTTCGTACATATCCTTGGGTAGTTGGCATCGATTCAACGTATAAGACGAATCGATACGGTATGCCTTGCATTGAGCTGGTGGGTATGGCACCGACAAATATGAGCTTCCTCATCGCCTATGCCATAGTGAAGGATGAGACTGCAGAGAGTTACCGTTGGGTGTTTGATTGCCTATGTAATCTACTTGGCCATCATGTGAGCCTGCATGTCATATTTACAGATCGTGAGTTGGGTTTGATTAGGCCCATTAGTCAAGTTTTTCCAGATTCTGCCCATCTTCTTTGTACATGGCATATTAACAAAGATGTGGAGGCACGAGTTACCAAAATATGTGGGGCCAAGTTATTTGGAGAGCGTTTTCTTGCTAGTCATTGGTGGAATGTGCTAAATGCAAACACAGAGGATGAATATGAGGTTGCATTGCCAATTTGAAGTCCGCTTGGGCGCGGAAGCAATCTGTTATTGATTATGTTGAGACAACGTGGTTGAATCCCCATAAGACCAAGTTTGTGAAAGCATGGACCAACGACGTGCTTCATTTTGGGAACACAACCACATGTAAAGTAGAGAGTGCACATGCAGCTCTCAAAGCTTGGCTCCAAACTTCCACTTGTGCCTTGGATACACTCTTTACACGTGTTAACTTGTTCATTGATAGCCATATGATCAAGATCAAGGATAGCTTAGAGAAATCTATGTACAGAATTAGTAGGCAACATATGATATAACCTTTTCGTCGTTTGGTTGGCCATGTCTCACATTACTGCCTCAATTTGCTGAAGTTGGAAAACACTAAACGCCTAAACTTAGGAGATGGGGTGTTTGATTACTGTGGTTGTCGGCTTTTGTCTACTTTTGCTATCCCATGCGCATGTGCCATACAATTGGCTATTAACGAATGCGGAGGCTTGTATCTTGAGCATATTCATCATTTCTTCAAGACTTTGGTCATGGGAGATGGTGTAAATGCAGCAGATTATGTTAGTCAGTGTGATCAGGATGTTGAATACCTTCAGGGATTACTTGCTGAACTTTCTGAATGCGATCCGGCGATTAGGAGAGGTATAGCATACCTTATTCATCAGCAGTTACACCCAGAGGATGAGGAAGTTGAGCAGCCTCATGTAGTTACTTTTAGGAGTGGTAGACCTTCTGGCTCATCATCTACTAGACGTGACTCGAGCTTGTTCGAACATGTGCAGCGCCAGTTTAGGGATAGACCACGGTCTCGTAGTCGTACTCGTACAACTACGACGACTCGATCTACTGGAGATGGAGGTACATATATTTACTTCTAAAGTTCTTTAAAGAATTATTTGCTATGTTATTTATCATTTCTAGTGTGAACTGCCTAACTCTTATTTATATAACATATTTAAGTGCAGCGAATACATTTGCACCGAAGATATTTAAAACACAATCAGGACCATTTCCTTACATGGAGAACATACCCGATGTCATCATCCCATTTATAGTTGGATGGAATGACATCACAGGTGATGGGAACTGCGGATTCAGGTGTGTAGCTGATGCTTTCCATGGTGGGCAAGATCGTTGGCCACACGCTCGTCAACACCTTTACAATGAAATTTCTATGAGGAAAGCATATGAGGATGTTTATGGAGGACGAGACTATGTGGACGCTGCGAGAAACCGTATCATGCACACCCAAGGTCCTTGCAGTAGTGATCATTGGCTAGAGTATGTTGCTGATTTGTATGCCATTGCTACATTGTACAACTGCGCTGTGATGTACTATACAGTGGGGCAAACAGGTAGTTTGTGGGGTTGTTGCATTGTTCTACCATTGACTGCACCAACAAATGTGGATCGACCGTGTTATGAGTTTGTTATGCTACACCTTGGAGCGTTTCATCAGCACTACATCTGCCTACACTTGGCTCCTGATTTCCCGGTCCCTCCAATTGCTGCACAATGGTTTCATTTGAGAGATGCAAGTGTAATTGGATGGGAACATCGTTTAGCATCACGGATTCACTCATGGAATGTTCATTATGGGAACACGTAAATATTAATGTAGTTGTAAGTGTACATATCAATATTAGTTGTAAATATTATAGTAAGTGTTATTATATTATGGTGTAAATTATAACTATCTAACTAATGTCAAACATATTATGATCTAATTAATGTCAATGCGTTAATCAATATGCAATTCTAATCTATGATAAATTATATAGTTGAAATGTAATTATGTTTAATAGCTGAAAAACAATGAAAAACAAACTGAAATATCATAGGCATAAATCTAACTAAATCATCCATGTTACATGAAAATCAAACTAAAATAATATAGGCATAAGTCTAACTAAATCATCCATGTTACATGAAAATTCAAATACAAATCCCATTACATTGAAAATTAGTTCAAATAAAAATATATAGATGGACTAGGGGGTGGAAATGGGTGAGGATTGCGGCGTGGGGCCACACCACGTGTACAATTCCATGCATCATACCATCCTAACAGACCGTCAACTAAGCTCCGAAAATCACCAGGCAGATGGTTGGTGTCCCGTTCCATAAACGGCTCCATCAAAGTGAACATCTCAGTCAATACCTGCATCTAGTAGTATATAACAACACAGTTATAATTTAATATATAATTTATTAACACATAATTTCAATCAACAATAGAATACAATATACCCGATCTGACACCAAACCCGCCTGATACTGTGATGCTTGTCCACCATCAGGCAACTCAATCGGGTTAATGATGAAAGGATGGGAGTAGGTGTGATACCACTGCATGAAAGCATCTGTCGAAAGGGATGGATTTGTCGCCTTCTTCAGAGCACCCAACATAAGCTATGAAGCATGTGGAAATAAAACCCACGTTTGGCGCTGCGCTAAAATTGAGAAGTCTACCCTGTACCTATCCCCCGCAGAAGGCCTATAGCAAGACTCCGACTCCAAGATCTTATGGGGAATATCCTGAATGAATCTAAGCTAGCGTAGAGTATGGTTGGGCATATACGACTCGAATCTCGATAATATCCAAGTATCGCAGCCACCCGTAGTACGTGCTCCGAGGATAAGCCGATACCGGACAGATACCATATGGTAACCAATCAACCTGCATGGCATTCATCTGATCCAATGCCTCTCGAATAATCAGTAGACGGTCAATCCCCCTCCTCTCACGCCGAACATCCAATAAAGTGCCGAAGCAGATCCTACAGGAACCATCCTCCTAGTGCGATTCGGCTGGAACATGGGAAAATACTCGTAAATCCATGCCTGCAAAAGCGTGAGGCAACCACATATCTGTGCTGAATCAGCACGACTAGCTACACCAAGCTTCCTGTATAGGTATGCTAATGTAGCCGCACCCCAAGAATACCAACTCACATCCTTCGGGAGACAAGAAAAAAACTACAGTGGGCAAGGACAGACTCGGTTACCACTCTTATCAACGAATAGAGTGGCACCAAGGAGGGTCAGCATATAACCTCAAAACTGGTGGGTCAAACTCAGATCGGTAGCAGAACATCTCTGTATCAAAGAATCAATGAATACACCACCACAGGACCAATGAGCCTTCAAAAAGGCGCTCTTCTCCATCCTAAATAGCTCTGCACATAAACTCTTCACGTCATCCCATGTACCAAAGTCACGTGTAATCAATCCATCTGATGGGATATGAAGGATAGAACTCACATCGTGGAGCAAGATACTTATCTCTCCGAAAGGGAGGTGGAAAGAGTTTGTATCCGGCTGCCACCTCTCGACAAACGCAGATATCAACGGCTGATCCAAATGATTAAACATAATATCAGGCAAGTGACTCAATCCAGTATCCTATATCATCCCCAGAAGATCGAAACTCATACTAGAGTACCCTGCCTGAAGCTTCTGGCATGTCTTCTCCTGGTTATGACACTTCAACATAGTCCTCTCGTCCTCTCCAGCCCAAATGCATGACGCTATGTGGCCTCCATAACTCGGTATGACACTACCCTCCACCGGCCCACCTGGCCTTGCGTCACGTACTAGCCATGAAGTGTCATCCTCCGTGACCTTCCTCTTACCCGCCATACTACTCCCGGATCCCTCAGCATTGCACGATGCTCCGTCTGAAGAACGTGCAAAACGACCACGAGAGGTACGTCGTTTGCATCCCCTAGAAGCACGACCTTCCTCTGGGCCCGTTGATGTATGCTTCGACTGACTATCATAATAAGCACCCGCCTCTTGCTCGTTCCCGCCCATCAGATCGCCTGTCCAAGGTGGGTGAGGTTTCCACGCCTCAACAGTCATAATGGTTGGAGTAGGCAATCACTAGTACCGAAAAATGACAATATGCGTCGGACCTGGGACCCCCATTTGCGTCGGACATTGGTCCGACGGTACAGGTCTCGTCGCAGATGGGAAGAAAGGATCTGCGTCGGATAAGACACGACGCAGTTAACAGGACATTTGCGTCGGACCCAATAAACGTGCGACGCACATGCCTAATCCCCCATGCACCCACAGCAGCCCAGCAAAGCACCATCTGCGTCGCATGAAGAGCGATATGCGACGCAGATGACACGCCGTTTGCGTCGCATATAGCTTTTCATGCGACGCATATGGTGCTTTGATGGGCTGCTGCGCACTTACATCTGCATCGCATGCAGTGCCATATGCGACGCAAATGGTGTGTCTTCTGTGTCGCATATACCACTGCATGCGACGCAGATAAATGTTTTTTTGGTTTTTTTTCAGCTTTTTTTTTTGTTTTTTTTTCCAGCCTTTTTTTTTATTTTCAAAACTAAACAAACATTATGTTAATAATTATGATCAGAAAAATCGGCAGAGTCTCCTTTGTAATTTGGACAACCCAAGAAATCGTTGGGAAAATTTTGCATATATATAACCAAAACCTGTTTTAGTACATCTCAATGAAGCAACCAATGTTGCAATCAATCAACCAACAAGGTTCAAGCAACAAAATATTATTCTAACCTACAAATACATACACTAAACATCAAGCTTAGTTTGCTTCGTTAACGACCCGTACAAAGTATTCCGCAAAAATCTTCTTTGAGGTCATTGATCTCATATATGGAGTATGGCTCAAGACTTGACGGAAAAGCCTAGAAATATATTAAATTAGTTAATATATTTTAAAATTCTATAAGTATAAATAACGAATTTACAACATACATATAGCTCATACAAATTCTTTGAATCATAGTAGAAGTGGATGATTAGAAACATGTATCCCGTCACGAAATAGCCGCATTCCACTCCTCCCGATTGTTGAGCACACTACACCAAATTTATTATATATATTTGAATCGAAAAAAAATCCTAAATAGAAATATAAAGTATCAAATACAAAACCATAAGAGGTTTACCCGCATATATGTCCAAGACAATTTAGTTCCTTTATTGGATCCTTCAAGGCACGTATATTTTGTATATGCACTAAGTACAGAGATTTTGTAACAATTAATTACTATAAACATTTATAAATTATTTAAAATATCATAAAATGCATGTAAACTTGTTAACATGTATAACAACTATGAACTTACGTATTCAATGGTATCTTGATAGCTAAGGATCTATCTCTCTAGATCGAATCAAATATATATACCGTTCTCTTTGATAGACAAATGACAAGAAGAATCCAATGATCCCTAAGGCATGAAGCAAAATGTGATGTTTATATATATAACCACAAGTTCATAAAGATAAAACAAAGTAAAGATTAGTTTAACTAACATACTTTTCAATATACGGACATAGGATGTAACGCATATATTGATTCGCTTTCATTGAACTTGCCATGTAGTTGATCACGACATCTAATTGATTGCGTATCATGGTCGCTGAAATCATACTTGGACACATGAAACCAATATTATTATCTCCATGCTCCTCAGACTGCTCTGCCAAGTACCTAGTATCCAAACACTTATAGTTAGGAGAAACAATAAAAATAAATATCAATGTTAATTAGTTTAGAGTTTGAGAAATCTCACATCATAAATACTTGCAAAATGGATACATTAATCTATGCTCCCGTGAGAAGTTGAAAAACATCTTGTCGCGAGAGAATGATCATATCATCTCTATCAAAGTCGAAGACGGTACCCTTTGGAACTTGCATATGAAAAGGCTCATCTAAGGGTTTGTCGCAAAATATTCGGTGCATCTCCTTGATATTATCATCCATATCATCCAGTGCTAAGTCAATGAAAGGATCTACGTGCCTATGTGCAGACTCATCGGTGCAAGGATCACTACCAACTTTTTTTTTTCTTCTTCTTCATCGCACCTTCTTTAGGTATATGTTCCTAATTCAGTTCGACTTCTTTTTAATTCATATTATATATGTATATAGATTATTTCATATATAAATCAAGATTACTTAGTATACAAAATAAAGATTACTTAGTATATATAAATCAAGATTTCTTAGTATATATATTTACATTTCTTAGTATATAAATCAAAATATTAAACATAAGTTACCTGATTATCTGAGACTAAAAATACCAACTCTTTCGGCCATTCTATGAATGAACTCTCGGCTTGACTAAGTTTCACGATGTATGGAGTAGGAAGTGGAACTAGAGCTTCTGCATAGTCCGAAAAAAAATCATCTACACTCACTTTCACGGCCGTAGGATGTGATGATGACTCCGTTTGTGGATGTACGGTACCCTCAGCTACAATGATCGGTCCCGAGTTATCCGCTATTGCCAAACGACATGGAACCGGACTCTTAACATCCATTGAGAACACAATGTCATTAATTAAGTGTTTTAGAAACATAATATCATAATTGTAGAAGATATAAAATAACTATATACCTGCAAGTTCACAAATGGATCATTGCCCCCCGAGTGACAGCTACTAGGATCAACTGGAGTGTGAGGACTTGTCTGATTTGGTGCTTGAAGACCTAATTGTGCTGCAAAAGCCTTCAACTTTTCTTGAACTATTGCATCTATCTTCGAGTTCATCTCTTCCATCATCTGTTCTCTAACTCTTTGGCTCACTCTAGCCTTGAACTCCTTCATCTCCTCATCATCCATGCCCCTACCCTTTCGAGCAGTACTACTCCGATCAGGATCTCCCCAAACCGATGTAATCCCAATGCTACGCCCAGCTGTTAACACATGCCCAGGACGGTCTTTCCTCTGTAGAGCACGTGATAGAGCATCATCCATCCGACTTGGAACAAACTCACCTTCCTTTTCTTTCCTTTTCCAATCATCCTGCGTCAAATTCAATAATATCATATGATTAGTAGAATACGAGTAATTAGACAAGAAAATATCATAAAATTTGAAGAATGCTTACAACGGACTCTTTTATCTTTTGTGTTTCTTCATTAGGGAAGAAAAGATTTCCTTCCTTATCTTCTTTCGATCTCGCGAGAAGCCATGGCAAAGTTCGATCCGACAAGGAGGAAATAATTGATGATGTGGATGAGTCAAAAGATGATGTTGTAGAGGATTTAGGGATATACCCTTTGTCTTTCCAAACAGGAATCATCTCCGCATATGACTTTTGACCCAAAAAATGAGGATGAATGTTGGCAGCCTGAGACTTTCTTGCTCTTTCACTTTTAGCCTAATATGAAAACAAGTAACTAGTTAATATTCACAAAAAAAAAATTGATTATAACATATTATGTCACTAGAAGAATAAATGCTTATTGCTGCGGTCATTAAGTGGCCTATTGCGGCGGTTTTGGCCGCGCAGCAATTAAGGGCGCAGCAATAGGTAATTAAACGCAATATTACAACATATTGCTGCGGTTTATGGGACAAACCGCAGCAATATGTTACACCTATTGCTGCGGTCCTTAGCCAAAACCGCAGCAATATGTTACACCTATTGCTGCGGTTTCTAGCCAAAACCGCAGCAATAGGTACAGGTACAGTTAAAAAAAAATTTTTTTTCACTTTTTCATTAGATTTTAAAGAAAATAATGTAGGAACAAAATAAAACACTACTGGTTCAAAATAATGACAAATAATGCTTATACAAAATTCAAAAACATAAAAGATACAAAAAATCCAACACATATAAGAAAAGAGATTCAAAAGAAAAATATAAAAAAAATCTAAAAATCAGAATCCCTAGAATCTTTACAAAAAAATGAAGGAAAAAAAAACGAAGACTAGATCTGGCGACCGGCGACCGAGATTGGCGCGAGTTCTTGTTCCTGCTCCGACAAGGTAGACGCATAACCAAGAATATCAATCAATAAATATACATGAATATCTATCAATTTACACCTATAAATCTTTACAGCCATGAATATCAATCAATAAATATCCAATTATCTCATCAAACCCCAATATTAACAAAGATGATGAACTATCCAATTTACAAATTATATCAATTATCTCAAAATGAACATACTAAAACTCTTAAACAGAAATCAATTATCCTCAAAATGTCTCGAATCGATAAACATACTCGAATTCTAGCTGAAAATCGAAAAATAATCACTTTTAAAAATTGATTAAACTAAACATGAGATAATCAATAAACATACTCGAATCAATAAACATACTCGAATTTGATCCTGCCCAGACTCAAGCAAGTAGGCAATAATCATTTTTGATAATCGAAATATAAACCGAAAAAAAAAATGAAACTTGTGAAAATTAAACAGATCTAAGTAACCAAAAATGAAATAAAAGACGAAAAAAGTGGCGAGTTGAAGAAACCTGTGAAAATGAAGTCTTGCGGTCGACGAACCCCGAACTGGCGACTTGCGGTCGACGAACGGCAGAGTGGCGACTTGCGGTCGACGAAGTACGGACTGGCGACGAACGAAACAGAAGGGAAAGAAGCGACGACTGAGGTTGAGTCGATGACTGAGGACCGACGACGAGTGAGGACCGGCGAAGAGTGAGAGAGATGCGTGAGTGAAAGGGAGGCGTGAGAGAGAGAGAAAATCAGTGGGTTATGACCTTATGAGGGCTGAAAACGGCGCTCAATAAGGCTCCCCTATTTAAAAAAAAATCCCTAATGACCCTATTGCTGCAGCAATATATTAAAATATTATTTTTAATATTATTTTAATATATTGCTACGGTTTTTACAAAAAATCGCAGCAATAAATCTGGTCAAAAAGTCAACTTTTTTTCAAAAAATTTCCCGTTGAAACCATATTGCTGCGGTTTTTGGCCGAAACCGCAGCAATATCTTTATTTTATATTTTACCTTTTCTTTTTAAGTGATATATTGCTGCGTATGGGTAAAACCGCAGCAATAAGCAATTATTCTACTAGTGTGTGATTGTAAGGTACATATTATATACCCTAAACTCCTTAGAGCTACACTTTTTCACAAATTCGTCCCAAATCTCTTCCGTGATGAAAGGATAGAGGACGCATCCAATCATCTCACTGAAGTACTCTTTGGACCCCGGGTTTGGAACGTATCCCTTTTGTAGGACCTCTAGGCTTGCTCACTCTTTTCTTCCTACTACCTCCATTAGTTATCTCGGCCTTTGAACGTGGCTGCCGATCATCATCGGATGCATCATGCATTATGTGATCTTCCATCACTACACCTGAAACCATAAAGCATAAAGACATGTTAGATTCATCAATGAAATACTACAAAATTATTTTAACGAAGCATAAAATATATAATTGAAGATTATAAACAATAGTAGTTGCAATAATATTACATTAGTTACCTATTAATCAGTTTTTTCTTTGACAACGTAAAATCCCTCATTATGGTCTCGACGAATGTAATTCGTGTCCAGATCTTCCCCTAATGTACTTGGAATGACTACTGACGAAGCAATGACTTCATTGAATTGCTATCGTATTCCTCTTCATCGTGTACATCATCAATTCCAAGTATTCTCCTTTCTCCTTCAATGACAATAGACCATTTTGAATCGACAGGGTCAACCATGTAGAATACTTGTTTTGCTTGTGATGCCAATATCAAAGAATCTTCATGATGCCCTAATCGGCTGAAATTGAATGTAAAAAAGTCATGTTCATCCTTCTTTACACCACGACGAATATCAAACCACTTGCATTGGAAAAGCGGAATCTTGAAGTCAACATAGTCAAGTTCTAATATCTCTTCAATGAACCCGTAGTAAGACTTCATTGTCTCAACAATGGTTCTATTCCTTCTACTTTTATACTCTGATGACAAACCCCCAACGTAACACCACTGTTTTGCATTGTGGATTTGTCATCTTGCCGTTTAGTGTAAAATGAATAACCCATATGCCAACCATCTCAACGTATCCGATACATCATTTTTTGGGTCAGATAGTTGGTTCATAACTCGTTCTTTAAACAAATCAACGAACGACCAATTCTGCTCAATCATCAACTCACGTTCATTGTTCAATGGATACTGAACACTAAGCATCTTCTTGTGCTCATCTGAGTAAGGATGAACTTGTTGTAGATTTTCTAACACCAAAAATTCTGCTTTTCTTTTCAACTCTCCATCAAGACACAATCTTTTTCTCCCAATGGTACCACAACCATCAAGCCTTCCTTCATGTCTAGATTTTGGCAATCCAATTGCTTGTGTACGTGCTAAATACTGACTTACACATTCAGATACTTCCTCCGCAACTGTTCTTTGGACAATACTTGCTTCTCGTCTGGCTGGATTCATCACCTTTCCCTTGACAGTACCCATATGCCTTTCGAAAGGCCACATATACCTGATACAAACGGGCCCACAAAGTTTAAATGAGGCATGATGTCAAAGAGCGATGGTGGGAAGTACATTTCAAATCGACACGTCGTCTCTATTACATCAGCTTGCAACTTATCTAGAGTGTTATGATCAATCACCTTGCTAGATATAGTTCTGAAGAAGAAACACAACTTTGTAATCGTGTATCTCACTTGGGAAGGCAAAATTCCTCGTATTGCAACAGGTAATAAATGCTGCATCAAGATATGACAATCATGAGATTTTAAACCAACGAGTTTCAAGTCCTTCAGTGAGACAAGGTTTTGAAAATTTGACGAGTATCCAGCAGGGACCTTTAACCTATATAGAGACTCACAAAAACTCGTTTTCTCCTTCTTAGACAAAGTGTAGCAAGTTGGTGGCAGATAATAGCATTGTCCCCGCTCATGAGGTGCTAGTTTTGGTCTTCCTATTTCAGCCATGTCTTTCCTAGCTTTAACTTCATCCTTTGTCTTCCCGGGCATATTCAACAATGTTCCGACAATGGCATCAAAAACATTTTTCTCAATGTGCATTAGAACAAGACAATGCTTGACTTCTAAGCATTCCCAATATGGAAGGTCCCAGAACTTAGATCTTTTCTTGTATAAGTTCTTTGAGACATTTTTAAAGGGCTGGCCAAACACTGTTTCAATATCCTTTACCCGATTAGAAACCTCTTTTCCACGCAAGGGTATAGGGGCTTCTCTCATCGCCACTTTTCCGTTGAACAACTTTTTTTTCTTACGAAATGGATGATCTAAAGGAAGCCATGTACGATAATGCAGGTATACATTCTTCGCACAATGATGTAACTGCTCATCAATCATATCCTCATCACAAATAGGGCATGCCTTTGCTCCTTTAACCGTATACCCTGACAAATTCCCATAAGCCGGGAAATCATTAATCGTGCAAAATATCATGGCACGTAATGTGAAGTCAGTTTTCGTATACGCATCGAACATTGAAACACCTTCATCCCACAACAATTTCAGATCTTGAAGAAGCGGGTCAAGATACACATCTATGTCGTTTCCGGCTGCTTAGGACCCGAAATAAGAAGCGATAGCAGAATAAATTTACGCTTCATACATAACCAAGGGGGCATATTATAAATGGTCAGTAGAACCGGCCAAGTGCTATGTTGGGTACCTAGTGTGCCAAAAGGGTTCATCCCATCTGTACAAAGTCCAAGCCTAAAATTTCGAGGTTCTTTACCAAAACCTGCGAACTTTTGGTCGATATTTCTCCATTGCGGAGAATCGGCCGGATGTCTAAGCATCCCATCTTTCTTCCTCTTGTCCGCATGCCACCTTAATAATTTAGCATTATTTTCATCCGAAAATAAACGCCTAAATCTCGGAATGATTGGAAGATACCAAAGAACCTTCGCCGGAGTTTCTTTCTTTCTCACTATCTCATCATCCTCTTTTATCTTGTACCGAGATTCTCCACACCTTGGACACTCACCCAAATCCTTGTACTTATTTCGATACAGCACACAATCATTTGGACATGCATGTATCTTCTCATATTCCATACCTAATGGACACAACAATTTCTTTGCCTCATAGGTAGAGTTGCGAAATTCATTCCCTTCAGGTAGCAATTCTTGTAAAAAAGTGAACAACTCACTGAGACTTTTATCTGTCCAACTATACTTCGATTTCATATTGAACAATGTGAGGATGCCAAAAAGTTAAGTGAAATTCTTACACCCCGGATACATAGGTTTGTCCGCTGCACTTAGAATACTATCATACATATGCGGAAGATCGGTTCCTTCATCCTCCAAATTGTGCAACATCTCATCTACCCTATCATTCTCATCAACTACCCTATCATTCTCATTATCACTATAACAGCCTAAATTTTTAAGCAGGTTCAATTATTTTGTTAGCTATATTAAGTCTCCATCAGGCTTTGGTCCTTTAAGTAGTTAGAATTCTCTCCAACGGCATACTAGGACAAAAGGGGATAAGAACCATCATTCTTAATTGTTAATAAAGCAAGTGGATAAGCTCTAACATTCTTAGTGGTTAAGAAAGCAAGTGGATAAGCTCTAACATTCTTAGTGGTTAAGAAAGCTTGTGGATAAGCACTATCATTCTTAATGGTTAAGAAAGGTCAAAGAGGATAAGCACTATCATTCTTAGTGGTTAAGAAAGCCGTGAGAACCAATAGATAAGTTAGAAAGCCTTTGAGAGCCTTATTCTTTAAGAGCGTTTATTAAATGCTGATTATATTTATTAAACTAATTATGTTCCCAAAATTCTTATTTTATTTGAGTTGTGGAGTATGATTTTTATTTGTCGTGACGTAATATATTCATTTATTTAATTTTATGAGGTTATTATTATTATTATATATTTTGGGTTTTAGTTATTTAAATTTTAGTTAAGTGGTGTTTAGCCAAATTGTAAACCAAAGTCAGTTTACTCTTCAAACACCTCTTCCTACTAGTTTTGGAAACCCCAAATTACCCCTTTGTCGGTTCGATGTGGATGAAACAAAACCCCAAATTCTTTCTCTCTCTCGTCATTCTCACCAAAAGACCCAAACCCCATTTCTCTTTCTCTCACTCCCAATGAAACCCCAACCCCCTGTTTCTTTCTCCTTTCGCTTGATGCTGCTGTCGGAGTTCATATGCCCTCGCCGGTGTTTCCCCAAAGCTCGCCGGAGCTTTCCCGTTCCTCTGCTCGCATCGGTGATGTGCGTTTTCTCTCTCCTCTTCGTGATGCTGTTGTACCGTCCGCAGTCTGGAGCTCCTTGGTGGTCCTGTTATCGCCATCGAGTGCTGCTGCGGTGATGTTGTTGTGTCGTTGCTGCTGCTGTCCTGTTCTTTCTCTTCTGACATTCTGTTGGTGCCGCTTGTGGGTGGAGCCACCCTAAGCCGACGCCACCAGGTGGTGTTCTTGTCTTCTCTTCCCTCTTGTGTTATTGTTGTTGTAGTTATTGTTGTTATGGTTGTGTTGTTATATTGTTGTTGATGTCGTGTTGTTGCTGCTGTTATATTGTTGGTGGTGGTGGTAGTGATGCGTTGTTGTTGTTGGTGCGCTCTTGTTGTTGAGGTGTTGTTGTGGTGGGTTATTGTTAGCATGGGTTATTGTTGTTCTGTTGTTGTTGCTGTGGTTGTTATTGTTTTAATAGAATCGCATAATTGATTTAAATTATTGAGTTATGCATTTAGAGTCCTGAAGTTCTTTTTAGGAGATGATTGTCAGTTGGGTATAATGGATTACATGAAAAAGAAGAATTATGTATTTGGGATTAATGGATAGATTCATTTATTATTGTTATTGTGGGCAAGGTTTAGGTTAATTAGTATCTATTCGAAGAATGATTGTTGAAAGAGATTATATTAGAAAGAGTTAGTTAGATTGGTTTCCAGATATAGGGATCCACGAGTGGTTCTGATTCATATTGTTATTGTTGTGAGGTGTATTATTGTAGAGTTCAAGTTAGGGTTGGCGATCCATTGCCCATGATTATACTTGGTGGTGTATTACTAAGGAATTGGATTGCGTTTGAGGTAACTTTTATGTTCGGTAAAATCATTTACTCATGCCCTTCTATGTGTGAATCTCTCTGTTCTGTTTTTTTATAATTAAGTTCGTACTATGGCCATAGATATGAATGTGATGATGAAATGTCATTGATTATATGAATATGCAATTGTTTTGCTGGCTTAGTTTATGAACTGAAAATAGAAAGTGGGCAAGGTATGGGTGGAGGATGGTTACTCTTTTGAACCTTAGAGGCAGCGTTTGTCCGAATCCCGTACTTGCCACTGATTTATTTAAGAGAATGAGCTATGCCAGCGTTGTAACGAAAAGGAAATGATTTGATAAATAAAATGTTTATAACGGGCTGAAGTAAAGGTTACGAGTTTTCCACTCATTTTGGAATTTTGTTTTTTTTGTTTTTCTTCCCTGAATTTGCAGGTTTGGTGTTGTAAGCTCAGAATTGGAAGTGAAGCAAGATAAAGATGTCTTGTGGATTAAGGATTGAGTTTGTATTTTAGATAGTTGATTCATGAATAGTTACTGATATTTCGTTGTATATAATTTTTTTGGGATTTTAGTCGAGTTATTGGTGTATTTAAAGGATATTGTTTTGTGGGCCCATAACCCACAGGTCCAGGATCGTATATTTCAGGTTGTTTCCGCTATGAAAGTTATCTAATTCATAAGTTATTAGTATTATTTTGGTGTTAATTGAGATTTGTGATTGCTAAGCGAGTTAAGCTAGCAGCTCGGGAAACGGGCTGTTACAATCATCCTCTCCTTTTTCGATATCAACCTCAACCTCATCATCAATGTGATCAACATCCAAATCATCACACAAGCTAGTGGAGCTCATACTCTGATCATGAAACTCTCCATGCCATGTCCACCTAGTATAGTTACTCTTAAACACACAACGAATCAAATGATCCTTAATTTGATCCACATCACGATACCCCCTAGAGTTATTGCAATCACAACAAGGACACAAGACTAACTTTGACCCATTCTGCGTTTGATATTCTAACGCAACCCTGATAAATTCATCAACCCCTTGTAGAAATGCCGCCGAAATCCGATTACCATACATCCAGTTTCGATCCATATTTATACACTAGAGACACCAAACAAGAACAAAATCGATCACATCATTCAAAGTGTCTTATCAAATGCAGTCATGAACATTTGGTTCCTTATCACTCCAACCTAACCCGTCCTTGAGTTTCTCATCTCACTAGTGAATGAACATTTGGTTTTCAATTCTAAGAAAAATCCAGCAGCACTTCCCTACAGTTCTCCAAGTACATGATGAAGATAGTAGGTAAACTATCAACATATGTACTTAGAGAACGCTTAGGGAAATGAGCTAGATCTTTCTTAGAATCGAAAACCAAACATTCATTCACATCCTAAGTGAGATAAGAAACTCAAAGACAGTCCCAAACCGGGGACTATTCAAGACTTACTCCTAATGAGTAAGCCTCGAACGGGTATCTAGGCCAATGATGCACACATTGCAATAAAACAGCAAATACCAATCCATTCCTTAGATTTCCCTCCCCATCGCATAAAGGTATGTCCATATAGGTTTTGTCATAATTCAACATATACTTTCCCAATCACATAACCAAACAATTCACATATACTTTCCCAATCACATAATTCAACATTATATGGACAAATAAAACAAATAAACATAAAGCAAAAGCTATAATATATACCTCTGCTCTCAAGGAGCAGCGAAGACAAGCACAACGAGGTGAGCTTGGAGCACCGACAACCCGACAAGTAGAAGATGGAATGTGGCAACTGTATTAGGGCATTAACCAACCCACAAATTAAATAGTGATAAGAAGTCATAACTCATAAGATTAAAGTAACTTTATTAATTATCAAGTTTTAAGTATATTTTTAATAGGGTTTAAGGTTGAGGTTTTAATATTTTCACCCTTTTATTTTTACAATTAATATCACCTATATCAAACTATTATGAATTGTGTGATGTAGTAAGTAGTAGTAGTTTTAGTTCTAGATTGTGGACTTACATTGCCGGCGAGACGGAGTGCAACGCCGGCAAGATAAAGTGCAGCGGCAGCGGGAGTTCTGCGGCAGCGACAGTGGAGAGAAGAGTGCGGTGGGAGTTCTGCGGCAGCGACGGAGAGGAGAGAAGAGTGCGGTAACGACGGAGCGGAGAGAAGAGTGCGGTGGAAGTTCAGTCAGCGAGATGAGAAGAGTGAGCGAGTGAGTGCAACGAGATTTGCCGGCGAGATGAGAAGAGTGAGCGACTGCAAATATTCGAAAACGGAGCGGAGAAAGTAACGCTAAAACGGCGAGAGGAGATGCCGACGAAGTCGACGGTGATAGGAGGTACCAGAGAAGTCGACGGCGAGTATTTAATGATTAAAACTAATGGGACTAGAGCAGATGAATTCGCATGAGAGAGAGAAGTTCGAGTGAGTTTAATTAATTTTACAACTGATGGGGCAGGGGATTCCCGAAAAAACATAAACTAAGAAACATCTGCGTTGGATGGGAGGTTGGATCTGACGCAGATGGTTAGGGCGAAAAAAAGCCAAGAATGACTGGGCACATTAATGGGCGTCGCACATAACACATACCTGACGCAGATCCTCGTGTCTGCGGGAGAAGACATCTGCGTTGCACATAGGCCGGATCCAACGCAGATGCTAAGGTTCAACTATGTGCGTCGCACATACCATACATTCGACGCGCATAGCTTGTGGATTTGATGATGTGGCTTCTGAAAAGTGCGTCGCATGTTTTGTCTGTCCGACGCACATAGTTGGTTTTGCGTCGCACTCGAGCTAAATACGACGCATATATGGAGTCTTTTGCGTCGACTCCCAGTTGCATGCGACGCAAATGATGTTCCCATTCACTTCTACGTCGTTTTTCCTGTTGTGCGACGCACTTGGGGAGACGCAAATCATCGTTTTTCTACTAGTGAATGCAACGGACAAAGGAGAAATTTCCGATACTTCCTCTGTTTCCGCGCCTGATGAAGACTGAGTGCTCCTCAAAAGCGACTCTCTAGCCTTCCTCGATTAGATCGTCACTCCTCTCTCATGAGGATGACGATGACCCGAATCAGTAGGCAAAGACTTTGCTTTGCCCTTGTCTCGCCCACTCATCTTTAATTAAAAGTATAAGATTCCATTAATATTAATAATGTAATAATATGAAAAATCAATTATATCCAATAATTTGATGCGATCTCAATTTTCTAATTATTTTTCCAATGTTCATTAACTATCTTTTCTATTATATTTCATTAATTTTCCGCAATAACACATTTAAATACTTTAATACACCATAATTAACAAAATTTTATAATTATTATTTTCTAATCTAAACAAATTCAAATATAAAACAAAAAAAACAGAAATCAACTAAATTAGGCGCCTAAAACTACAAAACAGGTGGAGCATCTAAAATAGGCGCTTGCACCACAGGTCATGCGCCTAATTTAGACGTATGTACCTATGTTGAAGCGCCTAATTTAGGCGCTTCCACCACAGGTGAGGCGTCTAAATTAGGCGCTTCCACTACAGGTGAGGCGTCTAAATTAGGCGCCTGACCTCTGGTGCAAGCGCCAATTTTAGACGCTCCACCTGTGGTGGAAGCGCCTAAATTAGGCGTCTAACCTGTGGTTCAAGCGCTTATTTTAGACGCCCACCTCCCCATTCGAATTCCAATTAAAATTTATCATTTTCATCAATACACATTGCAATCCTAGTCTAACATATGCAATTCTAACAAGAGATTTACAATATTCGAATCAAATATGAAATTCTAGACATGCGATTTTAAAAATAAAAAAAATGAAAAATGGTGGTGGGCGTCTGACATAGCCGACCCACCATTGGTATAGGCGAACTTTGGCGTTCCACCACCAGGTGGAGGTGTCCTCATCAGGCGCCTATGCCTATGGTGAAGTGTCTATTTTAGACGCCTGAAGAGAATTTGGAATTTCTCCACTAACCTTGGTCGCCGGAGGTATGTTGCCGGAGGAATGCCGCCGGAAAGTCTGTCACTGGTCTTGGTGTCACCGGAGATCGTTGTTTGCCAAGGTCTCGCCGGAGTTTCTTGTAGCCGAAGTTCTTGTCACCGGAGATCTTGATGGGAGATCCTTGTTGATGAGAGAGATGCAGTGAGGAGTGAGAGAGTGAGGGAGAGTGAAAGAGAGTGTGAGAGTGAGAGAGTGAGAGTGAGAGTGTTAGAGTATAAATACATAAATTGGATTTATACAGGGCATTAGTAGGAAATAACAGGGCAGCATTTAGCAACCCAGTAATTGAAAGGGAAGATGAGGTTGAGGTAGTGGAGTTGTGGCATCGGTTCCCACCTCATCTCCCTTAGGTCTAGGGATCAAAACTCATGAGACTCATTTGTGGATTTCCCCTTATCCCCCTCAAGTGAGCCCCTTTAATCTTACCTGTAATACTCCGTATTTTTGGGAGTTATTCTTTTATAAATAAGAAAATATAAAGAATAAAGTTGAAAGTGTTTTTAATATTATTTTAAAAAAAAATATATAGTTTGGGTAAGCCTACAGTTATAATTTAACTATATAACCTATTGTTGTACCTAATTATATTATAGCTTGGTCTCGTTTTATTTTCCAAATAAAATAAGAAATCGGAATTTGAGTTGAAAACAAATTCTATTAAACCAGGGTTTACCGTGCTATAAATAGGAGAAGAAAAAAAAAGGAAATCAAAACCCTAAGTTTCTAACCAGCCGTTTTACCCAAAATCCTTTCTCTCTCTCTCCTCTTTTCTTCTCCCTCCTCGTCACTTTCCTTTCCCGTCTCTCCGGCGCTACCTTCTTTCCTTCTCCCCTGTGTTTGCGTCGACTACCATCGACGTGCGAGTGTTCGAGTCGTGAGTTGTCGAGAGTGTGCGAGTGGGGTCTAGCGAGTGTGGTGTGATATGTCACTTTTATATATAGTTTTTAGATGCATTTTGATTGCATTTAGAACTCTTTTTAGAGCATTTAGGTGCATAATGGCATGAATTACGTAAGTTGTGCTCTACTACTCCCCGTTTGCGTGTTTTGATGATTTTCAGGTTATATTGATGCAAATTGATTATGATTATCTAAGATCAAGCCTTTTAATCATTGAGGATGAAGATATCTTGCACAAGGATCACAATGCATCCGTTTGGGACAATCTCGAGTTAGAATGAAGCAAAGAGTTAGTGAAAGAAGTGCCAAAATTGATGCCTGTTCACTATTTTGATCATAACTTTTGATAGAAAATTGATAATCAAGAAATTCCAGTTGGGTTGCAAAACTAGACATGAAGAGCTTTCCAACGATAGGTCACACGCACCAAACGGACTTCTGGTTCGAGAGATACAACCTTCGCAAGTTGACGCAAAATCGCAGTTTTCCCGCCCGGTAGACCGGGCGAGAAAAACTCTTCAACAGAGCACAAGACTTGTTCGTCCGGTCAACCGGGAGAAAGAGGCGCCAAAACTGCTTACGCACCCGACCGGGCGGCTTCCTCCGGTTGACCGGGCGGGATCTCCCCTTTTGTCGTAATTTTAGATCACTGTCGTTCGATCGGGCGGTTTGGCCCGGTCGACCAGGCGGTTTTTCGGGAAGGTTAATTTTTGCCTTTTTTTAGCCGGTTTTGTAAAAACTTTAAGTAGGCTTTTAGTATTTTCAATTAGACATCTTATTTTTCTGTGATTTTAGGTTTAGTTTTCTCTCCATCTTTTTCTTTCTAGTTTCTAGTTGCAAACCCTAGTTTCTCTTTTTCTTCATTAATTCATGAATTCTATTAGTTTCATTCATTGATTTCTTTAATTATGTTTTCCTTGGTAGATGTAGTTTTTATTCTTTGTTTCATGATTGAGTAGTCTTATTTTCTAGGGTTTGGGAATCCATGTTTATATGATATGATTATTGATTTATATTTATTCATTGTTTTATTAGACTTGATATTTCTAATTGATTAGTGTTTATATTATTAATCTTGCAATCTGATCAATTGTCTCATTAAATATTGCTAATATCGAGTCATAGATCGAGAGATAGTACTCTTTAGAGGCTTACCTACAATTAGCAAATCTAATTATGTTGAGCGACCATACTAGCTTATGTTGATTTGAGAGCTTTAAGGCCCGACCGTAGGATAAATATGTGCTCTAGATATCTGATTCATTGAACCATTGATGATATTTTGATAGATTATAGTTATAAACATGGTCAACCATTGCCCTAGATCCTTTTTAGCTTGATTTTCGTAGTTTGATTAGTTTAGAACTTTAATTCAATATTCCTGATTTTGTTTAGTTTCTCTATACCTTAGAAGCTAGATTAAAACGACAATCTCTCTATGGATTCGACCCTACTTACCCTACTACATTGTTAGAAGGTTTGCAGAAATTATTTTTGACAGGTGTACGACAGCCTATCATGGTGCGAGGCTCGCTACTGTGTGTTGAGCGACAAGTCGTCGCTGCTGCTGGTGAGTCCGTCGAGTGTGAGCACTCGAAGGTCGTGCGGTGCGAGTCGAAGTGTGGCGTGTGTGCGGGCTGTAGAGGGTGTTGCGCTATACGAGTGTGGCTCGACGGTGTCGGTGAGCGAGTGGGGTGTTGTGTGTGGTGTGTTGCGACGAGTCGACGTCGTGTGAGCGTGAGTGGCTCGAGGGCTGTGCGAGCGAGGCGAGTCTTGCGAGTGCGGTGGTGGTGCTGCCAGAGTTCCTCGTGTCGCCGGTGTTTGTCGCCGACGAGTTGGTCCGGTATAAAAATTAAAATTCTCTCTTTTCTTCTTTTAAATTAATTGTAAAATCTGATTTAGGTATACTTATGTATCTTTGATTAAGTTTTGTAATTATAAATAAAGTATAGGAACAATGTATAAAAATCAGATCTATAATTATCTTTTAGTTCTTATGATAATTTTATTTCTTAATTCTAATTTTATATACTTATATACATAGTTGGTTAAGTTTTATTATTATGAGCAAGTATAATGTAAGTTAACAAATAAAAATCAGATTTACATCTTATTATTAATCCCTAAATATGCTAGTTCAATAAGGTTTATGAAAAGAAAGTTTAAAGCAACTATATTGGGTACTTTAATATTCAAAACATCATATTTTATATAGTTAGATGAGCTGATTTTATTTAATATTATCAAGGACTTAGCACTAAATACTTTATTTATTCGATTAGACCCCAATTTCATAAGCGGGACGTTTTAAGTAATCAGCAAAGATTCTCCGTTACAAGGTACGTACGCGTACTAGTTCAGTTTGATATATTAGTATCATGTTTAGGTTATGATTGTTATATTGGAACCTAGAATCATGATAGGGAACAATTGTATGTTTATGATTGTTGAGATTATTTGGTAACATGAAATCAATTGGAAATATGTATGTATTTCCTTGTTGTATGACTTGTGAAATAGAATGAATTGTTATTGGAATGTGTAATTCTATCGTATCACAAGCATGAAATGAGATGTTGGATTGGAATGCTATGATTAATAATTGTACCAAGCATTTATAAGAGATTGCCTAAACTAAAGGATTTTATATGATGTTATAGAAATCATATGCTTAATGTCGTATGAATAAGTATCGCTAAAAAGGATTGTTGGCAATAAACTTGTAGTTGGATTCCCTACAAGTAATGAACAATGGGGGGAGTGTGGGATTTGTTCTACACTCCTACGCAGGCCTACTATGATGATAGTAGTGTCCTTATAAATTTTGATAACTCAAGTAGGCGGAAGGTTCCGTACGATCTTGGGGGTATGCATACTAAGGTGATGGATGTGGAATGGAACGAAACCGTATTTACATTCCATCTAATAGAGTAATAGACCAAGTTGTCTATTAAGGATTAAGTAGCCCGTATGATTCTAGAAAGATGACGGTGCCCGTTCGATGCCAATTAAACTATAAAAATGAATTGTAATATTCTTGTAATATTATGTCTAGGAATGATTATTATTATTCTGTTTATGTTTAATGTATTATTTAAATGATTATGTACGTACTCAGTATAGCTGATTGTTTGTTATTTGCGATGTTTGTTGACCTGTGATGAACCATTAATATTTCAATGGGGAGCAGATTAGGTATGCTGGTGATGCTGCATGAGTTTGGCATACGGGGGATATTTTCTGATTTATAAACTCTTAAGTGTTTTTGTTGAACTTATAGAATTATTAGTATTCGTAGTTAATGGTTTGAATAAAAGGGGTCCATGGTGATTCCGGAGTTGTAGTTTAAAGTAAACATTTTATTTCCACTGCAATGTATTTTTTAATAAGGAGTTGTTAACGTTTTAATTTTAATATGCCTTGCGTTTCACCGCGGCGGTAACACTTTCAAAGTCGATGCAACGTAGTTTAGACGTGTACGGATTTTGGGGGTGTTACAAAACTGGTATCAGAGCCAAAAGTTCCTATTTTCAAAGATGTTTTAAAAGCTTTTTTTAAAATGGGTAGTATGGGATAAGAGCATATAGATTACTTTTGCGTGCATTAAATCATAGGAATGATTTTATTTGTAATGCCTTTCTTGTCTTACTTGTCTGATATGTTTATAGAAAGTATGCAAATCTTGTGGAATTAATCAGATGTTCTGATTATATGAAATGTAGTGTGGTTTGCTTGATTGAATTTGTGAAAGGTTCTTTGAAATCTTCGACGTATGAATAGATTAGGAGAATGTACAAGGATAGGTACGTAGATAGTGGTTAAAAGCACTAAATTCGATAGTGAAATATTTTATTCCCTAAAATTTCGAATTAATATAATATTCCCAAGATGTGTCAAAAAGAGTATTGAACTAAAACATTATTTCGAATATTTTAGGAAATAACCATCCAGACCTTGGAAGACATATTAAGAGCTTGTGCCTTAGAATACCAGGGATCATGGGAAGACCATTTGGACCTCATAGAGTTCTCATACAACAACAGTTATCATGCTAGTATCAAAATGGCTCCATTTGAAGCGTTGTATGGGAGAAAGTGTCGTAGTCCTTTGTGCTGGAACGATATTAGTGAGACTGTGGTGTTAGGTCCTGAAATGATTCAAGAGACTGTTGATCAAGTGCAAGTCATTCAAGAGAAGATTAGGGCTGCACAGGACAGGCAGAAGTCCTATGCGGATCAGAAGCGAAGGGAAGAGAATTATGAAGTTGGTGAAAAAGTGTTGCTTAAGGTATCTCCAATGATAGGAGTGATGCGATTTGGGAAGAAATGAAAACTAATCCCTAAGTTCATAGGATCATATGAGACTTTGGCGCGAGTAGGCAAAGTGGCTTATCGCTTAGAATTGCCAAACGAGTTAGAAAGGGTCCACAACGTGTTTCACGTATCCCAACTCCAGAAATACGTACCTGACGAGTCACATGTCCTAGAACCTGAAAACGTCGAGCTAGACGAAACCTTATCCTTTGAGAAGAAACCCATCAAAATCCTAGACCACAAGGTGCGTAGTACGAGAAATAAGAACGTCAAAATTGTGAAGGTGTTGTGGAGAAATCAGAATACTGAAGAAGCCACATGGGAAGCAGAAGATGCGATGCGTCTGAAGTACCCTGAGCTTTTTCAAGAGGTAGGCGAGTTACGGGGATGTAACTTTTCTTTTAAGGGGGGAAGAATGCGATAAAATTTCGCGCTTCTCCTAAAGTTTGCTTAAGTCTGTTATTTATGTGTATTATTGCTTATGTGACTTGCGAAAACTAGAAAACGCTTGTGAAAAATTGGGACTTAGAAGTGCAAAAGATCGTCGTTAAGACTGGCTACCTCAAAGTTTCGGGACGAAACTTCTTTTAAGGGCGGAAGCCTGTAATACTCCGTATTTTTGGGAGTTATTCTTTTATAAATAAGAAAATATAAAGAATAAAGTTGAAAGTGTTTTAAATATTATTTTTAAAAAAATATAGTTTGGGTAAGCCTACGGTTATAATTTAAATATATAACCTACTGCTGTACCTAATTATATTATAGCTTGGTCTCGTTTTATTTTCCAAATAAAATAAGAAATCGGAGTTTGAGTTGAAAACAAATTCTATTAAACCAGGAGTTACCGTGCTATAAATAGGAGAAGGAAAAAAAAAAAGGAAATCAAAACCCTAAGTTTCTAACTAGCCGTTTTACCCCCAAAATCTTTTCTCTCTCCCCTCTTTTCTTCTCCCTCCTCGTCACTTTCCTTTCCCCTCTCTCCGGCACTACCTTCTATCCTTTTCCCCTGTGTTTGCGTCGACTACCATCGACGTGCGAGTGTTCGAGTTGTGAGTTGTCGAGAGTGCGCGAGCGGGGTCTAGCAAGTGTGGTGCGAGGCTCGCTACTGTGTGTCGAGCAACGAGTCGTCGCTGCTGCTGGTGAGTGCGTCGAGGTGAGCACTCGAGGGTCGTGCGGTGCGAGTCGAAGTGCGGCGTGTGTGCGGGCTGTCGAGGGTGCTGCGCTGTACGAGTGTGGCTCGACAGTGTCGGTGAGCGAGTGGGGTGTTGTGTGTGGTGTATCGTTGCGACGAGTCGAGGTCGTGCGAGCGTGAGTGGCTCGAGGGCTGTGCGAGCGAGGCGAGTCTTGCGAGTGCGGTGGTGGTGCTGTCGGAATTCCTCGTGTCGCCGGTGGTTGTCGCCGGCGAGTTGGTCCTGTATAAAAATTAAAATTCTCTTTTTTCTTCTTTTAAATTAATTGTAAAATCTGATTTAGGTATATACTTATGTATCTTTGATTAAGTTTTGTAATTATAAAAAAAGTATAGGAACAAAGTATAAAAATCAGATCTATAATTATGTTTTAGCTCTTATGATAATTTTATTTCTTAATTTTGATTTTATATACTTATATACATAGTTGGTTAAGTTTTATTATTATGAGCAAGTATAATGTAAGTTAACAAATAAAAATAAGATTTACATCTTATTATTAATCCCTAAATATGCTAGTTCAATAAGGTTTATGTAAAGAAAGTTTAAAGCAACTAGATTGGGTACTTTAATATTCAAAACATCATATTTTATATAGTTAGATGAGCTGATTTTATTTAATATTATCAAGGACTTAGCACTAAAATACTTTATTTATTCGATTATGCCCCAATTTCATAAGCGGAACGTTTTAAGTAATCAGCAAAGATTCTTCGTTACAAGTTACGTACGCGTACTAGTTCAGTTCGATATATTAGTATCATGTTTAGGTTATGATTGTTATATTGGAACCTAGAATCATGATAAGGAACAATGGTATGTTTATGATTGTTGAGATTGTTTGGTAACATGAAATCAATTGGAAATCTGTATGTATTTCCTTTTTGTATGACTTGTGAAATAGAATGAATTGTTATTGGAATGTGTAATTCTATCGTATCACAAGCATGAAGTAAGATGTTGGATTGGAATGCTATGATTAATAGTTGTAGCAAGGATTTATAAGAGATTGCCTAAACTAAAGGATTTTATATGATGTTATAGAAATCATATAATTAATGTCGTATGAATGAGTATCGCTAAAAAGGATTGTTGGCAATAAACTTGTAGTTGGATTCCCTACAAGTAATGAACAATGGGGGGAGTGTGGGATTTGTTCTACACTCCTACGCAGGCCTACTATGACGATAGTAGTGTCCTTATAAATTTTGATAACTCAAGTAGGGGGTATGCATACTAAGGTGATGGATGTGGAACGGAACGAAATCATATTTACATTACATCTAATAGACCAAGTTGTCTATTAATGATTAAGTAGCCCGTATGATTGTAGAAATATGACGGTGCCCGTTCGATGCCAATTAAACTATAAAAATGAATTGTAATATTCTTGTAGTATCATGTCTAGGAATTATTTATTTTGTTTATATTTAATGTATTATTTAACTGATTATGTACGTACTCAGCATAGCTGATTGTTATTTTTTTGCAAAGTTTGTTGACCTGTGATGAACCGTTGATATTTCAATGGGGAGCAGATTAGGTATGCTGGTGATGCTGCATGAGTTTGGCATACGGGGGATATTTTCTGGTTTATAAACTCTTAAGTGTTTTTGTTGAACTTATAGAATTATTGGTATTTGTATGGTTTGAATAAAAGGGGTCCATGGTGATTCCCGAGTTGTAGTTCAAAGTAAACATTTTAGTCCGCTGCAATGTAGTTTTCTTAATAAGGAGTTGTTAACGTTTTAATTTTAGGTGCCCTATATGAGAGAGCGTTAATGTAATTTATCTTACCAAATTTTTTAGTAACTAGTGTGTGGCCCGGGCGATACCCCGGCTTCATACATTGAGTACTTTATTTTTTATTTGAGAAAGTTTCAAACTCTTTTTGTCTGTCTTTTTTCATTAATTTTTCATATTTAAATGAGGGATTTACATATTAATATGGAGAGATATCTCACAACTCATTGCTAATTAAGATGGTAATGACTAATGAGTGAGATTTTCAACCTAGAAGGTCTAGTGTTCGAATCCTCCTCCATGCATTTTGATTGTTAGTTGAATTTTTTTTTTTTTATAAGGAGAGAAAAACTTAGGGAAAGCAACCTCAATCAGGAGGCCAGCGTAAAACATTCTTGCGGATGATAAGAGAAAAATCACGACAATAAGGAGGGAAAGATTGTTAGTTGAATGGATAATAACATAATGCAAGAAAAAAGGGAGGGGTGACACGTGGCACGTAGACTTTCTTAGGAACGCTTTTTAATATATTAGTATAGATTTTAAATTTTTTTATATAAGGTAAGATGAAATCCCTTGCAAGTAGGGGGAAATTGGGGATCCTTCCTTGCAAGGGATGAGATTCGATCCCAGGATATCTGGAATCGGAGGTGATGCCAATACCACTAGGCTATCACCTGTTGCTCTAGTATAGATTTTAAATGGACATTACATTTTTAAATGGAGAGGGTCTTTGGTACTTTTAAATTTTAATATCTTTAGAAGACCAGCTATAATTACTACATACTACCAAATTTTGCACAGTTATTGGTAAATATCAAATCTATACAAATATATTAAAAGGTGTGCTTGACAACGTCTATGCGCCACGTGGCACCCTCATTTTGCCACGTGTCTATTAACCAACAATAAGTCAGGTGATCATTATTTAAAACATATATGCTGAAGCCTGGGCTCGAACCCCTGACCTTAGGTAAGGATTTCCAAAGACTCACCATCTGATCTAACATCTTTTAGTGATTTATGTTTCTATAGAATCATAGATATGTGTTGTAATATGTAATGTGACAGTTAATGCCTACTTCCAGCCATAAAGTTTATTTTTCTTATTGGATTTTTTTTTTGGCTATCATCCCCTTGCTCCATCTCCCCTTTCGAAATTCACCATAAACGTTAGACTCCTCTACTTCGTAATTAATGGGCTAGCGGTACAAATTATTTTTGCTGCTAATCGAATCTTATTGTTGTTGTTCGAGAATACGAATCAAGAGATGGAGTTCAAAGGTCATAAGGCAACACCCATAATGAAGGTTAGTGAAATTGTTAATCTTAGCACAAATCCCTTGATTGCAGATATAATTTAATTCACTAATCACTCCTAAATCATGTTAATATTCTCCCTGCACATTAAAGTTCAATTATCAATTCACTAATTGTATAATTTTGTAACTGAAATATACCCTATATATATATATATATATATATATATATATATATAACTAATAGGGTAATTGTATGATCCTCAAATTTTTGTTGTTCCTCTTCAAGAAGGTATTATCTAATATGGCATAATTTTTTTTTTGTTTTTGCGATGGATGAAACTTTATTTTTCAATTCTCTTTTGTTTATTTAACTGATTGGTTTTCTCTTTGGTTTTTTTTGTCTGAAGATTTCTCTAATCAATCAACTTAGCAAGGTAATATGTTCATCTTTTTCTTTGTTTCTTTTGTATAAATTTCTTCACCATCTTAGATGCAAATTATTTTATGCAAATTACAAAGCCAAAAAAACAAATTAACCATCTTTGCATTCTTGTACTTCTTCACCTTCACTAATGCAGTTATACAGCTGGACCATGCTATTTCAATCCACATACTGTCCTTAAAAGTATATGTAACTCTTTGCTTTCTTGTCCTTCTTGCTTTTTTGATTTACATATTTAGAGTAGTCATTGCCTATTGGTTGTGTAAATTTAGGGAAATTCTCTCAAATTGAAGGTCTGATTCTCATAAATGGATAAAATATTGTTAATTTTAAGTAGTTATTTGGATAGGCAATGTGATTAGTCATTTTCTTAAAAGATGGATACTGAAATTAGAGGTTTTATTTATCAAATTTTGTTAGGAATCAAGGTAGTTATTTCAAGTAAAGAAGGGGACTTTTTTTTTTTTAATTCAATCAAACAATTCACAAATATATATCAAAGATCCAATCGAAACAGCAACCCCAAAAATTATGATCCTAAGCAACTAGATTAAGAGCATTGTCTGCAAAACAACTTTCTTTATGAACCTTACGATGTTTTCCTTATTGTTTTGACACGCACTTGACATATTTCTACTATCGAAAAGTAATAATGACTCTAAACTTCAGTCAACATTATCCATTGCATAACACAACTTATTACAAACTACTTGGTATTACAAACAACATAAAGCAAATAACACGATTTTCATAAACGATACAAACAATAGTCAAACTATAAAAAAAAAGTAAAAATTGAACTGACATCAAATATAGGAAGTAAAAACAAAAAGTAATCAGAATTAATTTCCCCCATTCAACGTCCATATAAAGGCATTTATTTGACTTACATAGTTGCCAAGAGGCCCAAGACTTGACAACTATGTAAGTTTTTGTTTTGGTGCAATAATGACCTCGACCCCTAGTGGACTAGTGGTCGTGACTTGACATCAAAGTTCAATAAAATTTACGAGGATCTATACTTTCATGAATTACAATCAAACAATTTTCAGGAGGTTCCACATTTGTAGACTTTGTAGTTGTAGCCATGCCGACATATAGTTTGTGCGAGGTAATAATTTTAAACGCCAAAAATCGTATTGGCATTGCCCTGCAATCCAAAGCTCCATTTTCAAATAAAAAAAATTTATGATAAAAAAAATTTTGAACTTTACACCTAATCTATCGAAAGCTTTTTGAGTAATTACCATTTTCCCAATACAATTACTTAATCTCATAACTCCATTTTTAGTGACTCGGCTTGGCCATTGATTTCGTTGACTTTTAAAGCATTCAAAAAAGTTGCCGAAAAATAGGTGAACTGTTAATTATGAATTTACTAATATATAAATGTTAGTTTTAGTTTTAATTGTAATTATAAAAGTTAGTTAAATGAATGGTGTAGATTTTATATTAAAAATGAATGCTCTAGATTAAACAAGTTACCATGAGTATCATATTATTGTATCCATTGTAAAATTACGCTGATTTATCTGAACATAACAACCCGACAATTTTGGGATTGACCCAATCCAATTCGTCTATGACCTGAAAGTTAATGCAATAAGAGTAATTTGTTAATGGAAAAAAGTAAAGCTTTCATATAATTAAGTATGGAAGCGATAGAGTGGGAATATAATAATTAAGCGATAGAGTGGGCCGGGTTATCTATAATATAGGAAGAGAGTTAAATAAAGAGGTCAAGTCTTGGCAACTATGTAAGATTTTGTTTTGGTGCAATAATGACCTCGACACCTAGTGGTAGTGACTTGACATCAAAGTTCAATAAAATTCATGAGGATCTATACTTTCATGAATTACAATCAAACAATTTTCAGGAGGTTCCACATTTGTAGACTTTGTAGCCATGCCGACATATAATTTTGTGCGAGGTAATAATTTTAAATGCCAAAAATCGTATTGGCATTGCCCTGCAATCCAAAGCTCCATTTTCGAATAAAAATTTTATGATAGAAAATGTTCTGAACTTTACACCTGATTTATCGAAAGCTTTTTGAGTGGTTACCATTTTCTCAGTACAATTACTTAATCTCAGCCCTTTATGTTTAGTGACTCGTCTTAGCCATTGATTTCGTTGACCTTTAAAACATTCAAAAAAAGTTGCCAAAAAATAGGTAAACCGTTAATTATAAATTTACTAATATATAAATGTTAGTTTTAGTTTTAATTGTAATTATAAAAGTTAGTTAAATGAATGGTGTAGATTTTAGATTAAAAATGAATGCTCTAAATTAGATAAGTTACCATGACTACAATATTATTGTATCCATTGTAAAATTACCCTGATTTATCTTAACATAACAACCCGACAATTTTGGGATTGACCCAATCCAATTCCTCTATGACCTGAAAGTTAATGCAATTAGAGTAATTTGTTAATGAAAAAAAGTAAAGCTTTCATATACTATTATCATTGGATTCTGCATGGTTTTTGTTGAACTATAAACATCATTTGTATGGTTAAATATAGCCACGAATGACTATGTTTATTATGACTAGCTACCTTAGATAGTTAGATGTATATGTAATAATAAAGGAATATTTTCTCTAAATGATGTTAGATAAGAAAATATTCCCAATTTACGCTGAATTGACAAATATATTCCTAATTACAGTCCACATAGGACATGACTGTTAAAACATATTTTTAAAGAAAATTTGATTTAATCAGTCTCAACTATAGGCGCGCTGACAAAAACAGTCCCAATTATTGTTTTTTATTGTTCAGTTCCAATTTCAAAGGCTATTTTACAATAGCAGTCCCAACAGGTTTCCAACCTACTGTGGCAGGTAAACTTTGCCAAAAACAATTTTTTTTCTATCTTCTTCCTCATCTTTCCTCCCTCCTTCCTTCACTGCTCTCTCCTCCTCCTCTCCCTTGCCACCTCACCGGCTCACCCCCTGCCCTTCCACCCCACTACCCCCCTCACCCACCTCCCCTAATTGTCACCACTCCCCCACGACCATCTTCCCCGTCCCCCTGCCCCTGAGACCCTTCCCCCTACTCCCGAAACCACTCCCTTGCCCCAGCCACCCCCTCCTCCGCCCCAAAACTCCCTCCCCCTTAAAAGGCAATCCTACCTCTGAATAGTGTTCTTTAATCTCCATTTCCACATCAAGACCCGTAAACTCATAGAGATGCCTATGAGTAAAGGAGTCCTCTGCTTTGAAAACATGACCAATCTCAAAAACACGCCTACAATCACCAGAAATTGACATTTGCTTGTGAAGTTGAGGTGATTGAGCAAGACATGCAGGCTGGCCTTTGTAGTCAAGTCTGAAAACGGCTCCCCCCCCAACCCCTTCACTTGTTCCTGCCATCAACTTGGGTGTATGAATTTCTATAAAACCTTCAGATCGCAAGAAGCGCCTATATATCTGCAAAAGATACAAAAAATATAATTGGGCTCCCGAATAAGAATCTCAAGCATACAAGTAAAAAAATTAGTCATCCAGCAAATAAGAAATCCATATTTATCATTTAAGAAAAAACAAGTAGACATGAGTCAAGAGACTATCTTCCCCATCATTATCACGAGAAGTAAATTAATTGTTGACAAAATGTCAAAATCACAAAAACAATAAAGCAGTAAATATCATGAAAGTTCACCCTATTTAAATATTTACAAGAACTAAAATTTGCTATGCTTGGCATGGATAAATGAGGCGGCAGAACAGGCTATTGATTTAGTCTAACATACAGTGTAAATGCGGGGTGGGGGGGGATGGGAGAAGGTTGTGCGGGGGGCTAGGGGGTGGGGTGGGGGCATGGGTTGGGGATAGGGGCTGCGGGTGGGCTGGGAGGGTGGGGGGCATAGGCTGGCTTGGGGTGGACTAGGCTGGTGGTGGGGTTCGGCCAGGGATGGGGGCCTGCGGGTGGTGGCAGGGGAAGGGGAGGAAGGAGGGAGGAGAGAGAAAAACTGAAAGAAGAGGTAAAAGAAACTGGTGAAAATAAAAATAAAAGGGAAAATAAGGGTTAATTCGTTTTTTACCGGTTTAGTAAGTCACCAGTCAACTCGGACCATCAGTGTAAAAGGGAGGGTTAAAGTAGAGACTGAACAATAAAAAACAATAGTTGGAACTGATTAAAAATCAATTTTTCCATTTTTTTATTGTCCCAAAACAATACTGCTAAGTGAATTAGTGATTACCACATAGCAAAATCGCTAGTCAAATTAGCGGATGTCTTAACTAGCGGTCAACACATATCAATTATCAGTTGTACTAGAGTTTCATAAAAACACAAAAAAATCAACTTAAGAGGAGAGAGAAACCATTTCGACAGACGGCAGGTTTCAATTTGAGAGCAAGAAGATGGAATTTGTTCGTAAGAAGCCTGATATTGGTACGAGCATTCTCTCATTTGCTTCTTCCTTTATTTTATTTTTTATAATTTGATAATTGTTGTTTTCAGGGTTTGGTAATTGAATGCTTATGTTCATGTTGTTGACGGTGATAATTGAAACAACAATTATCAACCTAGATCTTACCAGTTATCATCCCAATTATCAACTATATAATTAAAAGAAAAACCTTATAAATCTAGGTCTGAGGATGTGACATTAGTAGAAATAATTGTGGTGTGATGGCACCAGCCAAGGACGACGATCTCCGATGTGGTTGCCGAGCTCCAATGTGTGCGACATTTGAGGCGGAGGTCAGTTGGTGGAAGGGGTTCAACTTTGACTTCGCGTGAGAGAAGCTATGGGGTTTACTTATGTAAAAAATGGCTATGGTGAATAATTGTTTTATTTTGTAAGAAGAAATCGCTAATCTAATTAGTTGTTTAATTACCTTAATGAACCGCTAATTGAATTAGCGGTTTAAGGTCACTGCTAGCTGGGTTAGCGGTTCTGGTTGTACCAAATTTAAAAAATATTTCAAGTTTATATCTTACGTGGATGGCACCTAGGGAATTGATGCAAACTGGAGATTTTTCCTTATATTAGCATTATTAAGGGAAAAAAATTCAAATAATAAAGAATAAGCACTTGTATCTTAAAATCCATTAGCTTGCTTAGTTAACTAGAACTGAAGGCACTTACAATCAGCCTCCTCTCCTCTCTCTTCTTCCTCCTCAAAAAAACCCTAATCCTTTTTCTTCTAGTTTGGGGATACCATCATCCTTTCGATGGTGATATACCTCCAATTCTTCTTTTTTCTTATAGTTTTCAATGTTTTTGTTATTAATAATCTTCTATTCTCTCTTTTTGAGAGTTTTCTACCCAATTTACGGGTTCTTTCTCTCCTTTCATGGGAGTTTGGAGTCTAGTTTTATTCTCTTCCCACGTGGAAGTTTAAAAATTGGTATGAGAAAATGTTCCTATTGGTTGAAGTTCAAGACCATCAACATCGAAATATTAGAAATTCGGATGCAGTCAACATGGTTAAATCAAGAGTTTTCTTGCCCAAACTATGTCAGAATGATAGACTTCCCCATCAATAGCTGCGTGACTCAGCAAATACAAGGGGGCTGCGCTGTATTGCTCGATCTAGTTCATTGTAGTTTCTTCGAAGACGAATTTGATTTGATCTTGTCTGATTATATTTTTTTTTTCTTTAATACCTGTTGTAAATGCCGTTTGGCCTTCAACTAATGAAATTTCTCTTTAAAAAAAAAAACTGGAACCGAAGGCTTTGCATCTTGAACACGCATTATTCGACCTCAACCAGGAATGATCCCAAATCCAAAGTGAGATGACTCAGACTCAACACAAATCCAAGGTAATACGACTCAGATCCGACTTAACAAACCCGCATGCCACAACCCACAACAATTTTTTTAGTAACTTTACAAGAAAAAAGTTTATAATACTCATTTGACTTGTAAATGAACTTTATTTTTTTAAAAACTATTAGTTCGAATTTTTTCCATGAATAATGTCAAAGGGAGTATTAATTCCTCCTATGCGCTGAACTTGAAATCAATTCCATGGATACCGTCCACGTAGGACAGCACGCGATAATTTTTTTTTTTATTTTCGGCAAACCAAACCGCTACTTTAAGTTAAGTAGAAACTTATGGTAGCGGTTTACGAGGTAAAACCGCTACTTGGTGTGGCGGTTTATACCGTAAATCGCCACTGAGGAAAACAAAGAAAAAGTAGGCCATGTAGGCGTTGTGCGTCCCGCGCACAAGGCGTGTGCGGCGCGCAGCCAGCATGCGCCTAACGCAGGCTTGCTGCACGCCACGCCATCTAGTGCGCGGGACGCACAACGCCTACGTGGCCTGCTTTTTCTCTTTTCTCTTGCATTGGTTCTATTCTGTAATGAACCGCTACTCTGAGTAGCGGTTTATATGTGTGCCTTATAGCTTGTCTTAGAGACACAATATAACCGCTATCTGAAGTAGCGGTCAACTTCGGTGTAACATTATTCGCTACTTGGAGTAGCGGTTTTTAAAAAACCACAAATTCTGACGTGTTGTCCTACGTGGACCGTATCCATGGAATTAATTTAAAATTCAGCGCATATGAGGAATTAATACTTCCTTTGACATTATTCATTGAAAAAATTCCTACTAGTTCATTTCATTTTTATACAAGCACTAGGTGTACTTCTAAAAAAGAAAGTAGAGCAGATGTACAGAAAGGGACTAATCTTTCCCGTCAAAAATATAAAATAAAATGAATATGCCAAGTTAAATCACTATTTTAAATATTCCCTCTGTTTTTTATCATTCTCACTTTTCTGTGCGCGTCACCCAATGGACCTCTTTGAACTTAAATATTTCCTCCGTTTTCGAATAGTTGCGACAAAGGAATATTATTTGTGAGACATAAAAAATTCATTTGTTGTAACTAAATGAAAACTGAGGAAGTATCTTTCATTGTATACTAGTAAAAATTATAATGATTAAAGTATTAATTGACATGAATCAAATAAGATCTCACATGACTATATTTTATCCTATAAATTGAGAAAAATTGAGAAGATTCTCGAAGAATGAATAATGTCAAGATTCCAAGTGAAAAAGATAAAAAAAAAACATAGGGGGTACTAGTATAGAGGTCTGCACGGGGTCTTTTCACTATGTTAATTGTACTCCTTATTTTAAAAAAATATTAATTATAATTTACATTATAATCCCTCAATTCTAGATGTTTGTCTTTTATTTATGTATACAGTATATTAAAAACTAACTAGTGAGTGTCACAAGCGATGCTCCGGATTGTTATATTTCTAATTTTTTTTGCCTAGTGAGGAAAAATTGACGTAATAACATGATAAGTAATTGCATGATATCTTTAAAAATAAACCCTTAAAAGTTTGTGGATGAAAGCAATAGCTTAATTTTCCACAAGGAATTGGAGTAAGAGTTTATGTCTACAATAGTCTCTTGTTATTATCATAATTAAAAAGTTAGGTATCTAACTACTTGTATAAATCTTTTAATGAGATATAATTATAAGACCTTATGATATTTAATTTTGAAATACTAAACAATAGTGTTATATTGGATTCATGGTTAATCTTTCACTTTTCATTTCAAAGGTCACGTGTTCAATACCTTGAAAATAAAGCAATTGTTTTTTAATTGAGGGTTTGACTTGAAAATAAAGCAATTGCATTAGAGATCTAAAGGAGAGTGCCACGTGGAATATAAACTTTCTTAGGAATACCTATTAATATATTAGTATAGATAGATTAAGAAATAAACCACTTTTGATTAGCTATTATTATTACTCCATCCAAATTAAGAAATAAACCACATTTGAATAGATATTATCATTACTCCATCTATTTCTTTTCAATTTACATACTTTTTTTGGTTTATTTCTTTTTAATCTACACACGGTTGTATTTTCTATTTTTAGTAACATGTCCCAACTACTTTCTCCTCTTTTTCCACCCATGTCATCCATTTTTTAATATTTTAACCCATTTTTTTAATATTTTAACCCACTTTTTAGTTTCTATCTCATATTTTTGTATTTCCTCCTTGATTCTTCCCCAAAGTAAAATGAGTAAATTAAAAAAAAAACGAAGGGAGTATATCTTTAAGGAGATCTTTCTCTGATCATATTTCTACTTTTCCATCATGTCAATGTAGTGCTTCTATGAATCTTTAATAAGAAAACAAATAAACAAAAAAAAGAACATCATGGGTACATTGAGAAATTTCATATTTCAATTAACTCATTATGATGATCTATTATTATAAAACTGCCTAAAACAATAGTGGACCTACGACCAAGGAACATAAGTAACATATAATTCGATATGACAAGCCTCACGCTATAATTATACAACATGGGATAGTGTAAATTAGTAAGACATATTCATGCATATATTTAGTTACCTTAACCTAATTGAGAAAGGTTGTTCGAGTAAAATTGAGTTAAACCTACGACTAAAATGTCATATTTAACTATTACTTGAAATCCTATAGGGCTTTTATAGAGAGAGAGAATAGAAGAAGAAAGAGATACTTTCTATTGTTTAGTCATATACTTATACATAGTGCAGTGGATTACAGTCTTGCATGAGTGAACCAAGCATCTCTATCACAGTATCACTAGCACACAAATTACATCATGTCAAACGAAAGTCTAAACTATGAGCGTACGAGTTGCTGATACCTACAAACTTATTGAAGTAAATCTGTCGCAATTTCCATCAAAAAAAAAATATTGCACTCTTTCAGAAACTGCAAGCATCTCAGATACTCAATTTGATCTGGATAATCAACCCTTCCAAGATGGAGTGCGGAAATTGCTGGTGTTTTAAAAATGGAAACTTTTCGAAAATGGAGAAATGTGCCCTACGTTTCCAACCATTTTTGGGTTTGAGGCTTAATCATCATGGAAATGGCTGAGGTTTCGACAACATAAACATTTTGGAAAACAGGGTAACCCCAAAGTTTTCATGCTTAATATCTTCCAAGTTAACCTTTATATGCTACAAATCTAGCAATACCATGGAGACTAGCTTCTTTGTAGCATTCACCAATGCGATCCACAAAGTCATCCCAATTACCTTCTACAGAAGCCAAATCTAGCAAAAATGCAGCTTGATCCAATGCAAGCTGAAGCCATAATATTCAAATTTCTCCATTGGAAGTTGGAACTCAAATCAAAATGCACATAATGTATCTTTGAAACAAGAGAGAGAGTAGAAGCAAGTTAGGATACCTGAGCAAGCTCCTTTCCATTCTTCAGATCCTCTTGCTTTCCTTCTTCTGTCAATTTTTTCTTAACATAACAAATTTGCTCATCCTTCCAATTTGCTATTTCAGCAACTTCCTGTAACAATTACACCTGTTAATCATGATCTATCTTTTTTTTTGGGGTGGGGAGGGGGTGGGGGCAACAAACCATGCAAAGTGGAACAAATTGCATACCTGGTATTTGAATCCCAAAGTCCACCACGGTGATTTCAGCGCGCCCCTTGCTGCACCTTGAGCTTCTAAGTCACGCCCAACCCTGTAGTATATTATGTGGACTAATAAGCCCAGCAAATAATACTAAAAGAAAAATATAAGGCATCCATAATTTACTTTTAAACGCAGGTTTAAGGAAATGAGACAAACTTCAGTAATATCTGTGCATTAAACGCAGAAGGCCGTCCAAAGCCAGGAAAGTGTTGCTTCTTTGCATAGAACTCCCCGGTTACTAATGCTGAAACCTTGCACAAGCATGCATGAGAGACTTTTATTTTGAAAAAAGTCCACCTAAGAGAACAATATTTACAATGCAAAGCCAAGTACAATCTTACTTGGTTTCCTTTCTCAAGGTGTTTGTTAATCTTGCGTTCTAAAACATCCGGAAACACACCAACCTAAGGACAAATGCTTCAAACTAGGAAATCAATTGAGGAATTTATATAAAAAATAGAACTAAAATCTTTACATTAGAACTAAGATTATTGGATTACCTTTCTCAAAAGGTAGGTATCTAAGTTTGGCAATTTAGATTCTGTGAAGCTCCCTCGGTACAGTTCTACAGCATTAGCCGAAACATGAAGTAGCTCTCTGTTTCTGTCCTTTGAGGTATTGGCATCTTCTTCAACCAACATTCTACGGATATACTGGTCAACCTGGGTTAACACATGAGTAACAATTTGAGGTGGTATACACAAATTTTAGTTGTCATTGGAACAATATCATGCTCTATCCACTTACATTCTTGGCTAACGGAAACACACCATGCTTATGGACTTGCACAATCGGCATGTCTATCCTAGAAGCATAGAAATACATAAGCACACAAAACCGCATGAAAGGCAAGAAAGGAACAAAAATAGGCAGATAGAAAGAGACGAAATAAATTTTACCCAGATGGTGCTGTTGGCCACCGTAATAGAGAAATCATAATACCTACCAACAAAAACACATTATAAGGAAGTTTAGGTTCCATGGAAATTGACCAAAGGCTATATATTGTTCGCAGAAGCATTTTCCAAAACAATTGTAAATTAGTTTCCTTTGTTTGGTTCCTGACAAGAAAAAGTTAAAGAGAAAGGAAAATAAGGGAGGGGGAGGGAGATGATGGATGGGAGAAGAGAATAAGGAAGGTAAGGAATAGGGAAGAAAATGTGTCATTCCTTCCTCTAAAAAGGTAATGGTTTTCCATTCTTAAAAGAACTATTTTCCACCCGTAGAAAAACTATTTTCCGCCCTTTACAAACCAAGCAAAGGAAAATGGAATATTACTTTTCCAGAAAAATGTTTTCCTCCCAATATCGAATTCTTTATAAAACCACTATACCTGAGCTATCTCTTGACAAAGGTATGGCAAGGGGGAAAAGCCCATGTTTATCTCCAGGCGAAATGATAGAATCTCCTATGGCCACGCAGTTTGAATAAGATGATTTAGCTGAACAGCAATGTATTAAAAAGAAACATATCTAAGAGTACAGCTATATCTAAAAACTCGAAGTTTGCAAAGCACAGAACCTAGCTACCTCTTTTCTGAAGCAAATTCAGCAGATTGGGCAAATGCTCAGGAACACAGGTTGCAGCTACATCTTTGATAAATAATATGTGTTCTGTACATCAGAGAATATCAAATTTAAGTACTATAAATGGAATTCACATTACAAAGATGCACCTCTCTTGTATGCTACTGCAAGTTATACATAGTTTCACAGTCAAATAAAGAAGAGCATGACCATGATGAACAATCATATGATAATGTAGTCTCTGCAGAAAGTATAGGTTATCTGCAACAGTCAGGCGCACATCAATTCATATTTGCAACAAAAATTTCAATGGCGCATGGCTAAACAAACCCAGGGATTAGTGTCAGTGGCCATGGTAAAATAAGCTATCAATTCTAAACAAAAGATGAAATGGTTGTCATTGGTGCCTCACCAAGAGATATATAGTCCCTCCATCCTAAATGTCTCACAACTCCCACAGTCCCACCTCTAGATTTGGGGTGTCCTAGGTCAAGTACCTTCTTATAAAGTAGGCATGGACGAGTTGCTAGGTCAAGGTTATAGCACCTACATAACTTGGATGGGGCATCTATTGGTAGTAACTCTGGATACTTCGAGTGACATTCAAGAATTAAGATCCTTGGTTGTCAAATGTGCTGCCTGGAGTGCATAAGTGGCTATGATGTAGTTATCCATATATTTGTAAAGGGTCTGAGACTATTGGTATGAGAAAAAAGGATACTGTGTTTATCCCAGTAAACTCAGAAATTTAGGGGGGTGGATTGGAGTGCAACTGCAGATGATTCTCAGGCTAACAAGACAAAACATCCAGAAGGAATTGATGGCAAATGTGGTGAACATGATCACATATTAGAAAAACTCTACTCAAGGGGTTTCTTTCCTTCTGTTGTTGATTAGGAATTCCTCAAAAAGTGCTTGACATTAGGTAACATCCAGAACATGGCCTCATAAGCTCGTCGGATTTGCTTGTTCAGATAATATGGACAATTTGTGTGTTGTTAATTAGGTAAAATTTCTTCCATTATCATGCAAACCCAAGAAAAAGGAGAAGGCCACTAATGTTGCTGGGTAGCCCTTAATAGTGTGGTGCCAACTAAGGATGTATGAAAGAAAAACTACGCATAGCTCTTGAAATCTTTTGAGCTATAATAGAAGATGTGAACCCAGAGGAGATCTTCTGAACATTGTGCCAACTTCAAGAAGAGAGGAAAATCAAAAGAGAAAGAAAGGTGACATGACTAATTGTATAGGCGTCATGCAAAAGTTGACATTTAACAACTCATGTTTGGGGTAGCTCCCCATGGTAGGCTCATTACATGGGTGCTATTCCCTAGCACAGGTGGTTGGTGATAAGATGTCAACCTTTAAGGTTCACTTCTAGTCTCTGCGTCCCGAATCAGTGATTACATTGTCTCATATAGGAGTTTATTTATAAATTATTTCTGATGTTATTACAAGTTGTTAGAGCAGTTAGTTAGTTAGTTAGACCCTTTGTAAATAAACTCCTATATCTCAAAACCTCGTAATTAAGAAAATATTTCTAAACTAGCCTTTATAATATTTAGGCCATTGTCATACACTTCCCATCGTCACTTCAACTTAGGGTATCTTGGGATGTTATATCATAAACCATCACCAAGCAATCACAAAAGGCGACGACTTTTTCTCGACATTCCAAATTAGTACATGTGAGGCAGCTCTCCATGGTAGGCTCCTTACACACCCTAATAGAATTGGTTAGTGTTTAGCTGTCAACCACAAGTTCAGTTCTACTCCCTGCGTTCCGAAATAGTGGTCACATTGTCATAAACCTCGTGATTAATAATAGTTGGATCTCTAATAAACTCATCCCATCACTCAATTTAAGTAAGGGTATCCTGGAAAGTTCAATCATAAACCCTAACTACCCTTTCTGAAAAGATGACAACTTTTATTGGACATTCCAGTTCGAGGTCAGGGTGCTTCCGAGCTTTATTGGTTCCGAGCTTTATCTCTATGTTCAAGGCTTCATTAATAGGTCTTAAAGCTTTGTCAACTTCTCTTAGCCTTGGCTCATTTTCATTTTAGAAATACTACTCCACTTGGTGCATACACGGCATAAGTCACAATACAAGCAACTTAACCCTAAAATTAATCCAAACTAAATTAAACATTTTATCTTAAAATGTCAAGTTCACATAAAAATTACAGAAAAACATATTTCACAATTCAATCAAGTCAGGATTTCCCAAACAACTTATACTAGCGTAATTTCATTCAATAATGCACATTAATCGAACAAATTAAGCTCAACCCTCGCAAATTTGGCGCAGCATATCAATGTTAATACGAACAATAAGATTACATAACAAGCAGCATTTCACTAAATTTAAGGCGAGAGACTTACCAAACGATGAGGAAGAGAAGCACCGAAAAAAGTAAAGAGCGGGAAACGAAGTGGTGGAAATGAACCGTCGCCGGTAGTCGATAATTACGCCGCCGGTTCTCATTTTCCGCCGCCGGTTTTTTTGAGCACCGATTCAGAGAGAGACGTAGAGCGAAAGAGTTTGGGCCTAGTTCGAAAAGCAATGAGAACAGTCATACGATCACTTGGGTTTACCTAGCTCAAGTATAAATCAATTCTAATTCCCTTTTTTTTTTTCTTTATGACATTTTTTTTTTGGTTTTTCAATGATATACTCCTGTGTTTTTTAAAATTATATAATGTACCCCCAATTTTTTTTATTCTACACTGTACCCCTGTGTTTTTTAAATTTTCTACAAAATACCCATAGTGTGTATTAATGGAAACGGACGTTAATGATTTTTGAATTCCCACCCAAACTTCCGTTTAGTACAATCTACTCCCACCCAAACCTCCTCATCCCCTCCACCTCAGCCCCGCTCTCCCTCCCCTCCACCTCCGCAACTCCCAACCCTCCCCCGCCAACCCAGGCTCCTTCCCCCTCTCCTCCTCCGCCGCAACCCCCCCACCCTCCCCCCGCCATTGACCCCCACCCCCTCCCCTTCGATTTCCCGCATCCCCAAACCCCCTTCCCTTCGATTTCCCGCATAGGGGTACTATGTAGAAAACTTTAAAAACTTAACGGTAAACGTTACGTACACTTAACATAGGGGTACTATGTAGAAAACTTTAAAAACTTAAGGGTACAGTGTAGAAGAAAAAAACATTAGGGGTATAACGTAGAATTTTAAAAAATACAGGGGTATATCATATAAAACCCTTTTTTTTATTAGGTAAGATAATTGACTCAAAGACAACTCCTGCTAGGCTACTAGCATATAGGGTACACCAACGCATTGTTATGGGGTAAAATTCCAGTCCATGTGGCAGCAATATAGTGGCAGCATATGTGTACAGGTGGCATCAATCGATTGGTTTGAAGATGGAAGCACATTCATTAGCATTATGGGGAAGACCAGCAAAGAGGTTACAACTTAGCAAAGATATGGTGGAATCCCTTGAAAAGATGATCTAGAGCTTACTAATAGGAAAGTGGTTACATCCTCCAAACAACAACATAGTATTACACTATAAATAACTCACTTATGCAGCGTTTAAGCATCATCTCATCACACCAACACTTTAGCTCAGTCACTCTCTCTCACTGTCCATCATTTTTCTTTCATATTCTTAATTTGCCATCTCTCTTTCTCTTTGATCTGAGTTGCTCGTCAATCTTGCCAATCAGGCGAAACCAGTGTACTTATACTGCATATTGATATTATCATTGTGGATTGGCGGAACACCGATTCCCCAGTGGTTTTCTCCCCATTTAGAGGGTTTCCACGTAAAATTGCCTTATGTTATTTCTTTATTTCTGCACTATATTTCGCTCATTTATTTTAGTTAAAGCAAATTAGCCTTAGTGTGAAATTTGCCCTAAACACGCATATGCTAAGTACAAGGCTTAATATTGCAAAACACAACAAAGCTTAGAGGCCTACTGTCAACACAAGATCACAAAATTTTAATAAGTATAAATCATACGTGATTAGCTATAAGTTCATTTAATTATCTGAAAACACTTTAAAATAGTAATGTAATTTTAATTAGGTAAAAATCAATGTAAAAAATCAAGAAATGCATATTAAAGGATGTGCCAGACTGCCAATATATTTTAACTTAAGATTTTGAAATGTTTATTCATTAGATCACAATTTGTTCGTTTTTCTTGTTTCAATCAACTGATAGCACTGGTGGTTTATAAAGATGTTTACTATTTAGCTTAGCTGCACTGCATATATGCAAAATAAAGATTATCATCTTGGTAGTTTACCAAAAGCAATGTTTGGTTACTTGATCACGTTTTAAAGACAAAAAGACAACAACAATACTACTAGTTTATGCTTAGTTGCTTGATCACATTCAAAGTCAAAAAAAAAAACAACAACAAACAATACTACTACTAGGTTACGCGTAAAATCATCCTATCTTACATACTCCCTCAGTCCTTTATTAGTTTACTTGTTTTGCCTTTTTACATTTATCGATGTAAAACTTTGAGTAATAATATCACTAATTATGTATTTGTAAAAATTATAAAAATTTGCTATTTTCGAAACTACATATTGAGACGAATTAAACGATATCACACATGATTATATTTTTCCTTACATATAAAGCATAAATGATGGTCAAAGTAATAAAGATGAATAGTGTTATAAGTCAAAGTGGGTAAACTAATAAATGACAGTATTTCACAATCAAACAATATGCTATTATCATGATCATAAACTTAGTTTTAGTGTGATGTTTGATTAAACCATCCATAAAACAATCATAATCATGGTCTTGAATTTGAGATGCGACGGGTGCAGACGAACAAAGAAAGTGATTACTTCAATACTTATAAGTTATAACAATCATAAAAAGCCCGCGTTAGGTATCCAAAAAAAGCAAACTAGCATCTTCTCTTCCACAGTACTAAAAACACACCACTTTCACTCTTTCAGACGTTCCACTTTTGCTTTCTTTTTTCTCCCTCTATGTGGCTAAGAGTTTCACACTTTCACCTCTCATTTTTTCTCTCTCTCCTCTCTCTCTCATCTCTATCTTCCCACATTACCAATTCCCATGTTGCTGTATAATTTACCTGCAATTGGGTATTTCCCTTTTTTACTTTTAATTTCTTCCTTCTTCACTTTTTCTTTAGCTTGTTCTGGGGGTAATTGTCAGGTAATCTCTTAATTTCTTGTTTAATTTATGGCATTATTCTTTCGATTATACCTAAGATCTATGTAGTTATTTTTTATTTAACTGTTAGAATTAAAGCTGAAATTTTGGAATTAAAATTTGCAGCTTTTGGAATCATGTTCAGCTGCTAATGATTGTGCACCTGGTTTGTACTGTGGTAATTGCCCTGCTGCTAATAAACGGCAACCTGTTTGTACTAGAGCCCAAGTTAACATACCCACTTCTATTGTAAGTTTAATTCTTCTTCTATTTACTAGAAATTCTGTAAATTTAAGCTTATTATGGTAATTTTCAAAAAAGAAAAAAAGGATTGATGGGTTTTTGTGGGTTCTTTGTGACATGTGATGAAAGCATTACTTTTGATAAATGGCCTGTAATTAGTTGATTTTCTGCATTGTTTTATCAAGAATTATTGTCTAATTATTGTTGGGTTTTGGATCTTTTGTGTCATGTAATTTTGTTTGTGGGAGCAGGTTAGTGGGTTGCCTTTTAATAAGTACACATGGCTAGTGACTCACAATGCTTTCTCTAATGTAAATTCCCCTCCGTTGGCGGGTGTTCAACGAATTACATTCTACAATCAAGAAGATACAGTGACCAATCAGCTAAGGGTATGGAAAGTTTTCGCCTTTGTTTAATTTGATCTTAGTATATTGTATTGATTGATGATGAGTTATGTTAGTGGTTTGTTTTGGCTATTGTTTAGAATGGAGTGAGAGGATTTATGCTGGACATGTATGATTTTGAGGATGATATCTGGCTCTGTCATTCATTCCAAGGGCGCTGTTATAACATCACTGCTTTTGTAACATTTCTTCCCCTTGCATTGGTTTACCTATGTTGTTTACTTCTTTCAGAAAAATTAGTTGTGACGTGCTAAGTAATATTGATCCAGGGACCGGCAATCAACACTCTAAGAGAAATTGAAGCTTATATGACAGAGAACCCCTCAGAGATAGTGACCATTATTATAGAGGATTATGTTCATTCTCCTAAAGGGTTATCTCGGTTGTTTGCAAATGCCGGGCTGGAAAAGTATTGGTATCCAATATCCAAGATGCCAAAGAAAGGTGAAGATTGGCCCACAGTGAATGATATGATTCAACAGAATCACCGTCTTCTGGTTTTCACTTCTGATGCTTCAAAAGAGGAAGCAGAAGGGATTGCTTTTCAGTGGAGATACATGGTTGAAAATCAACGTAAGCTTCTTGTGACAGCATCCATGTATGGTATGTTACTCGGACTCAGCTTCTTGTGTCGAACACGGGTATGTGATCAAGTGTCCAAATCAACTATGTTTATAAAATTTTTCCATAAGTGTTCATACCCGTGTCGAAGAGGCAAGGATCCGAGTACCCAACACCAATAAAATTGAAGAGTCCGAGTAACATATAAACTTAAAAGAGGTGAATTTTGAACTCTTCTTTACCATGTGATGGTTTCCAGCTGGAGATCCTGGAGTGAAACACGGTTCATGTCCAAACAGAAAGGAATCGAAGAAGCTTAACTCAAAAGGCGCATCACTTTTCTTAATGAATTACTTTCCAACATTTCCTATCGAGGATGAAGCTTGCAAAGAAAATTCTGCCCCTTTGTCTGATATGGTTGGTACCTGCTACAAGTCAGCAGGAAATAGGATGCCTAACTTTGTTGCAGTGAACTTTTATATGGTATTGATGCTGTAATTTAACCTAGAAGCTTTAAAGTCATGTTGTTGATCAACCAAGTTTGGACTTCTAAATCATATTATCATTTCAGAGGAGTGACGGACCAGGCGTCTTCGATGTATTGGACAAAATGAATGGACAGACTTTGTGTGGCTGTAGTACAGTAACAGCCTGCCAGGTTAGTTCATCTCCTGTTTCTCCTTCATCATGCCTGGACTGGAACCCATGTTTGAAGTTTGTATCTGCTTCTTGCTTTATGTTCAGTCTTTCCTATCCTTATCACAACCAATCTGAAATACTTTTGCCTGTCTCAAAATGTTTGCATAAGTTGACAACACATGCCTATATTGAATTTAATCCAAGTAATATACACTTCTCCCCTTACCTCTAGTGGCTTTGGAAATGAAGAGATTGAGTTATTATTACTTTATCCCCTTATATCTACATGTGAATGTGTTAGGTATCTGCAATTATTAAGGGTATAAAAGAAAAGACGAGTATTTCATGGCATCATGTAAAAAGCATGTGGAATTTTTTTGGGACAAACCAAAAAGGGAGAACAGGCAGACCGCAACTATTAGAATTAGGGGATGTGAGGTCCAGTCGGGTGTAACCGTGTACACGTAAGGTGAAATCAGGGATGATGAGGTCTGGTAACTTCAGTTCAGAACTTCAGACAAGTTTTGGTGAAGAGAACACACCCTAATTAATCAGTTAATTTCTCTAGCATTAATAATTTCATTTTGACCATGCTGGCCACAAAGACTCCGAGTGCAGTTGGATTGCAGGACGCATCCCAGCAATGAGATACGATATATATTACTCTTTCATTTGCCAAGCATCTTATTAGAACAATCTCTAATTGTACTGTCTGAAACACAAGAACTGTAGCACTTCCTATTCAATTTTTCTTGAAGACATGAAGAGGGTTTTCTTGTCTACAGAAAGGGGAATTGGTTTTTTTTGTCATATCTGCTTCTGAGGCTGCAGCACCTCGATGGCTTGTGTTATTGAATTAGGCATGGTAATAAAAATCCCCTAAAATATGAAGTGATGAAAACTGAAGTACTAAAAGAGAATATGTGGGGGTACAGATGCAGTGTGACCTGCAGATTTTTGGAGCCTCTCATATAATTATCTTCTAGGGCCTAAAATTTACAGCATAAAAGGTCGCTTTAGTCCTCGCCCTTTGCAGGCCTGAAGCAAGGTTATAGTCTGTCAGTTCCTCTCCCTTGCTAGCAAAGTATTTGGGTTTCGTAAAGTCTACATGCATGCTTGAGACTCAGGGCTCAAAAACATTAGATTGATTAAAATTCACATTATTCCCCAAATTTACAAGGTATTAGGCAGCAAAGAAAAAGCATAGATGTTGTCACATGAGGGTAGTTGCAAACTGTTGATGAAGTATCCATTTGCTAACCCCTTTATTTTGGCCTGCAAATTATTGTGCTTGTGTGCTGTTTGAACTTGGTTTCGGACCTTTAAATTAACAATCGAATTTGGCGTATGTCGCAACCAAGATTTTTCTTTTTGTATGTGGTGGAGACAAAGAACATTTCATGTCCTAGTTCTTAAGTGGAGGGGAGGGGCAGGATATCGGCAATGATGCATGAATCACCCCACTATTGGAACTAAATACTGTATTGTTTACATTATGGAATTTACTGCTGTAATCTTGAATTCAATGAGTTGCACAATATTGGAAGATGGCTCCATCTTCAGTTGATCTTCTCAGATCTAAGTTAAATCTTTGCTACTCATGATGAAAGGTTTATTGGATCATACTGTTGGTTCTTTCTTCTACATTATTCTTAACAGATTCTTCTTTAATTCAATTTTGCAGCCAGGATCGCCTCCTGGGGTTTGTAAAAATGTGCCTGCACCAATTGTAGCTGCTCCCAACACCCCAAGTTTCAGTGGAAGTTTTTCAGGATCTGTACAGTTATCTGGATTTGCTCCACCTGCTTCTTACCCTAATATCTTACTAACTTGTTCATTCCATTTACTATTAATGTTGATTTTTCTGTGGTTATAGTGCATGTAACATGAGAGCCATAGTGCATAGATGCAGTTGTATGCTCCATTAGAACAGGATTTTGAAGTATTAGGAGTAAATTCTAGAGCAAGAAAAAAATATGATAGTTGCTTTTGTAAGTGGAAGTCCAAGGACAACTTATATTTTTGTGAAATATTAGAGAAGGATAACACTCAAGATTATGCTCTTCAGACAGATTTCCGATGGAAGACAAGGCAGAGCATCAATGACAATTAATTAGAAAACAGGTATTGTGCCACAGGCTGCTTCTTGTTTGCCTTTTGCTCTTTAACATTTATGTTCATGTTCTATTTATATTTTAAGGGGGTTGGAGAGGTCCACAGTCTAAGTTGGCCCTCTCTGGGCTGCCTCTTGCAGGCCCAAGCCCATATGGGTTATAAACCCTGCCGGAATTCTCCGCCCCACCTCTGACTGGTATTACCCGAAAACTAAATCCTGTCAAACTGTATGACCTAGTCAGACCACCATCTTTATATGTATCAATGTATGTTGCTTAACTTATTAGTACAATAGTACTATTCCATAACTTTTTAACTGTTAACATTTGTTTTTAGTATAGCTTTTCAAAGACTAACCTTTAATCTGTTGTTTTGTAACTTTTTCTCTATTTTTTTGTTTGCTTAACCACTAGTGATACAATAAGATTACTCCATCAGACACTCATTTTCCTATCCTATATGTAGTTCTACTTTGCATTCTGAGATATAAATTCCAATATAGTATTACAAGATTCAGATGTTTTGAACTACAAGTACTTTTTTCAAAGCACGATTTTAACATGATATAACATCCTTAATTTCTTAATCTTTTCATTGCAGTTTCTACGGAGTGGCTCTGGCTCAAGAGATGGAGAAGACACCAAAATATCTGTAGGGTAAATGCCTAACTGGAAGCCAAAGCACATTAGTATGATTATCTGATGTTAGTCCCTTAAGTGTGTAATGTAGTTAATGTTTCAATGTGCTTAGCTTGTTGATTCCTATTACTCAAGTCGACAAGCTATATATAAGTCCTTCCATATTAACTACAAAGTTCTACCCAAAAAACTTCAGGAAGAAAAAACAAATGGTAATATCTATTCTAAAATAATTTAATTCCGCATAACATATACTACCTCCATTTCTTAATAAGTGGCGACTTCCCTTATATATGGAAATGTTATAATAAGTGACACCAAGTTTGAAATGGCAAAAAACAAATCCTTTATATTACTATCTCCGTCCCAGAATAGTCTGAACACTTTCCTTTTATGTTTGTTCCAAATTAGTTTGAACACTTCCATTCTTGGCATGGTTCCACCATTAATATATTATTTCTTTTACACATCTTTGGCTCACACTCTACCTTTTATCAATAAAAAGTTACCTAGCTTTCTTTCTCCTCTAATAAAAAATACCCCACCAACTCCTATCACATCTACTTTTTAAATAAAATAACATTTGATAACCACACCACAACTTATCACCTTAAACTATGTGTTTCAACAAGTGTTCAGATCTTTCTGGGACGGAGGGAGTACAAATTTGTCACTAAAAAGCAAGATGGGGTTACTACTTTTTTAATTCACCCCTTAAATTATATTACTTTGTTGTAGCTTCAACTTTCTCTCTCTAGATTCATTGGTTTTCCCCCCACTTTCTCTATATTTCACTTATTAAGAAACGCGGGAAGTATAAAAGGAGGATAAAGAAAGTTTCAGAACCAAAGAAATGTTTATTATTACTGAGAGTCTCATAACATAACAGAGATTGTACAGATAGATTAAGAACAGTTTAACAGATGAATACAATGTTGATTGTCCTTATAGAAAATTATACAAAGATCATAACTAATATGCAAATTATACGATGTTGGTTTTCCCCATTTTCTCTATGTTTCACTTATTAAGAAACGGAGGAAATATAAAAGGAGCATAAAAGAGAGTTTCAGAATTAAAGAAATGTTTATTATTATTGAGAACATAACAGAGATTGTACACAAAGATTAAGAACAGCTGAACAGATAAATACAATGTTGATTGTCCTTATTTAGCAAATAATACAAAGATAATAATTAATAGGAAACAAACTGTACAATGATTTTTGATTCTGTTGTTCATCCATTAAAAACATGTACATGATAATAGATTGAGAATGAGCAAGATAAGATTTTGCCAACTTAAAGTAGAAAAATCATACGACAATAGGTGCAGCATTTGGAAGGTGGCCTGTAGGTTTGATTTGTAAAGCAGGGCTGATAGTAAGCAGGCCAATGAAGCAATCAAGAGGAACCCTCGTACCCCAAACATTAATTGATTCCAGCTTCCTGCATTTGTTAACTAGGTAGAGAAGTCCAATCTCAGTCACATGGCGGCAGCTCCACAACACTATAGTCTGCACAATTAGCTATATTTATTGGTGAATTGTACTACAACATGAACATGCAGTATTGCATTATTAACGACCAGTAAAGATAAGAAAATTGCTAGTTACCCAACTGTTTTCACAAAACAATGGTATTACACTGTCATTCTTACCCTTACTAGCTCAGTCATACATTTTTCATTTTTCATTATTGTTAGTAAGGGTGATAATGCCAATATACCAATTTGTATTGTAGAGAACTGCTAGGTGAATAGCTTCGCTTTGAAAACAATACGCGACCTTTAGATGCAGACAATTATTTCCAATGGCAAATAGGGATTCATCAGTGATAAATGTCCCACCGATGTTGAGGTGCTGCAAGGAAGTTGCTCTTGAGACCTACACTCCGTAATAAGCATTTTCATTAGCTTATAAGAAAATAAACTTATCAAGGGGAAAAGAAACTACTCAGGAAGTATTAGCCCATATTAGTTATTGAAAAAGATGTATAAACCCTCTCACTTGAACAGTAAAAGTGTTAACCCAATTAACGATTTCTTAACCAAGCTTGCTTGATGGAGGTGGTGGGGAACTCACCTTATGACTTTGAGGTTACAAGTTCAAACCCCGCTACCTACTTATGTCCGGGAGTAGGGATTCCCTTAATCCCCCCTACTCTCAAGCGTTGACCTATGTAGCTGGCTGGTTGACTTGCGAGATGTGTTGGACCAGTAGGGTTCTTCTTCTTACCATAGGGTTCCCAGTAGGAGCCCCCCAAAAAAAATTAGCGATTTCTTAATAAAAAACTACTAAACTGAGTTAGCGGTTCTAGTTTTATGTGAAACGGTATAAGACAAGGGATGTTCGATATAAAGTATGGTGGTTTGTCAGTGCTCGAAAACTACTATACCTATATAGTAAATCCACCCTCCACTCATCCAACGCTTAATTAGTAAGAGTCATCTTAAGAATTGAAATCATACTCAAAATATAGGGAAGATGAATTTCTCTAGGCTACCCTCGCACAAGCCCCACCTAGAGGCCCATTACGAATCATACACCACCCAACTCGTAGGAATTGAACCCTAGATTTTGCTAGGGAAGACGGGAAAGTTCACCACTTGAGCCAATCCCAATTCCTCTTCTAAATTGTTATTATTGATTTAGGTATGTGACTAGTTTTCTTTTCTAACAATTACAAACGTAATCGTATGAAAAATTATAGAGTAATGTAACTTGCATTTCGGAAAAGCCAATGAAATTCATACCAATTGCACAACACCCTTGTCTGTGATTCCTGTCATACCCCAAATTGAAATTGAGGTCAAATTGCCAATACACTTTGCCATTGATATCTCAAACAGTCCAATGTCAGTTATCTGACAACCCCATCGACTCCGCGAGCTGCAACAGCATCAAACCAATTTGCACAAATCACACACCAGTTCAATAGAAGTGCTACTTATACCGTTATACATATTCACATCTACATATATAAATGAAATCATGTTATAGAGATAGTTACAAATAACATCAATTCTAATGCAAGGTCTGCCAAGTTTAATAACTCTGATATGCTTTTAAGATGCACATCATAAGGTATTTGTGGAACTCGTAAGGCAAACTTCCGAAAATTCTAGGGTAGCTAGTGCCTAATTAGGGAAATTCTTGGATGATTTGGGATTGCAGTACGCAAGATTTACATATTACACTTATAAACTTGAAGTTCTTTTATCCATATAGGACGTCTTCATTAACAGTTTTTCGAGTAGCTTTTCGGTGTTTGACGAACTCAACACTCTATTAAAGGGTAGTGGCATAATAGCATTTGGTGAAGTAATGTTTTAAGGTAATTCTTAGTGTTTCATGTAGCGTTCTAGAAAAGCATCAAAAATTAGTTTTTGGGGTAAAAGCTAGCGCTTGGAAAAGCTTTTAAATGCAATGTTCTTTTTTGCTCATTCATAAGCCAACAGCTAATTCCACTCAACGCAAATTGTTTCAAAGCTATTTCGACCCCAAACCTTTAATTGCTATATCTAATACTTGATTATTACTATAACAACTAACCACAATAACTAAAAACCACCACAACTATTTTAATCGAACAGACTCATACTATATCATGTTTGGATCCTTTAGAGTTCTAAAATAACTCTACCTTGTAGAGTTTGAGGAATATCAATCATTGAATCAAAAATCAATGGCGCATATAGTATCTTTCTAAAATCCCCCTATTTCATCTCATCAAAATCCACCCCTTGATTTCCCTTTCCCACCAATATGAGCCCATGATTTTAAAATGTATGATTCAGATACAACTCTACCTTATAAAGTTGTATTAAAACTCTAGAGGATCCCGACTCTACTATGTCAGTCTGTCTCAAAAGCTACCAATTTCTAATCAATTTTATATTACCTCATGACCTCATCCAATTAACAATTCAAATAATACCCAACTTTTTTTAAAAAAAAAAATTAGTAAGATAAATTACATTAACGTCTTCTGTACCTAAATACAACCTACTCAAACCCCCAAACCCTAAAATGAAAGGGCTTACCACCCTCCCACTCCCTCATTCTCTCAAAGAATACCCAACTTAGAAACATATTAAAATAAGTATTATGGGTCTAGAGTCAACCCACAGTGATAAAGAGGAGTGATAGAAAAGTTATTAATTATGTTAAGAAAGATGATAAAATTAACAAGTCATACATATCAAGTTCCTTGAGAGAGAAGGCAATGTGAACAAGGCGAGAAGTAGATGCATCATCCATTTTACACCCAGAAAAGCTCAGACTCTCTCTCCTCCCCAAAGATTGCTTCACCCCTTCCCTCCATTTCTTAGACACAGAGCTTGCCCTGTTTTTTTTTTTACACCAAATTAACAACCCAGAAAAACCAATTTATCAGAAAACATTCAAAAAAAAAGAAAATTACTAGTTAGCAATAAAAGGAATATAATCAAAAGAACAAAAGTTGTGCTTACTGAGCTAAATCAGTGAAAGAAGTAAGAAAGAAGAAGATATGAGAGAGAAGATCAGTTGGAAGCTTTTCAATTTCTGCTTCTTTTTCTTTTTCTGTTTGTTTTTCCCCCATTTGTGATTTCTTCATCAGAGATAAGGAGAGAGAAAAATAGAGAGGGAATTTTAATTTGGTTGAGTAATAAGAGAGAGAAACGTAAGTTAATTAAAGAACGGATAAGTTAGGGAAGAAATTAGGTTTTTTTAGGGATAAATTTGATGAAATGGTCGTATAAGTATGGTTTATGAAACAGGCGGGACAAGTAACAGAGGAAACTTTGCTATTTATTTATAGATATTTATGACATATAGTTAAGGAGAGAGAGATCAATATTCAATAGATGTGGTCATTTGCCCTTCATCGCTTCGTCATCTCTACACATTTCTCTTCTCTTCTCCTCTTCTCTCTCTTCTATTCTTTTTTAAGTTTTTTTTTTTTTTATTTTTAGATATTTTTTCCTTTCTTTTTTTTTAATAAAGGAAGAATAGAATTGAGAGAGATTTGTAATATTGTATGCTGAAATAGTGAAATCCAATGTAATTTTTTTTTTCCCCCTTTTCGAAAACCCATAGTAAGATGAATTGCCCACCCCCTTCCCCCAACAATATTAAAATTTTGCTTCCACTAAGATTTGAACCTTGGTCTCCCATGTGTTAGATAAATTGTCATACCATTGGACCCAAGTGTCCTTGGTAAATCTAATGTAAAATATTGTTGGATTTTACTATGGGGGTGGCCGGGTGGCTACAGATATTGAACTGGACAAAGTGAACATAAGATGCAAAATAAAATTAAAATGGTCTGAGGCAAATCTAAAGTGGATGAAGCATATTGCAAAGCTTTTCTCGAGCACTGATATGTGCATACCCGGTATGGACCAACAGTGTCCATACCATGGCAAAGTTGTAAATACATGCAACTTTTTTTTTTTTGGTTACTTACATACATGCATACATGCATGATCTGATTCACATTATAGTTGATCTGATTTATATAATACTCCCTCCGTCCCAGAATACTCTTGACACTTATCAATGCACGTAGTTTTAGATGATAAGTTGTTGTTTGGTTATCAATTCTTATTTTATTGAAAAGTAGATGTGATAGGAGTTAGTAGTTAGTAAAAGTAGTATTATTTTATTTTAAGGAGAGAGAGTGTGGGCCATGGTTAGAGTTGGTGGGTGGTAGGAGTGATATTATTTTATTTGGAGGAGAGAGAGTGTGGGCCAACTTTAAAAGGTACAAGAATTAAATTAATAGTGGGTCATATCCAAAAATAGAAGTGTACTCCCTCTGTATTTTTTTATCTTTCCTACTTTGACTTTTCACGTTTGCCAATTCACTTATTCTACATTAAATATCTTTCATTACATATTAGTAAAAATTATAATAATTGAATATTAATAAAGTACTCATTAAGACGAATCAAACAAGACCCCACATGACTATATTTTTTCTTATATATTGAGAAAAATCTAAAAGATTCTCTCTAATTGTGATTAGTGTCAAGATTCTAAGTGAGAAAGATAAAAAATACAGAGGGAGTAAAGAGTATTCTGGGACAGATGAAAAAGGAAAGTGTAAAGAGTATTCTGGGACGGAGGGAGTAGTTGATTTGAGTTCTCTCCTACATGATCATAGTTGTCTAAATTGCCATCAAGTCAACTTTTTTTTGTCTTTTTCTGTCAAATTACTTGCATACCCCGGTATGGACACTAATTTACATATGATCTGATTCACATTATAGTTGATCTGATTCATATAATAGTTGATCTGATTTCTCTATTACATGATCAGAGTTGTCTAAATTGCCATTAAGTCAATTTTTTTTTGTCTTTTTCTGTCAAATTACTTACATACCCCGGTATGGACACTGTTGGCCCATACCGAGTATGCGCCCATACTTTCTCGCTTTTCTCCCTCGTAAAATGAAGGCTTTTGCTACTAAGAAAAAGGCAGTCAGCGTGCCACGTCCTCAGTGTGGTTGGAAAAGGAAATTAGATGAAGTGGGGCTAGATTTCGAGGAATTTGCAAGTAACGCAACTGAAATGCTTAATGACTGGTTGATGAAAAAACAACGTGAGTTTGAAGATATGTGGGTGGCTTAGCTTTATATTGGTTGTTTAGTGTTAGTCTGTCTGTAAGTGATGAGTGAGAATTTAGTCTCACTCATATGCATATTTTGATAAAGTTTTGCACGATAATCTTGAATTTAAATGCATTTTCTCCCTCTAATTTCCTCATTTTCATCTTCTAGCGATGCATGCTAGATATGTAGGATTCAATAGCTTTTTCCCCCTCCCCTTTGATTACTAACGCTATTGTTTAGTGTGAACTTTAAAGGAGAAAAGAGCAAACAGGGGAGGAGCGGGCGCTCCTCCGAGCTCTAATACATGGTAGGGTGAGGCAGGAACTTGGAGTGAGGAAGGAGCCACCGAGGAGCTGGAGCTCCTAGCATGGGGAAAAGAAGAGCGGGCGCTCTCAAGGAAAGAGAAGCGGGCGCTCCTACACGTGCTTAAGGACGCAAGACAGTAGCTTGGAGCTACCCAGGAGCTCCCATGGAGCAAGCGCTCCTGGCGCGCATTTATTAGGGAGCAGACGCTCCGTTATACAGAGGAGCGGTCGCTCCTCATTTGCTGGGCAGCCATCCTATTGGCAGTAGGGATGGAGCGACCCAGGAGCTCTCCATGAGCACTCGCTCCATCGCCTAACTTTGTTAGGAGCGGGCGCTCCGTGTTAATTTCTCGACTTTTAATCTTTAAACGCTGTTTTTAGCCCCATTTTTGTAAGGATATAAATACTCTATCCGCTTAATGACGGATTATCTTTTATTCCAGCAAATCATTTTTAGAGATTTTTAGCTTAATCTAGTGAGAGAAAGTAAAACCCTAGAGAGAGAAAGTAAATTTTCATGGCTTTGTAGCTTGGATATGGCAAAAAATTGTGTTTTTTATGCAAGATCCTCATTTCTTCTTCATGGTTTAAGTAATATCTCTTCTTCTCTCTACTTTTTATGCTTTTATCTTTTTGTTTATTTAAATTTTGTTTACTTAGTTTAATCCATGTTTAGATTTTAATTTCTTAACTTAAATCTTGTGTTGATTGTTTTAGTTGTTCATGTTCCTCTGTATTTTTTTATCTTTCCTACTTTGACTTTTCACGTTTGCCAATGCACTTATTCTACATTAAATATCTTTCATTACATATTAGTAAAAATTATAATAATTGAATATTAATAAAGTACTCATTAAGACGAATCAAACAAGACCCCACATGACTATATTTTTTCTTATATATTGAGAAAAATCTAAAAGATTCTCTCTAATTGTGATTAGTGTCAAGATTCTAAGTGAGAAAGATAAAAAAATACAGAGGGAGTAAAGAGTATTCTGGGACAGATGAAAAAGGAAAGTGTAAAGAGTATTCTGGGACGGAGGGAGTAGTTGATTTGAGTTCTCTCCTACATGATCATAGTTGTCTAAATTGCCATCAAGTCAACTTTTTTTTGTCTTTTTCTGTCAAATTACTTGCATACCCCGGTATGGACACTAATTTACATATGATCTGATTCACATTATAGTTGATCTGATTCATATAATAGTTGATCTGATTTCTCTATTACATGATCAGAGTTGTCTAAATTGCCATTAAGTCAATTTTTTTTTGTCTTTTTCTGTCAAATTACTTACATACCCCGGTATGGACACTGTTGGCCCATACCGAGTATGCGCCCATACTTTCTCGCTTTTCTCCCTCGTAAAATGAAGGCTTTTGCTACTAAGAAAAAGGCAGTCAGCGTGCCACGTCCTCAGTGTGGTTGGAAAAGGAAATTAGATGAAGTGGGGCTAGATTTCGAGGAATTTGCAAGTAACGCAACTGAAATGCTTAATGACTGGTTGATGAAA